>OX359246.1:61964393-62671753 GCA_947179485.1 Allacma fusca
CCCGTGATTTGTTTAACTTGTGCCTATTTGTCTGCTTTTATAGTATCTCGATAATTCAGATATGGATCTACCTCATGCTCACAATGCTGGTGGCTGGGCTCCATCGGACCCATCGGCTTGGGATTTATTCGGTGCCTCTCCAGATCCACCACTTCCACCTCTACAACCTCCTCAACAATCGTCTATTATGGCGTCCGCCAGTGTGCCCGCCCCTGATCTCCCCAGTGCTTTTACTCTTCCCATGACTCCGAAATCTTCTGATGAGAAGTACCGTAGACTGGACCGTTTCCGTGCTGAGGTCGAACAGTACTACAGCGATGAGGATCCTCGGGCCTTCGTCCGTCATGTTAACCACTACTCCAAGGACATGTTTGTAAGTCCCGAATCTGTGGTACTTAATTTACGTAAATTTTTTCAGAAGTCTCCGGACAAGGCGGTACAAGAGTGGTTCCGTTCAGAATTTCCGCGGATACGACTCTTTGAGGAACTTGGTAGGCCCGCCCGTGACATATGGGATTTTGTAGCCACTAGTCTCATTGACCGATTCGATCACGCTATTCTTCAACCGGAGAAGCAGGCTGCTTTGGATGGCTTTCGTTATTCCCCTGGCATGACAGCAGAGTCCTTCGTTGCTGAATTAAAGCACCTTTGCCTGGATGTCAACCCGCGTATGCCGGATGCGGACATTATTGAGCGGGCCCGTGGTAAATTGCCTTCCCGTATGGAGTCACTTGCAATAACTCCCTCCAGAACTCTCCAAGAATTTGTGAAAAATATCCGCGGTCTCCTCCGGGATCCTGAGATGAATCCGAGTGCTCGGACACGTGCTACGATATCCTCCGTGTCTCAGGCCCCACAGATGGTCGACAACTCAGTTAGAGCGAATACCACCCAGGTCTGTGACTATTGCAACCGCAATAATCACCACTGGAAGCAATGTCGTGACCTCCAGAGGGACTTGGATGCTGGAAACACTTCCCGGCTCATTTCAATGATGGAAACACGTAACGGTAGAGTCAACAGAAATAATAATAATAATAATGTGAATAATTTTGTGCCAGGTGCTAATGAGTTTGTCGCAGGCCAGCAACAGCTTCGTCCTCCCTCCCAGTTTCAGCAACAGCAACAACCTTCACGTCAGAATCCAAATTGGAATGTACCCAATAATAATGGTCAACAATATTTTCCGAACTCACACGATCTCATGCAGTTTGACGACGGTCCTCCTCTGTCCCAGCAGTGGAACAATCCACCTCCAGGCGGAAACTCACACAATTTACCCAATTACCAAGCACCTCGTAACTATCCACGTCCGGATAATTATCAGGGACAACAACAGTCTCATTACCAGAATCAACAACAATCGTATTATCCTCAGGGCCCGAGAGCTCAATACTCTTCGGCTCCTCAACAGCAGAATACAGGACCACGTCCTCCTTGGAATGACCGTGGGTACCGTAATGCTCCGCAACAACAGCAATACACTGGTCCAGCCCCTGGGTCACACCCACAAGGACATCCTGACGTTCCCGTCAATCCGGGAAACTGTTAGGTCTGGCGTTCGGGGACGACCAGACCAACTTGCCTCATTCCACGTTCTCCACAACAACGAGTATGCCGGCACCCTATTCAAAATCAAAACTGGAGGCCCGCAACTCTTGTTCAACTACGTCGGTCCCAATTGTCCGACAATTCTCAACTTTCTCTCATTCAAATAAGCTTTATAATCCTAACCTATTTGTGCCATCTATTTGCCCATCTGTTTGCAGGGATGTGATTATTGACATGCCGGATGAACCTCCTGACCCGCCGATAATTCCGCCTCCTGCTCGGGCTAAAAAGAAGGCTCGATTTAAGGATGAGATTCCCCGATCTCTTCCACAGGTTGATTGAAATGCGGGTTTTAAAACTCGAAACTTAATTAATAAATACTATCTAAAGCCCCGTAAACGTATGGTATTGCGGGCAATTCCTGACTGCGGATCCCCTTTACATGCGGACGCTTCCAGATCCACCATTAACGATGCTGATGAATCAGTCTCATCGGAGTCTGTAATGATACAAGAGGTCCTCCGTCTATGTAAACTCACGTATACCCGTAAGGACATTGTTTACCCGTTACGTCTCGCAGGTCACCGTCTCACATTGAGAGCCACTGTAGACACGGGATCGATGATCTCAACGATGGCAGCTGCTACTGCCTCTTACTTAACAAAATATTGCCCTCAATTAATTAAAATTATTAACCACGATCCACAGACTTTTACTACAATTTGTAAAACTCAAACAGGTTCGTTTTGTAGGTCTGCAATACTGTATTTCTACACAAATCGTGCCGAACATCTGGGTCATAACTACCGTTTTGCCATTATCGAAGAAATGGACGCTTTAGTTTTATTAGGTCTTAATTTTCACCGCAGGTTTGGTCTTCACTTGGACGTCCACGCTGATTTGATCGAGTACTACGGTCCCAATGGAACCGCCTGCGAGGACAAAGTTGGCCACTACGATTCAGAGAACATGTGGGTCGACACTGACAGTGATTGGAGTACTCGGGATTTAGACGCTCCATTCACGGATTCTCTCGAATCATCCCGAGACCCGGAAGAGCATCCGGACGATCAAACTCGCCGTCGCAAGAAGCTTCACGCCTCTCTTGCTCGTAAGTTATCCAGGGAGGAGTCTAAGATACTTCGTCCCACAATCGACAATCTCGAACCTTCGGACTCCGTTAAGGAGTCTCTAGAGGTACACAGTCAACCCTCAATCTTGTCTGATCAATCATGTCAGACTACATTTAGTGATATTCAGTCACCAGCAATTAGATTTAGTGATTATCAGGAATATTTAATTGATTCTCAATTTGCTCCGAATACGGAACTCAATAATAATTTTTGTCCTACAGCCCAAGTCTTACAGGTAAATAAACCGAGGCAGCGCTTTACAAAGGACGAAGTAAAATTGGGTCCGAATATAACGGAACCGCAAATAAAAGGAATTCTAAATATTATAAATAAGTACGCTAATAGTTTTGCAAGAAGTGATGAAGAACTAGGAGTAGTCAACTACCCTCCTGTAGTTATTAATACAGGTGATCATAAACCTTTCCACAAGTATTCTTACAGGTTAGCACCACTCGAAAAGCAGGTCCTGAAAGAACACGTGGAACGCAATCTGAGACTGGGCGTGATTGAGCCTTGCGTCTCTCCTTATAACTCCCCTGTTATAGTCGTCCCTAAAAAGATGGATGACCAGGGAAACCTCCAGCACCGGGTCTGTGTCGATCTACGACAACTCAACGACCAGGTGGAGCAAAATACTTACCCCATCCCTCGCGTGGACGACTGCCTGGATCACCTGGCCGGCGCAAAATGGTTTATCACCCTTGACGCCCTCCAGGGATTCCTCCAGATGCGCCTATCCGAGGACAGTAAGTTGAAAACTGCCTTTTCTACTCCGCGGGGTAAATTTTGTTATAACCGTTTACCTTTCGGTTACAAAAACTCACCCGCCGAATATCAGACTATGATGCACACAGTCTTAGGAAATTTAAAGTATACCGTTGCTTTAGTATATATAGATGATCTGTTAATTTTTGCTGAAGATTTTGACATGGTTCTAGCTCAGGCCCGATACTTCAATTTAGCCTTTAAAGTCTCTAAATGTTACTTTGGCTTTAACCAATTACACTTTTTAGGACACGTAGTAAGCTCTAAGGGAACAGGCCCGGACCCTGCTAAAATCGAAGCTGTACGCACATTCCCGAGCCCTAAATGTTTAAAAGAAGTACAATCATTTTTAGGGTTTTGCAATTATTATAGGACCTTCATCAAGGACTTTGCTGGAAAGGCTCGCCCGTTGCATCATTTATCTAAAAAGGATGTACCTTTCGTGTGGGGCGAGGTTGAAGAAGAAACATTCCAACAACTGAAAGAAGCTATGATAACGGCTCCGGTCTTGGACTTCTTTGACCCGTCGGCTTCTATCCGTTTGGTCACTGACGCCAGTGGCTATCGTATTGGTGGTGCCTGCGAGCAGTCTCGCGATGGTAAAGTTTGGCGTCCTATAGCATAGGCGTCTCGCTTACTTAAAGGTTCTGAGTTGAATTATTCGAACCCCGAAAAAGAGTGCCTCGCTATTGTTTATGCCTTTGAAGTTTTTAGGCCGTACATTTATGGGCGTCGCATCCAGGTCAGGACTGACAACGCAGCTCTGACTTCATTGTGTACAATGTAAGACCCTCACTCCCGAATTGCACGTTGGCAACTAAAGCTGGCCCAACAGGAGAAGGAGGTAGTCCATGTACCGGGTAAGCAAATCCCACATGTAGACTGCCTGTCCCGGTATCCACTTCGTTCTCTTCAAATACCGGTACCACAGTTACCCATTCAGGTACTCGTAGAGGATGAACCTATAATTCAGGTTGTTTTGGGTGGTAATGTCGAAGAATTTACTAAGCATCAACGAAAAGATTCTTCAGTTCTAAGTATTATTAATGATTTAATTTTAAATGGTACTCCGGATAATGTTGATGGAAACAGATTTTCTAATCAGTATGCTCTTATTCAAGGATTATTGTTCCATATAGATAAACGATCATCTGAGCCGTATAAGCTCGTGGTTCCGCCTACACTGCGAGGATCAATTCTCAAATTAGCTCACAACGATGGTCTGGATGGTGGACACGCTGGAATATACAAGACATACTCCAAGCTCTACCGCCGCTATTATTGGAAGCAAATGAGATCCGATATTTTAAAATATATTCAGGGATGTCCAACATGTCAGACTGGAAATCCTTCAACTACGAAGCCTCCTGGACACATGCTCGTGGTGCCTCCCCCGGATGAGGTATTCACTAGAATTGCCATAGATTATGTCGGACCTATTGATCCAATTTCCAAGTCAGGGAATAGGTACATCTTTGTGGCCATTGACCATACTAGCCGTTTCGCATGGGCAGCAGCATCCCCTACGAATACTGCGCATGATTCTTGTAGATTGTTGAAAAAACTAATTTTTGAACAAATTGGAGTTGTTCAGTTCATTGTCACAGACAATGGGCCCCATTTTACAGGTTCCGAATTTGTCCAATTTTTGGAACGCCACGGTGTCAAACACATTCGGATAATGCCTAATCATCCCGCCTCTAACGGTAATGTGGAACGCAATAATGCGGAAATTAAGCGCTATATTCGCAAATATGTGTCCGGAAGCCGTGATAACTGGGATGAGTTGCTCGGTAAGGCATGTAAAAATCATAATATGCATGTACATGCCATGACTAAATTTACACCTTTTAGTTTAGTGTATGCAGTTCCGCCCAAGACGAAATTGGATCTGTTGACTCCGGTTATCTCATCGGAACCCCATAAAGATCCTACCGATCAACAGGAGGAACGTCGTGCTCGTGTTACACAAGCTAACCTAAATACTACGAAAGCACAGGAACTTCGGGCTCAGAAGTTTAACAAAAACCGAGTTCCTAATACTTTTAAAGTCGGTGATTTGGTTTGGCTCTCTGACAAGGTTCGTCGTGGTCTCCAGCTTTACTGGATAGGCCCGTATCAAATAGTTGAGGCGCGTGGTCGTACCTCCTTCATTGTGGAATACCGTGGGACCAAACGTGCTAAACACCGTATTCTCCGAGTCCATTCTCACAATATGAAATTATATAGGCCCCCTGTAGCATGGCAGAATGAATATGAGGATGTTTTTGTTCATAAAATCTTAAATGACTATGCTAATCATAATTCTCTACAGGAAATGCGCCCGGAGCATCGAGACCGTGATAGTCCTCCGCTTCTTCCTCCTCGCCGTCCTATTATTGTACCATTTGGATCCTCCGTCGATTCCGAGGATGACCAGCACTCTCCGTGGGTCACTCGACTTCGTTTATACGTCCCGAGTGTCCGAGCTAGAAGCCAAATATTGGACGTTTCTCAAGCTCCTCCGCTGGATGAGCTCACTCATACTAATCCTAATCCACCACGTGATGATGGCTCTGAATCTTCTCATGAACTCTATTACCCACCTCATACCATGTCTTTAACCTCACCGACATCTCCTATAATCACTAGATCTCGATCTCGTGTAGCCGCGGCGGCTTCAAGCGCCATTCCGCCCATTCACAATCAGACCTCAGTTGAGCCTGATTTTTCGGATCTAATCCCATTTCTTAATTCAAGGGAATTTTCCGCTCCGTTTAAACAACATAATGTTCTAGTTCCATCTCAGCCTGTGATTTCTAATCCAGATCACCGATCTGTACCCAAAGTTCCGAGTACTCGCTCTCGAAAAACTTCTATTCACGTACCGAATGACGAGTACTGTCCTCCTAGAACTACTGCGCGAGAGGTAACTCGATCTCCCGTGGTGACCCGGTCCAAAGCCCGCTCTGACACAGCTGTACAGGAAAATTGGGATAGTGAGTCGGTGCTAGAACTTAATCGCATCCCTATATATCCGCATCCTCATTTGGACGGACCTGACTGTGTAGTTAACTCCCAATCAGCTCCCAATTTTGTCTCCATATCTAGTACGACAGGAGGTGACACAATTGTTTCCCCTCTCAGTCCTAATACACTTCCGACTTTATTTGATGAATCTACCTATATTTCTGTTCGCTCCGATTCTGAGCTTCAGGATCCTCCGATTTTGTCTCCTCCGAAATTACCAAATGTATCTACTTCGGGTAGTGTTGCAAATTATACGGAACAGTCAACTCCTTTGCTGGAACAAAAATTTTCTGTTCCTCCTTTTCCAATAAATACTGTGGAAACCTTAAATACCTTCATGTCTCCGACTGACCACGCATTAGCGAGCCCAGTTCATATAGCTAAATCTCACACTTTATCTCGGCAGAACAATCAGGGACTATCCTCTGTAGTGTATCCACTATTGATCACGCCCCCACTCCGGCGGTTCTGGCTCAAGCTGAATCACGTTGTCCATTAATTCCCACTACATTTTCTTTTGACTCGGGGGGTTCAATTCCCATCCCATGTGCTTGCAAACCTAAACTGACCCTTAATGTCACTACAGGTCAAGTCCCAATCATCAATGTATGTCCTCCCAGCCCTCAGGTGATGGACACTACAGATTTAAGTAATCCTCGGTCTACTGCCCTACATACTTCGTTAGTTAATCCATTTTTGCCACCGTCAAAACAGGAGGATAAATTTACTGTAACTGTCCTCCCTAAAACTAATTCAAAATCTGAATCTCCGACTCAGCCTTCTGAATTAACGTCCCCGTCGAATTCTCGAACGGAGATATTTTCTCAATCTAATAGTCCCGAATTTACAAACCAGATATGTACTAATTTGCTTGATACATTTAATTCTGTTTCTACAGCGGATTATCCGCATCCAGCTAGCACTGACTACAAGATCGTTCCGACAGGCCCGGTAACCGCTGACGTTAATTTGGCCCAAAAGCCTCAAGTTTTGCCTATTCCAGAGGAACTGTTACAAACGGTTGGTTTATCGGAATCTGGTCAAAGTGGCACAACTGTTTACACTCCCGTCCATTCTCCTGATCGAGCCCAGAACTCTACGGTTGATTTATTTACTTCGGCTCAGGGTTCTGAAACCATGTCTCAGTCCTTTGACCGCCCTGATTCCGACGAATTTGTTGAGCCACTGTTTCACTCCTCTGCTCATGATTTACATAATGTGACAGACGGGGGCCCACCAGTAACCTCGACACATTCACCTACGTCTCCGATACCTCCGGACACGGCTCAGAGTCCCGTGGATAGACATAATCCATCAGATTCTATATCCGTTCCTAAAATTTTTGCCTCTACTCAGCCCCATGTGTCACCGTCTTACCAAATGGACTGGACCCCATACCGCCGTACTTACGAGCCGTCTGATACTGGGCCTTCCTCATTGCCCTCTCATGGTACTCAAACACCCAATCGGTTATCGAGCTGTACGGACTCCGTCCAGTTATCCAAACTTACCTCCGTTACCCGTAAACGCTTACGAGTATCTCCGACACTGACAGAAGATACTTCCCCTGAAACTATGCATAAGCGTTTAAGTCAGGGTGGACGTACCATTTACAATAGCAAGGTCGGTAATAACGCCCCACTTGCCCGTAAATGTCCGTCCGATAGTTCTCTCCGAATTCCGGGTGTCTCTTACGCCGACGTGGTTACTAAATCCAGTAAACACATTGTATCACACCCCTATAGTCACTTACACCCATTAAATATAAGTGCCCCGGCATTTTTGCCTACGGGAGCTATGGCTCCGCCTTCTCCGGAGGTCACCAAACAGACCACTGGTTCGTCTCCCACACATTCCATTCCTGTTAGTGACAACACTAAACTGGAAACTGTCAGGGACTCCTCCGTGGACCTTCGTAGTCCTTCATTGCCCCCCATTGAGGGTACTCTGCAGGGAGCTGCTTCACTATCTAAGTCCCCTCCTGCGGTTTTACATGTCATTAAACATACACCACCGTGCGGAACTAATACTCTTTTTATTTCTTCTAGGTCCGTGCCGACGGATGGTCCTATTGATCCTTCCATTGTTGCAGGGCAACAACACCCCAACCCCGGGGAAGAACGGGCATACCCGTTATCACTTCAGAAACTACTTTAGACTCATCACATATATTGAGAGGAGCTCCTAAGGTCGGCTCCGCATTTGTTAAAAATGCCCCTCAAACTATCGCAGAAACTCCGCCACCAGAGGTCAAACCCGTCACCTCTGCTAGTCCGGTTTCGAAACGGGCAGTTGTCAAAGGGTCTCATGAGGACTTTCCGAAAGCTTTGTACAACCCCCTTACCTCCAAGATGGTTCCGAAAACTTCCGGCTCCAGCAAATCATCTACGGGCTCCTGTAAGAGCAATAGGAGTTCTATTCCAGAGCTAGAATTAAATCCTATTTTAGCTCGCCCAGCGGCCAAGGCTGTGGCTCATCGAAACTATAAAGGAAGTCCTCAAGCTGTGGACGTACGATCTCCCGAAGTCCGGCGCAGTGGACGCCAAAGGACAAAAACAGATATCTTCCAGTCTCCAGATATTCGTAAAAAATGAGCTGGGACTGCTCTATGGTTTGGTGTCTTTTTGTCATTTTACATGATAATTTTTGAAAAAGTTTTCATTCATATAAATATGACAGGATTATTGGTCCCAGTTAAACTAATAATTAATGCACGGGCACGCTTCATTAAAAATGAGAGCCCACTTAAATATTATTATTTTAAATATTTTCTTTGGGACATTACTCCAGTGTGTCATTTGAACACAGTGTGAAGAGTTTTAGGGATTTTCATTTAAATATTGGAAATGTCGGGGGTATAGGTTATTCTGAGCTTTATGCAAAGTAGGAATATTTTCAGATTTATTCCCTACTTGTCCTAAATATTTCCTATAAATATCCCTAATTTTTGACACAAAGTGAAGAATGTGAAAATGCTTGTGGAAATGCTAAATAATTTACATAATTATACTAAATGTAATTTATTATAGGGGCACAGGCCCACCACATTTATGGATTTTCTATGAAAATCCTACTTACATTCACACAAACATAATACATAACCTTAAATTAATGGGAGTCCATTTTGTTTAAAATACTCGAGTAATTATTAATTCCCAGTCTATTTTTGAATGTGCCTGTTCAGTAAGACAGAACGTGCACTTTATCCCTAAAAAGATACCTACACTTACCCATACATAAACATTTACACTTTTACGAAGTCTATAGATTATACTATAGACACACATATAGGATGTACATATATGACCCCACACAAGTGTCTTTTAGACCAGGGTCATCCTTCCTTTCATTTATGGTAATTTCTCTTGGGTAAGGAATTCTTCTTTCTTCATAATTTCCTTCCATTTATCAGTCCCGAACTGCGTGAGGCGGACCTGTTAAACTGTTGGGAGAGATGAAAGTGGGTCAGTACCATAATTACATTACCTACTCCTAAGACTCCTGGAATTTATTAATAACCTTCCAAGATAATCAAATAATGTATTTGCCTAACTGTTCCTACCCAAGCTAGCTAAAGCAGGAAAAATATTTTTGCCTGTCACAGGCCTAACAATTTACATTTTTTCACTCCTAATAATCCACCTTCAATAATCTATTCTGGTCTCTAAACTAAAGTTCCTGACCAGTCATTCCTTCCCAAAAATTTACATAGATAAAATAAAACCTTACCTTTAAGCTCTCATAGCCACTTTGGAATCATTCCAACTCTGATCCTCGATCGCGTGGCTGACTCCATTTTCTCTCTCCAATTAAGTTGAGACTGATTCTCGTGGTTCCCTTCGGACTGCTCTTCTGGCCCCTATACTTGACACTTTTACACGTTGCAACAGGCACGGACATGTAAGTTCCATAATTTAATAGTCCTCCTCTCGATTCTCTAGAAAACAATAATATTATTGACGTATATTGTTAAGGTGTACTAGAATACAGGACTTCGTTTAAATTTATGGTAAAATAATTGTTAAGAATTATAAACATTACCCGCTTTTTCCGCCGTGCAGTTTTTCCATGGCTCAACAGCTTCTTCATAAGGGGGCCAGTGTACTGCCTGCCCGTTTGGCAAACAGGCATATCCGCACCAATCTTTCGGACCGGTTTGAGAGGATGGAAGATCATCTTTCGGTTCAAGAACCTTCAAAAGAAACCGAATCCAACGAGTGGTACCTGGCATACTTCAATGAGGTTCAGGAGCAACGAATTAATCTCCTCCCCTCCGAATTTGTCCTGGCAAATTATAGGGCTGAGTGGTTTCAATATTTCCTTGCCCTCACCAATACTGATTCCCACCACTCCCTTAACGTGTCCGTCTTTGATACACGTACCGACGCCCCCATTTCTGAAGACTATGAGGATTTCCAATTAATTTTGGATCTGGACGATCTCCGTAATTACTCCCCTCCTTCAGGATGGGAACGTTTCAAGAAGCTTCATCAAGTGTTGACTATGCGAATTGCCTCCTTGCCTATAATGTTTTGCTTTACGTGTGCCAGTCAAGAACAGACTTCTACAGCTTGTGACCAACCTAGTCAACCCGACACAGCGGTTCGGATCGATTTAGAGGATCGACTGGAGCAATTACAATAATTAATTGCTCAAGCAGAAGGCGTGTTGCTCTCAACCAAACTTTCAGCCGAACAACCTCTTCATCAGAATCTAGCCCTTCTCTCCCTCCCCTCCTCCGAAGATACATCTACTGACTCCTCCGGGTCCGACTACAAAACCATTTGTCTTTTGAACCCGTGGACTCAACTCACTAATTTCCGATCGTTCTTTGCCCCCATTCCCCCGGAAGTTATTATTTGCGTTAATGATAATTATTCCCGCAAATTCCACTCCACTGTTCTAGCAGCACTATCTGCGCATATGCGTCGGCTAATTGGTCAGGACCAAATCTTTAATTTTAAGGAGCGTCTAGAATTCACGTGGGAGTCGTGTAGCTCCGATATTTTGAATTTGGTGTGGGAGCTATTTTATGATGGCAAAGTTAATGTCCATCAAACGCTGCTCTCACAATTTAAGAAGCGACTCCATCTTCTACGAGTCCCGTTCTACACCAAAACCCGTTCTTTGAATTTTCCTCCCACCCCCTCCCTTAGTATCCACAGTGTCAATAATGAGGCTCGGTGTGAGCTCTGTCCTATGCCCACTCCGACATTGGATTTGTTGGTGACTCATATGAAGTCCCATGAATAATTCCTTGCTGCCCTCCTCCATTACTTCTTAACTTTAAATTACTCCACATCCTTCCCATATAAACTTTGGGAATTATTACATTACCTTACCTTAACTTACCTAATAAATATCGGTTATTTCGGCTTTGCTGAGCAGCTCTATACACTGTACCATAGACATTCTAAATACTGCCCCGTTATTACGGCAGGACTGTTTAGTTTATCCCTTAAGTACTTACCTCACACTCGTCACGCTTGTTCATTCAAGCACCATTTCTCAACGCTTGTGTGGCTCTCCTTTTGTTGTGTTCGTGCCTTTATTTATTTACGGACCATTACAATCTTGATTTTTGTGTCTCCAGGGTTAATTATATAAATATGATCCTGATTCTAATTTGTTTTTCTTTTTTCAGAATGGTATTCTCTAAAAATCAGGCCGGTCGCGTGATTGAGGAGATTCGGACAATGACCGACTTGGCCCGCCACTTGGTGACTTCTGCTGAGGCCGAATTGGAGGACTCTGTTACTGTGACTTCACGCACCTTGGGGGAAATGATTGATGCCTTTCTGATAGAGCGACCTGGCCTCATGATTGTTACAACCTTTGAGGAGGGTGATCCTATTTCTTGGAGTAATCAAATATGTACTTTAGTGGATCAACTTCCATCGGCTGATGGGATCGGCCGTGAACGGGAGCTATGTATTCTGATCCGAAGATATTTACTGGCAATTCCGGATCACTATTCGGATTCATCGAGTGGCTCTGTTAATTATACCTCTGCTGCTCGAGAAGTCTCTCCTGCTCCGGGCGTTCAAGAACCTTCTTGGACTGCTGGCACCCCTGCGTTGGTTTCCACGGCTCCGACCTCCTATATTAAAGGAGCTCCTAAAGACGTCGCGAACGTCCATCCTGACCAACGGCGTAAATGGGGATGCTTCCCCGCAAATCAAGGACCGGCTTTTCCAACTTGGGTTTCGGCTACGCCTTCCAATGAGGTTTATACTTCCTTTTTCTTTCCTCATTATGTCTTAGATGACTTTTTTGCTCTCCCAGGGGGTCGAGAACACGCAGCCACTCTGATGGGAAATCGCTATGAGTGCGTGATTATTTTGGATCCCAAACCAATTCGGCACCACTTGTCGTCAGATCCGAATAACGGGTACTGTTCCAGCCATTCGACACCTTCAACACGAATTTACGGCTGAAATCCGCCGAAAGGACTTCACAATCAAAGGTCCCGCACGCATTACGCCGCCACTTGACGCTCGTCACGCTCTTTTGGGCTGGGTTCCACGTAGCCCTGCCGACGTCATGGAATTTACTCTGCCAGTGTGTGGATTTGTGACCTCTGATGATCGTGCTTGTTTGGGGCCGCATTATCTCCGGGACCATGCCGGCTGCTTTAAGTGCCGTGAGAATGTCGTTCGCCATACCAGTGCACGATGCCCTTTCTATCCTAGGGGACATAATGAGGTTCACTTCTTTCGTCTCCCGGGTGCCTTTCCCGATGCTAATTAATTTATATGCTATGTGCCCATGTTTTTAATAGTTTGGCTGCTGTAATCATTTGATGCCTTGATGATTGGTGTGTGATTTGTTTGTGAAATTGATTTATGTAGTGTCGGTAGTACTTATATGTAGTGATGTCTGTTTATGCATTATACGTGTAGGCGTGTTGGCATTAGCCTTTGATTTTGTTCTTTATATTAATTATATTACCCGTTGGCCCACCACTTATATTTTGTAATCAAAATAGCCTTATATTTACTTATGACCATGTGGTCTATGTGCGCACTCTACTTTCTCCTCCCAGCTTTCCATTGTGCGGGGACGCACAATACCCCCCACCCGGGGAAGATGTCAGGTGACAGTTCTGTAGTTGCCCACTAACTTATAATATTAGTATACGGGCTAGCCTGCCCATATGTATTTATACATAATCTTATGTCTATCTTAATGTATGGATGATGTGGCATTGGGATGATTGGGAATGAGTGGAGTCCCAACTCGGTGTGTCTCGTGGGACTCATCAGTAGACGTTGGGACAGCTGGCTAGTAAGAGAGTATGAGTTTAGCAGCTAAGCAAGTAGCACGTAAGGATTATTAGTTTTAGGAGGCTAGCAAGTCAGTAATAAATAAGTGTGCTCTAAAATATCTACGAAACTCCATCCATTTATTAGCACGCTACTTACATTACAGGCCTGCATACTTCAGCCTTAAATATTATTTAAGAATTATTAGTATAAATTAGTTATAAGTGTTAAGCTTCGTAATTCTAGGTCTGATTTCACTAGTGTGATCTCACATATCTGGTGGAGGTGCGGTTCGTTCTCCCAATCTCACTGCCAAGCGTAATTTATTTATAAAAATAAGCTATAATATATTCTTCGCTACTCAACCCTTTTTAAGGAGTGGCCCTGTCAGTTTTGAATACTGCCTGGGACTTCCCTGTGTTGAACCACATCATCCACATCGGATCCGGTAAGATTCTCTTTACATCATTTTATAAATTATTATTGAGTGTTCTTGTGATTAATTCTCTGAAAATATATTCAGTCCCCCGTAATTGTGTGAGTTTTGAATACATTGGAGTCATTTATACCTTCTGTCCCAATTTTTCATCTTTCTCCTGTGACTTGATTTATTATTAAGGTAGTTTTTGCCACTGTATTTGTGCATTTCCTTCCGTTCCGCTCTCATTCGATGAAATTTTCAGTCCTGCATTTGGGTTCCCCATATAATTGTGTACTCTAAAAATAATTATTTGGTGAAGTTAATTTCATATTTTTGTGAGTCTTTAGTACGTCTAAAAAGTTTAGCCGTTACAATTCCTATTCGGTCCGCTCATCTTGTCCGGCCCGTTATCATCTAACCACGCCGTTGTCCATTTGATCCTGGAATAAGTACATACCCACGGACGATCCAAAAAATTTCACCTTGACCACCTGTGAACTCATCATATCCAGATACACTGGCTTTTGTTCCTTCAAGGTCCTGCTGATTAGATTTCGCTGACCCGTGTAATCTCCGATCAGGATTAATTTTTGGGTTCTTTTTAAGCATCCAAATTATCAACGTGGCCGTAATTCAGGGTCGAATAATTATCTTACCCGTGATTTGTTTAATTTGTGCCTATTTGTCTGCTTTTATAGTATCTCGATAATTCAGATATGAATCTACCTCATGCTCACAATGCTGGTGGCTGGGCTCCATCGGACCCATCGGCTTGGGATTTATTCGGTGCCTCTCCAGATCCACCACTTCCACCTCTACAACCTCCTCAACAATCGTCTATTATGGCGTCCGCCAGTGTGCCCGCCCCTGATCTCCCCAGTGCTTTTACTCTTCCCATGACTCCGAAATCTTCTGATGAGAAGTACCGTAGACTGGACCGTTTCCGTGCTGAGGTCGAACAGTACTACAGCGATGAGGATCCTCGGGCCTTCGTCCGTCATGTTAACCACTACTCCAAGGACATGTTTGTAAGTCCCGAATCTGTGGTACTTAATTTACGTAAATTTTTTCAGAAGTCTCCGGACAAGGCGGTACAAGAGTGGTTCCGTTCAGAATTTCCGCGGATACGACTCTTTGAGGAACTTGGTAGGCCCGCCCGTGACATATGGGATTTTGTAGCCACTAGTCTCATTGACCGATTCGATCACGCTATTCTTCAACCGGAGAAGCAGGCTGCTTTGGATGGCTTTCGTTATTCCCCTGGCATGACAGCAGAGTCCTTCGTTGCTGAATTAAAGCACCTTTGCCTGGATGTCAACCCGCGTATGCCGGATGCGGACATTATTGAGCGGGCCCGTGGTAAATTGCCTTCCCGTATGGAGTCACTTGCAATAACTCCCTCCAGAACTCTCCAAGAATTTGTGAAAAATATCCGCGGTCTCCTCCGGGATCCTGAGATGAATCCGAGTGCTCGGACACGTGCTACGATATCCTCCGTGTCTCAGGCCCCACAGATGGTCGACAACTCAGTTAGAGCGAATACCACCCAGGTCTGTGACTATTGCAACCGCAATAATCACCACTGGAAGCAATGTCGTGACCTCCAGAGGGACTTGGATGCTGGAAACACTTCCCGGCTCATTTCAATGATGGAAACACGTAACGGTAGAGTCAACAGAAATAATAATAATAATAATGTGAATAATTTTGTGCCAGGTGCTAATGAGTTTGTCGCAGGCCAGCAACAGCTTCGTCCTCCCTCCCAGTTTCAGCAACAGCAACAACCTTCACGTCAGAATCCAAATTGGAATGTACCCAATAATAATGGTCAACAATATTTTCCGAACTCACACGATCTCATGCAGTTTGACGACGGTCCTCCTCTGTCCCAGCAGTGGAACAATCCACCTCCAGGCGGAAACTCACACAATTTACCCAATTACCAAGCACCTCGTAACTATCCACGTCCGGATAATTATCAGGGACAACAACAGTCTCATTACCAGAATCAACAACAATCGTATTATCCTCAGGGCCCGAGAGCTCAATACTCTTCGGCTCCTCAACAGCAGAATACAGGACCACGTCCTCCTTGGAATGACCGTGGGTACCGTAATGCTCCGCAACAACAGCAATACACTGGTCCAGCCCCTGGGTCACACCCACAAGGACATCCTGACGTTCCCGTCAATCCGGGAAACTGTTAGGTCTGGCGTTCGGGGACGACCAGACCAACTTGCCTCATTCCACGTTCTCCACAACAACGAGTATGCCGGCACCCTATTCCAAATCAAAACTGGAGGCCCGCAACTCTTGTTCAACTACGTCGGTCCCAATTATCCGACAATTCTCAACTTTCTCTCATTTAAATAAGCTTTATAATCCTAACCTATTTGTGCCATCTATTTGCCCATCTGTTTGCAGGGATGTGATTATTGACATGCCGGATGAACCTCCCGACCCGCCGATAATTCCGCCTCCTGCTCGGGCTAAAAAGAAGGCTCGATTTAAGGATGAGATTCCCCGATCTCTTCCACAGGTTGATTGTAATGCGGGTTCTAAAACTCGAAACTTAATTAATAAATACTATCTAAAGCCCCGTAAACGTATGGTATTGCGGGCAATTCCTGACTGCGAATCCCCTTTACATGCGGACGCTTCCAGATCCACCATTAACGATGCTGATGAATCAGTCTCATCGGAGTCTGTAATGATACAAGAGGTCCTCCGTCTATGTAAACTCACGTTTACCCGTAAGGACATTGTTTACCCGTTACGTCTCGCAGGTCACCGTCTCACATTGAGAGCCACTGTAGACACGGGATCGATGATCTCAACGATGGCAGATGCATTTAATGCAAGCAGTGCTCGGACTGGGTACAGAAACCGTGTACCCGTACCCATACCCGTACCCGAATATCGGGTACTACAAAATGCTGTACCTATACCCGTACCCATACCCGAGTACCCGGGTCAATTATTTCAGTACCCGTACCCGTACCTGAAAATACAATGTAGTACCTGTACCCACAATGTACCCGTAACCGTAATGTACCAAAAACCTGTACCCGTTCCCGAGTATCTATTGTGTGTACCCGGGTATTACTCGGGTACTGGAAGTTTGGCCGATTTAAAATCCCCGACAACATTAGCCTGCGCAGCTGAAAAATTTTAAGTTGTCAATTTTTTGACCTCCATTAAAAGTGTCCGGGATTTTGGGAATTTTCCCTAGGCGTTAAAGACATCCTATTGAATTTTTTGAAAAAAATATTTAAGGCATTTTTTTATTTTTTTAATAAACACTGACGAAATTCAAATCCTACTACCCCAAAATAATAACTTGCCGAATGAAATGAAATGTGTTCTCGCTAATTGGAATTGGGACGGATTCTTTAATACTAAACTCTCCATAACTTGCTTTTCAACTTGGAGAACAAGAAACAATTTTTTTTTCGGCTAATCGAACTCTTTGTATAGAAAATGTTATACGGAAAAATTGAGTTGATAATAATTTTTCCAAGTCAAATATTGCGGTTTCAGGAAATAAATGTGGGAGGCAATATTGAATATTCATTTTATATTACAGCTTTATAAAACAAACATCCGTAAACTGTTCTCACATTTATGAAGCCCGAGACGGAGATTTTCAAAAAATGCAGGCAAAATTGGACTAAAATGCAACCCCATGGAAGTTTTGAACGCCAAGTTCAGATGTCTGTCAAGCTCTTTTAACATCAAAATTATCAAGATTAATCAAAGGGACTGAAATATAAATATTGCGTGCAAGGAATGATATTTTTCATTCTAAAATGTTATAAATATTCACCTCAATAAATACTCAAAGTGTCATAAATACCCAGAATTAAAAATGCTCAAATTGCCTGCATAAAATGCCTTGGCGTTTTCAAATGGGCAACCCTGGGTACTTGTAATGTTAAGAAATGGATCTGCTAATAAATGTATATTTATTCCGATCTTATCTCGTAATACGTCTTCAAATAATTGTAATGTTACGCTCCCAATGAAGCTAATTAAATTAAATCCCAAGAACCTCCCTCTTGAAATTCTTCGTTGAGGAGCTTCACTATTTAAGTCGATAAACAGACGATTTCACTGACTCTACGCTCTATTTCTTTATTAGATTCCTTGGATGAATTATTAGAAGCGTTAGATTGCAACTACCACGTAATCATAAATGAGACGAAGCCACTTGGCTCTGTCACTAACGCAAGTATCTGTATACTACGAAATAAGCAACTCCACGGTTGGTAGGTCTTATTGTTAGCCATAGTAATCCATCCCATCAGGAATCCTTGAAGTACCCAAAAATACTCGGGTACAGCACCCACGGGTACAGGCATTTTACATAGTGATACCCGTACCCATTGGGTACTACCCGATTGTCACTGAGTGAGTACCCATACCCGTACCAGTACCTGTCCCCACTTTATTGAATAAAATCAAGAGTACCCGGGTAGTACCCGCGTACTTGCGAGTACGCAACTTCTGTACCCGGGTAGTACCCATACCTGTACCCGTACCCATTTACCCGAGTATTACCCGTACCCAGTCCGAGCACTGAATGCAAGTCATTATAACATTGGCGATAAAGCTAACTGAACTACATATATTTTTGATTAAACTAATATGATATACAAAGATTCGCTTGGAATCACATAGAAACTGTTCCGTATTTCAGTGTTCGTTTTGTTTTTAATTTTTTGAAAATTCCATGAGATTAGTTTTACTTGCAATTTACAATAATAATTACAAATTATAGACGACAATTAGTTCATCCCGATTTTGGAACACGTTTCCCATTTTGCGTTTGATGGAAAACGGGTATTGACGATTTACTGGTTAGTGAAAACTTATCTGATTATTCTGAAAATACTTGTATGAAATCATATTATTATTTGTTAAAATCAAAAATTGGGAAGACTGTTCGGGAATTAATAAAAGCTATACTCGTTCTAGAGATAGCTATTAACCATGCTTAATGAAGCTTTAAAATTACTATGAAATACTGCCAGGAAGAATTTTTAATCCACCGTATTTATTACAGCTGACATTAACCTTTATTAACCGATTAACGCTATTGAATTCAATCCTCCACCTTTCAGTGAGCCACCAAACGGGTCCTAGGTTAATAACCGTGGAAATTTTAAGACAAATGAGGAAATCAAAAGCTAAAAATTTTATTAAATTCAAAATAATTCTGTAAGGCAGCAAACCTGCTGTAAGCAAAATTGTAATGCAAGGTTTTCGCATTAATTTCTTCACCAATCCGCTGTATGGTTTTGAACTACGAACATGGAATTAATTTTGAAAAACCTGGAAGAAACTGCTAGAAAATAGGGAAATCATCATTTTCCCGTTTTATTCTTAATAGGGTAATGGGGGGAGCGTTTTATGGCACCAATTTCCATATGTACTTGCATACAATAATTTTGCACATAAACAGAACTGTTTTGCAGTTTTGCTTGGGGCTTCAGGACTCAATTTATTTTTTCTTACTTTATTTGGCCTTTTCCTGTCATTTTCGCACTTCAATAGCTCTATCAACTTATAACCAGGGTTGGTTAAATCAATAAATAGCGCTATAAAAATCCGTTCAAACGGGTAGATACAAATTACGCGGAAATCTGTGGAAGTTAACATGATTATTCAATTTCATCAAGTTTTTCCTTTAGGTCAGAGCTGCCCATTCTTATTGTTAGTATGGATTCAGATCAGATTGTGCTAGCAGACCGTTTACATTAATAAGTGTAATTCACAACGGCCACTGACGTCTGACATGGTCAAAAGGAAATTGCTGTTTATCAATATTCACCAGATACATGAAGAATTATAACAAAAAACGAAAGAAGTAATTTTAAAGCGTTTTAATAGTGTTCTCATCATCAGATGTTTTCTTGTTGTTATTTCACAAATTCGACAATGTCTTGTCGAAAAATGTACGACCTAAAATTAGCCAGCATGAAGTGAAGGTACAGCAAAAATGGAGTATTAATGGAAAATCACTTGTTAATTTGTGCAGAATGTGAGTTATCTGTACAGCTTGCCAGATAATATTTAATGTCTTTTATGCGTGTTGAATATTACAAGAGGAAATTCAAAATACCTAATTTTAAAGTGCAAGGCTCCATATCCGATTCGTTGGCTGGCACACAAACCACTGGTATGAATAAACATGAGAAGCATTTTCAAAATGGAGGATTTGTGAATACATAGATATGTGGGATGACATTAAAAACCAATTTTGGTTCGAAAAGGGATCGCTTAATTTCTTGGCAAACTTCGAAAGGGTAAATCTCAACCAGGAGTCCTTTCAATACAACCAAACCGTATCCATTTCTCTGGAAAAGGACTTCAGTCGAATACTCCGTTGTGAAAGTTATTCCAATGTTAGTTTGGCGGCGGAGCTATTCCTCTCTACTAATCACGATCCTACACAATCCAAGCCATTGAGATTTCCTGTTGGGAAATACTTTTTCGTGGACGGAAGCAGAACGCCAAATGACACGTTTATCATTCCATGCGTGGGACCTGAATTTTATGATGAGCATGTCGTGAGGGTTTCCCAGAAACCTAAGTATCCCTCTGTAAGTTTTCTTCTTTTGCAATTATAAATTGGAGATTCTTCTCAAGAAACAGCTTCCTTTTTGGCTAAAAAATCCTCATCCTAACTCATTTTATTGAAGAACACTTGTCTTATATGTACACTTGGGATTTCCAAATTTTGAAAAAACTTATTTTGATTTTTATTGATACACGACCATAAATACTAAGCCATTGTTGATTGTTTGCTAATAATTTCAGATGGATGCTTGGGAAAAGCCCCTAGTGCGAACAATTAAGGGAGTGTGGTCAGATAATTTTGACGTGGACAAAGCTGTGATTGGTGGTTACGACCATGATTTCCGGACAGTTTACGTGAGCCACGTGAAAGGGATGCAAATACCTTCACTGGTACCTTGCTATAGCTTTTCTGGAGCCACTAGAGTAATTAACGATTCTTGTGAATACTTGTTATCCAATACCCTAAATACCTACGCGTGGACTGTGAAAAGAAAGAGAGCTACCGAAGTCGGCGCAGTTGATGGATCAACCACACGAACGAATGATTCAGTTTACATTTGTCGAGGACTTGTAAAAGTGCTTTCGGGGCAAACCGTTCTTCAACCGGGATATTTATTACCTGGAAACCCCAATTGCACGATACTAACTTATGGAAAACAACAAATTACAAGTGTGTATGAACTATTGATTGATACACGTGTCCATTGCAACTCCTATGTAAGTTCATCTTGGCATTCACCAGTTTATACAATATGTTTGAGGTAATTTATCATGGCAAATTCGTAAGAACCTTCCCGTTGCTACAAGTTTTGAAGGTGATTTAAATCCTGACACATCCGTTTTCTTCCCCACTTTTAATATGCCTGAAATCGCAGATTTCAAAATGTTTTTATTAGATTTCGGGGTACACCGACTCAATTTAAGTGGTTTATGTTGTCCCAAAATATTTCGCGGACTGTAATTTGGAAATATTAAAAGACAACGACAACACTAGCTGGTTAAAATATGCAGATGGGGGTGTCTGAGAGACTTGTTAGTTTTAAAGCTGAATGCATCAGAAAGAATTGAGTAACGGTGACGAGAAGGGTAAATAGAGCATAATAGACACCGAAACATTTACATTCCACCAAAATACTCTAAACGTTTTGACCAATTAAGTTATCAGGATAATTTAATTTGAAGATGACACACATTTAAACTTCACACTATCTCCTAAACGCGACGGATTGGTTTACCAGAAATTACCAAATCACTGAAAGGATTTTATGCGCTATAAATGCATTTACCATTGGCTAAGCCAATGGCTTTTGAAGCTCATACTACTTAAATATGCGCTTACATTTTTGTAGTGCAAGTCTAGAAGTATAATCTATCGTCAAAACTTTCTAAGCGCATTCGTTCAAGAAACATTTCTGGTTTATCGGACATCAAATGGATTGTGGAAAGACAAGTTCAATGTAGATACAGCATTGAAAGTCGGGTTTGATCCTGACACTGGTTCGACTTATATTTGCCGATATGCTACATCCCATGGGAAGTGGGCAATCGGAGTAAGTTCCGGAAGCGATTGCGGGAAGCAATCTTGGTATACATCGTTGTTTCAACCTGCATATCAGTTTTTGACATCCGATTGGACCATTTTTTATGGATGGTTGCCAAGAAAAAATGGGAGCATTGCTGATGGCGCTGTTGAAGGTGGGCGCACTGTGTCCGGTGAAATTACGTTTATTTGCCGAGCATTCATGAGAGACTCCACCAAAAACCAAACCTTACTGTTGCCCGGCAGCTTCGTTCCATCTCAGGGTACCTGCAATGTGTTTGAGTTGAATGAGAATATGGACAGCTACGAGATTTTGGTGGATGCTGGTTGTAGTTGTGGTGACCACGTGAGTAAATTTAATAAGAATTATTTGTAAGGTTCTGTAAAAAAAATATGTGTCTGAATGTTTTATCATCCGACGTCTTTCATTGAAGTTGAAGACATATGATGCTCGAATGGGACTCCGGCAAACTGGCCAACCGGATTTCCAATCAACTTATTTCTGCTACTCGCAACTTGGATCTATTAACTATATGCATCCCACAAATCTGCGTAAGTGAGGTCATATAATTATAGAAATGTTAGCAAACAGATACAGTGAATTTCCTATATAATATAATGGTTCCCAAGAATACCTGTCAATATATAATGATACCACTATATCTTACTTCAATAGAACGTAAATATAATCCTAGGGAAAATTTAAACATGTCAATATAAAGGGAATACTTGTCAAAGAGGAAACCACTATATAGGAAATTCACTGTACTCACACTCGGGTGCTCACATGAATAATATTTATTCTCACGTGCAATGCGACACTAGATAATCGCAGTAGGGTTAATTAACTTATATCTAAAACCCGTACGCGAAATATTACAGGGCTGAATATTATTAGCGTTAATTTATACTACGGAGGCGGAAAGGACGGTAAGAAGAGCATTCATTGTGATCCTCAAGAACCTTATCAAAGTCTGGACGTGGAGATGCAGGTTGGAAAGTGTGAATCTGTATTAGACTGTGATCTTAAATTTAGCCCTATGCCGCCTTTGGTAAGAATCTACTCTTGAAATCAAACCAACCATAAGTATTTATGTATATAACATGTTTTAATTAGGAAAAGTGGACGATTTATACACCTGCACGTAAACTATACATAAAGATACTACAGTTTAAAACAATCAGTTCCAACAGAATTCAAATTACAATATCTTGCAAAATATCTATGGTAGAAAATATGGTCACCTAAACATTCATCTGTTTGTTTATAATTATAAATTCGTTGCAAGAAAGGTTTCTTACCGAAATGAATTTTATTTCGAGCAAAATATATGAGGGGTTTCCTCCAGAGCTGAATCAAAAGTTTTGTTTCATCTCCTTGTTCTTCATCAGTGCATTGCCCCATGAATAATTAGTCATTATCATTGAATCTCTCACAACAAAATTTAGACACCTCTTTGCTGACTTTAAACTGTGATTGCTTAGATTGGTTTCCTGAGGGGTTCAGAAGAGAAATATGTGGAAATCTTCACACGGTACAATAAAACAACTGGGTACGTTTCAAGAAATTAAAGCATATTATCGATCTTATTTAATTTTAATTAGAATTTTTCGTATTTTGTTGGCTAGTGTATGCACACATTTAAGAGGAGCTTAAAAATAGATATGTATCTACTACGAACTAATGAGATCAAATCCGACTGTCAACAGATTTTGTTCTGCTATTGACACTCGTCGGGAAAAATTATTTTGATTTCGCTCGACCCATAGATGCACATTTTCTTTCGCACTCGCACTCCACTCGCACTCACGAAAAAATGAATGAACTGCACTCATCCTCACACTGATATGTTAAACATTGTCAAGTCTGCACTCACACTCGTCCTCATGAGGACAGAAGATTAGAATTTGACCCTCGCACTCGCACTCATGAGTACATTTGATATGTATATATGTATGCATACGTGATTTATCCATTTGCAATACATTCAAATAATTTTGTTCCGTATTTATTTTTATATGTTATTTTATTATGTTAATAAGCAAATAAAACTACATGTATCACTTTCTGTTCACACTAGATTTTTCAAGTACAATATTTTTACGAACAGAAAATGATCGGTTTGAATGATTAACACACATGAGTAAATAACCAATGGCTACGAAGACGATAAAGGCTAAATGCTATCTGTAAAGGTCATGTCTAACGATGCGAAAATCACGGCAACACAAAATATTTTCGATTGCAGACCTTTTAAGCGTAGATTGTTTTCATTTTAACAAGTCTCCATGGTTTTAGAAACCGTTTTTAGCTTTTTTGCTTTACATTGTTCTCACTAATTTTTGAAATCATAAGATTGACACAAGATTGTTATGACAGAAATGTTAACGGGTGGAATTTTTAATCATACTTACTGGGCGATTTTGTTTCGTTTCTATTTTTTGTAATTGTACAAAATTATTTATACGACATATACAAATCTAGCATTAAATTGCATTTTTACACTACAGTGCAAAGTATTACATTTAAAAAAAAAAGAATATATTTTTGTGTTCTCGTCCTCGCACTCATTAATAAACAAATCGGTGGTATGTACTCGCACTCATGATTATGAGTGTACGGTTGTAATAACATGCACTCGTCCTCAACGTATACTCATGAGTACACTGAGTGCGAGGTGAGTGCGAGTGCTGCACTCTGTCCTCATGAGGATGTGCATCTATGGCTCGACCATGTATTAAGTTTTCGACCACTGGAAACGGTGCGCGGTCGTGCTTGAAAAAATAATTAGATCGAAAAACGTTTTCATTTAAAACGAGATCTCCAGCTTCGCAGAAGACATTTTTATAGACATTGCGCATATATTTTTGATGATAATGTTATTATTTGGGTATAATTGATTTTTAATACAGAATATATTAGGACCATGTATTCTGGAATCTTTAGCGCTTCTCTTGTCGTATTTTGTGGAACGGGTTTATTCATTGTTGATTTATGCATATACAGCCACATAAGCGAGTATACACGATGTAGATAACTACATATAGATTAACTTAAATAAATTATTTCTTTCACGCATGTTTGCTGTACATACTTGAGTTATTTATTGGAGTAGCTGGAAAGTTAATATAATTTCATTGCTGGATTCCAGAGTAAAATCTGCGCATCGCCACGGTTTTGTGCAGTGTACCTCAAAGTTCCCGCACTCTTTTCGGAGTAGCTCCTCTGGATATTTCAGAAAAACCGACTATATGATTACAGGCCTAGACGATGAAATTTGTTAGTGCAGTACTTCACTGTGTATTACCAGTACTGATTCTGGACTTACAATTAGCCAAAAAATTATTTTGTATCTTGTTGAATTTCAGACTTTCTATCGAAGGGCCTCCCAAACAGTAGCATAGTCAAAATCGAGAATGAAACCAACCAGATTTATACCTGTACGATTTCAACATTTGTCCTTTTACCTGCTGTTTATTTTGAGATTACATACTATGACGGACAGGGACCTTTAAAATTAGGTAAGCTACAAGTGTTTTCCTCTAATTTTATTTCCATGCCCAGTGTTCGTACTTGGCAAGCCTTCATGAGAGCGTAAAAAGGGGATACTGAAAATTTCTAATATTTCGGAATCGCTCCTAAAGGTTGTTGAGTTTTATCCGATTATTTATAAATGACGCGAAATAAATTTTTTGATAGAAATTGAGTTCAAAATTTTAAATTGGAATCACTTTACATTAAATTAATATTTTCAAAAATTTCTAGTCTTAATCTCGTCATTGATGATAGTATTTGAACCCGCTATTTGAAATTTTGAGGAGCTTTCAATTTAGATTAAAATTCAAAATTAATGGCGCAGCAAATAAATTTAGTCACATTTCATCTAATTTCTTTGGATTCAAATTAGTTGTCTGGGATCTTAAGCCCAGAATCCTCAGCATACACATTAATACCCTTGCCATTGCTTCTCTACATATAATGCGTATAGTACACTGTTTGGAATCCCCAATTTTGTATTTGGTTCATGGCTATGAAGCGAGTTCCATATCCAAGTATTTTCAATTTTGTGGAACTAATAAATATTCCCATGAAAAAACAATCAATGAATTTACAGTTCAGATTGCAGAAAACAGTCCAGATGTGTCAACAACCGAAGTACTCCCATACCAAGAAATGTTGTCTAGGTCTTGGCGGTTACATGTGGTTAGAGTCAGGAATGTTACCAAAATTTCTTGTCATGCTCGTTGGTCTAGCTCCAATCGCTGGAGTAGCGCCGAAATTGTCATCAATGCAACGTCAAATGAGGTGGACGATGGAGCCAAAGAAAGTACGGTTACATTATCAGTTTCAGATTCCTCCCTCCGTGTATACATTGTCATTGGAGGCTGCTTGGCTCTAATCCTTTTCCTGGTGACAATAATTTTAATTTTATGGAGGAAAAACCACAACTCCAAGGTGTGTGTACTTATTTAAAGCCAATTTTTAAATTGCATACTAAACATTATTTTCTAATTCAGTTATCGCTATACGAAGCTAAGGTGGAAGTTGACTTCGTTATTGTTCCGAAAGATATTTTAGGGATAATTGATGGTAAAACGCCAGAGTAATAATTAGTATTTGGAAACTGCTGGAATGATTTTGCATGGGAATGATGATTGGCAGTAGAGATTAGATAAGTGCAAGAATGAGAATATCCTTGCAAACTAAAATGAAACGAAAAACGAGCATTCACTCATTCAAGTTCCTACAACGCTAGGAAACACGTCTGAAGCACTTTTCTGTGAACTGAAACTAACCCACAAATTCAGTCCAAACTAAAACGAAATGAATTTCTTGAAACGAACTGAAGCAGTGGGCGCACTTGAATATCCTCTCGCAGGCTAAATTTTAAATTTGAGCAGGAGCACGAATATTCTTGTACGGGGTCAAGTCAGAATTATTCATCCCATGTTAAAATGAATACATGGAGGAGAATATTATAGGTTTAGGGAAGTTTATTGCCATGGAAATTCAGCTTCCACAGGGAAAGATAACAAATATCCTTGAGAAAAGTCAGGATGTAAATTCATAATAGGTGTCAACCGCATAATTAATTGAGGATTTCTAAACAGAATTTAGTTAGTTAAATATTGCGTGTCCGTAGGATATCATAATAGAAAAGAGTGAACATTTTGTTGTAAAATCTGTTCATTTCGATTCAAGTGCTTTGTACAGTATTTTAACACAGGCCTGACACTTCATTGCGGGAAAGGAATTAAGTGCTCCGAGAGTTTTATAGATGAATATATTACGTATTGCGGACTATTACAATATACATATGTCAAAACAGTTATTCAAAATGAAGAATTTGTAACATAATTTATTAACTTTGTTGACAATAGGAAATAATCCGGAATCTCACAGAGGAAGAAATTGACGACTTTCATAATGGAACAAAAACAATAGAACCGAACAACGAAGGAGAATTTCCAATTGAGAACTTAGCTTTTAATGGGTGCATGGTCATAAAGAGCAGTGACGTGAAGATTGGTAAAAGAAAATTCTAATATTTCAGTATCAATCAATTAACAAAACTTAAGAATAATAATTATTTATTTATTCTCCCAACCTATGTTTAATTTAACGAAAATTGAGAAAATGATATTTATTTCCAGATTCAAAAATGGCGAATTTAGTGTTTACATGGAAACATACATATATTCTTATCTTGTTTACAGAAAGTGAAGTTTTAGGCAAAGGGCAGTATGGCATTGTGTACAAAGGGATGTATGAAAATCAGCTCGTTGCTGTAAAGTCGTGTCGGGATAATGTGGATGTGGAGTGATGGCTTTCATTGGGGATCACGAAAACATTGTTAAATTCCACGGTGCTGTAGTGGCAAAAATCCGGGAAAGTTAGCGCATCTTCTTCTACATACATAATTTATGGTTTATTTGACATCATTTAACCATTAACGGATCATTATTAAAGTTGTAATATGCTTTCTGCCCCCTGTCAGGAACTTGCTTTGCAGTAATTGAATGGTGTCCTCATGGGGATCTTAATGGTTATTTGAGGCAGTATATGGAAAGTTCCTCAAATATAACACCAGATGGGGTAGCAAAGTCGACGCAGATGATTGAAATGGGGTAAGAATAAGCATTGTTTATGATAAAAATGTTTTTAACTTGGAAAAGATATTTTGAAATGTAATCATTTTTAGAAGCAGAAATGACAGCAACTCAGTACTGAGGTCATCAGTCTTAAACAGTTTTTGCATGCAAATTGCAAAAGGAATGGAGTTCTTGTCACAGAAAAAGGTTAATTTTTTTTACACTTTTCTTACGCAAGACCGCAGAGTCATTTAGACTTTCCCAATTACAGGTAATTCATGGCGATTTGGCCACGCGAAACGTCCTAGTTTGTGACAATAAAATTATCAAAATTACGGATTTCGGCCTTTCACGTAAATTGTATAATTGCAAGAGTTATACTAAAACAAAACAGGTATTTCCATGGACCTAAATGTCATACTCCAGATCAGCATGAAATATGAACGACCACAAACTACAAAGAATTTTTGATTTGACTGCTTCATATTAAGCCTGTATTTTCAAGGCTCCTTTACCATGGCGCTGGATGGCGTTGGAGTCTTTGCGATATTTTCAGTTTTCAACTCAATCCGATGTGTGGAGCTTTGGTGTGACGGTTTGGGAAATTTTCTCTCTAGCTCAAGTTCCATTTTCCGAAGTGCATTACACAACTGAGTTCACAGATCAATTAGCGGATGGGTTTAGGCTGGCAAAACCTCACATGGCTTCTCAGAATGTGTAAGATTTGCCTTTAATTTTGAGGGAGGAAGACTAATTTTGCTGAAATTTTGAGCTATAATTAGTCGTCGTTGTCGTTTCAGTTTTGAATTGATGATGCGATGCTGGGGAATTGATCCTGATACTAGATCGACATTTAAAGAATGTAGAGAGTTCTTTCAGCAGTTGGATTACATTGTAATTTAAAACATATACCGTAGGAAAAGGTGATGAGAATGTGACTGTCCTGTTTCTTTAAATTATTATGACAGGGAGTGTCCTGAAGTTCGATTCTATTAAACCTGAACTCTATTCAGTTCTAAATTATATCGATTTTGATATTGGCGATTGACCGATGATCCTGGTATTTTAAATTATTAGTCTGCTTCATATAATAATTGAATGATTAATCCCGATAGAAATGTATAATATTCAATTCCTGATTGAATGTAACAGCATATGTAATTACCTATTATAAATAATACATAATATGTGGGGTTTGTACTCCAATATGCCTCTGGCCTTACGGAATTTTTTCATTTCTTATTTACAAGTTGGGGCGGACACATAGCTGTATTGTGTGAAGACCAAAGTAGATGCATGGTCCCCACGTGTATATTTTCACATAAAATTGTATGGCAAATTCTGTCTATTCACATAGTATCCCCACACCATCAGTTGCATTGTTCATTATAGTCTGAAATTCCTGTTTAAAGAATTCAGACAACTTAGTGCGATCGCTTGGGAACGTTTTGCGTAGTGGTCATATTCGCAAACGTATCCCTCTCAAAGGTTCTGTTGGCAAAACGCATGGCATCCATCCTATGCTGACAATGAAAGACTGAAAGTGTTCTAGCTAAATCATTTGATTAATGAATTGAAAGGAATACAAGATTTGCACTTTTGTAAATGTCACCAAAGGCCGGGTCTTCCGAGCTCTTTAAACTGTACCTCTTGTGCATTATCGACTCCAGCTTGGGATACGTGCAAATTTGTTGGGTAATAAACCAAAGGCTAGAGCTAAATACTTTTTAAACCTCTCACACATATTCATGGGGTAATGGAGACCTAATTTATGACTGTATGAGCCAGCCCCAATAAAGAGTAAAATATGTTTACCTTTCTTGTAAACAGTGGGGTAAAATTTCGACTACCAAAATAAGACAAATAAGTCATTTTAATAATAAATTTAAATAAAATTCATTTTAATCACTGTTTTTTCCACTTTTTGTGCCTGAATTATTTTCTTGTAATCAATTGATCGATTTTATTGTATACTGTTAAGCCATACTTGTATTTTAAGAAAAATATTACATTGTATGTAAAGAGTAGCAATGAAGCCTCTTACTGTTAACTGTAACACGAAAGGAATATTACTTACATATGTAAAGGAAAGAGAATCTTATTTTCTATTGTATCGTGCTCAACTATTGGTTAAAAAAGGATGTTTCATCTAAGAAGCTTGGACTCTGTAGTCTCATTGGTATTAGCTCTGAACAAGAGTAACAATGTAAATGTAACGGAAACGAAACCAGTTTGAACTGGATAATTCCTGTTTTACAGCCAACCCTACCGTATATAAACCCAGCTCCTTCACACACTCGGGGAGTCTGGCTCGGATCTTCTCCATTGTAACTTACTGTTACTCTGCCGGACTCCACTCCACTCCACTCTCCTTCTCTAGCTCTCACTCTTCCTCTCATTCTTCTTTTTGTACACTGAATAAATATTACTATAATTGGCAATACTCAGTTAATATTTTACTTTACATTATATTACAAGAGACTAAACTCCCGAAATCCCTCACAGCAAGAGAGTGTATTCTCTACCTGCTACATTTCCCCTATTTATTATACTTTATTTTCCTTACATACACGAACCTGCTCATTTTTACAAGTTAAGTAATCCCAATTACAATTATAACTTAATAATACACAAAACGAGTAATGTCAGAAAATTTTCAACAACTGAGTTTCAGAAGGTTAGTTATCGCGCGTTCTAGCAAAATTCAACAAACCACAAATACTGATGAATTCGTTCGTTCTTCTCTTATATAAACGAGCCTGCTGTACAAAAATTATTTTTCATAAATTAGTTTCGGTTTTGATTCATTTGTATTCCAGCTCCTTTACTAATTATTATTTCTCATGTGAATGTTTACATCAGTGAATTCTGTATTGTAGAGTAGTACAAGCAATTCAGTTCCTGTGACATAAAGACATGGGATTTTCAGAGGACCTGACGATAGTGGGAGTTATGAAAGAATCGTGGCGTCCATCTGTTCTGTAGTTATTAGTTGATTTTGCAGGAATTATTTACAAAAGTACACATTCAAATCAACCGTGGTTTTTGATCTTGTCAGATATTGTCCTTGTCGCTACTGTTCCGCCTCAGTCAATTGATTTCAATTTAATTTCAAATGTTAAATTAGCAGTCTGTGCTGCTGTCTTAAAACAAGGATTTTCGGTTTATGTGGAAACTTGAATTACATTAATGGATTTTTGAAATATAACAATCAATTTCGAATACGTGTAATTTGCGTTGCTATTAAATTAACGTAATGCAGATATTCAGAAGCTCAGCATTAAGCCCCCATACTAAAAGACCTGAGTCAGGAGAACAAACTTTCTAAACATGCCTTTACTCTAAACTAATTAATTTCTTTAGAAGAGCCCTTGAATTGAATGTCTACCCTATCCTACAACCTAACCTACATTTGCAGCTAAATTTTATTTATCGCAGAGTCAAGTCTATAATTATTGCAGATGCATACGTTGAAATTGTAAGTCTTTACTGATTTCCTAACCAAGTCGTTGTGCTTGTTTAGCAATATTTAAGTACTTTTTCATTTTACCTGTTCTTTTTCACTAATGCTTTTGTAGTTTGTGTACATCGTAGTCTATTTCTAGAGCCTTATTTTAGGCTGGGCGTCCATCGATTCCCTGCGGAAAAGTGAATGATTTTTGCTCCAGTTTTTCTGTCGCGTTGCTTACAATTAGCCCGTATGATCCTTGCACTTTCATGCGGTTCTTGTCTAATTCCATAGTCTTTATTGTTGTTAATATTATTCTCCTTACCTTGTTTAACCTGACCTTGTCTCCAGTATGTATTGTGTAAAAACATACTAAACTCAACTTGACGAATATAAAACTTGAGTGGAACTGATTACAACATCATCACATATCGGCATGTCAACCTTTTAACTTTAAGGATTTCGGTGATCAAATTTGTAAGGTTTTCTGGGTGGAATCGTATGATTTTTGAGTAACAAACCCTTTCAATGAGAATTTAGCGGTCCTGCAAAAAGAGCTTTTTAATAACAATATTATATTAACAAGCTTTTTATTTTCATTCACTATCAGTAAATTAAAAACAAACATGGATTTACAATTTTATCGTATTTCTTCCCTTGAATACAAGATTATATTAATGATGTTGCATATTCTTTTTGTCAGTATACGTATATAGTATAGGTATTAATTACGTATTGTTTGTAATATGTAAGTACACATTGGAGGATACTTTTGTCACAATACAAATAGTATGTAAGTAAGGATATTTTAGGATAATTAAGGACAAGACGTCAAATTAATAAATAGTATTAGGAAACTACCGGTGTGATTGTGAATGATGAATGATAATAAAGATAAAATTTAAGCTTAGAATAAGTGCAAAGAAGGAGAATATTTTCTCATATGCTATCTGTAACTATTTGAGCCTGAGCAAGAATATTCTTGTTTATTGGCATGAAAATGTCAGATTCTACAAGGAAAGATCACAGAGAACCCGAAGAATAATCTGTAAATAATCAGTGTCAACCACACAATATTACATCGTATTTAATTAGGACTGTCTAGTAATTTCCTGTGAAGACTTCATAACATACATAATTATGTACTTTAATGTAACGAATAAGTCTATAGCAAAATTAATGAGTGCACTGTATCTAATCAGAGCTGCTTTCAGGTAGTAAAAAATCAAGATCCGCACCTGAACCCGACCCGCACCTGAAATATCAGGTTAATTTTTTTCGTCGACCCGAACTTGGCCCTCCGGATCCGAGTTAATATCCGCACCTGTCAGGTATTTTTGGATCAGGTATTGCTTGGCTACCCGCACCTGAAAAAATACCTGAGGTGCGGATCTCAAAACAAACCCGACCCGAACTTGAACCCGACCCGAACTTGAACCCGAACCTGAACCCGACTTTCAATTATTTTGTCAGAGGAAACTTATAAACATAAGTTCTATCCTAAGACTTTATTAAAGTAAATATGATTTACAAATGACGTTAAGTTGAAAATGCAAAAATTTGTACTAATTTTAAGTGACATGTAGCACAAAGAGAATGGGAACAGCTATTGAAGCTTCCCCAAGCATTCTCTGAGTGATAGCTTTAGAAAGAGACCGCAGATAAGCGTCATGCTTTTCAATTTTAACGAAGTTAAGGCACAAGTATACACGAAATAGATTCCAAATCGATGATGTCTATGTCTGCTACAACGCTAAGACTATATCATGAAATTAATTAGCAAAGTTTGACTGTTTGTTAATTTAATGAATATGGCGGCTCTCACGCATCACTAAATACAACGTGTCTTTCAGCCATGTGAAGCTACATTAACGTTCAGATCAGCCTGAAAGTTTCATTCACTTGAACTTAAAGTTAAATTATTAAGGTAAAAAAATACTTCCAAAATACCTGAAATTGCAAGTTCGGGTTCAGGTATTTTGAATTCGTCGTACCGAACCTGTACCTGACATTGAGGTCAGGTATATTTTTCAAACCCGAACTTGATCGTAACCCGACCTGTAATATCAGGTGCGGATCCTGGATGTACCCGCACTTGACCCGAACCTCAGGTACTTTTTTTTGTAGCTGACCCGAACCCGACCCGAACCCGACCCGACGGGTATTTTTCAGGTACTACCTGATACCTGCAAGCAGCTCTGTATCTAATAATTACTCAAGTCCCCATGCAGATTTTTCTTTGTTTAACTTATTGTAAGGTAGATTTATTTTTGTTACTTGAATAGTTGTTTTTTTGTAGCTGTTGGGATTTGTAATTAAATATAGGATTTTATTTAACTAGAAAGGTAGTTAAATTGAGGATTTTTTAAAGTTACTAAAATGGGTGGAGCGTAATCTTGGAAGAGTCTCAAAACGACAAAATAAATTATAATCCTCCATGCGAAGCAACTTTCAAGATGTCACAACTGTTTGCATTTAATGCAATTCATTATAACATTGGTGATAAAGCTAACTAAACTATATATGTATATTTTTGATTAAACTAATATGATATACAAAGATTCGGTTGGAATCACATAGAAACTGTTCCGTATTTCAGCGTTAGTTTTGTTTTTACTTTTTTTTAAATTCCATGAGATTTGACTTGCAATTTACAATTACAAATTATTGACGACAATTAGTTCATTTCGATTTTAGAACAAGTTGCCCGTTTTGCGTTTGAAGGAAAATGGGTATTGACGATTTACTGGTTAGTGAAAATGTATGTAATTATTCTGAAAATACAAAAGTTGGGAAGACTGTTCGGGGATTCATAAAAGCAATACTCGTGCTAGGGATATCTATTAAAACCATGCTTAATGAACCTTTGAATTACTATGTAAAACTTCCAGCCAGAATTTTTAATCCACCGTATTCATTACCGCTAACATTAACCGTTATTAACCGATTAACGCTATTGAATCCAATCAACCGCCTTTCAGTGAGCCACCAAACGGATCCTAGGTTAATAACCGTGGAAATTTTAAGACGGATGAGGAAATCAAAAGTTCCAAATTTTATTAATTTCAAAACAATTCTGTAAAGCAGCAAACTTGCTGTAAGCAAAACAGTAAAGCAAGGTTTTTGCATTACTTTCTTGACCAATTCGCTGTATGGTTTTGAACTACGAACATGGAATTTATTTTGAAAAACCTGGAAGAAACTTGTAGAAAATAGGGAAATCAAATATTTTCCAATTATTCTGTTTATAAATAGGGTAATGGACGGATTGTTTTACGGCACCTAGTCCATATATGTACTTGCATACAATAATTTTGCACATAGACAGAACCGTTTTGCAGTTTTGCTTGGGGTTTCGGGACTCAATTTATCTTTTCTTACTTTATTCGGCCTTTTCCTGTCATTTTCGCACTTCAATAGCTCTATCAACTTATAACCAGTGCTGCGATCGGGTTAAGTAATTTCAAAACTTGACCATGAACTTGACTTGACCACGAAACTTCAAGTAATTTTCAAGACACAACTTGAACTTGATAACTCGGGTTCGTGTAATTACTTGACTTGTCAAGTTCAAGTAATCAAGTAACTTTTGTAAGACCCGAACTTGATCAAGTAATTAAAGTTCCAAACTTGACTTGAACTTGACTTGACCATGACTTGAACGTGACTTGAACTTGACAATTCAAGTTAAGTATCACAAAAAATAAGGCATGACCACAATAAGTCGAACTTACATCAGCAAATTATTTCCTTCAGACTGAAAACCAAAGCGCATTCAGAAAACAATTTTACTACTACTTTTTATTTAAAACCATTCGAGGACAACTTTGAGCGTGTACATAATACAGTAAAATTTCGATATAAGGGACTATACAATTTATAAAGGAATTTCCTTGGAAATGAAAGTTGGGGTCAAATAAATGATATCGATATTTAATTATAAACTGAGCCATTATAACGGACTTTCACTGTATATCTGACGAGTTTTACATAGTCTCAAGTTTTATTTAATGTTCATATATGCATATATACATATACCTATTTGAGCATTACGAGTATGTATTCTTAATTTAAAATTTAATACTAGTATTTACTTATTTATTAAACGCTTTTTGTAAAGAGCCATCCAAGCTCATTTTATACTGGAATTTATTTACACAAGTTGAAACTAATAATTCTAAACAACAATATGAATTATCAAGATAATTCTTTGATTTCATGGAGACGCCGCTGCAACAACTAACAATGAGCAACGTCTGGTAAACAAGACCTTTAAAAAACAGGACTGTGCAAACAATATACCCTGGACACGACATGAAATTGGATTGTGATTTTGAAATTGCTTCCGTCCTTTATGGCATGCGCAATCTAAAATTACTTGAACTTGACCATGAAATCTCAAGTTCATGGTCAAGTTTTTTCTTTCCATTACTTGACCCTGAACTTGACTTGAGATTCAAGTAAATTTCTCTTACTTGTACTTGAACCTGACTTGTCTTAGAATGTCATGGTCAAGCCGAGTACGTACTTGAACTTGACCCGAAAGATTCAAGTAAAAAAATTTACCTACTTGAACTTGACCCGAACTTGAACTTGACTTGAAAACTCAAGTATTACTTGAACTTGTCCGCAGCACTGCTTATAACCAGGGTTGGTTAAATCAGGCATTTATTAGTTTTACCCATGCCAGTGGTAACAAATGGTTACAACTGGGTATTATAGGATGTGGATGGTATTGGTTGAAATCTTCAATACAGCCAAAACTAAATATAGGTGAATAGGCAGACGGGGCTATAGGTCTTAAATGGCGCTATGAAATTCCGTTCAAATAGGTACAAATGACGCCGAAATCTGTGGAAATGTTAACACGATTATTCGATTTCCTCAAGCTTTTTGATTGAGGTCAGAGCTGCCTATTCTTATTGTTAGTATGTAATCAGATCAGATTGTGCAAAAAGACAGTTTACATTAATAGATGTAATTCACAACGGCCACTGACGTCTAACATGGTCAAAAGGAAATTGTTAAATTGTTTATCAACATTCACCAGATACATGAAGAATTATAACATAAAACGAAAGAAGTGAGTGTAAAGCGTTTTAATAGTGTTCTCATCATCAGATGTTTTGTTGTTGTTATTTTAAAAATTCTACATTGTCTTCACAAATTTTCAAGGCGAGGGAAATATGTACAACCTAAAATTAGCCAGAATGAAGTAAATGTACAGCAAAAATGAAGTATTAATGGAAAATCACTTGTTAATTTGTGCAGAATGTGAGTTATCTGTACAGCTTGCCAGATAACATTTAATGTCTTTTGTATGTCTAAATATTCTCATAACTTTAGTAACAGTTTCTGGAGTTGCCAACAATAAGTTCGTCAAAGGTACGCGAAAGTTGTTTCAGAAACGTTGCCTCAATGATGATTTACATATTAGACAATGATATTCAAGCCATTTCTCCTAATGAACCTTCACCTAGCCTTAACGTTTGATCTTAAAGATTGTCATAAATGACATAAAAAGATCCCCAGTTTTACAGCATATTTTGAAAATGCAACCCTGTACATAAATAATTATACGGAAGTGCATATTTAATCCCACTCCATATAGTTACTGTGTGCTAAAGATTAAAATGATAAATGCAGGTGTCACTTTGGCTAAGACCTCCTTGTCCGATGAATCCCATTACAGTGTGCTTCTTAACCTTATAGTACACAAACTCCTGTTAATATTTATTTGCAATCATACAACATCCGTTGTATCCATGGTGATACAATCCAAGCATTTAGTATTAATTTTAAATTATTGAACTGTCTTCATTAGGATTTTAGGAGTACGAGAAAAAATCAAAATTTAAGAGGTAATTGATGTATGAAAGTACCACCGAATGCTGTTAGACCGAAAAAATTTCATTCTTCATTTTGTTCTTCACAATTTCTGCGTACCCGCTTTTTAACATTCGTCATGTACCGATACAACTCCCATCCCCGGGCTACTGGTTGAGCCAATATTATTTTCCCCAGTATCTGCGTCGAGAAGAGCGAAGTTTATTGCATAGGTTCCGTTCCACCTACAATAATTATAATAATTCAAATATTAAAACACAGCAAACATATTGGGCTGCAAAAATAGATTTGACAGCATTAGAGCTGGATACGTAGGAAACCTGATGGAAATTACGACTGGTGCATATGTTTGAGTAAAATAATTAGGAAATTATATTATGATTGCAAATTTTTAATGGAAGGAACAATCGGAAGTTGGCTTTCCCGAAACTGTCCACATTCTAAAGTTTGCCTGTCAATTAACCTTGGAAGTCAAAACGTTCACTAACATCCAACAATGAATATATCCAACATATGTACATGTCATTCCATTGATAACATGGAGATTCCGGATGGACTGCTTCATCGTCACCTGTCAAACTCTTGAAACATTTGATCACAATATCTCGGATTACAGCAAATATTTGGGGATGCAAACGAGGTCGTATTAATTTTTTGAATGATTCAAGTGTCAGAACTCCATTGGATGTCTGGAAAATTGTAAATTCTCGATTAGCAAATATTCCGTTACTAGGGCTTAGAAAAATACCACGGGTGTTGGTTTTCAACCATTTGGAAGCCTTCAGTTGGGTCATTACTGATAATAAAATGATTTACAAAAGGTGACCCTCCACCATATAAAATCCTTACCTGGTCGCTAATTGTAAATAATATTGGTGAGTGTTCGGAAGGGAATACAAATCGGTACTAATAAACCCGCGATTAAAACGTTTGATGAACTTACAGCTCCTTGATGATTAAATACACATCTTGCATCACAGCGATCCTCGTAGTATCTTGCATTGTCTGCACAGTGTTCCTCGCTTCTCCGTAGGCTAGCCCTTTCTACTTCAACATTTTCGAAACATTCAGAACGGGTGAGACTATATGCGTACTCCTTTGAATAACAAAATTTAGAAACATTAGTAATTGAGAAATTACAAGATACTAGGATACTAAGGCTTACGGTTTCACAGCTGGATACCGGTGTATTTTAAAACTGGATTTAATAGCGAACACGGGCAGCCGAAGTAATATTAAGGGTATGACAATTGGCAAGAGTCCTATTGATTTTATTTGCTGGCCACAAACTAAAACCAGGGTTGCTTATTTTTTAGATTTTTTTGAAAAAGTTAAAAAAAATCAGATTTATTCGATTTCAATAGGATTTTTATGATTTAAATCAATTTTTTTGATTTAAATTCAAAATTTTATCGTACGATAGAATTACCATACAAATTGTTGGAATTTAATTTTCCTAATAATATTGTGCACCGCTGAGAGCAATAAACAACGGCAAGTCAACTAATATGAAATTAAAAGCTGGTTAAAGGTCTATTCAAAATATCAACAGTATTTTAAAAGATTATAACAACTTCGAATTGAGTTTTATCTTTGACGCCAAGCGCTGTCTCATTTGTATTTTTATTGCTGTATATATGTACACACTATTTATTCATATATCATATATACAATGTGTATAGTGTTTATATATATAGTGTTTCGGGACGGGATGGTAAAGTATTTCAGGATAGTAAAAATATTTTCAAATTGGGAACATTCCGTTTAAACAAATGTGAATATCTCTCCGTACAAGAGTATAACATTTAAAATATGCTAAAATCACGCAGTCAAATCTTGCCACTTTAAATGGTACTCTTTTAGAAAGATTGGATGTTGGGATGGTTTTGTAGATACTGATTGTGAGTTTCTCTTAGGGACTAAACAATTTCGGGACATAAATATTGTCCCCGTGTTATTTAGGGATACTTATTTTCGTCCCTGGATTTTGAAACGAGACGGAATCTTCTGTGGGACTTAACAATTGTCCCAGCGGAAGCTCTAGTAATATACAACATTTCAAAACTCAGTCACATCCAATTTTTATGGCACCGTGACAGCTTGACAGATTGTCAATATGGCAATGTACCCAAATTATCCTGAAAATTATCAACATCAAAAATGATCTCATGCCCAAAATTGATGAAACAAAATGCGCGTTTTCCAGCGTTTCATGACGTCAAATTACATTTTATATATCAGCGAAAGTTGAAGAGTCAATTTTGATTTAAATCAATGATTTATTTGAAACAAATCAAGTGATTTAAATCTTGATTTAAATCAACGTGATTTAAATCAAGCCACCCTGATTAAAACTGAATATTTCATTAAACAAACTTACCACCGCCAGCACAGTTAGAAAAACAATAAAAATAGTTTTCATCTTGGGCTCTTTGAAATTGGAACTGCAGCTATTCATTGGAGTTTTTGAGCCGATTGTTAAAATTGCAAGCGGAGAAAGTTTGGAATGTGACAATTTAATAATTGAGAGTGATTTAATTAGATGTTGACAAGTTTTTGAGGACAATAAGTTGTAACTGTCAATTTTTCCTCTTTGAATATTCCACCTTAATTGCCCCAAAATATTATGGTATTCCAGTAGTGTATACCAATTTGCGGAGCATTAGTTTAAGTTTGTAATAAAATATAAAAATTGAAAGTTGCAACCTGAAATACAGTACGTATTAGGAATGCTTTTAAATAGAAGCATTAGCCCAATTTTATTGTGTAAAAATATCACAAGTTCTTTCGTAATTGAGGAGGCAAAATGATGTGATTGTAATTTTAATGATTTATTTCGTAAATCATAGGACCCATTTGTAAAATAGCCAGTTAAATTATGTCATTGAACCAATAAACCATAAAATATGTATGTAGAGGAAGATGTGCTAACTCTCCTATTGTTTTGACCACTACAGGACCGTGGAATTTAACAAAAGTTTTCGTGACCCCAATGAAAGCCATGACTTTTATCTCCTTCAAGAATGCCTTGAAATATTCCACATCCGCACTTTCCTGACACGACTTTACAGCAACTAGCCTTTTTTCATACATCCCATTGTATACAATACCTTATTCTCCTTTACCTAAAACTTCATTTGCTGTAAACAGAACAAGAATTTATTTTTCCATGTAAATAATAAATTCGGTATTTTTGATTTGGGGAATACATATCATTTTCTCAAATTTCGTTAAATTAAACGTAGGTTGGGAGAATAATTAAATTATTATTATTATTTCTAATCTTGTTAATTGATTGATACTGGAATATTAGATTTTTCTTTTACCAATCTGCACCGCACTACTCGTTATGACCATGCACCCAATAAAAGCTAAGTTCTCAATTGGAGCTTCTCCTTCGTTGTTGGGTTCTAGTGCTGTTGTTCCATTATGAAATTCGTCAATTTATGCCTCCGTGAGATTCCGGATTATTCGTCATTGTCAACGAGGATAATAAATTCTTATACAATTTCTCAAACTTAATCAAGTAGATTTACATATATTGTAATATTGTAATAATCCCCACCACGTATATTTGTCTACATAAATTGCTGGAGCGTTTAATTGCCTTTACCGCAACGAAGTGTGAAGGTTCTGTTAAAATACTCTCCAAAATTTTTTTAATGAATCATGTTCACATACCTTGGAGTTGTGGTATTTCCTCAATAAAATTAAAAGTCACCAGGAAAATGACTAGAGCCAAAACGCATCCAATGACAATGTACGCACGGACGAAGGACTCTATAAGATTAGGAAATACAGATATGTAAATTCATATTTTCATAGATGTCTGTTTCATATTTGTTAAAGTAAAATCCTTAGCAAAACTGATAATGTAACGTATTATTTCTTTGACTATATATCGTTCATCTGATTTGACGTTGCATTGATGATAATTCCGGCGCTGCTCCAGCGGTTGGAGCTAACGAGCGTGGCAAGAAATTTTGACCACAGTCCTGACTGTAAATATAAGTAACCGCCACGACCTGGACAACATTTCTTGGTCTGCGAGTAATTTGATTGTTGATGCATCTGGACTGTCCTCTCTAATATGAACTAAATTCAATGATTATATTTCAGTGGGAATATTTTAATTCCACAAAATTGAAAGTACTTGGATATGGAAATCGCTCCACAGCCCATATTTATGAGACTATTTTTACTTGTGTTATTCAAGGAGTTGATGCAATATATGCAATGCATTATATAATTATGTTACAGAATAAATAACCAGAGACGTTACCAGAGTAACGTCTATAATTCTAGAGAGATCTCTAGAATTATTATTACGAAAAAATCCAAACAAGAAATCTAAATATTAGATATTCTTAAACGATTTGTATAAGTAGCTCCGGTCGGGATATGTGCCATATAATAATGCTGTGGGATTATAAAAATTTTCAGTGTTTAGGGTACATACAGTATGGATACAATCGATAATAATAATAATATTATTATTACCCTTAGCAAACTGTACTGTTATAGTTTTCGGGAAAAACTGCATTTTGTGCGCCTTTGAAAATTCAAAAGATAAGGGAGATGAGATGAAGAGAAAACCAGACAGAGTTGATCATTAACATAGAAAGGGAACAGATTTTCATGTTATATTTTTGTGTTGCCTTGGGGCCTATAATTTGTTTGATTTGTCTGCTGGAAATAATGATTATTATAGTTCTATATTAGTAATATTGTTTAAAATTAAACACAATAAAATATTGTCTCGATTCCAATACAATCATATTATAACTCGTGCAGTTATAACTTCCGAGTAGTATCTGCAGTGACGAAACCTTTTTCAGTGAATTTTTATTAACGTGCATTAACAATATATGCTGAGGAAATTGTGGCAGCAAGTGTTTCCTGTTATTTTATATTATTACCTATCCCATTCTAGTAGTAGAGAATTGTAGATAGAATAAAATTGATATGAAGGTGTAGTTACAAGTGTTTATAGTTTATCTGTATTGGAATTTATTGTCTATTCTTTTTTAGAACCTAGCAAGAGAATATGTATAAAATTAGGAAATTGGGGTAGATTTATGCATTAATATATTTATGTGTTGAGACTCGTATCTTTGTGACTTTGGAAGATATTTATGGGACTATTCTTAATGGTATTATTCAGTGCATCGCATGGGTACGGGTAGTACCTGAGTATTTGAGTACAGGTACAGGTCCAGGACCGAAATGGGTACTCTATTTAAGTACCCAAACTGAATGGGTACTTTATGGGTACTATCTAAATGTACCCAAATTTTGGGTACAAAACCAGGTGTTGGGTACAGGTACAAACTTGGAATTTTTTGGGTTGTACCTGACAGGAACAGGCACAAGCTTCAAATATACCTGGACCTGACAAATTAATACCTGAAAATGTGGGTACTTTTACAAACGTAAATCCATCTTACGAGGCATCTAGTGTAGTATGAGGCTTTCTCTCCGACCTACAGGTTTATTTTGATATTCAGCGTGTTTTCAGGAGTGCATCGTAATTTTTGAAAAAGCATACGTTTATGCAATAGAGATGGTTGACTTAGCACAACGTGCCAGCAATAAGTACGTGTGATTACAAATTCCACTTGTGATTCAGTAAAAATGGTGTTAAATGATACTGTGGTTATGGAGGATGACCTAGAAGTGGAAGATTTAATTGGAGATGGCAATACCTCAGATGGTATAGATGTTATAGTTCCATTAAGATGTCCAGTATTGCAAAAATTATGACGAGGCAGAATTTTTTCTAGCTTGTAATTGGTGTGATAATGGAATGTTGAATTGCAAATACCTTTCCTAGACGTTTTAATACACAGGCAAGAAGACAACACAATTAAAACCAAAGTATACAGGAAGATTACCCATACAGACCGATATTTACATTATCAGTCATATCATCATCAATCAAACAAAATCTCTGTTATTGATATTTTATTATTCAGAGCATTTTCAGTATGTCATAAAGATTATTTAGAAGATGAAATTGTATACGTCAAAAATATTTTACAACGAAATGGATACCTATCAAGTCTAATTTCAAAACGGTTAAGTAGAATGCGCATGAAATTTAATCCAAATAATCTTGCTAATATTACCAATATAATCAGTTCATCCACAAGTAATGGACATGCTCCAGCAATTACTGATTCTCAAATTGAAATTAGAATAAAAGAAGCAGAAGAAGAATCCGAAGAAGAAACCAAATGGGTTCCAATTCCATTTCTTGGCAATTTATCCAATAGAGTGGCCGGATTATTAAGAAGAAAGTTTCAATGGAAGATAACTTTCTTACCTGGCAAGAAAATCAAAGGTATGCTAAACCGAATCAAGGACAAAGAAGAAAACGAGACTCATGTCATATATAAGATTCCATGTAATTCCTGTGATAAAATTTATTACGGTGAGACTTATCGTCCTTTACATACACGATTGAAAGAACACATGGACCATGTTCGATTGAAAAACCGTGAAAAATCAGCAGTTGCTCGACATATTTTCAACAATAGAAATCATATCATCGATTGGGACAACGCCAAATCAATTATAAAAGAACCTAATCAATTTTTGAGGAAAATTAAAGAAGGATTAATAATTCAGCAATCCGACAAGAAATTGATGAACGTCAATGATGGTTTTTTATTAGACGTTGCTTGGAAGCCTTTGGTTCAGAAAATTATAACTACTAATTTAAAAAAAAAATGAATTTAACGAAAATAATCATTTTTAGAAATAATTTTATTTTTCTCAGTTGTGCAAATTTATCTATCACTTGCTTGTTAGTGCCTGAGGATGACAGTCTGTTAGATGTCGAAAGCTTGCAATTAATTTAGCTTGTTGAATAAAGTGAACCACGTAAACCAAAGATATGGATTCTATTGAATGTTGAATCGTTTTCAGTAATTTTTTAAAGTACCTGATTGGGTACGGGTCCGTAGGAAAAATTTTCAGGTACAGGTACATATATTGGGTATATTTTGGGTACGGGTAAAATTCAGGTACAGGTACGCACTACTTGCAAAATAAACAGGTCCAGGTACCAACATTTATGTAATGGGTACTTTTATTCAGGTACGGGTTTTGGGTACGATTTTTGCCGGTACCCACTATTTGGGTCCAGGTTCAGGTCCAGGTACAGCATTTTTGTACCCATGCGATGCACTGGTATTATTCAAGGATTTGATGGAATATATGTATATGCAATGAATTATATATTTTAGAGAATAATTAACCAGAGACCATGCAGAGTAATGAGACATCTCTGGAATAATTACTGTGACAAAATCAACATCAAACAAGAGATCTAAATTAATAGCGGACACTATTCAGAATGTGAAATAAGACTTCCTACATATGTCATTCACCATTCATTTGTGGCTGTCATTACCGTTGCTTACCATTTTTCCCCTGCTGGTATTTTTCCCTGGAAAAGAATTTTCCCGTCTTCCCACGAAAATCCGACCCCTGCCTCGTATTTGTTCCGTACAGGTGTATACATCACTTTATTCATTTTATCTTTTCATTAACCTCCAAACTTCTCAATGTTTGGACATAAAAAAAAACAAATTAAAATAAACGTTGGTAAAACAAAGTGTTGGTAAAAGTAAAACGGATGCTGTGCATTACTACCATGATAATTACTTAACTTGGTATGTGTCGAATTTGGGACACTAATATCATGCAGTGCTACATAATCAATCGGTAAATATAGTCAATAGTTAGTATATAACTACGTACTATACACGAGTATAGGATAAAGATGTTAATGCTCTTGACGGTCCTCGATATTACTCGATATAAATACTCAAACATTCATATTGATTTCGAATGCATAATAATTACTGGAAATAGATTAAAATATTTTGCGCTCTCAAATAAAGAAATGTTGGGAAACCTGCACAATTTTCCTTTTCCTTGCCCCAATAGTTATTACCTATGATCATGATTCATGAATGTGACGCATTTGTGGGCTTTTAGCATGTTTCAATACTACTTCTAAAATTTCATTAACTTTCGACAATGAATTTGGTTTTTTTTGCGATTTAACATTCAAAATCTTAGGTCTTACACGAAAGGGCCTCATTACAAAATTAAAAAAAGGTAAAATACATTACGAGGCCAATTCTGCAAATAAAAATTATTAATGACTGGAATTGATTGCGCATTAAAAGAGTCTCGATAATTTTCGCCACAAAAACGGTTTTCACTTTTTACGTCAGTCCACCCTATAAGACTTAAGATTTCAAATGTTCATTTGGAAAAGAACATTTCATTATCAAAAATTGGTGAAATTTAACAAGCAGTATTCAAACTAGCTAAAAGCCTATAAATACGGTACATTCATGATCATAGACAAGGATAGGACAAAATATTTTAAAATATTGCTATTAGTTACTGTGCATTCAAAATCTGCGATCATGTGTATTTTGGAGTATTTAAAAAAGGCCCCTGTAATATCAAGGACGGTCAAAAATTTTAACATCTATTTTGTATACTCATGTAAATCAAGGCCACGTAGTTCTCTCCTAATTGTCATGCCGATAAATACCAGCACCAGCTGGAATTTCCCCGAAACGTTTTCGCCATCGTTTATTTCATTCTGTTTTGTTGTTTTCATTCATCTCCAAAATTTGATACGTTTGTAGGTTATTTAAAGAATGAAATGCAGAAAGTGATATATGCACCTCTACGGAAAAAATACAAGGCAGGGATCGGATTTTTGTGTGAAGACGGGAAGATTCTTCCCAGTGAGTAAAACGTAAAAAAGGAGAAAAATGGCAAGCAACGGTAATGACAGCCGCGAATGAATGGTGAATAACATAGAAAGTCTCCTTTCACGCTCTGACTAGTATCTGCTATTAATTTAGATCTCCTGTTTGGATTTTTCCTTAATAATATTCCAGAGATCTCTCGTTACTCTGGTCTCTGGTTTATGTAGTTCACTACATTATATTGCATCGACTCCTTGACTAAAAGAATAGTCACATAAAGAGAGACCAGTCTCAACAAATAAAAATATTAATGCATAAATCTACCTCAATTTCCCTATTTTATGCATTCTCATGCAAGCTTCTAGAAAGGAATAGTCAATAAATTCCAATACAGTTAAACTATAAATACTTCCAACCATAATGATTATAATACATGACAAATGCATGCACCACAATGATAAAAATCCAGTCATGTGGTTTCATTCCATCAGCAATTTTCTACTACATAATAGAATGGGATAGAAAATAAAATAAAATAACAGGAAACACGTGCTGCCACAGTTTCCTCGGCATTTATTCTTAATGCACGCTAATGAAAATTCACTGAAAAAGGTTATTTCACTGCAGATATTACTCGTAATTATTACTGCACGAGTAATAATATGATTTTATTGGAATCGAGAAAATATTTGACTGTACTTAATTTCAAACAGTTTGTAGCGGTAACTTGGGATCAGATTATGACGGAAAAGTTTGTAAAATAAAATGAAACTATAATAAGTATAATAACTCTCAGTTAGATGAAAAAATTATAGAACCCAAGGCAACACAAAAATATAATATGAAAATGGCCCAGGTCGTTTTAGTAATGGTTGTTGGTAATAATAGTATTATTATTATCAATTGTGTCCTAATTGTAACCTAAAAATTGAACACTTTTTATAATCCCACGCCATTATTAGGTGGCACATATCCCGACCGGAGCTATCTATACAAATTGTTTAGGAATATCTACGTGAGGATTTGATGGCTTACAAGGATTTTGAATATGATGTATAAATTTCATACATTATATTTTACTCAGTATAGCTGTGCCCTATGTATATTTTTAACATATTCAATATCATTTCAAATGAAAATTACCATACAGTGTTGACTCATGAAAACTTGAGAAACAAGTACAAACTGTAGCACATCAAATTTTACGTGTACACGGACCTCAAAAAGGAAACTACACAAGGAAAACAAGAACGAGCATGGCAGCTTCGCTTAATAAGGAGCTGTGCATAAATAACGTTGCATTTTCAAGGCAGCAGAGGTTTTCAGGCTGATAAGTTTGTGTATACTGCAGGAGGGAATGTCTTAGGTCAATGATGACGTTTCATTGACTTACAAGAAAATTAATAGGACGCATTTGGAAAATTGGAAACAACAATGTATACATACTGTTTCATCAAGTTTTAGATGAACTAGCAATAACTACATGAAAGCTGAACAGCAAAATTGTCTTAAAAGCAAACTGGATTATTTACATCACGTCTTCTGGTATGCGGAATGCACATGCACTTAATTAATATTTTGATTTACGTTTATTAAGTATTTTTGGGCTCACATTGCTTCGGGCTGGCGCTTTATTATTCTGAAGACAAAAAATATGTATACATTTTGTTCTTAATAAAAATATATGTAGTGCAATTCCCCCCCCCCACCGCCAATATGAAAAAGATTTGAATGAGAAAGTGGACAAAAAATAAAGACATGAAACTTATACAGATTGACACGAATCATTACCATCAAGAGTGGTAAAAATATTTAATTTCCATTTTTCATAACGAAATTTGCTTCTGTCACTAAGCCGAAAGTTCTCAGCAATTCTGCAGCAACAGTTCATGCAGCAATATTGTGACAGTCAAAGAAGTGGATAATAGTAAAACAAATTTGAGAAAAACATTTGAATGGTTTTGAATTTTTGTTTTTTAAATTTCCTTTATATTTTTTGACGCTTTTTTGTCTCATTCAGCGAGCTTTCAAACAAGTCTAAGTTTCATTTTGTGAGCCCCGTAATTCGGAAGCAAAGCTGAGCAAATTCACCTTAATCAAAAGTGAGACTTTCAAAAGTTCACTGCCCCCCCAAACCTGCAATGTTGGGTGATTTCTTTTGCTAGAATCCTTAGTCTACTATTTTAAAACTTGTTTTTAAAAATCTGGATGAAATTGTTAGAAAATCATGGAATTCATTCGTTTTACTGTAACATTGCCCCTTGTACGGACTGACGTCTGTGACATCCACACACAACATGTTTGTATGAGAAATTGTTAAAAAACTTATTTGCCAAATATTTTTTGAAGAAGGCAATTTTTCCAATACATACATCTTCATTGATAATGAATTTCAATAATACGATGCCATACAGACAGCCATGAAAAAGTAAATTTGCATGTAACAGTAAATTATACTCAAGAACGCTGTGAAAAAATCGACGGCGTTTCCGACATACGTATGAGTGACTCGAAATTATGACAATATGAAATAATTCGAAAACACATCAAAATATATAGATTCTCAATATAACCATAAATATTCAAGTACAAAATGATATTTCATTTGTAACTTCTTTGGATGGATAAAGTTTATGCATTCAAAAGCAATATAACCACTTATTAACGCTATTTGGCTTTGATTACGTTCACAGGGGTTGGGGGGGTCTAAGATTCAGTGACGGTGTAATGAAATAATGAAATGCTATTTATGCATAGCCCCTTAGCGGTATTTCATTACACGCATCTTGTCATGGAACCAACTGTGGTTCGATAAGACAGGGTGGCTAACCCCAGTTCAGTGAGCACTCTTTTCCTCAATATGTGACCAATATAAAGGAGCTTATAACTGATGTTGTTGGTGGAATCTTTCACAAGTAATGTTTCCGAAGGAAACTTCACCACTGCGATGGGTCCTTTCGTTGTATTTCTGGCTCTGCAATATTTTGAAGCAGTGCTCTCTCAAATCGTACCATCACCCGAATATCCCATTGTACAGTTTTGCTACTCGGAAATATTGTCATTGTCAAGTGGCAGGGGTTGTAAATTTAGTACCATCAGCAACTCTGTATTCAAATTTGGTGAGGATTCGAAGAACGTGTTGAGTATTACAAGAGGAAATTCAAAATACCTAATTTTAAAGTGCAAGGCTCCATATCCAATTCGTTGGCTGGCACACAAACCACTGGTATGAATAAACTTGAGAAGCATTTTCAAAATGGAGGATTTGTGAATACATAGATATGTGGGATGACATTAAAAACCAATTTTGGTTCGAAAAGGGATCGCTTAATTACTTGGCAAACTTCGAGAGGGTAAATCTCTACCCGGAGCCCTTCCAATACAACCAAACCGTATACATTTCTCTGGGAAAGGACTTCAGTCGAATACTCCGTTGTGAAAGTTATTCCAATGTTAGTTTGGCGGCGGAGCTATTCCTCTCTACTAATCACGATCCTACACAATCCCAGCCATTGAGAGCACCACTGGTTGAGAAAAACTTTTTCGTGGACGGAAGCAGAACGCCAAATGACACGTTTATCATTCCAAGCGTGGGACCTGAATTTTATGATGAGCATGTCGTGAGGCTTTCCCAGAGACCAAAGAATCCCTCTGTAAGTTTTCCTTATTTGAAATTGCAATAATAAATTGGAGATTCTTCTCAAGAAACAGCTTCCTTTTTGGCTAAAAAATCCTCATCCTAACTCATTTTATTGAAGAACACTTGTCTTATATGTACACTTGGGGATTTCCAAATTTTGAAAAAACTTAGTTTGATTTTTATTGATACACGACCATAAATACTAAGCCATTGTTGATTGTTTGCTAATAATTTCAGACGAATGCTTGGGAAAATCCCCTGGAGCGAACAATTAAGGGAGTGTGGTCAGATAATTTTGACGTGGACAAAGCTGTGATTGGTGGTTACGACCATGATTTCCGGACAGTTTACGTGAGCCACGTGAAAGGGATGCAAACACGTTCACTGGTACCTTGCTATAGCTTTTCTGGAGCCACAAGAGTAGTTAACGATTCTTGTGAATACTTGGTATCAAATTGCCAAAATTCTAACGCATGGCGTATGAATACTTTCCCCTATACTGAATTCGGTGCAGTTGATGCATCAACCTCAGGAACGAACAATTCAGTTTACATTTGTCGAGGACTTGTGGAAGTGCTTTCGGGGCAAACCGTTCTTCAACCGGGATATTTATTACCTGACAGCCGAGATTGCAAGATCCTAACTTATGGAAAACAACAAATTACAAGTGTGTATGAACTATTGATTGATACACGTGTCTATTGCAACTCCTATGTAAGTTCATCTTGGCATTCGCCAGTTTAAACAATATGTTTGAGGTAATTTATCATGGCAAATTCGTAAAAACCTTCCCGTCGCTACAAGTTTCTAAGGTGATTTAAATCCTGTCACATCCGTTTTTTCCCCACTTTTAATATGCCAGAAATCGCAGATTTCAAAACGTTTTAATTAGATTTCGGGGTACACCGGCTCAAAAAAGAATCAATTTAAATGTTTTATGTAAGACTTCGCTTTTAATATTGTCCCAAAATATTTCACGGACTGTAATTTGGAAACATTAAAAGACAACGACAGCACTAGCTAGTTAAAATATCCAGATGAGGATGTCTGAGAGACTTGTTAGTTTTAAAGCTGAATGCATCAGAAAGAATTGAGTAACGGTGACGAGAAGGGTAATTAGAGCATAATAGACACCGAAACATTTACATTCCACCAAAATACTCTAAACGTTTTGACCAATTCAGTTATCAGGATAATAATTGGATAATATAATTTGAAGATGACGCACATTTAAACTTCACGCTATCTCCTAAACGCGACGGAATGGTTTAACAGAAATTACCAGATCACTGACAGGATTGTTTGCCCTATAAATGCATTTACCATTGGCGAAGCCACTGGCTTTTCAAGCTCATACTACTTAAATATGTGCTTACATTTTTGTAGTGCAAGTCTAGAAGAATAATCTATCGTCAAAACTTGCTAAGCGCATTCGTTCGAGAAACATTTCTGGTTTATCGAACATCAAATGGAGTGTGGTCAGACACGTTCGATGCACTGGAAGCATTGAAAGTAGGGTTTGATCCTGACACTGGTTGGACTTATATTTGCCGATATGCTAGATTTGGGAAGTGGGCAATCGGAGTAAGTTCCGGAAGTGATTGCTATTTACCAATTTGGCGTACAACGTATCGACGTGGATATCAGATTTTGATATCTGATGACGCCATTTTTTACGGATGGTTGCCAAGAAAAAATGGGAGCATTGCAGATGGCGCTGTTGAAGGTGGGCACGCTGAATCCGGTGAAATCATGTTTATTTGCCGAGCATTCATGAGAGACTCCACCAAAAACCAAACCATCCTGTTGCCCGGCAGCTTCGTTCCATCTCAGGGTACCTGCAATGTGCTTAACTTCGATTTGAATGCTAACATGAGTAGCTACGAGATTTTGGTGGATGCTGGCTGTAGTTGTGGTGGCCACGTGAGTAAATTTAATAAGAATTATTTGTAAGGTTCAGTAAAAAAATATGTGTCTGAATGTTTTATTGTCCGACGTCTTTCATTGAAATTGAAGGCATATGATGCTCGGATGGGACTCCCGCAAACTGGCCAACCGGATTTCCAATCAGTATATATGTGCCTTTCGCATCCTGGATCTATTTACTATATGTATTTCACAAATCCGCGTAAGTGAGGTCATGTATAGAAATGTTAGCAAACAGATACAGTGAATTTCCTATACAGTAACAATATTGTGTATACAGTGTATAATATAATGGTTCCCAAGGGATGACAGAATACCTGTCAATATATAATGATGCCACTATATCTTACTTCCATAGAACGTAAATATAATCCTAGGGAAAATTTAAACATGTCAATATAAAGGGAATACTTGTCAAAGAGGAAACCTCTATATAGGAAATTCACTGTACTCAAACTCGGGTGCTCACATGAATAGTAATTATTCTCAGGTGCAATGGGACACTAGATAATCGCAGTAGGGTTAATTAACTTACATCTAAAACCCGTACACGAAATATTACAGGGATGAATATTATTAGCGCTAATTTATACTACGGAGGCGAAAAGGACGGTAAGAAGAGCATTCATTGTGATTCTCAAGAACCTTATCAAAGTCTCAACGTGGAGATGCAGGTTGGAAAGTGTGAATCTGTATTAGACTGTGATCTTAAATTTAGACCTATGCCGCCTTTGGTAAGAATCTACTCTTGAAATCAAACCAACCATAAGTATTTATGTATATAACATGTTTTAATTCGGAAAAGTGGACGATTTATACACCTGCGCGTAAACTATACCTATACTACAGTTTAAAACAATCAATTCCAACAGAATTCAAATTACAATATCTTGCAAAATATCTATGATAGAAAATATGGTCACCTAAACATTCATCTGTTTGTTCATAACTAGAAATGCGCTGCAAGAAAGGTTTCTTACCGCAATGAATTTTATTTCGAGCGAAATATATCAGTGGTAGTCTGGTAGTGGTCCCAATCTTTCAATTCAATTCAAAAAATTCGTTTTGATTCAATTCAACGTATGAATCGAATGAAATAAAATGATTCGATTCAATTCACGATTCACAGGATTTCATTTGATTCGTTTCTGCGTGCTGAATTGAATCGAATCATGATTCAAATCATTCAGACAGTAAAAGGTGGTAACAAACATTTTATTTAAGGATTTTGTTATGACTATATAAAACAGTGGAAGAATATAAGTCACACAGTTTCACTCACTAAAACTGTCAATGATATTAGAAAATTCGAGATGCATACCCTGCTTATAAATTGTCCCGTAATGACCTAAAGTGGACCGTTAGTAAATGTTGTAATAATAATTAACAATAAATTATGTATTTAATGTATACAAATTATTATTTACGAAGTAATTGATAATCCGGTTTTCAACCAAATTATCTCTCAGAAACACTTGTGAGTTTTTCAATGTGATGCGTTACCAGCTGCATTTGTTTAACTGAATGTGCAAACAAATGCATTGCACGTGAATCATTTGAATCGCTATTCAAGGCATTTCGCGTGATTTCATTCACGGAGTGAATTGAATGAAATGATTCAATTCATGTTTTGAATTGAATCCAATAGTGATGAATCTGAATTGAATCGAATCGAGTTTTTTTTATTCAGAATTGACAGATCGGGATAACTAATCAGTGGTTTCCTCCAGAGCTGAATCAAAAGTTTTGTTTCATCTCCTAGTTCTTCATTAGTGCATTGTCCCATGAATAATTAGTCATTATCATTGAATCTCTCACACCAAAATTTAGACACCTCTTTGCTGACTTTAAATTGTGATTGCTTAGTTTGGTTTCCTGGATGATTCAGAAGAGAAATATCTGGAAAACTTCAAACGGTACAATAAAACAACTGGGTACGTTTCAAGAAATTAAAGCATATTATCGATCTTATTTAATTTTAATTAGAATTTTTAGTATTCTGGTGGCTAGTGTATGCACACATTTATGAGGAGCTTAAAAACAGATATGTGTCTACTTCGAACTAATGAGATCAAATCCGACTGTCAACACATTTTGTTCTGCTATTGACACTCGTCGCGAAAAATTATTTTGATTTCGTTTGACCATGTATCAAGTTTTCGACCACTGGAAACGGTGCGGTCGAGCTCGAAAAAATAATTAGATCGAAAACCGTTTTCATTTAAAACGAGATCTCCAGCTTCGCAGAAGGCATTTTTATAGACTTTGCGCATATATTATTGATAACAACGTGATTATACGGGTATAATTAATTTTTAATACAGAATATATTAGTACCATGTATTCTGGAATCTTTAGCACTTCTCTTGTCGTATTTTGTGGAACGGGTTTATCCATTGTTGATTTATGCATATACAGCCACATGAGCGAGTATACACTATGCAGATAACTATATATAGATTAACTTAAATAAAGTATTTGTTTCACGCATGTTTACTGTATATACTTGAGGTAATAATTTGAGTAGGCAGAAAGTTAATACAATTTCATTGCTTTATTCCAGAGTAAAATCTGCGCATCGCCACGGTTTTGTGCAGTGTACCTCAGAGTTCCCAGACTCTTTTGAGAGTAATACCTCTGGATATTTCATAAACACAGACTATATGATTACAGGCCTGGACGATGAAATTTGTTAGTGCAGTACTTCACTGTGTATGTATTACCAGTAATGATTCTGGACTTTGCCAAAAAAATATTTTGTATCTTGTTGAATTTCAGACTTTCTATCGAAGGGCCTCCCAAACAGTAGCATAGTCAAAATCGAGAATGAAACCCAGCAGATTTATACCTGCACGATTTCTACATTTGTCCTTTTACCTGCTGTTTATTTTGAGATTACATACTATGACGGACAGGGACCTTCAAAATTAGGTATGCTACAAGTGTTTCCCCTAATTTTATTTCCATTCCCACTGTTCGTACTTGGCAAGCCTTCATGAGAGCGTAAAAAGGGGACAATGAAAATCTCTAATATTTCGGAATCGCTAATAAAGGTTGTCTGAGTTTTATCCGATTATTTATAAATGACGCGAAATAAATTTTTTGATAGGAATCGAGTTCAAAATTTTAAATTGGAATCACTTTACATTAAATTAATATTTTCAAAAATTTCTAGTCTTAAACTAGTCATTAATGACACTACTTGAACCCGCTATTTGAAATTTTGAGGAACTTTCAGTTTAAATTAGAATTAAAAATTAATGGCCCAGCAAATTAATTTTGGCATATTTAATCTATAATTTCTTTGGATGCAAATTAGTTGTCTGGTCTTAAGCCCAGAATCCTCAGCATACAAATTAATACCCTTGCCATTGCTTCTCTACAAATAATGCTTATAGTACACCCTTTGGAATCCCCAATTTTGTATTTGGTTCATGGCTATGAAACGAGTTCCATATCCAAGTATTTTCAATTTTGTGGAACTAAAATATTCCCATAAAAAACAATCAATGAATTTACAGTTCAGATTGGAGAAAACAGTCCAGATGTGTCAACAACCGAAGTATTCCCAGACCAAGAAATGTTGTCCAGGTCTTGGCAGTTACTTGTGGTTATAGTCAGAAATGTTACCAAAATTTCTTGTCATGCTCGCTGGGCTAGCTCCAATCGCTGGAGTAGCGCCGAAATTGTCATCAATGCAACGTCAAATGAGGTGGACGATGGAGTCAAAGAAAGTACGGTTACATTATCAGTTTCAGATTCCTTCCTGCGTGTATACATTGTCATTGGATGCTGCTTGGCTCTAATCCTTTTCCTGGGGACAATAATTTTAATTTTATGGAGGAAATACAACAACTCCAAGGTGTGTGTACATATTTAAAGCCAATTTTTAAATTGCATACTAAACATTATTTTGTTGGGTCTCGTACATAGATCTGATTGACACTTTTTGCATTATACATACATATGTATATAGTATAGGTATAAACTACACATTGTCGGTAGTATGTACGTACATTGTAAGGATATTTTAGGGATAACTGATGGTAAAACGCCAGAGTAATAATTAGTACATATTTGGAAACTGCTGGAATGATTTTGTATGGGAATGATGATTGGCAGTAGAGATTAGAATAAGTGCAAGAATGAGAATATCCTTGCAAACTAAAATGAAACGAAAAACGATCGTGAAAAATTGAAAAATGCTTGACTGGGCGCACTAGAATATCCTCTCGCAGGCTAAATTTTAAATTTGAGGAGGAGCAGGAATATTCTTGTACGGGGTCAAGTCAGAATTATTCATCCAATGTTCAAATGAATACATGCAGGGGAATATTATAAGTTTAGGGAAGTTTATTGTCATGGAAATTCAGCTTCCACAGGGAAAAGTAACAAATATCCTGTAGAAAAGTCAGGATGTATATGCATAATAAGTGTCAACCGCATAACTAATTGAGGATTTCTAAATAGAATTAACTTATTTAAATATTGCGTGTCTGTAGGATATCAGAATAGAAAATAGTGAATATTTTGTTGTAAAATCTGTTCACTTCGGTTCAAGTGCTTTGGACAGTATTTTAACAGAGACCTGACACTTCGTTTCGGGAAAGGAATTAAGTGCTCCGAGAGTTTTATAGATGAATATAATTACGTTGCGGGGACAATTACAATAATTATGCATACGTCAAAATAGTTAATCAAAATGAAGAATTTTTAACATTATTTAATAACTTTGTTGACATTAGGAAATAATCCGGAATCTCACAGAGGAAGAAATTGACGACTTTCATAATGGAACAAAAACACTAGAACCCAACAACGAAGGAGAAGCTCCAATTGAGAACTTAGCTTTTAATGGGTGCATGGTCATAAAGATCAGTGACGTGACGATTGGTAAAAGAAAAATCTAAAATTTCAGTATCAATCAATTAACAAAACCTAACAATAATAATTATTTATTTATTCTCCCAACCTATGTTTAATTTAACGAAAATTGAGAAAATGATATTTATTTCCCAAATCAAAAATGGCGAATTTATTATTTGCATGGAAACATACGTATATTCTTATCTTGTTTACAGAAAGTGAAGTTTTAGGCAAAGGACAGTATGGCATTGTGTACAAAGGGATGTATGAAAATCAACTAGTTGCTGTAAAGTCGTGTCGGGATAATGTGGATGTGGAATATTTCAAGGCATTCTTGAAGGAGATAAAAGTCATGGCTTTCATTGGGGATCACGAAAACATTGTTAAATTCCACGGTGCTGTAGTGGCAAAAATCCGGGAAAGTTAGCGCATCTTCTTCTACATACATAATTTATGGTTTATTTGACATCATTTAACCATTAACTGATCATTATTAAAGTTGTAATATGCTTTCTGCCCCCTACCAGGAACTTGCTTTGCAGTAATTGAATTGTGTCCTCATGGTGATCTAAATGGTTATTTGAGGCAGTATATAGAAAGTTCCTCAAATGTAACACCAGATGGGGTAGCAAAGTCGACGCAGATGATTGAAATTGGGTAAGAATAAGCATTGTTTATGATAAAAATGTTTTTAACTTGGAAAGGATACTTTGAAATGTAATCATTTTTAGAAGCAGAAATGACAGCAACTCAGTACTGAGGTCATCAGTCTTAAACAGTTTTTGCATGCAAATTGCAAAAGGAATGGAGTTCTTGTCCCAGAAAAAGGTTAATTTTTTTACACTTTTCTAACGCAAGACCGCAGAGTCATTTAGACTTTCCCAATTACAGGTAATTCATGGCGATTTGGCCACGCGAAACGTCCTAGTTTGTGACAATAAAATTATCAAAATTACGGATTTCGGCCTTTCACGTAAATTGTATAATTGCAAGAGTTATACTAAAACAAAACAGGTAATGCCATTGACCTAAATGTCATACTCCAGATCAGCATGAAATATGATCGACCATAAACTACAAATGATTTATGATTTGACTGCTTCAAATTAAGACTTTGTATTTTCAAGGCTCCTTTACCATGGCGCTGGATGGCGTTGGAGTCTTTGCGATATTTTCAGTTTTCAACTCAATCCGATGTGTGGAGCTTTGGTGTGACGGTTTGGGAAATTTTTTCTCTAGCTCAAGTTCCATTTTCCGGGGTGCATTACACAACTGAGTTCACAGATCAATTAGCAAACGGGTTTAGGCTGGCAAAACCTCACATGGCTTCTCAGAATGTGTAAGATTTGCCTTTAATTTTGAGGGAGGAAGACTAATTTTGCTGAAACTTTGAGCTATAATTAGTCGTCGTTTTCGTTTCAGTTTTGAATTGATGATGCGATGCTGGGGAAATGATCCTGATACTAGACCGACATTCAAAGAATGTAGAGAGTTCTTTCAGCAGTTGGATTACATTGTGATTTAAAACATATACCGTAGGAAAAGGTGATGAGAATGTGACTGTCCTGTTTCTTTAAATTATTATGACAGGGAGTGTTCTGAAGTTCGATTCTATTAAACCTGAACTCGATTCAGTTCTAAATTATATCGATTTTGATATTGGCGATTGACCGATGATCCTGGTATTTTAAATTATTAGTCTGCTTCATATAATAATTGAATGATTAATCTCGATAGAAATGTATAATATATTCAATTCGTGATTGAATGTAACAGCATATGTAATTACCTATTAGAAATAATACATAATTTGTGGGGTTTGTACTCCAATATGCCTCTGGCCTTACAGAATTTTTTCATTTCTTATTTACAAGTTGGGGTGGACACATAGCTGTATTGTGTGAAGACCAAAGTAGAGACATGGTCCCCACGTGTATATTTTCACATAAAATTGTATGGCAAATTCTGTCTATTCACATAGTATCCCCACACCATCAGTTGCATTGTTCATTATAGTCTGAAATTCCTGTTTAAAGAATTCAGACAAATTAGTGCGATCGCTTGGGAACGTTTTGCGTAGTGGTCATATTCGCAAACGTACCCCTCTCAAAGGTTCTGTTGGCAAAACGCATGGCATCCATCCGACAATGAAAGACTGAAAGTGTTCTAGCTAAATCATTTGAGTAATGAATTGAACGGAAAACAAGATTTGCACTTTTGTAAACGTCACCAAAGGTCGGGACTTCCTCGCTCTTTAAACTGTACCTCTTGTGCATTAGCGACTCCAGTTTGGGATACGTGAAAATTTGTCGGGTAATAAACCAAAGGCTAGAGCTAAATACGTTTTAAACCTCTCACACATATTCATGGGGTAATGCAGACCTAATTTATGACTGTATGAGCTACCCCCAATAAAGAGTAAAATATTTTTACCTGCTTCTGCTAAGCAGTGGGGTAAAATTTGGACTACCAAAATAAGACGAATAAGTCATTTCAATAATAAATTTAAATAAAATTCATTTTAAGCACTGTTTCTTGCACTTTTTCTACCTTAATTATTTTCTTGTAATTATTTGATCGATTTTATTGTATACACAAAACGAGTAATGTCAGAAAATTTTCAACAACTGAGTTTTAGAGGTTAGTTATCGCGCGTTCTAGGAAAATTCAACAAACCACAAATTCGCTCGTTCTTCTCTTATATAAACGAGCCTGTTGTAAAAAAATTACTTTTCATAAATGAGTTTCGGTTTTGATTCATTTGTATTCCAGCTCCTTTACTAATTATTATTTCTCACGTGAATGTTTACATCACTGAATTCTGTATTGTAGAGTAATACAAGCAATTCAGTTCCTGTGACATAAAGACATGGGATTTTCAGAGGACTTGACGATAGTGGGAGTTATGAAAGAATCGTGGCGTCCATCGGTTCTGTAGTTATCAGTTGATTTTGCAGGAATTATTTACAAAAGTACACATTCAAATCAACCGTGGTTTTTGATCTTGTCAGATATTGTCCTTGTCGCTACTGTTCCGCCTCAGTCAATTGATTTCAATTGATTTCAATTTAATTTCAAATGCTAAATTAGCAGTCTGTGCTGCTGTCTTAAAACAAGGATTTTCGGTTTATGTGGAAACTTGAATTAAATTAATGGATTTTTGAAATATAACAATCAATTTCGAATACGTGTAATTTGCGTTGCTATTAAATTAACGTAATGCAGATATTCAGAATCTCAGCATTAAGCCCCCATACTAAAAGACCTGACAATGAGTCAGGAGAACAAACTTTCTAAATATGCCTTTACTGTAAACTAATTAATTTCTTTAGAAGAGCCCTTGAATGAAATGTCTACCCTATCCTACAACCTAACCTACATTTGCAGCTAAATTTTATTTATCGCAGAGTCAAGTCTGTAATTATTGCAGATACATACGTTGAAATTGTAAGTTTTTACTGATTTCCTAACCTAGTCGTTGTTTGTTTAGCAATATTTAAGTACTTTTTCAGTTTACCTGTTCTTTTTCACTAATGCCTTTGTAGTTTGTGTACATCGTAGTCTATTTCTAGAGCCTTATTTTAGGCTGGGCGTCCATCGATTCCCTGCGGAAAAGTGAATGATTTTTGCTCCAGTTTTCCTATCGCGTTGCTTACAATTAGCCCGTATGATCCTTGCACTTTCATGCGATTCTTGTCTAATTTAATAGTCTTTATTGTTGTTACTATTATTCTCCTTACCTTGTTTAACCTGACCTTGTCTCCAGTATGTATTGTGTAAAAACATACTAAACTCAACTTGACGAATATAAAACTTGAGTGGAACTTGTTACAACATCACCACATATCGGCATGTCAACCTTTTAACTTCAAGGATTTCCGTGATCAAATTTGTAAGGTTTTATGGGTGGAATCGTATGATTTTTGAGTAACAAACCCTTTAAATGAGAATTTAGCGGTGCTGCAAAAAGTGCTTTTTAATAACAATTATATTAACAACTTTTTATTTTCATTCACTATCAGTAAATTAAAAACAAACATGGATTTACAATTTTATCGTGTTTCTTCCCTTCAATACAAGATTATATTAATGATGTTGCATATTCTTTTTGTCAGTAGATATACGTATATAGTATAGGTATTAATTACGTATTGTTTGTAATATGTAAGTTCACATTAGAGGATACTTTTGTCACAATACAAATAGTATGTAAGTAAGGATATTTTAGGGATAATTTAGGACAAGACGTCAAATTAATAAATAATATTAGGAAACTACCGGTGTGATTGTGAATGATGAATGATAATAAAGATAAAATTTAAGCTTAGAATAAGTGCAAAGGAGGAGAATATTCTCTCATATGCTATCTGTAACTATTTGAGCCTGAGCAAGAATATTCTTGTTTATTGGCATGAAAATGTCAGATTCTACAAGGAAAGATCACAGAGAACCCGAAGAATAATCTGTAAATAATCAGTGTCAACCACACAATATTACATCGTATTTAATTAGGACTGTCTAGTAATTTCCTGTGAAGACTTCATAACATACATATGTACTTTAATGTAACGAATAAGTCTATAGCAAAATTAATGAGTGCACTGTATCTAATAATTACTCAAGTCCCCATGCAGATTTTTCTTTGTTTAACTCATTGTAAGGTAGATTTATTTTTGTTACTTGAATAGTTGTTTTTTTGTAGCTGTTGGGATTTGTAATTAAATGTAGGATTTTATTTAACTAGAAAGGTAGTTAAATTGAGGATTTTTTGAAGTTACTAAAATGGGTGGAGCGTAATCTTGGAAGAGTCTCGAAACGACCAAATAAATTATAATCCTCCATGTGAAGCAACTTTCAAGATATCACAACTGTTTGCATTTAATGCAATTCATTATAACATTGGTGATAAAGCTAACTAAACTATATATGTATATTTTTGATTAAACTAATATGATATACAAAGATTCGGTTGGAATCACATAGAAACTGTTCCGCATTTCAGTGTTAGTTTTGTTTTTACTTTTTTAAAAATTCCATGAGATTTGACTTGCAATTTGCAATTACAAATTATCGACGACAATTAGTTCATTTCGATTTTGGAACAAGTTGCCCGTTTTGCGTTTGAAGGAAAATGGGTATTGACGATTTACTGGTTAGTGAAAATTTATGTAATTATTCTGAAAATACTTGTATGAAATCATATTATTATTTGTTAAAGTCAAAAGTTGGGAAGACTGTTCGGGGATTAATAAAAGCAATACTCGTGCTAGGGATATCTATTAAAACCATGCTTAATGAAGCTTTGAATTACTATGTAAAACTTCCAAACAGAATTTTTAATCCACCGTATTCATTACCGCTAACATTAACCGTTATTAACCGATTAACGCTATTGAATCCAATCAACCGCCTTTCAGTGAGCCACCAAACGGATCCTAGGTTAATAACCGTGGAAATTTTAAGACGGATGAGGAAATCAAAAGCTCCAAATTTTATTAATTTCAAAACAATTCTGTAAAGCAGCAAACTTGCTGTAAGCAAAACAGTAAAGCAAGGTTTTTGCATTACTTTCTTGACCAATTCGCTGTATGGTTTTGAACTACGAACATGGAATTTATTTTGAAAAACCTGGAAAAAAACTTGTAGAAAATAGGGAAATCAAATATTTCCCAATTATTCTGTTTATAAATAGGGTAATGGACGGATTTTTTTACGGCACCTAGTCCATATATGTACTTGCATACAATAATTTTGCACATAAACAGAACCGTTTTGCAGTTTTGCTTGGGGTTTGGGAACTCAATTTATCTTTTCTTACTTTATTCGGCCTTTTCCTGTCATTTTCGCACTTCATTAGCTCTATCAACTTATAACCAGGGTTGGTTAAATCCGGCATTTATTAGTTTTACCCATGCCAGTGGTAACAAATGGTTACAACTGGGTATTATAGGATGTGGATGGTATTGGTTGAAATCTTCAATACAGCCAAAACTAAATATAGGTGAATAGGCAGACGGGGCTATAGGTCTTAAATGGCGTTATGAAATTCCGTTCAAATAGGTACAAATGACGCCGAAATCTGTGGAAATGTTAACACGATTATTCGATTTCCTCAAGCTTTTTGATTGAGGTCAGAGCTGCCCATATTCTTATTGTTAGTATGTAATCAGATCAGATTGTGCAAAAAGACCGTTTACATTAATAGATGTAATTCACAACGGCCACTGACGTCTAACATGGTCAAAAGGAAATTGTTAAATTGTTTATCAATATTCACCAGATACATGAAGAATTATAACATAAAACGAAAGAAGTGAGTGTAAAGCGTTTTAATAGTGTTCTCATCATCAGATGTTTTCTTGTTGCTATTTTACAAATTCTACACTGTTTTCACAAATTTTCAAGGCGAGGGAAATATGTACAACCTAAAATTAGCCAGCATGAAGTGAATGTACAGCAAAAATGAAGTATTAATGGAAAATCACTTGTTAATTTGTGCAGAATGTGAGTTATCTGTACAGCTTGCCAGATAACATTTAATGTCTTTTGTATGTCTAAATATTCTCATAACTTTAGTAACAGTTTCTGGAGTTGCCAACAATAAGTTCGTCAAAGGTACGCGAAAGTTGTTTCAGAAACGTTGCCTCAATGATGATTTACATATTAGACAATGATATTCAAGCCATTTCTCCTAATGAACCTTCACCTAGCCTTTACGTTTGATCTTACAGATTGTCATAAATGACATAAAAAGATCCCCAGTTTTACAGCATATTTTGAAAATGCAACCCTGTACATAAATAATTATACGGAAGTGCATATTTAATCCCACTCCATATAGTTACTGTGTGCTAAAGATTAAAAAGATAAATGCAGGTGTCACTTTGGCTAAGACCTCCTTGTCCGATGAATCCCATTACAGTGTGCTTCTTAACCTTATAGTACACAAACTCCTGTTAATATTTATTTGCAATCATACAACATCCGTTGTATCCATGGTGATACAATCCAAGCATTTAGTATTAATTTTAAATTATTGAACTGTCTTCATTAGGATTTTAGGAGTACGAGAAAAAATCAAAATTTAAGAGGTAATTGATGTATGAAAGTACCACCGAATGCTGTTAGACCGAAAAAATTTCATTCTTCATTTTGTTCTTCACAATTTCTGCGTACCCGCTTTTTAACATTCGTCATGTACCGATACAACTCCCATCCCCGGGCTACTGGTTGAGCCAATATTATTTTCCCCAGTATCTGCGTCGAGAAGAGCGAAGTTTACTGCATAGGTCCCGTTCCACCTACAATAAAATTATAATAATTCAAATATTAAAACACCGCAAACATATTGGGCTGCAAAAATAGATTTGACAGCATTAGAGCTGGATACGTAGGAAACCTGATGGAAATTCCGACTGGTGCATATGTTTGAGTAAAATAATTAGAAAATTATGATTGCAAATTTTTAAGGGAAGGAACAATCGGAAGTTAGCTTTCCCGAAACTGTCCACATTCTAAAGTTTGCCTGTCAATTAACCTTGGAAGTCAAAACGTTCACTAACATCCAACAATGAATATATCCAACATATGTACATGTCATTCCATTGATAACATGGAGAGTCCGGATGGACTGCTTCATCGTCACCTGCCAAACTCTTGAAACATTTGATCACAATATCTCGGATTACAGCAAATATTTGGGGATGCAAACGAGGTCGTATTAATTTTTTGAATGATTCAAGTGTCAGAACTCCATTGGATGTCTGGAAAATTGTAAATTCTCGATTAGCAAATATTCCGTTACTAGGGCTTAGAAAAATACCACGGGTGTTGGTTTTCAACCATTTGGAAGCCTTCAGTTGGGTCATTACTGAATAAAACATGACTTACAAAAGGTGACCCTCCTCCATATAAAATCCTTACCTGGTCGCTAATTGTAAATAATATTGGTGACTGTTCGGAAGGGAATACTAAACACGCCATTAAAACGTTTGATGAACTTACAGCTCCTTGATGATTAAATACACATCTTGCATCACAGCGATCCTCGTAGTATCTTGCATTGTCTGCACAGTGTTCCTCGCTTCTCCGTAGGCTAGCCCTTTCTACTTCAACATTTTCGAAACATTCAGAACGGGTGAGACTATATGCGTACTCCTTTGAATAACAAAATTTAGAAACATTAGTAATTGAGAAATTACAAGATACTAGGATACTAAGGCTTACGGTTTCACAGCTGGATACCGGTGTATTTTAAAACTGGATTTAATAGCGAACACGGGCAGCCGAAGTAATATTAAGGGTATGACAATTGGCAAGAGTCCTATTGATTTTATTTGCTGGTCACAAACTAAAACCAGGGTTGCTTATTTTTTAGATTTTTTTGAAAAAGTTAAAAAAATCAGATTTATTCGATTTCAATAGGATTTTTATGATTTAAATCAATTTTTTTGATTTAAATTCAAAATTTTATCGTACGATAGAATTACCATACAAATTGTTGGAATTTAATTTTCCTAATAATATTGTGCACCGCTGAGAGCAATAAACAACGGCAAGTCAACTAATATGAAATTAAAAGCTGGTTAAAGGTCTATTCAAAATATCAACAGTATTTTAAAAGATTATAACAACTTCGAATTGAGTTTTATCTTTGACGCCGAACGCTGTCTCATTTGTATTTTTATTGCTGTATATATATGTACACACTATTTATTCATATATCATATATACAATGTGTATAGTGTTTATATATAATTATAGTGTTTCGGGACGGGATGGTAAAGTATGTCAGGATGGGAAAAAGTTTTGCAAATTGGATACATTCCGTTTAAACAAATGTGAATATCTCTCCGTACAAGAGTATAACATTTAAAATATGCTAAAATCACGCAGTCAAATCTTGCCACTTTAAATGGTACTCTTTTAGAAAGATTGGATGTTGGGATGGTTTTGTAGATACTGAGTTTCTGTTAGGGACTAAACAATTTCGGGACATAAATATTGTCCCCGTGTTATTTAGGGATACTTATTTTCGTCCCTGGATTTTGAAACGAGACGGAATCTTTTGTGGGACTTAACAATTGTCCCCAGCAGAAGCTCTAGTAATATACAACATTTCAAAACTCAGTCACATCCAATTTTTATGGCACCGTGACAGCTTCACAGATAGTCAATATGGCAATGTACCCAAATTATCATGAAAATTATCAAAATCAAAAATGATCTCATGCCCAAAATTCATGAAAAAAAATGCGCGTTTTGCAGCGTTTCAAGACGTCAAATTACATTTTATATATCAGCGAAAGTTGAAGAGTCAATTTTGATTTAAATCAATGATTTATTTGAAACAAATCAAGTGATTTAAATCAAGCCACCCTGATTAAAACTGAATATTTCATTAAACAAACTTACCACCGCCAGCACAGTTAGAAAAACAATAAAAATAGTTTTCATCTTGGGCTCTTTGAAATTGGAACTGCAGCTATTCATTGGAGTTTTTGAGCCGATTGTTAAAATTGCAAGCGAAGAAAGTTTGGAATGTGACAATAAGTAAGAGTAATTTAATTAGATGTTGACAAGTTTTTGAGGACAATAAGTTGTAACTGTCAATTTTTCCTCTTTGAATATTCCACCTTAATTGCCCCAAAATATTATGGTATTCCAGTAATGTATACCAATTTGCGGAGCATTAGTTTAAGTTTGTAATAAAATATAAAAATTGAAAGTTGCAACCTGAAATACAGTACGTATTAGGAATGCTTTTAAATAGAAGCATTAGCCCAATTTTATTCTCATTCAAGTTCTTTCGTAATTGAGGAGGCAAAATGATATGATTGTAATTTTAATGATTTATTTCGTAAATCATAGGACCCATTTGTAAAATAGCCAGTTAAATTATGTCATTGAACCAATAAACCATAAAATATGTATGTAGAGGAAGATGTGCTAACTCTCCTATTGTTTTGACCACTACAGGACCGTGGAATTTAAAAAAAGTTTTCGTGACCCCAATGAAAGCCATGACTTTTATCTCCTTCAAGAATGCCTTGAAATATTCCACATCCGCACTTTCCTGACACGACTTTACAGCAACTAGCCTTTTTTCATACATCCCATTGTATACAATACCTTATTCTCCTTTACCTAAAACTTCATTTGCTGTAAACAGAACAAGAATTTATTTTTCCATGTAAATAATAAATTCGGTATTTTTGATTTGGGGAATACATATCATTTTCTCAAATTTCGTTAAATTAAACGTAGGTTGGGAGAATAATTAGTTTATTATTATTATTTCTAATCTTGTTAATTGATTGATACTGGAATATTAGATTTTTCTTTTACCAATCTGCACCGCACTACTCGTTATGACCATGCACCCATTAAATCTAAGTTCTCAATTGGAGCTTCTCTTTCGTTGTTGGGTTCTAGTGCTGTTGTTCCATTATGAAATTCGTCAATTTATGCCTCCGTGAGATTCCGGATTATTCGTCATTGTCAACGAGGATAATAAATTCTTATACAATTTCTCAAACTTAATCGAGTAGATTTACATATATTGTAATATTGTAATAATCCCCACCACGTATATTTGTCTACATAAATTGCTGGAGCGTTTAATTGCCTTTACCGCAACGAAGTGTGAAGGTTCTGTTAAAATACTCTCCAAAATTTTTTTAATGAAATTGAAATAAGATTTTCCAACAAACGGTTGCATCTTTTTTATTGTAATTATATTAAAGACAGTCAACATTTAAATCTAAATTAATTCTATTTAGGAATCCTCAATTAGTTAACTAGTTTCACTCTTTCTAGTTAATAAAATCCGATATTTAGTTAAAATTCCAAGTACAATCAAACAATACAACTAAAAAAGAAAATTGTACTGGTGAATAAAATGTACCTATCTAACAATGAGATAAGCAGAGAAAAAGACATCTCTGTACGGGCACTTGAGTATTAAATACAGTTCACACATTAGTTTAGCTATGTACATATTAGTTACATTTAATTAATTACTACGTATAAAGTTTTCACAGTAAATTAGCAGATAGTCCTAATTAAACAGTACTAATATGTGGTTGACACCTATTATTTACATCGTGAATGTTCTCCGTGATCTCTTTGATCTTTCCATGTGGAAGCTGAATTTCCATGGCAACAAGCTTCCCGAAACTTATAATATTCTCCTCCGTGTATTTGTTTTAAAATGGAATAAATAATTCCCCTAACTTGACCCCGTACAAAAATATTCTTGCTCCTGCTCAAATATTAAAATACGAGAGGATATTCTCATCCTTGCACTTAGTCTAAGCTAAAATTACATCTCTGCTATCATTCATCATTCCAATACAAACTTATTCCAGCAGTTTCTAAATTATAATTATTACTACGGCGTTTTACCATCAATGATCCCTAAAATATCCTTACAATGTACTTGAATACTACCTACAATATGTAATTAATATCTAATCTATTTATGTATATTTCAAAAAGTGTCTATCAATTCCATGCACGATACACCACTAAATTAAAGTAATTTCTGATTTTTATTTGCTCCAATACGATATTGGGAGGCTATTTTCAACTTCTTTTACTTAACAAGGAGGTGACCAGAATAATAGTAGTAGTTAAACAGCTTTTGGAGTTTGTTAGATAATATAATTAGATATTAATTACATATTAACATAATACCACATAATAACGAAGTCCACTTTTAATTTGGCTTCATATAGCGATAACTGATTCCGAAAATAAACCTTGGTAAGCAATTTAAAGGTTGGAATTAATCATGTTCACTTACCTTGGAGTTGTGGAATTTCCTCCATAAAATTAAAAGTATTTTCACCAGGAAAATGACTAGAGCCAAAACGCATCCAATGACAATGTACGCACGGACGAAGGACTCTATAAGATTAGGAAATACAGATATGTGAATTCATATTTTCATAGATGTCTGTTTCATATTTGTTAAAGTAAAATCCTTAGCAAAACTGATAATGTAACGTACTATTTCTTTGACTCTACATCGTTCATCTAATTTGACGTTGCATTGATGATAATTCCGGCGCTGCTCCAGCGGTTGGAGCTAGCCCAACGAGCGTGGCAAGAAATTTTGACCACAGTCCTGACTGTAAACATAAGTAACCGCCACGACCTGGACAACATTTCTTGGTCTGCGAGTAATTTGATTGTTGATGCATCTGGACTGTCCTCTCTAATATGAACTAAATTCAATGATTATATTTCAGTGGGAATATTTTAATTCCACAAAATTGAAAGTACTTGGATATGGAAATCGCTCCACAGCCCATATTTATGAGACTATTTTTACTTGTGTTATTCAAGGAGTTGATGCAATATATGCAATGCATTATATAATTATGTTACAGAATAAATAACCAGAGACGTTACCAGAGTAACGTCTATAATTCTAGAGAGATCTCTAGAATTATTATTATGAAAAAATCCAAACAAGAAATCTAAATATTAGATATTCTTAAACGATTTGTATAAGTAGCTCCGGTCGGGATATGTGCCATATAATAATGCTGTGGGATTATAAAAATTTTCTGTGTTTAGGGTACATACAGTATGGATACAATCGATAATAATAATATTATTATTATTACCCTTAGCAAACTGTACTGTTATAGTTTTCGGGAAAAACTGCATTTTGTGCGCCTTTGAAAATTCAAAAGATAAGGGAGATGAGATGAAGAGAAAACCAGACAGAGTTGATCATTAACATAGAAAGGGAACAGATTTTCATGTTATATTTTTGTGTTGCCTTGGGGCCTATAATTTGTTTCATTTGTCTGCTGGAAATAATGATTATAATAGTTCTATATTAGTAATATTGTTTAAAATTAAATACAATAAAATATTGTCTCGATTCCAATACAATCATATTATAACTCGTGCATGCAGTTATAACTTCCGAGTAGTATCTTCAGTGACGAAACCTTTTTCAGTGAATTTTCATTAACGTGCATTAACAATATATGCTGAGGAAATTGTGGCAGCAAGTGTTTCCTGTTATTTTATATTATTACCTATCCCATTCTAGTAGTAGAGAATTGTAGATAGAATAAAATTGATATGAAGGTGTAGTTACAAGTGTTTATAGTTTATCTGTATTGGAATTTATTGTCTATTCTTTTTTAGAACCTAGCAAGAGAATATGTATAAAATTAGGAAATTGGGGTAGATTTATGCATTAATATATTTATGTGTTGAGACTCGTATCTTTGTGACTTTGGAAGATATTTATGGGACTATTCTTAATGGTATTATTCAAGGATTTGATGGAATATATGTATATGCAATGAATTATATATTTTAGAGAATAATTAACCAGAGACCATGCAGAGTAATGAGACATCTCTGGAATAATTACTGTGACAAAATCAACATCAAACAAGAGATCAAAATTAATAGCGGACACTATTCAGAATGTGAAATAAGACTTCCTACATATGTCATTCACCATTCATTTGTGGCTGTCATTACCGTTGCTTGCCATTTTTCCCCTGCTGGTATTTTTTCCCTGGAAATGAATTTTCCCGTCTTCCCACGAAAATCCGACCCCTGCCTCGTATTTGTTCCGTACAGGTGTATACATCACTTTATTCATTTTATCTTTTCATTAACCTACAAACTTCTCAATGTTTGGACATAAAAAAACAAATTAAAATAAACGTCGGTAAAACAAAGTGTTGGTAAAAGTAAAACGGATGTTGTGCATTACTACCATGATAATTATACTTAACTTGGTATGAGTCGAATTTGGGACACTAATATCATGCAGTGCTACGTAATCAATCGGTAAATATAGTCAATAGTTAGTATATAACTACGTACTATACACGAGTATAGAATAAAGATGTTAATGCTCTTGACGGTCCTCGATATTACTCGATATAAATACTCAAAAATTCACATTGATTTCGAATGCATAATAATTACTGGAAATAGATTAAAATATTTTGCGCTCTCAAATAAAGAAATGTTGGAAAACCTGCGCAATTTTCCTTTTCCTTGCCCCAATAGGTATTACCTATGATCATGATTCATGAATGTGACGCATTTGTGGGCTTTTAGCATGTTTCAATACTACTTCTAAAATGTCATTAACTTTCGACAATGAATTTGGTTTTTTTTTGCGATTTAACATACAAAATCTTAGGTCTTACACGAAAGGGCCTCATTACAAAATTAAAAAAAGGTAAAATACATTACGAGGCCAATTCTGCAAATAAAAATTATTAATGACTGGAATTGATTGCGTATTAAAAGAGTCTCGATAATTTTCGCCACAAAAACGGTTTTCACTTTTTACGTCAGTCCACCCTATAAGACTTAAGATTTCAAATGTTCATTTGGAAAAGAACATTTCATTATCAAAAATTGGTGAAATTTAACAAGTAGTATTCAAACTAGCTAAAAGCCTATAAATACGGTACATTCATGATCATAGACAAGGATAGGACAAAATATTTTAAAATATTGCTATTAGTTACTGTGCATTCAAAATCTGCGATCATGTGTATTTTGGAGTATTTAAAAAAGGCCCCTGTAATATCAAGGACGGTCAAAAATTTTAACATCTATTTTGTATACTCATGTAAATCAAGGCCACGTAGTTCTCCCCTAATTATCATGCCGATAAATCCCAGCACCAGCTGGAATTTCTCCGAAACGTTTTCGCCATCGTTTATTTCATTCTGTTTTGTTGTTTTCATTCATCTCCAAAATTTGAGACGTTTGTAGGTTATTTAAAGAATGAAATGCAGAAAGTGATATATGCACCTCTACGGAACAAATACAAGGCAGGGATCGGATTTTTGTGTGAAGACGGGAAGATTCTTCCCAGTGAGTAAAACGTAAAAAAGGAGAAAAATGGCAAGCAACGGTAATGACAGCCGCGAATGAATGGTGAATAACATAGAAAGTCTCCTTTCACGCTCTGACTAGTATCCGCTATTAATTTAGATCTCTTGTTTGGATTTTTCCTTAATAATATTCCAGAGATCTCTCGTTACTCTGGTCTAACACACTGCGAAATCTGCAACTCAAAAACTGAAACGATCTTTCACATCATGTTTGAATGCGAATCCTACAGGGAATTAAGAACCCATCATATGAAGGAACTAACAAACCGAGACGGAACCGATATCAACATTGACAATTTTGTAAGAAAAATCATGGAACCGGAAATACTGATGGCGAATATTAAGAATGCATACGCCTTCTGGTGCGAAGCCATTAAAATTAGGAACAAGTAACACGATGGGCTGTACCCATCCATATCGTTGGTACAAAACATGTTAGCTGAAAGGTCGTGTACACTGTTCAGCCCATTGATAGCCTTGGCAAATGTACCAACCTTATGGGTGGGATGCTAGGAAAAATTTAAGAAAGGGGGCTGTTGAGGGGCTGAATAGCGAAAACTTCGAACACATCGACCTGGACGCACAATAGATACGATACATGATGTAAGAGAAACAAGTTTTAGAACATTGTGACTGATCATATTTGGAAAGATGTGTAGGTTTTTAACGGCCCTTGTTATGACTGGGAACCTTTTTTACCTACACCAAACCAACTACACTACATAATATTATTTTTACAATTTATCAAAACAACACCAACAACATATATATTTGCTATTTTACTTTAATCATTTTCAATTTTGAACTCGTATTTGCAATGTGCAGGTTGTAAGGGCTAAGGCCGAATCGACCAATAAATATCTATCTATCTATCTACTCTGGTCTCTGGTTTATGTAGTGCACTACATTATATTGCATCGGCTCCTTGACTAAAAGAATAGTCACATAAAGAGAGACCAGTCTCAACACATAAAAATATTAATGCATAAATCTACCTCAATTTCCCTATTTTATGCATTCTCATGCAAGCTTCTAGAAAGGAATAGTCAATAAATTCCAATACAGTTAAACTATAAATACTTCCAACCATAATGATTATAATACATGACAAATGCATGCACCACAATGATAAAAATCCAGTCATGTGGTTTCATTCCATCAGCAATTTTCTACTACATAATAGAATGGGATAGAAAATAAAATAATATAACAGGAAACACGTGCTGCCACAGTTTCCTCGGCATTTTTTTTAATGCACGCTAATGAAAATTCACTGAAAAAGGTTATTTCACTGCAGATATTACTCGTAATTATTACTGCACGAGTAATAATATGATTTTATTGGAATCGAGAAAATATTTGACTGTACTTAATTTCAAACAGTTTGTAGGGGTAACTTGGGATCAGATCATGACGGAAAAGTTTGTAAAATAAAATGAAACTATAATAAGTATAATTACTCTCAGTTAGATGAAAAAATTATAGAACCCAAGGCAACACAAAAATATAATATGAAAATGGCCCTGGTCGTTTTAGTAATGGTTGTTGGTAATAATAGTATTATTATTATCAATTGTGTCCTAATTGTAACCTAAAAATTGAGCACTTTTTATAATCCCACGCCATTACTAGGTGGTACATATCCCGACCGGAGCTATCTATACAAATTGTTTAGGAATATCTACGTGAGGACTTGATGGCTTACAAGGATTTTCAATATGATGTATAAATTTCATACATTATATTTTACTCAGTATAGCTGTGCCCTGTATATTTTTTACATATTCAATATCATTTCAAATGAAAATTACCACACAATGTTGACTCATGAAAACTTGAGAAACAAGTACTAACTGTAGCACATCAAATTTTACGTGTACACGGACCTCAAAAAGGAAACTACACAAGGAAAACAAGAACGAGCATGGCAGCTTCGCTTAATAAGGAGCTGTGCATAAATAACGTTGCATTTTCAAGGCAGCAGAGGTTTTCAGGCTGATAAGTTTGTGTATACTGCAGGATGGAATGTCTTAGGTCAATGATGACGTTTCATTGACTTACAAGAAAATTAATAGGACGCATTTGGAAAATTGGAAACAACAATGTATACATATTGTTTCATCAAGTTTTAGATGAACTAGCAATAACTACATGAAAGCTGAACAGCAAAATTGTCTTAAAAGCAAACTGGATTATTTACATCACGTCTTCTGGTATGCGGAATGCACATGCACTTAATTAATATTTTGATTTACGTTTATTAAGTATTTTTGGGCTCACATTGCTTCGGGCTGGCGCTTTATCATTCTGAAGACAAAAAATATGTATACATTTTGTTCTTAATAAAACATATATGTAGTGCAATTCCCCCCCCCACCGCCAATATGAAAAAGATTTGAATGAGAAAGTGGACAAAAAATAAAGACATGAAACTTATACAGATTGACACGAATCATTACCATCAAGAGTGGTAAAAATATTTAATTTCCATTTTTCATAACGAAATTTGCTTCTGTCACTAAGCCGAAAGTTCTCAGCAATTCTGCAGCAACAGTTCATGCAGCAATATTGTGACAGTCAAAGAAGTGGATAATAGTAAAACAAATTTGAGAAAAACATTTGAATGGTTTTGAATTTTTGTTTTTTAAATTTCCTTTATATTTTTTGACGCTTTTTTGTCTCATTCAGCGAGCTTTCAAACAAGTCTAAGTTTCATTTTGTGAGCCCCGTAATTCGGAAGCAAAGTTGAGCAAATTCACCTTAATCAAAAGTGAGACTTTCAAAAGTTCACTGCCCCCCCCCCAAACCTGCGATGTTGCATGATTTCTTTTGCTAGAATCCTTAGTCTACTATTTTAAAACTTGTTTTTAAAAATCTGGATGAAATTGTTAGAAAATCATGGAATTCAATTGTTTTAACATTGCCCCTTGTACGGGCTGACGTTTGTGACATCTACACACAACATGTTTGTATGAGAAATTGTTAAAAAACTTATTTGCCAAATATTTTTGGCAATTTTGCCAATACATACATCTTCATTGATAATGAATTTCAATAATACGATGCCATACAGACAGCCATGAAAAAGTAAATTTGCATGTAACAGTAAATTATACTCAAGAACGCTGTGAACAAATCTACGGCGTTTCCGACATATGAGTGACTCGAAATTATGACAATATGAAATAATTTGAAAACACATCGAAATATATAGATTCTCAATATAACCATAAATATTCAAGTACAAAATGATATTTCATTTGTAACTTCTTTGGATGTATAAAGTTTATGCGCTCAAAAGCAATATAACCACTTATTAACGCTATTTGGCTTTGATTTCGTTCACAGGGGTTGGGGGGATCTGAGATTCAGTGACGGTGTAATGACAGTGGGTATGGTCCAAAAATGGTGAAATAATGAAACGTTATTTATGAATAGCCCCTTAGCGGTATTTCATTACACGCATCTTGTCATGGAACCAACTGTGGTTCGATAAGACAGGTTGGCTAACCTCGGTTCAGTGAGCACTCTTTTCCTCAATATGTGACCAATATAAAGGAGCTTATAACTGATGTTGTTGGTGGAATCTTTCACAAGTAATGTTTCCGAAGGAAACTTCACCACTGCGATGGGTCCTTTCGTTGTATTTCTGGCTCTGCAATATTTTGAAGCAGTGCTCTCTCAAATCGTACCATCACCCGAATATCCCATTGTACAGTTTTGCTACTCGGAAATATTGTCATTGTCAAGTGGCAGGGGTTGTAAATTTAGTACCATCAGCAACTCTGTATTCAAATTTGGGGAGGATTCGAAGAACGTGTTGAGTATTACAAGAGGAAATTCAAAATACCTAATTTTAAAGTGCAAGGCTCCATATCCAATTCGTTGGCTGGCACACAAACCACTGGTATGAATAAACTTGAGAAGCATTTTCAAAATGGAGGATTTGTGAATACATAGATATGTGGGATGACATTAAAAACCAATTTTGGTTCGAAAAGGGATCGCTTAATTACTTGGCAAACTTCGAGAGGGTAAATCTCTACCCGGAGCCCTTCCAATACAACCAAACCGTATCCATTTCTCTGGAACAGGACTTCAGTCGAATACTCCGTTGTGAAAGTTATTCCAATGTTAGTTTGGCGGCGGAGCTATTCCTCTCTACTAATCACGATCCTACACAATCCAAGCCATTGAGAGCACCACTGGTTGAGAAAAACTTTTTCGTGGACGGAAGCAGAAGGCCGAATGACACGTTTATCATTCCAAGCGTGGGACCTGAATTTTATGATGAGCATGTCGTGAGGCTTTCCCAGAGACCAAAGAATCCCTCTGTAAGTTTTCCTTATTTGAAATTGCAATAATAAATTGGAGATTCTTCTCAAGAAACAGCTTCCTTTTTGGCTAAAAAATCCTCATCCTAACTCATTTTATTGAAGAACACTTGTCTTATACGTACACTTGGGATTTCCAAATTTTGAAAAAACTTAGTTTGATTTTTATTGATACACGACCATAAATACTAAGCCATTGTTGATTGTTTGCTAATAATTTCAGATGGATGCTTCGGAAAAGCCTCTAGAGCGAACAATTAAGGGAGTGTGGTCAGATAATTTTGACGTGGACAAAGCTGTGATTGGTGGTTACGACCATGATTTCCGGACAGTTTACGTGAGCCACGTGAAAGGGATGCAAACACGTTCACTGGTACCTTGCTATAGCTTTTCTGGAGCCACAAGAGTAGTTAACGATTCTTGTGAATACTTGGTATCAAATTGCCAAAATTCTAACGCATGGCGTATGAATACTTTCCCCTATACTGAATTCGGTGCAGTTGATGGATCAACCTCAGGAACGAACAATTCAGTTTACATTTGTCGAGGATTTGTAAAAGTGCTTTCTGGGCAAATCGTTCTTCAACCGGGATATTTATTACCGCACAACCGACAATGCACGATCCTAACTTATGGAAAACAACAAATTACAAGTGTGTATGAACTATTGATTGATACACGTGTCTATTGCAACTCCTATGTAAGTTCATCTTGGCATTCGCCAGTTTAAACAGTATGTTTGAGGTAATTTATCATGGCAAATTCGTAAAAACCTTCCCGTCGCTACAAGTTTCTAAGGTGATTTAAATCCTGTCACATCCGTTTTTTCCCCACTTTTAATATGCCAGAAATCGCAGATTTCAAAACGTTTTAATTAGATTTCGGGGTACACCGGCTCAAAAAAGAATCAATTTAAATGTTTTATGTAAGACTTCGCTTTTAATATTGTCCCAAAATATTTCACGGACTGTAATTTGGAAATATTAAAAGACAACGACAGCACTAGCTAGTTAAAATATCCAGATGAGGATGTCTGAGAGACTTGTTAGTTTTAAAGCTGAATGCATCAGAAAGAATTGAGTAACGGTGACGAGAAGGGGAAATAGAGCATAAAAGACACCGAAACATTTACATTCCACCAAAATACTCTAAACGTTTTGACCAATTCAGTTATCAGGATAATAATTGGATAATATAATTTGAAGATGACACACATTTAAACTTAACGCTATCTCCTAAACGCGACGGAATGGTTTACCAGAAATTACCAGGTCACTGAAAGGATTGTATGCCCTATAAATGCATTTACCATTGGCGAAGCCAATGGCTTTCGAAGCTCATACTACTTAATTATGTGCTTACATTTTTGTAGTGCAAGTCTAGAAGTATAATCTATCGTCAAATGTTGCTAAGCGCATTCGTTCGAGAAACATTTCTGGTTTATTGGACATCAAATGGACTGTGGTCAGACACGTTCGATGCATATGCAGCATTGAAAGTAGGGTTTGATCCTGACGCTGGTTGGACTTATATTTGCCGATATGCTACATCCCATGGGAAGTGGGCAATCGGAGTAAGTTCCGGAAGTGATTGCTGGTTACCATTTTTGCGTACAACGTATCGACGTGGATATCAGATTTTGATATCTCATCCCAACATTTTTTACGGATGGTTGCCAAGAAAAAATGGGAGCATTGCAGATGGCGCTGTTGAAGGTGGGCACACTGAGTCCGGTGAAATTACGTTTCTTTGCCGAGCATTCATGAGAGACTGCACCAAAAACCAAACCATCCTGTTGCCCGGCATCTTCGTTCCATCTCAGGGTACTTGCAATGTGCTTAGCTTCGATTTGAATATGGACATGATGAGCTACGAGATTTTGGTGGCTGGCTGTAGTTGTGGTGACCACGTGAGTAAATTTAATAAGAATTATTTGTAAGGTTCTGTAAAAAAAATATGTGTCTGAATGTTTTATTGTCCGACGTCTTTCATTGAAATTGAAGGCAGATGATGCTCGGATGGGACTCCGGCAAACTGGCCAACCGGTTTTCCAATCAAAGTATAGCTGCTACTCGAAACCTGGATCTACTTACTATATGTATTTCACAAATCCGCGTAAGTGAGGTCATGTATAGAAATGTTTGCAAACAGATACAGTGAATTTCCTATACAGTAAAAATATTGTGTATACAGTGTATAATATAATGGTTCCCAAGGGATGACAGAATACCTGTCAATATATAATGATGCCACTATATCTTACTTCAATAGAACGTAAATATAATCCTAGGGAAAATTTAAACATGTCAATATAAAGGGAATACTTGTCAAAGAGGAAACCACTATATAGGAAATTCACTGTACTCACACTCGGGTGCTCACATGAATAATAATTATTCTCACGTGCAATGGGCACTAGATAATTGCAGTAGGGTTAATTAACTTACATCTAAAACCCGTACGCGAAATATTACAGGGCTGAATATTATTAGCGCTAATTTATACTACGGAGGCGAAAAGGACGGTAAGAAGAGCATTCATTGTGATCCTGAAGAACCTTATCAAAGTCTGGAAGTGGAGATGCAGGTTGGAAAGTGTGAATCTGTATTAGACTGTGATCTTAAATTTAGCCCTATGCCGCCTTTGGTAAGAATCTACTCTTGAAATCAAACCAACATAAGTATTTATGTATATAACATGTTTTAATTAGGAAAAGTGGACTACATTTTAAAACAATAAATTCCAACAGAATTCAAATTGCAACACAAAAATCTTGCAAAATATCTACGATAGAAAATATGGTCACCTAAACATTCATGTGTTTGTTCATAATTATAAATTCGTTGCAAGAAAGGTTTCTTACCGAAATGAATTTTATTTCGAGCGAAATATATTAGTGGTAGTCTAATCAGTGGTTTCCTTCAGAGCTGAATCAAAAGTTTTGTTTCATCTCCTAGTTCTTCATCAGTGCATTGCCCCATGAATAATTAGTCATTATCATTGAATCTATTACACCGAAATTTAGACACCTCTTTGCTGACTTTAAACTGTGATTGCTTAGATTGGTTTCCCGAATGATTCAGAAGAGAAAGATGTGGAAATCTTCACACGGTACAATAAAACAACTGGGTACGTTTCAAGAAATTGAAGCATATTATCGATCTTATTTAATTTTAATTAGAATTTTTCGTATTTTGTTGGCTAGTGTATGCACACATTTAAGAGGAGCTTAAAAATAGATATGTATCTACTACGAACTAATGAGATCAAATCCGACTGTCAACAGATTTTGTTCTGCTATTGACACTCGTCGGGAAAAATTATTTTGATTTCGTTTGACCATGTATCAAGTTTGCGACCACTGGAAACGGTGCGGTCGAGCTCGAAAAAATAATTAGATCGAAAAACGTTTTCATTTAAAACGAGATCTCCAGCTTTGCAGAAGACATTTTTATAGACATTGCGCATATATTTTTGATAACAATGCGATTATTCGGGTATAATTGATTTTTAATCCAGAATACATTAGTACCTTGTATTCTGGAAGCTTTAGCGCTTCTCTTGTCGTATTTTGTGGAACGGGTTTATCCATTGTTGATTTATGCATGTACAGCCACATAAGCGAGTATACACTATATAGATAACTATATATAGATTAACTTAAATAAAGTATTTGTTTCACGTATGTTTACTGTATATATTTGAGGTATTAATTGGAGTAGACAGAAAGTTAATATAATTTCATTGCTTTATTCCAGAGTAAAATCTGCTCATCGTCACGGTTTTGTGCAGTGTATCTCAACGTTCCGGAAATCTTTTCAGAATACCTCTGGATATTTCATAAAAACCGACTATATGATTACAGGCCTGGACGATGAAATTTGTTAGTGCAGTACTTTACTATGTATTACAAGTACTGATTCTGGACTTAGCCAAAAAATATTTTGTATCTTATTGAATTTCAGACTTTCTATCTAAGGGCCTCCCAAACAGTAGCATAGTCAAAATCGAGCATGAAACCCAACAGATTTATACCTGCACGATTTCTACATTTGTCCTTTTACCTGCTGTTTATTTTGAGATTACTTACTATGACGGACAGGGGCCTTCAAAATTAGGTAAGCTACAAGTGTTTTCCTATAATTTTATTTCCATGCCCAGTGTTCGTACCTGGCAAGCCTTAATGAGAGCGTAAAAAGGGGATACTGAAAATTTCTAATATTTCGGAATCGCTCCTAAAGGTTGTCCGAGTTTTATCCGATTAATTTGCTGCGCCATTAATTTTGTCACATTTCATCTAATTTCTTTGGACTCAAATTAGTTGTCTGGTATCGTAAGCCCAGAATCCTCAGCATACACATTAATACCCTTGCCATTGCTTCTTCACATATAATGCGTATAGTACACTGTTTGGAATCCCCAATTTTGTATTTGGTTCATGGCTATGAAGCGAGTTCCATATCCAAGTATTTTCAATTTTGTGGAACTAATAAATATTCCCATGAAAAAACAATCAATGAATTTACAGTTCAGATTGCAGAAAACAGTCTAGATGTGTCAACAACCGAAGTACTCCCATACCAAGAAATGTTGTCTAGGTCTTGGCGGTTACATGTGGTTAGAGTCAGGAATGTTACCAAAATTTCTTGTCATGCTCGTTGGGCTAGCTCCAATCGCTGGAGTAGCGCCGAAATTGTCATCAATGCAACGTCAAATGAGGTGGACGATGGAGCCAAAGAAAGTACGGTTACATTATCAGTTTCAGATTCCTCCCTCCGTGTATACATTGTCATTGGATGCTGCTTGGCTCTAATCCTTTTCCTGGTGACAATAATTTTAATTTTATGGAGGAAATACAACAACTCCAAGGTGTGTGTACATATTTAAAGCCAATTTTCAAAATTGCATACTAAACATTATTTTCTAATTCAGTTATCGCTATACGAAGCTAAGGGGAAAGTTGTCTTCGTTATTGTTCCGAAGCATTACAATAACTGACAAACTTCGAAAGTTTTTCAACTACTAATACTATTCTGGTCCAGAGCTGCTTGCAGGTATCAGGTAGTACCTGAAAAATACCCGTCGGGTCGGGGTTAGGTTAAGTTCGGGTCAGCTACAAAAGAAATTACCTGAGATTCGGGTCAAGTTCTGTTAGATCAAGGATACGTACCATAAAGTACAGGTCGGGTTACGATCAAGTTAGGGTTTAAAAAATATACCTGAGCTCAATGTCAAGTACAAGTTCGGTACGACGAATTAAAAATACCTGAACCCGAACTTGCAATTTCAGGTATTTTTAGCAAGTATTTTTTTTACCGCGATAAATTAACTCTAAGTTCACGTGAATAACACTTTCAAGCAGAAGTGAACGTTAATTTAGTTTCACATATCCTTGCAAACTAAAATGAAACGAAAAACGATCGTGAAAAAATGAAAAATGCTTGACTGGGCGCACTAGAATATCCTCTCGCAGGCTAAATTTTTAATTTGGGCAGGAGCAGGAATATTCTTGTACGGGGTCAAGTCAGAATTATTCGTCCCATGTTAAATTGAATACATGCAGGAGAATATTATAAGTTTAGGGAAGTTTATTGTCATGGAAATTCAGCTTCCACAGGGAAAGATAACAAATATCCTGTAGAAAAGTCAGGATGTAAATACATAATAGGTGTCAACCGCATAACTAATTGAGAATTTCTAAATAGAATACGGTTATTTAAATATTGCGTGTCTGTAGGATATCAGAATAGAAAAGAGTGAATATTTTGTTGTAAAATCTGTTCATTTCGGTTCAAGTGCTTTGGACAGTATTTTAACAGAGACCTGACACTTCGTTGCGAGAAAGGAATTAAGTGCTCCGAGAGTTTTATAGATGAATATAATTAAGTTGCGGGGACTATTACAATAATTATACATATGTCAAAATAGTTAATCAAAATGAAGAATTTGTAACATTATTTATTAACTTTGTTGACAATAGGAAATAATCCGGAATCTCACAGAGGAAGAAATTGACGACTTTCATAATGGAACAAAAACACTAGATCCCAACAACGAAGAAGAAGCTCCAATTGAGAACTTAGCTTTTAATGGGTGCATGGTCATAAAGATCAGTGACGTGACGATTGGTAAAAGAAAAATCTAAAATTTCAGTATCAATGAATTAACAAAACTTAAGAATAATAATTATGTAATTATTCTCCCAACCTATGTTTAATTTAACGAAAATTGAGAAAATGATATTTATTTCCAGATTCAAAAATGGCGAATTTATTATTTATATGGAAACATACATGTATTCTTATCTTGTTTACAGAAAGTGAAGTTTTAGGCAAAGGACAGTATGGCATTGTGTACAAAGGGATGTATGAAAATCAGCTCGTTGCTGTAAAGTCGTGTCGGGATAATGTGGATGTGGAATATTTCAAGGCATTCTTGAAGGAGATAAAAGTCATGGCTTTCATTGGGGATAGTGTTTCTGATCGAGTTCGGGAAACTCGAGGTTTCGAGTTCGAGTCGGGTTCGAGTCGAGTTCGAGCCTAATATTTTTCGTACCGTTTGCTTTCGAGTCGGTTTCGGGTATCAAGTTTTCGACCCGAAAAAATCGGGTCGAGTTTGCAAAATCTACCGGTCCCTACCAAAACTCGAAAGTAAAAACTTATTTTGGAATTATTGATTCATGCTACTTTAACAATAAAAATTGGCCTTCCTGCCACCCCTGATTAAAGAAAATATGCAGTTTTTGTGGAAAACCTCAAAGAAAACAAAACAGTCTCTGTACGCAGCAAGTATTTGTACATGACCGTATAACACACCAATACCTAAGTTTTATAAGCGCACGAAGCTAAGTACCCTAATATGGCAAGGATGGCGCGTGAATTCTTGGGTATTCCTGGCATTCCTATCTAGCGTACTTTTTCGTTGGCTCCGACATTTTAACACTGAAATGTTTGGCTACTCAAGGAGATACGATATGGAAGTTACCGCTTTTAATATCGTGGTTAAAGTTGGCATATAACAAGTTTATCGAAGCAACAATGAAGAGCATTACGGAGGGATGGCCGGTTGTACCAAATTATAATGAAAGTTTGAAATTATATTGAAGAAAATCAAAACGACACAGTGATTGCTGCATTATTTTGATTTTACAAAAAACAAATGCTTTGTTTGATGCTCATTTATCGGGACTGTGTGATGTTGTATTTTACGTAAATTTGGTGTCTGGTTTCGGTTCGCGTTCGAGTCGGTTTCGAGTATGCCATTTTTTAACGGTATCGGTTTCGGGTACAAAAAAAATTTCCCGACTCGAATGTCCCGAGTTCGAGTTCGAGCCCAAAAGTGGAATTTAAACCGGGTTTTTGTTTCGAGTCGAGTCGAGCCCAACTATTTGTTACCGATAGAAACACTAATTGGGGATCACGAAAACATTGTTAAATTCCACGGTGCTGTAGTGGCAAAAATCCGGGAAAGTCAGCACATCTTCTTCTACATACATAATTTATGGTTTATTTGACATCATTTAACCATTAACTTATCATTATTAAAGTTGTAATATGCTTTCTGCCCCTTACCAGGAACTTGCTTTGCAGTAATTGAATTGTGTCCTCATGGTGATCTAAATGGTTATTTGAGGCAGTATTTGGGAAGTTCCTCAAATGTAACACCAGATGGGGTAGCAAAGTCGACGCAGATGATTGAAATGGGGTAAGAATAAGCATTGTTTATGATAAAAATGTTTTTAACTTGGAAAGGATTCTTCGAAATGCAATCATTTTTAGAAGCAGAAATGACAGCAACTCAGTACTGAGGTCATCAGTCTTAAACAGTTTTTGCATGCAAATTGCAAAAGGAATGGAGTTCTTGTCACAGAAAAAGGTTATTTTTTTACACTTTTCTTACGCAAGACCGCAGAGTCATTTAGACTTTCCCAATTACAGGTAATTCATGGCGATTTGGCCACGCGAAACGTCCTAGTTTGTGACAATAAAATTATCAAAATTACGGATTTCGGCCTTTCACGTAAATTGTATAATTGCAAGAGTTATACTAAAACAAAACAGGTAATGCCATGGACCTTAATGGCATACTCCAGATCAGCATGAAATATGATTGACCATAAACTACAAAGGATTTATGATTTGACTGCTTCAAATTAAGACTTTGTATTTTCAAGGTTCCTTTACCATGGCGCTGGATGGCGTTGGAGGCTTTGCGATATTTCCAGTTTTCAACTCAATCCGATGTATGGAGCTTTGGTGTGACGGTTTGGGAAATTTTCTCTCTAGCTCAAGTTCCATTTTCCGGGGTGCATTACACAACTGAGTTCACAGATCAATTAGCGGATGGGTTTAGGCTGGCAAAACCTCACATGGCTTCTCAGAATGTGTAAGATTTGCCTTTAATTTTGAGGGAGGAACACTAATTTTGCTGAAATTTTGAGCTATAATTAGTCGTCGTTTTCGTTTCAGTTTTGAATTGATGATGCGATGCTGGGGAAATGATCCTGATACTAGACCGACATTTAAAGAATGTAGAGAGTTCTTTCAGCAGTTGGATTACATTGTAATTTAAAACCTATACTGTAGGAAAAGGTGATGAGAATGTGACTGTCCTGTTTCTTTAAATTATTATGACACGGAGTGTTCTGAAGTTCGATTCCATTAAACCTGAACTCGATTCAGTTCTAAATTATATCGATTTTGATATTGGCGATTGACCGATGATCCTGATATTTTAAATTATTAGTCTGCTTCATATAATAATTGAATGATTAATCTCGATAGAAATGTATAATATATTCAATTCCTGATTGAATGTAACAGCATATGTAATTACCTATTATAAATAATACGTAATATGTGGGGTTTGTACTCCAATATGCCTCTGGCCTTACAGAATTTTTTCATTTCTTATTTACAAGTTGGGGCGGACACATAGCTGTATTGTGTGAAGACCAAAGTAGAGACATGGTCCCCACGTGTATATTTTCACATACAATTGTATGGCAAATTCTGTCTATTCACATAGTATCCCCACACCATCAGTTGCATTGTTCATTATAGTCTGAAATTCCTGTTTAAAGAATTCAGACAAATTAGTGCGATCACTTGGGAACGTTTTGCGTAGTGGTCATATTCGCAAACGTACCCCTCTCAAAGGTTCTGTTGGCAAAACGCATGGCATCCATCCTATGCTGACAATGAAAGACTGAAAGTGTTCCAGCTAAATCATTTGATTAATGAATTGAAAGGAATACAAGATTTGCACTTTTGTAAATGTCACCAAAGGTCGGGACTTCCCCGCTCTTTACTGTAAACTGTACCTCTTGTGCATTATTGACTCCAGTTTGGGATACGTGAAAATTTGTCGGGTAATAAACCAAAGGCTAGAGCTAAATACTTTTTAAACCTCTCACACATATTCATGGGGTAATGCAGACCTAATTTATGACTGTATGAGCTACCCCCAATAAAGAGTAAAATATTTTTACCTGCTTCTGCTAAGCAGTGGGGTAAAATTTGAACTACCAAAATAAGACGAATAAGTCATTTCAATAATAAATTTAAATAAAATTCATTTTAATCACTGTTTCTTGCACTTTTTCTACCTTAATTATTTTCTTGTAATTATTTGATCGATTTTATTGTATACACAAAACGAGTAATGTCAGAAAATTTTCAACAACTGAGTTTTAGAGGTTAGTTATCGCGCGTTCTAGGAAAATTCAACAAACCACAAATTCGCTCGTTCTTCTCTTATATAAACGAGCCTGTTGTAAAAAAATTACTTTTCATAAATGAGTTTCGGTTTTGATTCATTTGTATTCCGGCTCCTTTACTAATTATTATTTCTCACGTGAATGTTTACATCAGTGAATTCTGTATTGTAGAGTAATACAAGCAATTCAGTTCCTGTGACATAAAGACATGGGATTTTCAGAGGACCTGACGATAGTGGGAGTTATGAAAGAATCGTGGCGTCCATCTGTTCTGTAGTTATCAGTTGATTTTGCAGGAATTATTTACAAAAGTACACATTCAAATCAACCGTGGTTTTTGATCTTGTCAGATATTGTCCTTGTCGCTACTGTTCCGCCTCAGTCAATTGATTTCAATTGATTTCAATTGATTTCAATTTAATTTCAAATGTTAAATTAGCAGTCTGTGCTGCTGTCTTAAAACAAAGATTTTCGGTTTATGTGGAAACTTGAATTAAATTAATGGATTTTTGAAATATAACAATCAATTTCGAATACGTGTAATTTGCGTTGCTATTAAATTAACGTAATGCAAATATTCAGAAGCTCAGCATTAAGCCCCCATACTAAAAGATAGTGCATCGCATGGGTACGGGTAGTACCTGAGTATTTGGGTACAGGTACAGGTCCAGGTCCGAAATGGGTACTCTGTTTAAGTACCCAAACTGAATGGGTACTTTATGGGTTCTAGCTATATGTACCCAAATTTTGGGTACAAAACCAGGTGTTGGGTACAGGTACAAACTTGGAATTTTTTGGGTTGTACCTGACAGGAACAGGTACAAACTTTCAATATACCAGGACCTGACAAACTAATACCTGCGTGGGTACTTTTACAAACAGAAATCCATCTTACGAGGCATCTAGTGTAGTATGTGGCTCTCTCTCCGACCTACAGGTTTGTTTTGATATTCAGCGTGTTTTCAGGATTTCATCGCAATTTTTGAAAAAGCATACGTTTATGCAATAGAGATGGTTGACTTATCACAACATGCCAGCAATAAGTTCGTGCAATTACAAATTCCAAGTGTGATTCATTAAAAATGATGTTAAATGATATTGTGGTTATGGAGGATGACTTAGAAGTGGAAGATTTAATTGGCCAGAGCAATACCTCAGATGGTATAGAAGTTATAGTTCTATTAAGATGTCTAGTATTGCAAAAATTATGACGAGGCAGAATTTTGTCTAGCTTGTAACTGCTGTGATGTAAATCATCGAATGTCATCATGTTGAAACGTTTACAGTAATTCTTTTTAAAGTACCTAATTGGGTACAGGTTCGTAGGCAAATGTTTCAGGTACAGGTCCATATATTGGGTATATTTTGGGTACGGGTAAAATTCAGGTACAGGTACGCACTACTCGCAAAATAATCAGGTCCAGGTACAAATATTTATTTAATGGGTACTTTTATACAGGTACGGGTGTGGGTACGATTTTTGCCGGTACCCACTATTTGGGTCCAGGTTCAGGTCCAGGTACAGCATTTTTGTACCCATGCGATGCACTGCTAAAAGACCTGATTGTGAGTCAGGAGAACAAACTTTCTAAATATGCCTTTACTGTAAACTAATTAATTTCTTTAGAAGAGCTCTTGAATGAAATGTCTACCCTATCCTACAACCTAACCTACATTTGCAGCTAAATTTTATTTATCGCAGAGTCAAGTCTGTAATTATTGCAGATACATACGTTGAAATTGTAAGTCTTTACTGATTTCCTAACCTAGTCGTTGTGTTTGTTTAGCAATATTTAAGTACTTTTTCATTTTACCTGTTCTTTTTCACTAATGCCTTTGTAGTTTGTGTACGTCGTAGTCTATTTCTAGATCCTTATTTTGGGCTGGGCGTCCATCGATTCCCTGCGGAAAAGTGAATGATTTTTGCTCCAGTTTTCCTATCGCGTTGCTTACAATTAGCCCGTATGATCCTTGCACTTTCATGCGGTTTTTGTCTTTCGGGATAATTAAGGACAAGACGTCAAATTAATAAATAGTATTAGGAAACTACCGGTGTGATTGTGAATGATGAATGATAATAAAGATAAAATTTAAGCTTAGAATAAGTGCAAAGGAGGAGAATATTCTCTCATATGATATCTGTAACTATTTGAGCCTGAGCAAGAATATTCTTTTTTATTGCCATGAAAATGTCAGATTCTACAAGGAAAGATCACAGAGATCCCGGAGAATAATCTGTAAATAATCAGTGTCAACCACACAATATTACATCCTATTTAATTAGGACTGTCTAGTAATTTCCTGTGAAGACTTCATAACATACATATGTACTTTAATGTAACGAATAAGTCTATAGCAAAATTAATGAGTGCATTGTATCTAATAATTACTCAAGTCCCCATGCAGATTTTTCTTTGTTTAACTTATTGTAAGGTAGATTTATTTTTGTTACTTGAATAGTTGTTTTTTTGTAGCTGTTGGGATTTGTAATTAAATGTAGGATTTTATTTAACTAGAAAGGTAGTTAAATTGAGGATTTTTTGAAGTTACTAAAATGGATGGAGCGTAATATTGGAAGAGTCTCGAAACGACAAAATAAATTATAATCCTCCATGCGAAGCAACTTTCAAGATATCACAACTGTTCGCATTTAATGCAATTCATTATAACATTGGTGATAAAGCTAACTAAACTATATATGTATATTTTTGATTAAACTAATATGATATACAAAGATTCGGTTGGAATCACATAGAAACTGTTCCGTATTTCAGTGTTCGTTTTGTTTCTACTTTTTTGAAAATTCCATGAGATTTGACTTGCAATTTGCAATTACAAATTATTGCCGACAATTACAGTGAATTTCCCATATAGTGGTTTCCTCTTAGATGGCATTCCCTATTTAGTGGCATCAAAAAACCCGCCCTAGAAATTTGCAATGTTAAAGGTATACAGTATAGTGGCACCCACTATAATGGTATTCCCTCTATAATGTCATCATTATGTGTTACGATGGCAGTAAAAATGCGAAATTATAATGGCAGTTGGTATAAAATTAGCAAGATGTGGCTATGAAAGTTTTAACATAATGTTATAAAACGTGCGGGCGGTAACTACGGCTTTTGTTAGTAGTAGCTATACGTAAGCCCATGTTCGAGAAAACGCCCCATGTTGAAGGTATAGGCGACCTTAATCCCCTAATCCGCCGTTATGACCTCGATGTGTATATATGTGTGTATATATATATGGTGTATATATATAATACTAATGGACGGTAAAGCCTTGAATAAGTGCAGGTGTCCATCACCTGTCAATCATCTGTCAATCAAAGGATTGCAGAAGGACACTTGTGGGCTTTGAAGGTACTGCCGGCAAAAGGCTTATGTCTAAAATACTCCAAGTTTATGCTAGTTGGAAACGAGTCTCCAAGCAAGCACTTGGGGTTTTGTATACTTGGACTGCGAAGGGACTGTCGGTATACCAATGTCAAACAAAAGGATTAAGTCTAAAATACTCCAAGTTTATGCTCGTTGCAAACAAGTGTCCAAGCAAACACTTGGGGTTTTGTATACTTGGACTGCGAAGGGACTGTTGGTATACCAATGTCAAACAAAAGGATTAAGTCTAAAATACTAAAGTTTATGCTCGTTGGAAACAAGTGTCCAAGCAAGCACATGGGTTTTGTATAAGTGGACTGAAGGGACGTTCGGAATAGCGAAGGTAAAGGAAAGGCTTAAGTCTTAAATAGAATGAACCGAATGCAGCCGTCCTGGGTTAGCAGCAAATCTGAATGGAGTTGACTTTAAATAATGTATATAATTTCATTCAGGGCAAACACTTGTTTATTGTTGAGTAAATCACTGTTGAGCTGACTGTTGAAACTTCTGCTACTTTGCTTCTCCACTGGAATTTCCCCCAAATTTTGTAAAAACTTTTTAAGATTTTGAATCTGTTTTGAAGTTTTTTTGAAGTAGTTTTGGAAATAATTTTTGAAAAATGGCAAGCACCCAAGATAGCAATGTTGGAAGTAGTGCTTCTGCCCCTCTGCCAAACGAGTTTGTGGAAGTTGTTGACGGAGTAAAGGTACTTGTGAAGAAACTGGTTTGTGTTTGTGAGGTTGGATTTAACACTATTAAAGATCTCGTGAAGCACATGTACAGCGATATTGATAAAAAGTGCATAAACTTACCTAGTGATATGTCCAAGTGGAGGAAAAAGAATATGTGATGTGTTACACCTGTGTTTCGTTGCAAGTGCAACGAAACATTTGCTAAATGTAAGGACTAAGTAGCGCATTACACGAAAAAGTGCCGTGAAAATGAGGGTCTTCAAAAATTCCTTGCGGCGGAAGCCGATAAACGGAAGCAGCAAGCCGCTCTGGAAAATTCAAAGCGTGAAAAGGAGGCAGCTGTACGACGAGAGTTGCTTAAACGCCAAATGGAAGCTCCGGCTGTCGCTGTGCCAAGGAAAATTAGTCATTTAAATATTTATTTAATATTATTTTAATTTAAATATTATTTTTGTTGTTGTTAATGGTAAATATTCGTATTATTATGCATTAAACTTATGAATTTTATTTATTTTTCAGAACGGGTGGATGGTATGGACTCGGATGCCGATGATGAGCTGCTCGATGCCTTAAGGATTGCTGAGGTCATGGAAGATCTCCAAACTCCAATTGAGGTTCAAAATGCGCAGGATATGCAAGGATCACAAGGTAAATATACATTTTTTTGAACTTGTCCGAAATCACGAGATTCGGATTTCTGTGTAATTTTCTTTGTATGTGCAAAAAAATTTTTACCGAGTGCAAATTATGATTTGCGATTCAGACGCAAGAAGCCATGGCTGGAGATGCTGCTCCTCTACCCGTTCTATCACCTACTGTGATGAACGAAGTCATCGAGGTCATGGAAACCGACATCCGCAAGAGCAACTTGATCGCCGAACATAACAACTTACAAGACCAACATCTGCTGCAAAATCCAGGTTCTACAAAACTACAATGTTCCTACTGTCCACTGTATTTTGCTACACAAACTGATTACACTATTCATAAGACTTCACATAGATCTAAAAGATACACATGTGTTAGATGTAATATAGAATTTAGTAACAGAAACTTGTACACTGAACATATTAATGCCCATGACGTAGAATTAGAAATTATTGATGTAAATGATGAAGTTAGGGACAATGGTTCTGTAAGAAAGAAGCGTAGTACTAAAAAAAGCGTAATAAATTTACATTTAAACTCTATCTCATTAGTTCTAACATATCTGAAAATTTGAAATCCTATAGAATAGATCTTAGTAGCATGTCACATTCGAACGATATAAGAGGGGTAATGGATGCTATTAGACCCCAGCTAGTTCAACAAATCAAAAATGATCTACAGGTTTTTAGGAATTTAAAGATAATATTTCATATTAATTGTATCTTTGAAAAGATAGACTCTGAGGGTAACTCCCAGAGAATATCAAAGTGGATGTCATCTTTATCACATTTAATACTTCATGAAAGTACTATTGACTTAACTATAAAAACAATTATTCAGAAACTCATAATTATGATTGAAGAATTTTGTGAGAATGGATCGGTACTAGTTTTGATAGATATTCCCAGTTTAGATTTTATTATTACAAAGTATCAACCCCTGCGGGGTGGTACATACACAAAACTTCCTTACTTACTTCAGAATGCACTTGATGAAAATAAGAAATGTTTATTTATTAACGTTAACAATTGTGCACAGGCTTACAATCAGGAAAAAGTACATCCTAGCCAACAGCGTTATAGAAGTTCCAGGGATTTAGACTCATGCTTTTTATTTGCAATTGCTGCAGGTATACTAGGTTTAAGTAATAATGCTCATGAGCAAATGCAACGTTACAGATGCATTATCAGGCAGTTAGATTTGACAGGTATACATATGCCAATGACGCTAGAGCAGGTCCCTAGGTTTGAACGTCAGAACCCATTCCTTTCTGTTAATATTTTTGGTTTTCATGATACTGGAGTTACAGCTAACCATAGTGAGTTCGATAATTTAGATGCCAGGGCACACAACATTAAACGTAGAAACATGATTCATAGAAATACATTTCCTCTGTATATAAGTAAGACAGTCGACACTAATAATAATATAAATGATACGGTTAACAGTGAAAAAAGGAAACACAGGGCATTAATTAACAAAAATAGTCATTACAATATAGACCTCTTCATGGTCATTCAGAAAGATCGTGAGGAGAACATAATTGGTCCTACTCAGAAGGTCCCAACTCGAGTTGACGATAGTGTCAACGAACATTTCGTATTGTGTAGGGATATTGATAGCTTGTTCTGTCATCCTCAGGTCCGAGCTAGAGTGCATCTTTGTAGATATTGTTTACAAACATTTCGTTCCGCTGACACTTTACTCCGGCATATTGACCGTTGTTCTTCTATTGGAGCTCAAAAGGCCATCTTTAACTCTGAACCTCAATCTAAAATTCAATTTGACGGTTTCAATTATATGGTCCCAGCCCCTTATGTTATATATTTGGACTTTGAGTCCAAACTTGTTCCTAAAGATCCAACGAAAGCTGATAGATATGGCAAAGTTCCGAATTCACATGCCTACCAGTTTCAGCCGACAGTCACTGCTGGGACAAGGGAATATACAGAGGAGCACATCCCATGCTCATACTCATATATCTGTATTGGTCCCAACGGGTCCCTTAGGCATAAGAGCACTTATCACATTCAAAGTGATGATGAGAATCTTATGGACTCGTTTTTTACCGACATAAACATCTTTTCATCTACTCTCTTGGACGAAATTGAACTTAGGCAGGCAGAGGCTTCTAGTAATAGGAAGTATCCTTCAAATATAAATTCCATTAACCAGGGCATCTGTTATTTCTGTGAAGGACTCATTGATCCATTTGGAGAGGATGGTGAAAAGAGTGTGGAGCATCACGACCACTTTACACATATGTATATAGGGCAGGCTCATAGTAAATGCAATATAAAAGCTAGTTATTGCAAAAAATTCCGGTTGTGGTGCATAATCTCTGTGGTTACCATAGTCATCCTATAGTGAAAAATCTGGACCATGAGTCCATTGAGTCTGTCACTGCTATTCCACTTAGCTCAGAAAAGTTTTTGTCTATGGAAATTAATAAAAGGTTAGTTTTCATTGACAGCTTAAAATTTCTGAGTAGTTCCTTGGATAAACTTGCAGGGGTATTAGGAGAGAAAGGTTCCGAAAAGTTTAGAATTACTAAGGAGGTTTTTAGTCAGGATTATCCTAATGCTACAGCACACCAACATCTGCTTTTTAAGAAGGGTATATTTCCTTATGAGGCCATAACTTCTTTTTCTGATTTGGCGAAAACGGAACTTCCGCCAATAGAATCCTTTTATTCCAAACTGAAGGACGAGAATATTAGTCCTGCTGATTATCAGCATGCTCAATTGGTCTGGGAAAAGTTTGGTATAAAGGACATGGGTGAATACTGCAATTTTTATTGCAAGTTAGATGTCACCTTGTTGGCTGATGTTTTTCAAAATTTCCGTAATCTTTTCATAAGTTCATTTAACTTGGACCCTGGTCGCTTTTTCAGTTTACCAATGATAACTTGGCAGGCTGCATTAAAGTATAGCAAGGTTAAATTGGATTATATCAGAGATAGCGATATACATGTCTTTTTAGAGGTCTTTCTTGGAGGTGCTTTAATATGTTCAAACCCCGAGCTAACAGTAATAATCCCATCCCTACTGAAATATGGGAAGAATTTTATGCAAATGTTATGCCTAAAAAGCAACCATCTAAGTACTGCTTCACGCAGTCATCGGATGTTTTTCTGGATGCTCCAATTGGATTATGCGAGCTTGAAGCAGCCCTAAAAACCCTCAAAAATAATAAATCTCCTGGAATTGACGGAATTAGCAACGAATTCTGGAAATACGCCACCCCCGATCTTTGTTACCACCTCCTATCTCTTTTTAATCAGATTCTTGATAGTGGCTCCACACCAAATATGTGGTCAGAGATTGAATTGTTTATGCTTTTTAAAAAGGGAGATAACTCCCTGCCTAGTAACTTCCGGGGCATAGCTCTCATTAACACTATTACAAAACTTTTTACACGTTTACTCTATAATCGCCTTTCATCTTGGTGCGAATCTAAAAATATTCTTCCGGAATATTTTCCTTAGGAAAAACCGAGGCTGTATAGACCAGATATTCTCACTTCTAGCGATAATTCAAATCAACCTACAAAACCCGGGTGGCAAATTATTTGCGCTATTTGGGAATTTAGCTCGCGCTTTCGATTCTCTAAACCATGACTTGCTTTGGAAGATGTTAGATAGCTACGGAATAAGTTGTAAATTTATTAGGGTACTGATCTCGCTATATAATAGTGCAGTTCTTAAAGTGAGAGTTGGAGCAACCCACACCTCACCTTTCAATGTCTCTCAGGGAGTCCTGCAGGGGGACATTTTAAGTCCCTTACTTTTTGCCCTATACATAGCAGACCTTGATAAATACTTCCACAGTAAAGGGGCAACTCCGGTTGGTTTAGGAGGAGGTAACTCAATCAATCACCTCCTCTTGGCCGACGACAACGTCACCCTTGCCAACTCCAAACTTAGCCTTCAACATAAAATTGATATTCTTGATGAATATTGCGAAACAAACTTTCTTTCAATCAACCTTTCAAAAACAAAAATAATTATTTTCCGAAATGGAGGGAATTTACGCTGTTCCTGGTCATGGCATATTAGAGGCTCCAAAATAGATATAGTTTCGGAATACACATACTTAGGGGTTAAATTCACACCATTTGCCTCCTTCAGAGCAGCAGCGAATGATATGAAAAGAAAAGCTATGTCAACAATTGGTCCTACTATTAAGATTTTAAACTCCGCAAGAACTGATTCTTGGGAGTCAAGGATTAAACTCCTAGACTCTGTGGTTATTCCTCCGATGACGTGTGCATCGGAAATTTGGGCTCTCAGCATTTCTGCAGAGATGGAAATTGTTCAAAATCAATTTTTGAAGAGAATGCTATGGTTGCCGCAATGTACTCCGTCGCATGCTCTCAGAGTGGAAACCGGAAGGTTAAAGGTCTTTTTCCGTATTACAAAATGGGCGCTTCGATATTGGTTTAAAATTCTCCTCATGCCCTCCAACAGAATTGTTAGAGTATGTTACGATAGGTTAAGGACCAAGTGCAATACTTCTGGTGTTAATGGTAGGGTCCCCTATTTCATTCGTGACCTCCTGATCGAACATGGTTTCTCCTCGGTTTGGGTATTTCAGTCGGCAGAATACTTAGCTGGTTTTTTTAAAGTCATAATTGCAACAGTATATGAATCATTTATAGCAGATGACATTGAAAAAATTACTTCCTCCTCCTCGCTTCCAATGTACAAATACATCAAATCTCACTTCTCTACCTCGAGATATCTCACGCACAACATGCCCTTCCAGTATATCCGCTTGTTTGCCAACATCAGGGTAAACTCTCCGACCTTATATACCACCAGAGTTAAGTTCAAACTCTCCTTCCCCAACCATTGCATTGACTGTAATCTCCAGGAACCGGATAATCTCAAACATCTCCTAACCAGGTGTAGTTTATACAACCTACCTAGACGTTCGATACTAGGAAAATATAATATTAGTGAATATAATTGTGAAATTCCTCTTCTTGCACTCTTTTCAGAGACCCCTCCAAAGATTTTATGTGTATAATATTTTTAAGTATGTCTACAATTCTACTATTAGGAGTAATCTCCTTTTTTATTTATCAAGTTAATAATAATGTATGGATGATATGGGCGCCGCCCGAAAAGAATCCTTGAACCAATAAATAATAATAATAATAATGTCTTTTTAGAGGCTGGACTTAGGGGTGGTTACGCCGGCTCAGGTTCTAAAAGATATGCGGATGCTAATAATAAGTATGTCCCAGAAACTTATAATCCATCCAAAGAATGTGAATATATTATGTATTGGGATGCGAATGCGTTGTATGCAAAGGCAATGGATTCGCATCTACCAACAAAAAACTTTTCTTGGCTGTCTGACTCAGAAGTCATGTATTTGTCACAAGTTGACAATATTATGAACTTGCCTGATGATGGCGAAGAAGGCTACTTTTTTGAGGTTGATCTTTCTGTGCATGAAGATTAGCATTATTATTTTAATGACTATCCACTTGCACCGCAAAAGCGATGCGTGGATATCAGTGAAATGTCTGCTCATCAAGTTGACTTGCAAAGTGAATTGAAATTAACTCATGGCTCTATGAAAGTTGGCAAGCTTAGTTGGCATCCAAAATCTAAGTACGTAGTTCATTATAGGACTCTTAAAAAGTATATTGAATTAGGGATGTCGCTAGATAGGGTTCAAAGAATTTTAAAATTTCAGCAGTCAGATTGGTTGAGGGGTTTTATCGATTTATGTACCGACCAGCGGAAGTTAGCTACCACGGAATTTGAGAAGGATTTCTGGAAACTATGCGTGAACGCTTGCTTCAGAAAATCGATTGAACAGGTTAGAAATAGATCAGTGATTCATGTTTTAACTAAAAATAAAAATTCAAATTCTATGTTCAATGATAGGGTTTTAAACTTTTCCCGTAAGTCCTCGTTGAAAGATATCATTATGATAACTCCCAATATTGCTTTATTCGTCATGCGCACAAGCAGCGCGTATTTAAATAAACCCATTTATACAGGAATTTCATGTTTAGACATTAGTAAAATTATAATGTATGACTTTTTCTACAATTATCTTAAGGTAAAGTATAATAGCAATAGCAATTGCGAGGTGAAACTTATAGGTACAGACACAGATAGTTTAATGGTAAGCATAGTGAGTTCTAACCATAATTTAGATGTATATAAGGATATGTATTTGTATGTATGTATGTATTTATTGTGTCTACGAGCGCGCTCATACACAAAATTTAGCGTTTATAAACAAACAAATCGTATTACAGAACTAGGAAATCTTCTATTTTCTATTTTACGTTATTTATGATTACTTATTTAACAAAAAGATTTAAGGGTACAGACATTAATTATGTATTCACATACAGCATTTAGTATATCTCTATCATTACTACACATTAGTTCGGTGTATGCTGATTCTATTGGAACACCTGACAGTCCATATAGATATCTGCTCCTCAGGTTGCTTAAAGGTTTGCATTCAATCATTAGATGTGCCAGAGTTTCCTGCGTTTTGGAGCAAAATGAGCATTTGTCATTACACGATATTTCTAGGTATGTATTTCTGCACCATATTTTTGAACCGAAAATCGGACCTAATCTAATTTGGGCAATCATTTTGATTTTCGATATTTGTAAATGAGATGTAAGATAACCTGGAAGTGCTGTACTTCTTAACATAAACTTATACATAGGGTTTTGACTGGATGCTACTATTTTTTCAATGTCACTCAAATAGGATTTGTGTGCTGCCGATTCTATTATACTAACGAAATTTTCCTTCAACCAACAAGCTGTGATATTTTCCCAAGTTACATCCCAACCCAGATTATTTAAAGTCATTTGAAGTAGCCTGACCCAATTTCCTTCAGGCTTGTAGTTGCTATTTTTATCTAGTTGTATTAGTTTACTCAAAACGATTTTTGGATATCTGTTTTCCTTCATATTTAGAATTTTGTACAAATACCTGAGTACTAACTTCAGAACTGTGCAATTTACTTTATATCTTCCTGCCTCGACTCTTACAGAATGGTTTGATATATTACCGTTTAGCCCCAGCATTTTTCGATAGAAAGTGGTCTGGATAGATTCTATTTCATCTTCTATTCCAACGCCCCACACCTCCGCAGCGTATAAAAGATTTGATAGGCACATTGATTCAAACAGCTTGCCAATTGATTCCCAGGAATTACATTTAGAAAGTTTGATCACTTTCAGTATATCTCCCATTGCGAAGCTTGCCTTTCGTTTAAAATAATTTGTTGTTAATCGGAAAGACCCCGTTGAGTGGAAAGGAACCCCCAGATACGTGTACTCTTTTACCACTTCGAGTTTGGAGGCCTTAAACATAAAGGTAGGCAAAATATTAGGCTGCCTTTTACAAAAAATCATTACTTTGGTTTTGGATGTATTGACTTCGAGTTTGTTTTCCCTGCAGTATGCTTCCAGTATTTTCAGTTTTTTATTCAAATCTCCAGGACTGTAGGCGAAGATAATTGTATCATCTGCATACATCAATGTTAATATGCTCATTTTTTCCGTTATACTTATCCCGGTCACCCCTTTACTAGTGAAGTAATTTTCCATGTCGGCTATAAAGAGAGAGAAGAGCAGTGGTGAAAGTATTTCTCCTTGTAGTACTCCTTCATTAATATCTATATACTTAGTGAACCCCTCAAAAGTCCTTACTCTTAACCTCGCGTTACTGTATAAATGCTGTAAAATCCTAATAATGTTCCCACTCAATCCCATCAAGTGTAACTTTTGCCAAAGAATACAATGCGATACCGAGTCAAAAGCCCTTTTATAATCTACAAATAGGGCGTAAATTTTCCTTCCGGGAATTCTTATGTGATTTTGTATTAACCCATGTAAAGTGAAAACCTGATCCACACACGATCTCCCCTTTCTAAATCCTGCCTGGGATTCCGGGATAATGTTACAGCTATCTGTCCACTTTAATACCCTCTGTAAAATGATTTGGGTAAAGAGTTTCGTTATACAACTAACTAATGCGATTCCTCTATAGTTTACGGGGTCTGCCCTGTCTCCTTTCTTAAATAATGTGATCATGTCAATTTCAGACATTTGGTTTGGTGTTATCTCTGAGCTAAGAATATTATTGTACATGATTAATAACGCATTTAACCACTTTGGGGGGAGGTGTTTCAAACAATCGTTTGTCACTCCATCTATTCCGGGACTTTTCCCTGAACTTATACTATTAATGGCTTTTCTTAGCTCTACTATAGTGATATTCGAAATTAAATACTCCTCTCCAGTGTTACTACAGTACCCATCCCATATTTCCTTACTAGGCATTATTGTGTCGTAAAAAGTTTCCCATTTTTCCTTTCCCACTTCCGATTTAACTGTATGCCTGAATCTGCACTTTTTTACAGCTTCCCAAAATTCTTTGCTGTTCCGACTATTCCCAATGCTAGTTTGAATTTTCCCATAGTATTCTGCTCTTTTTTCCCTACATGTTGTTTTGAAATTCATTCGACAGATGCTAATATCTTTCCTTATTTCCTTTGAAAAGCTGCTCCGTTTAAATACTTTAATTAGCAAATTCAGTTTACTCTTGAGCTCACGGCAGTCATTATCAAACCACGGTTTGCTACTCCATGTGATTTGTACAATTTTCGGTCGTAAGCATTTATTTGTTTGAGCTACTTGTTTCAATGCTGCGGTAAAAGACCCAAATATTGTATCAGGGCTCCCTTCCATCTTCGGTGGTTCAGATTCTTTAAGCTCCTTTACAAACTTCAAAAAACCCTCCGCTTTCACATTTATGTTACTCAACCCTTTGTACTGATTTGGACATAAAATCGATTTTTTAGTATTGAACAACTTACAGACAATTGGGAAATGGTCAGAGTTTCCCATTTGTACTACACTAAAATGTCTTAAGTTTCCCACCAGGCTGTCACTAATCCCACAGAAATCAATCGTGCTGGCTGCATTTTTTTCAAGGAAAGTATATTCCCCAGGAGAATCCCCCAGGGTCCTACCATTTAGGAGGACCAGACCAGTTTCTTCAAAAAGCTCCAGGAGAAAATCGGCGTTTTCATGCAGAATGTAATCCTTCGAAACTCTGTACTCTGAAACGACTGAGTTACTAATTATTTCTTGAGGGATCAGCCCCAAACTTGCAATGCGACAATTAAAGTCCCCTCCTATAATGACGGCACAATTGTTATTACTTATATTTTCTAGACATGTTTTCAGTTCTGTACAAGCTTTTTTCCATTTCACTTTTTCCGTGGGTAAATATACACTACCTATAAAAAAGATTTGCTTTGACATCTTATTTTCTAATTTAATAATTAGGAAAGCTCTGTTCAGACAAACGGTTCCTATATGATTAAAAATATTAGAATTAAACATAACACCGACACCCCCTGAGGCACGCCCTTTTATTGCGGACCTGACTGCTGGGACATGTATAACGCTATAGTCCTTATAGTTTGAATTTAATTTTAAAGACTCACTTTCTACCCAGGTTTCACTTATACCTATGATATCCCATTCCTTAAAAATAATACCTTCTTGCGAATCCAGATAATCTAAATTTTTCACTCCATGTAGATTCCAAAAACTTACACTTATTTCCAACTTTTGTTTTACATGTGTGTGTGAGCGCCTGTCCTATTTCAACTTAATTATTTTGACACCATCACTCGTGAACTTTTCTCCGTTGATGATCACTACCGTTGACGAGATGAATTTCCCTTCCTTCCCCGGGTTATTTGCCCGATATGCTTTCAGTTCTTCATACAGCTTTTTATTTATGACCCTGTCTTTTGGAATCATTCCTCTTGAGATGAAAATGTCAGGGTGCTTGCTCTTCATCGATCCTTTAGCCTTCATTATTGCGTAGACATCAAACCTATCACTTACACGCACTATTAGTGGTTTAATTTTAGTTTTGGTTTTTTGGTTCAGTGCTGTTCTTCTGGCATCCGCGATGACAATTGACGTCAGGCCCAACTCACCATTTATTAGCCAGGCCGCATCCGCTGTAGGAGTTTTGTCGATTGGCAGACCATGAATTATTACAGTCTTCTGCATTTCCATTCTCTCCAGTCTGTCAATCGCCTTCTGTTGACCTTCCACCGTTAGTTCCAATTTTGAAATCCGCTTTTCAGCTTCATTAACCTTGTCGTCTACCTCTTGCACCTTCTTATTGTAGTTTGCCAAGAAATCGTTGAAGGTTTTCATGCTCTCGTTTAGAGGGGCAATTATAGAGTTTAGAGCGAGTCCCAGTCCCTGGAAATCTCTAATTTGGCTGAAGTCTACGATAGTCATCTTTACACGATCCGAAATAAATTGACCTGGGTAAACAAAAATTCCAACTGTGCTAGTATCACACACAACAGGTTGAGATATGTATAGGGTTAGTAGCCAGGCCCTACGTATACTCGTTAAAATTATTGACTTAGCTGATCCAGCTGGTTTTGAATGTCTTCGTTCAGTAAGTTTGTAGGTACATATATCACCACGCCGCCTGGGTCGATTTCTACTGATTTCCGCTTTTCCCGATTATTCCGGTTAGTTTCAGTCCTCCGTTTTGTACGCACACTTTTTGCAGTATATAATTTCACTTCTAATTTACTTTTCTGTTAGTTACAGGCTAGAAAATACTAATTTTTATTGAAAATTACAACAGCTAAAAAATTGCGTGACTTCCCGCTCTGCTTACAAGGAGCTCTTATAAGGATATGAGGGAACATCATGGACTTTTTGACGTATCTAATTTTAAGCCTTGTAGTAGTGTAAATGCTGAGTGGGGCAAGTTTTATGTAGAAGATAATAAAAAAGTTAGAGGTGTTATGAAGGATGTCTCAGCAGGGCATCCGATTAAGTCTTTCCGGTTTTTAAAATCTAAAATGTATGCTTACTTAACTTATGATGGTCTAGTCGATAAGAAAGCTAAGGGTATTCCAAAATCTTATGTTAAGAATCATCAGACGTTCGATGATTTTGACCGAGTATTAAAAGATGCATGGGAAACTAAAATGGCTAGATATAGAAAAATAACTTCAATAGGACATAGGTTATATAATGTTAATGAACAGAAACGTGGTTTAAATGCTTTTGATAATAAGAGGTATCACAGTACTTTTAATAGAAGTTTAGCGTATGGGCATAGGGACGTTGAGGTTCATAATAATTTAGATGAGTTACTTAAAATAATGGAAGATGATAAGTTTGCAAATATTGATTGTGATACATGATGTAAAAAAATATATTATTAATAATTTTGTAAATATGTATAAATAATGTGTAAATAAAAAAACAAATGTCTGAAAACAAAATCATATAATTTTCCACTCTTTGAATCATTTCACATGATTGTTTCATCATGGACGCACCTACATTTGATTACACTCTGCAGGCACCTTTTAACTTTGTTATTTCGGGACCAACTATGAGCGGGAAATCACAGCTTACTAAAAGCATTATATGTCGAAGGAATGAAATCATTTTTCCAACCATAGAGCATGTTGTGTACTGCTACGGTATTGATCAACCCAATGAATTTGCATCAATGAAGAAACAATTCCCTGAAATACAATTTCATCACGGGTTGCCTAAAGAATATGGCGACGACATGCTCAGTCCATATCTTTACATATTGGATGATCTAATGGAGGAAGCTTCAAAATCGAAAGATGTCATGCAAGCATTTGTTAGAGGTAGCCATCATCGAAATTGTTCCATCATTTTCATAACACAAAACTTTTTTCATGATGGACCTTTAACAACCAATGCCAAATATATTTGCTTATTCAAGAACCCGAGGGAAACTCAAGTTGTGAATAAGATTGGATGTCAAATGAACTGTGGGAAAAAGCATGAGCTCATGGAAGATGCATATAAGCAGTGTATTTCAGTTCCTCATGGATACCTTATGATTGATTGCAGCCAGACTCAAAATGATAATTATAGACTTAGAAGCAATGTATTTCCAGATCCAGATTGTATTATATTTATTAATCAGAAATAAAGAAAAAAGATTACAAATGATTCAAAAATTAATTACATAATGCATAGCAATATCCTTGAAATCGCTCATCAGCATGGTTATGGTGTTTTGATTTTGTGTGAGAGTGATCTGTCTCTCATCGCAATCTTTGCATGCCCAGTCAATTTGAGCAAACGTAGTCTTCATGATATTTTGCCTGTCAAATCCATCCTTGCACGCTGCACAGTAACTTGGGTACGGCTTGGAATAAATCTTGTCAGGTCGTGCCTCTCGCTTTAGTCTAGTAGGGACATCGGTACCCTTCATTTTTTGAGTGATGATTTTCACAATAGCAGTGTTCTTAACAGGTGGAGTTGATTTCCTCCTATTAGACCTATTAGGGATCAACACATTTCTTGATACATGATGATGTAACACATTGAGAATCCTTAGGAGGATTATTATTCCAGTCAAATGTTCCACAAACATCCTGCCCAATGGATTCCAAACGATCTGCCTCTGCAGCAGACGCAGATACAACTGCTGTAAACATCAAAATTAATTACTACCTCAACTTAAATATTATCCATGCTTCCGAACGAGGTACGAAGGAAGGGTGGGACGATGGGTAAGGTTTGGGTTTTTTTCCCTCCCCCTCCTTTTTCGCCAAACCGTAACGGAAGCGCGGCGGCGGCGGGGCGCGGAGGGAGTGGGCGCGGAGTTGAATTGTGAGAATGGGATTTTGTCAACTTACCATTAATGCTGTGTTCAATTTCCATAGCGGCTTTAACCAGCTGTGCTTGAGCCATTATTACTGCTAGTTAGATGGGAACAGTTCGAATGAGTAATGAACGCGCAGTGGTGATGAAGGTATATCGACACTAGACAGTTGATGCCAATTGTCAGGAAAAAGAAGAAAATTGGGATGACAATTGAAAAATCCATGCAGATGAGATGAGTAGAATGGTTGATGTTAGAATGATTTAGGAAATGTGTCAAACACGGTATTTATGCTCAGAATAAGAATTTTTTTTTATTTGTCAAGGAATTGTACAAGCAAGGTTAAAAATGTTCTGGAAAGTTCGGGTTTCGATTGAACCCAAAGTTTCGTCTTATACGTTCATCAACATGCCTACTGCAGTCCTCCAACGTATCATGGATGTCGCTGATACGTCCTCTGCACGTATTATAATAGTACACAAGGTTAGTGATGATCTCTGGAGTGTGTTCCAGTTTCCAATTAACACGCATCTTTTTCCCACTCAAAGTGGTTCGTTGAACGTTCATTAATAAACGTTGCCCATCCTCAGAACGAGAGTACCAAACCTTGGGACGGTTGGGATCCTTGGGATGACCATGAAGCTTGAAAAATGGTTTTCCATACGTATCCTTTACTTGTTCTTTCTCCGGTTTCCCTGCTTCATCAAAAGATGGAGACTCATTCGATTCGCCCGGTATAGATTCTTCCGATGATGCCCGCTTACGAGTAGCAATCAGCATATCCCGATACTGCGTAGTTGTTGAGTCCACTTGGTCACCAACTTCGTTGGCCGTAGTAGTATTAGTAGGTAAATCGATCAGAGCTTCGTTGGACTTGTCTTGCACAGATAAATCCATTGAAGCGTCAGCTTCATTGGTAGAGTCCTTGCCTTTAACAGATAAATCAAGTACAGAGTCAGGTCCACTGGTGGAGGTAACCTCACCTTCAACCGTTTTGATGCATTGATTGATTTCAGTATCCATCTTTTTGTTGAGTTCTCTAAAAAATTTAAACAGTGTAAACAATAGCCTGAAAGTCTTCAAGATGCAGTCATGCATTTTGATGTTAGTAACAAATTTTCAATCAAAACCATACCGACAGACTTGGATTTAACAAGTTGAATGTTTTCTGTGCTTCTTCAACGGGGATAATATGTATAATATTTAATTGCAGTATTTTCAAAGCGTTGTTGAACTCAAATTGTGTAATATACAAGTTGAGATGTCAGAAGCTGAATGATACAAACTGTAGCAACAAGCGCGGTTTGTTTTCAGTGTAAGTTGGGATACCACGTAGAATTCTTTCAATTGTAGATCTACAGTCCCCACCATGTTTCATAAAATTACTTAAACCAGAAAAACTACCTTTGAATTTCGGGTTCAGATACAGACGCTTTATTTTTGCATCTGACATTGTGCAATGACGCTAGTTAAATATACTTTATAATAATTGTACATTGGCTTATGTAAGTCAGATAATATAGGGAACTGTATTAGTTCACATGTATTGTTTTTTAACTTCCGAAAACGAACATCAAGTATGAAGCGGTTGCTTAGAAATCAGACATTTTTAAAAAAATGCAAGTGCAAACGTAAAGTTAATGATTGTCTTAATAAAGCTTCGAATGACGAAGTTAAAACTTTATCTGAATGTACTCGTAATCTAATTATAGGTAATGTACCCATATCTCCAACAACAGTTGAGAAACTGCGTCCATACAAAAAACATCTACGTAAACTCTCACTAAAATCTCTATCATTGAGAAAAAAACATAAAGTTCTTCAGCGTGGTGGGGGATTCTTCATACCTATTCTAGCTTCATTAGCAACTTCCTTACTGTCAAACGTTCTTGCGAATTAATTGTTTAGCATGACTAAGCGAATGAAGCTGATTCCAGAATCGCTGTATAATGCGATAATGTCAAAGACGAATGATAATATTAATGACCCATCAAAGATACTAAATTCACGCGTACTGTCTAACGAAGTAAAACAAGCTCTGTATGGTGAATATGCTAGGCAGATGAAAAGAAAAAAACATTACGATGACAATCAACCATTGCTTGTTAAGTTGTTTAACCAGCAAGGGAATGTGTTGACCCCGCTTTTCAACAAACATTCGTTGGGTGTACAATCTAAACCAAACAATCCAACTGCTACTACTAGTACCACTACTACAAACGTTCCTATTAAAAAAGATCGGGGAAGCAGGCAAAGTACTTCTAGTAATTCCTCATATTTTACCTCAAAGCTACTCGCCGATTCTGAGACTCAAGATAATGACAATCCGTATATGAGTGATCTGACAGATGACTATTATGAAAATATTTCTCAATCTGACGAGCCCATGGATATTACCCCAAAAGGAATGTCGCGGGAAGCTTCCCCTGATATAATAAAAGGTTATTATCAAAATAAACTGAGACAACAGCGTAAGCGAAACATGGATTCTAAAAGAATTCTTAAAGGACCGAGGTTAAAAGTTGCAGGACCACATTGTAAACGTATACGGATTCAACTTGCAGCATTACCCTCGAAAGTAATAAAGAAACACGATTATGACGATAAATGCAAGGGATGTTTTTTAGCGAAGAATCAACGTGGTAAAGGAAACATGCGGAGGATACTATCCAATTGGAAAAATTTTGATTAATAAGTTGTATTAATTTTTTCAAACTTTGTTACATTCTGAAGAATTGTTTTACTACAGCATTAAAGTTTAAATAAATATTGTCTTGATGCAATAAAATATGACACGTACTTGTCATTACGAGTATAATTATTTGTAAATTCACAATAAATCTTCATGGGACTACATCGCTGTAGACGTTTGTACAAAAAAAACAATACATAATTCCCACATACTGTCGAACCCCAATTCTGCAGCTGTTTAATATTTTCTCTCACGCAAGCCTTACATCGCTTAGCAAATATTTTGAAATTTTTGGCATAGTGGCTTATACCAAACCCATACGAATCAAAAAACTCCAAGCAGCTGGTTTTACTCCCCTTATAAAATGCTAGCCAATGATCCCCAGGTTTTGTACTTGGATCTGAATTAACCACTAGACATAGCGGAAATCGATCAAATGTTACATGTTTCAACTCATCACATGATATTACATCAAATTTAGCATTTCTGGTTTTACATATTACATTAAGATAATTATAAACTTGATCCGTATTCATGCTTGCATGGCTTCGTGTGAATAATCATTAAAGTACACAGATTTGTTTTTGTCAATGTTTAAAATACTCTGAGACTCGGTGTAACAAAGAACCGTTAACGGAGTTGTGGTGGCAGTTCTAAACCGGAGCTCAATCTTGATATTTCCAAATCCGGGTAATGCACGTGCGTCACTAATCGGGGCAATCTCATATACATACAACGCGCGATTGTTTCTAAAATCGGAGACACTAAAGTCAATACTCGCATCCTTATTGTCGATTCCAATTGCTCTGTAGAGATTACTTACTGCTTCTTGAACTCGAATACTATCTTCTCTAAAGTCCACATCCAAAGGGTAAGTCTCGTTTGTATCACCATTAACTGATACATGTATATGAGATAAACCATGGCTACCGAAAAGGAATGGATTAATTATTCCAGTACCATTTATATTTGCACTGCGTACAATCGCGAGTACAAGCCGTTCGGGTAACTTTCCACCTTTGAAAACTCCCTCTTCAATTCTCGACAAAGTTCCAGTTGGCAATGAAAAACTTTTTATGTTCACTTTGTTTAAGTACAGATTTGCAACATCACCTGCTTCCCATTGCCTTATATGTTCAATTGCTGCAACTGCCAGTACTTTGTGTCTGGTTACTTGTAGTTTTGCTTCCAAAATGCTTAGTCTGTACCGAGGTGTGGGTACCCCCACAGCAGCTGGTGGACAGTGAAGGGAAAAACCATCCGTAGATCGATGAAATACAATTTTTAAATCAACACCAGGAGGTAAAAAATCTGGTTGAGCAAATAGGTCCACGTGAGGTCGGCCAATAACTTCAAAAACCTGACTACCCTAACTCATATCAAATCGTGATTTATAGGATCCTGCAGCTAAAACGTCAACCGATTCCGGGTCGTTGTTTTTAAAGTATCCAGCGCATTGCGATTGAGTTTCATTGTACTCCTTGGAAAATAACAATAGTCTTTCGAACATGCATCTATAGGCATAGTAAGGATGTGTGGGTGTTATTAATGTTTCATTCAAGTACACCGAGCACTGTGAAAAAATTGAATGAAGAATATTGTTGACGGGTGCTACTACAGTTGCAACACCGTTTGCAGTCATATTATCAGCTAATATCCGCAGTCGTAAATATAACCTGGTTTTACTAGGTTCAATATAATGCGCGTCAGTACTATTAACAATAAATGTTAGTGGAACTGCAGTCTCAGATAATGGACGATTTGGATAAACATCACATGACTGTGTAGTTAGAATGCTCATGTCTTACCCCTCACGTTTAAAAATGTCCAGTTTACTTCGTAGATAATGATGATCTGCAGCCATGATTATGAAAATATGTTTCGACTGATTTTACGTTTTTTATTTTTTCTCTTCTTTACTCGTAGTTTTAAGAGTCCACGACCAGTCTTACGCTTTTTAGTTTTTTTCTTGATTCCACGACCAATTTTTGGACTGCGTTTAATTTTCTTTTTTTGGAATAGCCGATCTTCATCAAGCTTTCGTTTCCGACTAAACCCAGATCCAGACTGATTAATAATATCATTTCCTACCCCTTTAAGTGCTGTTAGCCCTCTGTCTCTCAACGCCTCGCGCAAGGGACGACCTCCATCCAATACATCCATAGCAACATTTTTTAAAGCTGTTTTCGCATGTGGTAAAATATATGTTGCCGCAAAAGGTATTAATCGTCTGGCAATTGAACCAAAAAATGATCCCAAACCACTACCCTTCTGGCGAATGTTTGATCCGCGGTACAAAAGCAATCCACGACCATATTGAACTCCACATCCAAATTGGGGTCTGTGAATCCTATAAAACTTACTCTCCTTATCAGAACATTTGTATGTTTTCACCATTTTTGTTTCTTCATGTGCGACATTAACTGCGCTGTTCCCGAAAATGCAGTGTACACTTAAAGTCACCAACTTCGAATAGGGTCGGTGCTCCCGATTCATTCATTATATACACATGTATGCTATCAATTGAATGTGATTTCAATGGGAGATATGTTAGATTTTTAAATTCATGTTCAAACGCACGACCGTTATTATACGTGAGAGGCATGCTTTTTAAAAGCGGTGCATATGCATCTCCAACATATTGGTTTACTATCGCGTCACAGTATACAAATAGAAGATCGCTTGCAAAGTCCTTATAGAACCTGTGACGTGCTCTAAATCTTGTAAATGGGGTTGATTTGATGGTAAGTGATGTAGTAGGTATTGATTGAAATCCCAAATGAATCTGCAGTAGCGCTGAAAAGTTATACTCATTCATTTTTGAGTTTTTGTCATACTCTAAAATCATTTTGTCGGATCTAATCTGCCAGTTAAACTGAAGTTGCTCGCTTAATACGGCCATCATTTGTTCAAATGAAGTGCAGTTAACCCCAGCCTTAATAACAATTGTAGAATCTTTTTTGTTTGTGGCGATTACGTCGTCAGTTACTAGATAGTACTTTATATCAATCTTATTCTTCTTCCCAATACTATGTTTAAAATATTGTTCACTATTATTATAAAAATGGTAAGTATCATACGGATGACTATCAAGCCCCAAGTTCATAAATAAATGTTTGTAAATTGTTACTGCTATAACTTCACCTTTACTTGGACTTGTATCAACATTCAAAACATTGTCTTCTACACGCGGATGAACCTTATCTTTGTATTTAAAAGCGTCCATAAGGCTTCTTCTTGTTGGTACTATGTAAAAAGGCGGTACCTGCCAAAGTTGATTAACCGGGTTAACTACCCTTCTTACTTCTATACGAACCCCATGTTGGGACGTTGCAAACAGCATTGGTGTTTTCAATATATTATTTTCACCAGTAAAAATTGTTTTACCAGTGTCTAAAATTGCTGGCGCTGCAGCAGGTTCCATCTTTATCATGCCATCCTGAAGCCCGAAAACGTTCTTTAACCGATCACTTAGTTCAAAGTCGTAAATCGATTTTTGATTACCGCTTTCCTTTGTAATTTCAACATAGCCACCAGCATTCAGTTTATATAAATCTCTTGTTACGGTGGATAAATATTCCAGAAACATGTACTCTGCTGAGAAATTTGACGGTGCGAATATCTTACACTTTACTGTATCTCCTTCAATCCATTTAACGGCGCTCAGGTCTAGTATAGAAGTTGATATTAAATCCGATTCAGCCCACCGGATTGATGCAGTACCCAACGCTTCACCCTCTCTAATATATACATCTGTAGATGTGTATGTACATGAACTTAATGCAACCTCATATTCTCGAGAGTCCAACTCAAGTCTTGTAGCTAACTTAGTTATAGTGTTTTCAGGGTAATAATTATAAGATGCGTCGCTAAGCAAGGTAACTGTGAATCCCGCCATGATGACATTGAATGATTGAATGAATGGTTATTACTTAAACATAATATTTATATACAATTGTTTTTTTATTATTTATCATGATTGGTTTTTACAATAGCAAAAATACAATGTTTAGAAAACAATCTCATGCTGAGATCCTGTGCAGAAAATATTCGTTTCTTCTATTTGTCGATCAGCATCCTTCTTCAAACAGCAAGCAGGAAGGCACCATGGACGTTTGAAAGCTTCATTTAAATTAAACCAACCAAACCCGCCACAGTAAACACAAAATGCTGTACCCCGAGCCTGTGCAACGTAAAACAGCTGTGCTATAGACTCTTGCTCATCAACTTTCCTAAAATCACCATCATTTAAAATAGCAGCAGTGTCATTATCATCATGGTCATTATTGTAATAACCCCAATGAGTTTTAAATGAATTGATACGATAAGCCAAATCCATTGCTGCAGGAAACCTGGGTAAGTCTACTATCGTTGTTTCTTTCGGAGCATCCAGATGATTTACTAGGTATTGCGGCATATGGTTTTGGTACATCGAAAACGAAATAGCGAGATCATAGGGTAATATAGCATTCAACCCTTTAATTCGAGCTCCCCATATTTCCCGAAAATAGTCAAACTCTTTGCAATTGCACAGAAACGTTGGATGATATTCATTCGGGAACTCTGGACATTCATGTTCCAGCATTATCGCAGCCATTTGTTCCATCAATTCATAAACGAATCGTTTTCGGGACCAATACCATTTCGCATCTTCTTCATGTTTCTTGTTAACCCTCAATTCATAGCTTTTCTTAACACGAAGATACGCTTGTGGGAGAGGCTTCTTCTTTTCTTCAACTGTTTCCTCAATCTTGGAATGAAATGTCGGTAAGGCTCCTTCCAACACAAGTGTTTTTCGATTACGTTCTGATTCACGATCTGGGATCCTTTGTTTTAAAGCACAAGCAGGTAGACACCATGGTCGAGTCATAGGATGGTGATTTCTAAGTGAGCCATATCCTCCGCAATAAACACAGTACGCTGTGCCTCCAGCTTGCCCCACGTAGTATTTTTGAGACATATCGTTGCCTTTACGATCGGTATGAGGCTTTCCATTATAGAAATGATCATCATTCCAGTTCACACTAAATGATTTTAGCCGATATGCAAGATCCATTGATTTCGGGAATTTCGGAAGTTCTCTAACTGGTAATTGTTTAGGTGGTGATAGATGATTAATTAAAAACTGTGGGAACATGTTGCGGTAGTTCCGATAGTTGTGGGATTTGTCCTTGTGCCTTCTGAACAAACGAACTTTAGTTCTCCATGTGCGTCTAAGAAATTCAAATTCTTTACACTTGCAGAGTAGCGACAGCTGCAGTTGGTTGAATGGTTGTTGACATACATGATAGAACATGATAGCTGCCAAGTAGAGAATATACTCATGTAGATATCGTTTTTCTATCCAATACCGTTTTGCCTCAGCTACAAGCTCCATGTCGATCTTCAAATCCAAATTTTCTTTCACACCAGAGATTTTTTCCTGTATCAATTCTTCTCCCTTTTCTCCTTCTCCTTCATCATGAATTTTGGATTCCTCAGTCTCTTCATCGTCTTCAACAAGGATTGTCTCAATTCTTGGAATTGTTTTGGGGGATGGATCCCCTAATGGAAGCTCAATCACATCCGGAGATGCAGGTGGGTTTTCAAAATTTTCAGACATTTTGAAATAAACTTTTTCTAAAAAAATTGCTTTATTTGTGATAGTTTGGATAGAATTGAGAAGTGAATGGTGCTCTACAATGGCAAAAACAAATCCCATATATAGGGGGAAACAAACTATTTTTGTTTTTTCATTATCAACTTACCGTATTTTTGGAATGACCTCATTTAACCTGTAAACGTTTTTCATCAAGGTTAGCAAGTCTCGAAGCATATACTTCTATTTATAAATCAACGCATTAACTACTCTGCCATATGATGTGGCATTAGTTACAATACGTTTTATTACTGATATATTACATGTGCTTTCAGTTTCTTTACCATGCGAGTAAGGGTATACATCCTTCAATCTAAACCTTTACCCTTGTTGTGCAGCCTTGAGTAATATATATGACCTTAAGCGTATACATGTGTATATAACATGTGTATATAACTTTCCCTTGTTCATAACAAGGTCATAACCCTGGATTAGGGGATTAAGGTCGCCTATACCTTCAACATGGGGCGTTTTCTCAAGCATGGGCTTACGTATAGCTACTACTTTTGTTTATTGGTTAAATTTTATTTTCAAATTTAAGCACATGCCATGCAATTATTATTGTGTGGTATACTGAAGCTCTTAAATGATTATCGGGATTTATGTCATAGGATCCGAGTTAAAAGTTAAAACTAAAAGGTATACAACAAAGCATTGCAATTTCTTGCTTCTATCACTTGTAATTAGATTCAATTCGTTGTTTATTTTTTAAAACAAATTGAATAATTATATTGAACATTAAAATGAGTAATGAGTCCTTGCAGTAGAAAAGTTTGCAACGACCATCATTACAAATAGTATGCGGCAATCTAAAGTTACTGAATATTTTAAACTCAATGAAGCTTAGCATACTTTATAATTTTGCATATTCTGCAAAAATAAATGCATGTTAACATTTATTTATTTAGTTATTAATAGTAAACATTAATACTATATAGTTAACCTGATGCCTCCCAAGCTTTTTTTGGTACATAGCATCCTAACCTATTACCAGGCTGTCCAATGGAAAATTTTAAAGCAGGGGCCATCAACATATTCTATAAATAAATATTTATACTCGTTCATAGATCGGTGGGTTACAGAGATGAAAGGCACATTGGGACACCGGGTATAACATCAAAGACAAATACATTTGACAGAAACCCGGGTATTACAAACCCCGGGTTTCTGTCGAAACTTAAAAATTTAGAATGAGAATTTATTTAGAATGCACAATTTAAATATATATCAATGTTTTTATATAAATATATTTTTATTATAAATTTTTTTGTTATTTTTCGAAATTCTGAACTTTTTAGTGCTATTTATGCTTCAAATTTGGTTTGCACGTTTCCCTGACCTCGTGATTGACCAAACTACCACCTTTTCTACCTAATTTCAGTTTTTCAAAATTCCAAAAATTATGGGAAACTTCACAACAAACAGAATCCTGGAGCGATCTCGGGTGTGACACAAAGGCTTCTATCTTAGCTGAAAAAACAGCCAAAAACAAACTCCTGCCCATGTAAATTGTAACTAGAGCTGGGGTTCGGCCGGGTTTTTGGCCGGGTTCGGGCTGTAAATACGTACATAAATAAATAGCTAGAGCGGTATTTGGCATTGTATATTTTCATTGAAGAGTAGAAAAACTACAAGTGTTTTTGATTAGAAATAAAATTATTATCATCCCCCTTTGATTGTTTATGGGTTGATGGGCGAGGTTTTTTGTGGCACCCAGCCCATATGCACATGCATTTTTATGCATAGAGATAACTAACATGCAGTTTTGGCTTGGGACTTGGCGACTCGATTTTTGACTTCTTGATTTATTCGACCTTTTCCAATAATTTTCTCATCTCAGTAGTTCTGTCTAAATATAACTCAATATCTTGATACAAATATCCGCCTTGTTCTAATCAACTGCCAATAACACAAAATAACTTGCCATCCAACTTTTTTTATAACTCGAATTTATAAATTGTATTAATTGTGGCTAATGAAGTATTATGTAAGTGTGTCACACAGACTCTTTATGTAATTGTATATATGTAATGTGTAATGTAAATGTAAATAAAAATGTAAATAATAATGACAAAATACTACATTATGAAGACCTTTAGTACAAAATTTTGTTAAATCCTATTCTCTACTTCTATTTTGTTATTATTCCTCGTCCTTTTCCACTAATTTTCTCATGTGTTCTCTCTGTGTACATATAACTCATTAATATCTTGTTACAAATATCCGCCTTCTCCTAATCAACTACCAGTAACACAAAATAACTTGAAATCCAACTCATCAGATCTCTAATTTGGAAATTTGGAGCCGACCAAAGTGTACCCGGGTAGTACCCGGAATTGTTCGGGTACAAAAAAATTGGTACCCGGGTAGTACCCATACCCGTACTCGTACCCGTTTACCCGAGTATTACCCATACCCGTGCCGAGCACTGGTTGGTAATCCTATCAGACGTACTCTTGACGACTAACAATGTATTCACAATTTACAGATTTTCCAGAAACCCGGGTATCTCCGAATCGGTTTGACAGGTTTAGCTCAGGTTCTAAATCTTCTTGGGTTTATTCAATGAGGCTAAACATAAAAATTCGAAATGGTTGTAATAACGGACTATGTTATCAAAAACCCCGGGTAACTCCAAATCGGTTTGACCAATTCAGATACGGTTTTAAATTTTCTTGGTTGAGTTACAAATACACGAAGTTTTAACAATATAAAAAATCAAGTTCCTGAGTTTTAAATCCGGGGAACTCCGAAATGGTCCCACCGACTAATTGGGGTAATGAATCGTCGACAGAACTATGTATAACATTTATGGGGGTAGGGGTGGGACCCTTTTTAATGTATATATACTTTAGGGGGTGCCACTGACGGTAGTATCCTTAATATAGTATACGTCAATGCGAAGAACCTATTTCGTTTCCCGAATTTAATTTTCTTATTTGTAAGTAATATGTGTGAAGCCCCTGTTGGTACTATAGGGCCGTTTACTTAGCACTGAAAATGGACGGTAGCAACACAAGTTGACCTCTTCGGGAATTTTTTGAGCTTGAACTATTTAGCCTACAGGTCTGAAAATTGTTACACTGATTCACGAAATGTCGAGGAACAATTACAAAAAATTTCAGCCACCTGTATTTAATTTTTCCCGTTAAATTTGTCAACGAATTAAGTAATTTTTCAGTTTTGGACACGCTGGTAATAGGTTGGGATTCATCAGGTTAACACGTAGTAACATATAGTGGCATCTCTATATAGTGGCAGTATTGTTTCACTCCCTTGGAAACCACTACAGTGAATTTCCCATATAGTGGTTTCCTCTTAGATGGCATTTCCTCTTTAGTGGCATCAAAAAACCCTCCCTAGAGGTTTGCAATGTTAAAGGTATACTATATAGTGGCACCCGCTATAATGGTATTCCCTCTATAATGGCACCATTATGTGTTACGGTGGCTCGGCCATGCAAAATTATAATGGCAGTTGGCATAAAATTAGCTAGTTAATGGTATAACACGGTGTTATAAAACGTGCGGGAGGTAAATAATGTTTGTGTCGATTGGTTCAATTTTAATTCTAAATGTTACTGCATACCATGAAATTCTTATTGTGGTATACTGAAGCTCTAGTATGATTAGCTGAAGTTAGTCATTGACTTAAAAGGTAAAACGAACAGTTACACAACAAAGCATTTGTATTTTTACCTTGGCCCACTTCTAATAAGTTTCAATGCGTTATTTATTTTTTAACGTAATTTAAACGTTTTCCATAATCTGAAGCCAAAATTCGGTTTCTGGAAGGATGCTGTATTATTTTGATGATGTTTTGGAAAGTGTACATGCCATAAAAATGTGGATTTCGTCACAAGTAGTACCGACCAATCGGTCTGGAATGGTGACCTTGCAGTTGAAAAGTTTGCTACTACTTGCAATATTACCAGTGTGAGGGTATTTATATTTACTGAATATTTTAAACTTACTGACCTTTGCATACCTCATAGTTTTACGCATTCTGTACAAATATATTATTTTATAAATATATTTAGCCAGTTATTAGTTATAAACATTAATAGTATATAGTTAGCCATTAATACCATATAGTGGCATCTCTATATAGTGGCAGGAATTTGCCACTCCCTTGGAAACCACTATATAGGAAATTCACTGTAGTTCATATTTCGATTTTGGAACAAGTTTCCCGTTTTGCGTTTAAAGGAAAATGGGTATTGACGGTTTACTGGTTAGTGAAAATGTATGTAATTATTCTGAAAATACTTGTATGAAATCATATTATTATTTGTTAAAGTCAAAAGTTGGGATTGGGAAGACTGTTCGGGGATTAATAAAACCAATACTCGTGCTAGGGATATCTATTAAAACCATGCTTAATGAAGCTTTGAATTACTTTGTAAAACTTCCAGACAGAATTTTTAATCCACCGTATTCATTACCGCTAACATTAACCGTTATTAACCGATTAACGCTATTGAATCCAATCAACCGCCTTTCAGTGAGCCACCAAACGGATCCTAGGTTAATAACCGTGGAAATTTTAAGACAGATGAGGAAATCAAAACTCCAAGTTTAATTTTAATTTCAAAACAATTCTGTAAAGCAGCAAACCTGCTGTTAGCAAAATAATAAAACAAGGTTTTTGCATTACTTTCTTGACCAATTCGCTGTATGGCTTTGAACTACGAACATGGAATTAATTTTGGAAAACCTGGAAAAAACTGCTAGTAAATGGGGATATCAAATATTTTCCAATTTTATTGTTTATAGGGTAATGGGCGGACTGTTTTATGGCACCCAGTCCATATGTACTTGCATACAATATTTTTGCACATAAACAGAAATGTTTTGCAGTGTTGCTTGGGGCTTCCGGACTCAATTTATCTTTTCTTACTTTATTCGGCCTTTTCCTGTCATTTTCGCACTTCATTAGCTCTATCAACTTATAACCAGGGTTGGTTAAATCCGGCATTTATTAGTTTTACCCATGCCAGTGGCAACAAATGGTTACAACTGGGTATTATTGGATGTGGATGGTATTGGTTGAAATCTTCAATACAGCCAATACCAAATATAGGTGAATGAGCAGACGGGGAAGGCTATAGGTCTTAAATGGCACTATGAAATTCCGTTCAAATAGGTACAAATGACGCGGAAGACGGAAATCTGTGGAAATGTTAACACGATTATTCGATGTCCTCAAGCTTTTTGATTGAGGTCAGAGCTGCCTATTCTTATTGTTAGTATGTAATCAGATCAGATTGTGCAAAAAGACCGTTTACATTAATAGATGTAGTTCACAACGGCCACTGACGTCTAACATGGTCAAAAGGAAATTGTTAAATTGTTTACCAATATTCACCAGATACATGAAGAATTATAACATAAAACGAAAGAAGTAAGTGTAAAGCGTTTTAATAGTGTTCTCATCATCAGATGTTTTGTTGTTGTTATTTTACAAATTCTACATTCACTTCACAAATTTTCAAGGTGGGGGAAATATGTACAACCTAAAATTAGCCAGCATGAAGTGAATGTACAGCAAAAACGGAGTATTCATGGAAAATCACTTGTTAATTTGTGCAGAATGTGAGTTATCTGTACAGCTTGCCAGATAATATTTAATGCCTTTTGCGTGTCTAAATATCCTCATAACTTCAGTAACAGTTTCCTGAGTAGGCCAACAATAAGTTTGTCAAAGGTACGCGAAACGTTGTCTCAATGATGATTTACATATTAGACAACGATATTCAAACCATTTCTCCTAATGAACCTTCTCCTAGCCTTAAAGTTCGATTTAAAAAATGTCATAAATGACATAAAAAGATCCCCAGTTTTACAGCATATTTTGAAAATGCAACCCTGTACATAAATAGTTATACGGAAGTGCATATTTAATCCCACTCCAATATTTACTGTGTGATAAAGATTAAAAAGATAAATGCAAGTGTCACGTTGGCTAAGACCTCCTTGTCGGATGAACCCCATTACAGTGTGCTTCTTAACCTTATAGTACACAAACTCCTGTTAATATTTATTTGCAATCATACAACACCCGTTGTATCCATGGTGATACAATCCATGCATTTAAAATTAAATTTAAATTATTGAACTGTCTTCATTAGGATTTCAGGAACTGTACGAGAAAAAGTCAAAACGTAGGTGTTAATTGATGTATGAAAGTATCACCGAAGGCTGTTAGACCGAAAGCATTTCATTCTTCATTCTGTTCTTCACAATATCTGCGTACCCGCTTTTTATCATTCGTCATGCACCGATACAACTCCCATCTCCGGGCTACTGGTTGAGCCAATATTATTTTCCCCAGTATCTGCGTCGAGAAGAGCGAAGTTTACTGCATAGGTCCCGTTCCACCTACAATAAAATTATAATAATTCAAATATTAAAACACAGCAAACATATTGGGCTGCAAAAATAGATTTGACAGCATTAGAGCTGGTTACGTAGGAAACCTGAAGGAAATTACGACTGGTGCATATGTTTGAGTAAAATAATTAGGAAATTATTATTGCAAATTTTTAAGGGAAGGAACAATCGGAAGTTAGCTTTCCCGAAACTGTCCACATTCTCAAGTTTGCCTGTAAATTAACCTGGGAAGTCAAAACGTTCACTAACTTCCAACAATGAATATATCCAACATATGTACATGTCATTCCATTGATAACATGGAGAGTCCGGATGGACTGCTCCATCGTCACCTGCCAAACTCTTGAAACATTTGGTCACAATTTTTCGGATTACAGCAAATATTTGAGGATGCAAACGAGGTCGTAATAATTTGTTGAATGATTCAAGTGTCAGAACTCCATTGGATGTCTGGAAAATTGTGAATTCTCGATTAGCAAATATTCCTTTAATAGGGCTTAGCAAAATACCACGGGTGTTGGTTTTCAACCATTTGGAAGCCTTCAGTTGGGTCATTACTGATAATAAAATGACTTACAAAAGGTGACCCTCCACCATAGGAAATCCTTACCTGATCGCTAATTGTAAATAATATTGGTGAGTGTTCGGAAGGGAATACAAATCTGTACTACTAAACACGCGATTAAAACGTTTGATGAACTTACAGCTCCTTGATGATTAAATACACATCTTGCATCACAGCGATCCTCGTAGAATCTTGCATTGTCTGCACAGTGTTCCTCGCTTCTCCGCAGGCTAGCCCTTTCTACTTCAACATTTTCGAAACATTCAGAACGGGTGAGACTATATGCGTACTCCTTTAAATAACAATATTTGGAAACATTAGTATTGAGAAATTACAAGAGACTAGGATACTAAGCTTTCGGTTTTACAGTGGGATCCCAGTGTATTTTAAAACTGGAAATAATAGCGAACAAGGGCAGCCGAAGTTATATTAAGGGTATGACAATTGGCAAGAGTCCTATTGATTTTATTTGGTGGTCACAAATTAAAACCAGGGTTGCTTATCTTTAGATTTTTTTGAAAAAAGTCAAAAAAATCGGATTTATTCGATTTCAATAGGATTTTTATGATTTAAATAAATTTTTCTGATTTGAATTCAAAATTTTATCGTACGATAGAATTACCATACAAATTGTTGGACTTTAATTTTCCTAATAATATTGTACACTTTTGAAAGCAATAAACAACGGCAAGTCAACTAATATGAAATTAAAAGCTGGTTAAAGGTCAATTCCAAATATGAACAGTATTTTAAAAACATTGTATCAACTTCGAATTGAGTTTTATCTTTGACGCCAACTCTGTCTCATTTGTATTTTTATGGCTGTATATATGTACACACTATTTATTCATATATCATATATGCAATGTGTATAGTGTTTATATATATAGTGTTTCGGGACGGGATGGTAAAGTATTTCAGGATAGTAAAAATATTTTCGAATTGGGAACATTCCGTTTAAACAAATGGGAATATCTCTCCGTACAAGAATATGTATAACATTTAAAAAATGCTAAAATCACACAGTCAAATCTTGCTACTTTAAATGGTACTCTTTTAGGAAGATTGGAGGTTGGGATGGCTATGAGATACTGAGTTTCTGTTAGGGACTAGACAATTTCGGGACGTAAATATTGTCCCCGTGTTATTTCGGAAAACTTATTTTCGTCTCTGGATTTCGAAACGAGAGGAAATCTTCTGTGGGACTTAACAATTGTCCCCAGCAGAAGCTTTAGTAATATACAATGTTTCACACTCAGTCATATCCAATTTGTATGGCACAGTGACAGCTTGACAGATAGTCAATATGGCAACCTACCCAAATTGTCCTGAAAACTATCAAAATCAAAAATGGTCTCATGCCCAAAATTTATAAAAACAAAAAAGAAATACGCGTTTTACAGCGTTTCAAGACGTCAAATTATATTTTATCTAACAGCGAAAGTTGAAGAGTCAATGTTGATTTAAATCAAGGATTTATTTGGAAAAAAATCAAGTGATTTAAATCTTTATTTAAATCAACGTGATTTAAATCTTTATTTAAATCAACGTGATTTAAATCTTTATTTAAATCAACGTGATTTAAATCTTTATTTAAATCAACGTGATTTAAATCTTTATTTAAATCAACGTGATTTAAATCAAGCCACCCTGATTAAAACTAAATATTTCATTAAACAAACTTACCACCGCCAGCACAGTTAGAAAAGCAATTGAAATAGTTTTCATCTTGGGCTCTTTGTAATTGGAACTACAGCTATTCATTGGAATTTTTGAGCCGATTGTTAAAATTGAAAGCGGTGAAAGTTTGGAATGTGACAATATAATAAGTGAGCGTAATTTAATTACAAGTTGGTAATTTTTTGAGGACAATAAGTTTTAGTTGTCAATTTCTCCTCTTTGAATATTCCATGTTAATTGTCCCAAAATATTGTGGTATTCCAGTAGTGTATACCAATTTGCGGAGCATTAATTTAAGTTTGTAACAAAATATAAAAATTGGAAGTTGCAACCTGAAATACAGTACGTATTAGGAATGCTTTTAAATAGAATCATTAGCCCAATTTCATTGTGTAAAAATATCACAAGTTATTTTTCATCGTTGAGGAGCCAAATGACGTGAATGTAATTTTAATGATTTATTTCGTAATTCGTAGGACCCTTTTGTAAGATAGTTGAAGTTAAATTATGTCATTCAACCAATAAACCATAAAATATGTATGTAGAGGAAGATATGCTAACTTTCCCATATTTTGTCCACTACAGTGAACAAAATATGTAATTTAACAATGTTTTTGTGATCCCCAATGAAAGCCATCACTTTTATTTCCTTCAGGAATGCCTTGAAATAATCCACATTCGCACTTTCCTGACACGACTTTACAGCAACAAGCTGCTTTTTATTCTTCCGTTTGTAAACAATGCAATATTCTCCTTTACCTAAAACTTCATTTTTGTAAACAGAACAAGAATTAATTTTTCCATGTAAATAATAAATTGGCTATTTTTGGTTTCGGGAATCAATATCATTTCCTCAAATTAAACGTAGGTTGGGAGAATAATTAAATAATAATAATTATTTTTAATTTTGTTAATTGATTGATACTGGAATATTAGATTTTTCTTTTACCAATCTGCACCGCACTGCTCATTATGATCATGCACCCATTAAAAGCTAAGTTATTAATTGGAGCTTCTCATTTGTTGTTGGGTTCTAGTATTGTTGTTCCATTATAAAATTCGTCAATTTCTGCCTCCGTGAGATCTCGGATTATTTCCTATTGTCAACGTGGATAATAAATTATCGTACAATTTCTTAAACACGATCAACTAGGTTTAAATGTCAGACAAGACAACTAAAAAAGAAAATTGTACTGGTGAATAAAATGTACCTATTCAACAATGAGATAAGCAGAGAAAAAGAAATCTCTGAACGGGCACTTGAGTATTAATTACAGTTCACACATTAGTTTAGCTATGTACATACGTACTTATTAGCAGGCACTCCGGAATAAGGGGGGACAGGAGGGACAATGTCCCTCCCAAAAAACATCAGGGAGGGACACGCTATACTACTGTCCCCCCCACTTTTCAAAAATTAAATAAGCCTTTTCCTTACTTTTTGCTGTCAAAACTGCAATAAAGCTTCAATTTAAAAAAAAATGCTGCCCAAATTGCTATTGGTTGTATTTAAAAAACATTAAAGAATTTATTTCTTCTAAACAACATTGTTTATACCGTGTTGCCAAATATCCTTTCCATCCCGCAATATTCTTACTTGTGGAGATCGGTTCATTTAAGCAACTGCCACAATTAAGTAGTGAAAGTTGTGGTTCATGACACTAATCCGAAATAGATTTTTTAAAGCGACCCATTTTATCCTTGATAATGATTTTGAACTTACATAAGTGATTTTATGCCAGTATTGCAATACTTTCATGGTTGAATTTGTGCGATAGAGTGATAATACAAATAGTAACTTCGGAATTCAACGCAACTCCACTAATCAAGGAATTAGAGGATATTTTTATATCCGTCATTCTTTGCTTTTGTTGACCTTTTTAAATTTGGAATATTGTTTCCCACTACCTTTGACGAACAATTTGATCTCCTCTTACCAGAAAGATCCAGACCAAAACTTTGATCTGGATCAAAAGTTGACAATTTTAAACTTTTGCTTGAACTTTGTTCCAAATTAATGGCACATCAATAAATCTGTTCCAAAATGTCGTACCAGACAGTTAATACCACTCCTGTATTAGGAGCATAACGGAATATTCGGTCGTAGCAAATTATAAACTCCATAGGTTTGTACACGCTGATACTATTGAAAAGAATGCAACAGAGTAGTGAAACTTCCACCAAAGGAGTTTATTTCAGGATATTAATATTCCCATTAAATATAGTTACATTGTTTGAAGAAACATTTACTTCAAAGAATTCACCGCCTCAATATTTGGTCCATTTGGTCTGGTCCACCGGATGCACCAGGCCATGTACTTCTAAACCAGCAAATCTATCGGATTATGTTCCTTGGACCAAGATTGTGGAACAGATCTTACTTGGACCTGACCAGACCACAAATCAAACAACAGATTGAACCATTCCCGTAGCTAGTTAGCAATCAGTATATGAATCTATGATACCTCTAATTGAAATCCATAAAATTTTGGTAGTGTTTGTACGAAAATGTTTTTAATATATGAGATATATGAGATATTTTGTGAAAGCTCGTTCTTTTAACTTTTTTTTAAAAATTAGAACCTATAATTTACACGGAATTATACGATTAGCTAACGAAAAATTACGTGTAACCTTATATGTACACACATACGTTTGTATATGGCCACTAGCAAAGAAACTAAGACTAACTAAAATGTTGTCCCCCCCACTTTGTAGGACGTTCCGGAGTGCCTGTATTTGCATATATATTGCATATATATTATACATTGGCATCTATTATTGGCTTTGCTTGGAGTAACTGTGCATGCAAATAAACAAGGTAAATGTTAAAAAATTGAGCTGGATGTGGACACCCTGAGCCCGGAGCATCATTTATGTACATTATTGAAAACATGGAAAATTTCAATAAAAAGATTTTGGCTCTTTGTTTTGCTCAATCCAGACGTTTTGGCTCACAAAAAAACGATGTGTGAGCGACTTAAGAATTAAGTTTTGGTGTTCACAAAGTTTTTAGTAAATACGAACTAATCATGGAGAATACTGCTGCTGGTAAAAGCAGGAATTAAAAAAAGGACAAATGACGAGATTACCACACCGGGTAGTCGGGAAGCGGATCACATTGCAGCTGAATCAAGAACTACGCAGGAAATGTAAATTGCCTTGTCGCTACAATTCCTGCATACCAGGAACGTCTGGCAACACTAGTTGTTTGACATTTTAGTTTATAACGAACGGACAATAATACTAGCGATAACGAAGAGTAACGACTATTTTATATTTTTTAATGATAACGAAAACTAACGCTGGAGGATAACCGTTGTCTTGTAGTAACGGAACGGTAACGCTGAATTTTGCAAACGATATTTAGTAATGTAATGATAATTAATGACACTTCTAAAACCTGCCGTAGTAGTGTAACGTAAGGAAACTGAGGATGCGCATCTCTGGCTGTTATACGTTTAGCTCTTTATGCGTTTAGCTAGGATACCCAATGCAATGAAATAGCTTTACGAAGTATTCGACTGTAGACCGCTCCTATAAGAATATATAGTACTCGGAACAGTTCAGTTCGATTCAAAATTTGCAGTTCAGTTCAGTTTGAGCAGTGAACTGAAACGAAAATTCGGTTTCGGTTCAGTTCAAGCAAAAACAGTTCAGTTCAGTTCAGTTTTACCTGATGAACTGAACTGAATCGGTGAATCAAACAATTCAGTAGCAGTGTTTGGTAAACAATAATAATTGCGGGTGTACACACATAAAGATCCGAATTTAGTCATCCGAGTCAATCCCAGAAAAACAGATTTTTTCCCTCTTAACCTGTTCCTAATCGCATTCACCATAGCAAACAGTGCACTGGAGAATGCACAAATGATATGATCTTGATGATGGTAATGTACACTGGAATGGCCCTATGTTTCAGAATCAACGTTTAGTAATCCGTAATAGATTGCTTCCTTTTAGCATTACATCTTTGGGCGAATTCAGTATCTACATTTTCCTTAGGATTCGTTTAAATTTTAATTTTTTTCGCTCCGTAATCAAACCAGAATTTTAAGTACTTGTTGAAGTTTTAAAAATAGTTAGTGCGAACTTCTTTAGCCCTAAGTTTGGTCCGGCAACCCCGCCCCCCCATATTATTATGAAAAGAACATTTTTGAAATAATAAAGTAATTAAAAAACTGTTGATTATTCGTTAATTAACTATACATGGGAATGACAGATAAGAATGTACGGTGGTGGCGACATTTCCAGCAAGGAGCCCGTTTGCAAACTGTTTGAACTGCAGTTTGCATTATACGGTTCAGTTCGATTCAAATACTGAATCGAACTGTTCAGTTCAGTTCAACAGCTGAACTGAACTGTGTTTATAATGAATCAAACTGAACTGAACTGAATCGGAATTTTTCGGTTTTGAACTGAACTGGTCCGAGTACTAAGAATATATACCGTTTAGCTGTATTGAAAATGCTCCTGGTTGAGATTTACCCTTTCGAAGTTTGCCAAGTAACCCTGTTCGAACCAAAAGTGGTTTTTCATTTCGTCCCATATAACCACGTATACAAAAATACTCCATTTCTCAATTTTATTCATACTAGTGGTCTGTGTGCCAGCCAACGAATCTGGTACGGAGCCTTTCACAGTAAAATAAGGTATTCTGAATTTCCTGCTGTGATATTCAAAATGTTATTTGATTCCTCTCCAAATTTGAATACGGAGTTGCTGATGAGTCTAATTATAAGTTTACAGCCCCTGCCTCTTGACAATGAGTATGTTTCCGAGTTGCAAAACTACAATCGGATATTCGGGTGATGGTGCGATTTGCGAGAGCACAGCTTCAAATATTGGAGCGCCAGAAAAACAACAAAAGGAGCCATCGCTGTATTAGTCCTTCGGAAAAATTACTCAACAAACATCAGTCACAAGTTCCGTCATGTAGCCCATAAAATTGAAAAAAAAGAGTACTCACTGAACCAAAATTAGCTGCACTGTCATAACGACCACAGTTGAATCCAATACATTCTAATGAAATTCCGCTTATTAAAACAAAGCGGCATGCTCCGTTGTGAAAGTTATTCCAATGATAGTTTGACGGCGGAACTATTGCTCTCTTTTCTACAAATCACGATCAAATCACTGAGACATTGAGGACACAACCGGTTGACAAATACTTTTTCGTGGACGGAAGCAGAAAGCTAAATCAAACTTTTATAATTCCATGCGTGGGACCCAAATTTTATAATGAACATGTAGTGAGGTTTTCCCAGGCCCTGAAGAATGTCTCTAAGTTTTCGTTATTTGAAATTGCAATAATAACTGGGAGATTCTTCCAAAGAAACAAAAAAATGGCTAAAAAATTCTCCTCCTAACACAAGTTAATGAAAAACGCTTGTCGTATATGTACACTTGAGGGTTTTCAAATTTCGAAAAAACTTATTTTTATTTTCATTGATACGCGACCAAAAATAGTAAGCCATCACTAATTGTATGCTAATAGTTTCAGATAGATACTTCGGAAAAGTCCCTAAAGTCAGCAATTAGTTGAGCTTGGTCAGATAATTTTGATGTGGTCAAAACTGTGATTCGTGGTTACGACCATGATTTACGGGCAGTTTACGTAATCTACGTGAAAGTGAAGCAAGTACGTTAACGAGTACCTTGTTGTAGCTTTTCTGGAACCACAAAAGTAATTAACGATTCTTGTGAATACTTGTTATTCAATTCCCTAAATTCTACCGCATGGATTGGGAAACATCGGGGAGCTACTGAATTCGCCGCAGTTGATGGATCAACCTCAGGAATGAATAATTCAGTTTACATTTGTCGAGGACTGATGGAAGTTCTTTCGGGACAACCCGTTCTTCAACCGGGATATTCGTTACCTGGCAACCGCTATTGCCATTGCACGATATCACCTTTTGGAAAAGAACAATGGACACCTACGTATGAACTATTGATCGATACACGTGCCTGGTGCAACTCTTATGTAAGTTCATCTTGGCATTTGTCCATCTTTTAGCAATATGTTTGAGGTAATTTACTATGGCAAATTCAGAAGACCCTTCTCGTCGCTACAAGTTTTTAAGTTGATTCAAAATCAAATCCAGTCACATACACACGTTTTTCTTCCCCACCTTTAATATGCCAGAAATTGCAGATATCAAAATGTTTTTATAAGATGTCGGGGTGCACCGGCGCACTAAGCTTCAATTTAAGTAATGTATGTACGATTTCTCTGTTAATATTGCCCCAAAATATTTCGCTGAGTGTAATTTGGAAATATTAAAAGACAACGACGGCGCTGTCCAGTTAAAATATTTCAGATTACTGTGTCTGAGAGACGTGTTAGTTTTGAAGCTGAATGCATCGGAAATAATCGGATAACGGTGACGAGAAGGGGATAGAACATAATAGACTCACCGAAACATTTGACTCCCATTCCACCACCATACTCTTGTAACCATTTTGACCAATTAAGTTATCAGAATATCATAATTTGAAAATGATGTCACACATTTAAACTTCGCGCTCTTTCGTAAACGCGACGGACTGATTTGCCAGAAATTACCAAAAAGGATATCACTAAAAGGATTGTATGCACTATAAATGTATTTACCATTGGCGAAACCGATGGCTTTTTACGCTGGTGCTACTTAAATCTACGCTGAAATTTTTGTACAGTAGTGCAAGTCTAGAAGTATAAGCTCATCTAATCAAAACTTGCCTAGCGCATTCGATCGAGAAACAATTTTGGTTTACCGGGCATCAAATGGGGTGTGGTCAGACACGTTCAGCTTTTATACAGCATTCAATGTTGGGTTTGTTCCTTTGGTTGGATTTATTTTTGCCGATATACTACATCCGATGGGAATTGGGTAATCGTGGAAAGTTGTGGCCGCAGAAGAGGTTGCCTCGATTTTATAAATCATCAAGCGTACAATACATATCATGAAGCACATCAGTTTTTGACATCCTATCCGACCATAATTTACGGATGGTTGCCAAGAAAAAATGGAAGCATTGTAGATAGCGCTGTTGAAGGTGTGCAAGAATAGTAAAGACGACGCAAAACTAAGAGTTGGAATGACTCAGCAAAAATCTCAAATAGGCTCGATGCGCTTCAGCGCATCCTATGGTTTTTAATATTATGTACATATATAATATTAAACTGTTTATGTACTGCATATTAAAATGGAAAATGCGATATGACATTCTATAGTTTTTAATATTATAAACATGTATATGTAATTCCATTATGCATATAGTGCATTTTAAAACTGCATATGCGATATGACATTTGTGAGCATGACATATTAAGCATATTATTGGTAATTCTTTAAGTACTAAAATCGTTCATTAGTTACAAAGCATCAAGTTGTAGGTAAACGTTATGGTGGCTTTGAAGGTGCGTGCGGATTAACTCTGCCTAGAGCCTTAAGGAACGGGAATGAAGACGGGCGTTGATTGGCTTTCACAAAGGTATTGTACTTTTGTAAACGATACTGTTACTTGATCGTAATGCGTTGTTAACGTTCCGCTTTGCTTCATTTTACTAGGCCCAATTCTTTTGTGTATGTTGCTTGACCGTAGACACTTAAATTATTATATTGTACCCTAATTATTTTGAGTTTTATTGATTGTTTCTTGTTTTTTGATTGTCATGGATAATTCTAAGAAGTGGCTGCAAATTTAAATATTCGCTTGTGTTTGAGTGTAAAAGTGTAATTGTGTTAATTAATTATTTTTTTATATTTAAGTATGTAACTTGCTGCGCTCCTGCAGTGACTGTACCACCAACCCTAATTGTAATTGGGGAATAGTGTTCCGGCAGGCGGGGCAATATGTACGAGATATTGCAGAAATTAGCGAGGAAGTGCTCGGAATTGTCAGATCTTCAGCCGAGTGTGGAGATCCTCAGTGTCAGCATGGTCTTGCAAAAAATCTCAATTATTGATTGCTCGGTTACTGGTTAGTTGTTTATTAATATTGTTGCCAATACCAATGTCAGTCCTTGTCGGTCCTTGTCGGTCCCCGTCAATTCTTGTCAATTCTTTTCGGTCCTTGTCGGTCCTTGTCGGTCCTTAACAGTATCAGTTAATCCTTGTGTCAACTCCATTGTTGTCAATCCCATAATTGTCTGTGACTTAAAATAAATAATTTAATTTCAAATTACAGTTAACAGAAAACAAATGTGTATGAACAAAAAATAAAGGTGTAAAATCATATTTATTCTCATTGTTGGTCCTACGTAAAATCATAGGGACCGACAATTATGTATTCTCATTGTTGGTCCTATGTAAAATCATAGCGACCGACAATTATGTATTCTAATTGTTGGTCCTATATAAAATCATAGGGACCGACAATTATGTATTCTCCTTGTTGGTCCTACCTAAAATCATAGGGACCGACAAATACTTATACTCATTGTCGGTCCTATGTAAAATCATAGGGACCGACAATTATATATTCTCATTTTTGGTCCTATGCAAAATCATAGGGATCGACAAACACTTATACTCATTGTCGGTCTTATGTAAAATCATAGGGACCGACAAATACTAATATTCATTGTTGGTCCTATGTAAAATCATAGTTACCAACAATTATGTCTTCTCATTGTTGGTCCTATGTAAAATCATGGGGACCGACAATTACTTATACTCATTGTCGGTCCTATGTAAAATCATAGTTACCAACAATTATGTCTTCTCATTGTTGGTCCTATGTAAAATCATGGGGACCGACAATTACTTATACTCATTGTCGGTCCTATGTAAAATCATAGGGACCAACTTTAGCGACAAATACTAACACTCATTGTTGGTCTTGTGTAAAATCATATGGAATATTTATTTTTATTTAGAGTGTCATTGCGATGCTAGTTCATAGGAGATAGATACAATTTCAGTGTTAATGGTATTTCATTCTGATGAAAGGCACTAAGTATTTTTGCTCAGACAGTCAATTAACAAAGCAAGTTTGTGGTATAAGATGCCGCCACTTGTAGCTATACTCCCTTGCTCCTGACGCGTGTTGGCTCCTAATTTTAAATACTCTCCTCTCTGTAAGAAACCAGTATACAAGTTTTTGTTTCACTCCAGTATAAATTTTAGAATTTTTAATTCATATACACACACACAATCATCTTTCAAGTTTGAAAAGTAATTAAATTAATTGGCAAGTATTAATTTATTAAAGTTCCATAAATTAATAGAGTCATTGTTACTGATATTACATGCATTTAGTCTGGTTTTGTTTGTCACTCGTCCTGTGGGTAAGTTTTTTTGTCTCATTTACATATCATTTTATGATATACATTTGTAGATTTGAATTTATTTGTGTGAAGTTTTTTCTACATAAATTTAAATTCGTAAATGATGATTATATTTATGTTGTAATTTTCAGTCAATGTGAATACATTTAAAACGTTAAGTGAGTTGACTTGGCTGCAACTGCTAAAGGAATTGTCCAAGGAAGAATTTGAACATTTATTGTTCGATCCCCTCCCACTCCACAGGATGTCCTTTGATACAAATGTGAGTTCAGTCTTCCGGTTCCCCGACGTCTATCAACTGAATGAACACAAAATCTTCACTCTGGATAAGGTTCGGCAAAGAAGAATTAAAACAACAGACCGATGCTTTTGTAGAAAGTTAAAGGAGGTTGTATATCAAACAATGCCCAATGACCAGAATACGTGCCCATCTGAAATAATTAAAGAATATCACCCGAAAAAACACTTTTATGGCACAACCATTACTGCAGATATGATTGGCAGTAAAATTAATATTTTGCATTCACAAGGCATAGCATTTGAGGACACCCGTACCAAGGAGAAAGAATATGTCAACGACTTTGACCTTTTTCCAAACGTAACCAAGAATTGGTGACATCTATTTTCCCTAGACACACTGGAATGCCCCCTTTACACGGACAAATCGTTAACAATGTTTGACCTGATAAGCAGGCGGTGGAATTACGTTGGCAAATATGGTACTTCATGTAAGATTTTTTCAAGTAAATATAACCTTGATTTATGGGAAAATAATTTAATACTAAAATGCGTATAGCTATGTTTATAAATTTGTTTGTTTTTAGCCCTTTTCATATTGACGATTTTAATTAGTCATCCACGGTTTTTATGTGGCGGGATACACAAAGGTCTGGATAGTGATCCCAAGTACCTGGACCAAGAAATTTGAAAAGGCTTTAGAAGAAAACGTTCCAAAACAAGCCCTTGCTAAGGTAGGCGCTAATTGCCAACGAAAATGGACCTGTGCAAAAAACTTGGTCTCCCCACAAATACTTACTGAGTGGGGAAATCGCCACACAATTGTTTGTCAAACTCCGGGGGATTATGTTTTGCTCAGAAGAGGGACTTACCATTTTGTATTTAACTACGTTCGGAGCAAATTAAAGAGTGTCAAAGAGTACAACAAATATTTTGTCTGCAGTGTTGGTCCTACCTAACATCATAGGGACCGACAAATACTTATACTCATTGTCGGTCCTATGTAATATCATAGGGACCCACCAAAACTTATACTCATTGTGGGTCCTATGATTTTACATAGGGATCGACAAATACTTATACTCATTGTCGGTCCTATGATTTTACATAGGGACCGACAAATACTTATACTCATTGTTGGTCCTATGTAAATTCATAGAGGCCGACAAAAACTTATACTCATTGTGGGTCCTATGATTTTACATAGGGACCGACAAATACTTATACTCATTGTCTGTCCTATGATTTTACATCGGGACCGACAAATACTTATACTCATTGTCGGTCCTATTATTTTACATAGGGACCGACAAATACTTATACTCATTGTCGGTCCTATGATTTTACATAGGGACCGACAAATACTTACACTCATTGTCGGTCCTATGTAAAATCATAGGGAGCGACAAATACGTACACTCATTGTCGGTCCCAAGTAATATCATAGGGAACGACAATTTGTTTATGCTCACTGTCAGTCCTATGTTAATGTATTCTTTTTAATTGTTTTTCTTTGAATTTAGGATTGGGCAAAGAGGCTTCGAATGGAATTTTCCTTGATGCAACAAACTTTGTTGCCAGTCAGTGCCATTGTTTTGCCCTGCCTTTCTGACATCGCTTCCGGGAAAAGATCTCCACAGACCTCCCAAGCTCAAACAATCGAAGAGCCATCAACTGGGGAGCCCTCGCCAGATCCGAAAACCGGAAAAGATGGTTGTAAGAAGCAGGGCAAAAATACAAAGCGATCTCGTGAAGAGTCTCCTCCCAAGTCTAATGTCCCCTCCAATGAAACCTATCATTGCACAGTGGAAGGATGTGCAAAGGTGTTTCAGAATGAATGCTCACGTCCGGAAGAGCCATAGCAAAGTAGATCAAGGTATGTATCTGCTATATTAGAATAATTGCCTTTTATTTAAAATTGATTAAATTTAAATTTTTTAATGCTGAAGTTTTTTCAAAAGTGCAAAAAGGTACTATTTATATTGAAAATAGTAGCTTAATAATTAATAAGTCTGACTTTTTGATGTGGTCAATTATTTGTTAGGCAACAATGATCTCAATTTGTATCTGAACAATAACAGATAGACTAGTAACACAAATATTCCTTCAATTGACTAAATAATTAGTATTTTTAAATAATAAATGATATTAATGGGGCTGCAATGAAGATCATCACAATTGAATTTAAATTGGTGTGTTACTCATTACATAATTAAATTACTGGACATCTTGATGACTTATGATGGCACCCACTATAATTGTATTCAATCTATAATATCACAATTACGTGTTACGGTGGGTCGCACAAGACAAAATTATAATGGCAGCTGGCATACAATTAGCTAGATAATGGCTACGAAAGTACAACATGATGTTATAAAAAATGTGCGGGAGGTAAATAATATTTGTGTCGATTGGTTCCATTTTAATTTCAAATGTTATAATGAACATTGAATATGAGTAAAACAGACAGTTAAGCAAAACTTTAAAGTGAAAATAGCCGAAGAGTATTCAGTGCAAGTAAATTTGATTTTTATAGAATCTGAAGACGAAAATTCTGTTTCTGGAAAAACTGCATTCTTCTCATGTTTTGGAAAGTGTACATGCCATAAAAACGTGGGTTTTATCGCAAGTAGCTCCGACCATTTGGTCTGGAATGGCGTCCTTGCAGCCGAAAAGTTCGTTGCGACTAACATTATTAATGGTCCGCGGCAATCTACGGTCACTGAATATTTTAAACTCAAATGACGCTTACCATACCTCATAATTTTACGTATTCTGTACAAAATAAATTATTATATAAATATATTTAGTTAGTTATTATTTATAAACATTAGTAGTATATAGTTATCCATTATTAACATACAGTAGCATCTCTATATAGTGGCAGGAATTTTTCCACTCCCTTGAAAACCACTATAGGAAATTCACTGTATTATCGATCTTATTTTATTTTATTTAGAATTATTCGTATTTTGTTGGTTAGTGTATCTCTGTACATATTTATTAGGAGCTTAAGATCAGATATATATCAAATACGAACTAATTAGATAAAATCCGACTGTCAAAATGTTTTGTTCTGCTATTGACAATGGTCGGGAAAAATTATTTTGTTTTCGCCCGACCATGTATGAAGTTTTCCGCCAATGGAAATATTGAGGTCGAGCTCGAAAAAATAATTAAATATAGAAACGTTTTGAATGAAAACGAGACCTCCAGCTTCGCAAACCAGAATGTTTTATAGTTATTGCGCATTTTTTGATAATAATGCTAATATTTGGAAGTTATTGATTTTTAATACAGAATATGTTAGTGTTCTATTCCGGAATCGTTGGCGATTCTTTTGTCGTATTTTGGGGAACGGGTTTATCCATTTTTTATTTATCCATTTACAGCCGCAAAAGTGATTTTATACGTTGATCTATATGTAGATATTTAAGTAAATTATCATTTTACTAAATTTCCTATATAGCGGTTCATAAGGGATGGCAAATTATCTGCCAATATATGGGGATTCCACTTTACCTTAGTAAAATGTAAATGTAATACTAGGGAAATTTTAAATGTATCTATATACAGGGAATGCTGTCTAAGAGGAAATCACAATATAGGAAATTCACTGTATAGATTAACTTTACTAAAAATATTTGTGTTCCGCATGTTTACTGTGTATGCTGGAGGTATTTATTGGAGTTGGTAGAAAGTTAATATAATTTGATTGCTGGATTCCAGAGTAAAAATTGAATATTCCCACGGTTTTGTGGGACAAATTCTTTTCAGAGTAGTACGTCTAAATATTTAAGAAAAACACTATGTTTACAGGCCTGGATCAGAACATTTGTTAGTCCAGTACATTACTATATACTACCAGTAATGATTCTGGACTTGACCGATAAATATTTTGTTGACTCTGTATGTTGTTAAATTTTGGACTTTCTATCGAAGGAACTCCAGAACAGCAGCACAGTCGAAATCGACAATGAAACCCGACAGTTATTTACCTAAACGATTTCAACTATTGTCCTTCTACCTGCTGTTTATTTTGACAGTACATATTATGATGGACAGGGGTCTTCAAAATTCGCTAAGCTTCAAGTGTTTCCAATTGATTTTATTTTCATGCCCTTCGTACAGTGCTTGGCAAGACCTTATGAAAGCGTAAAACGAGGATAATGAAATTCTTTAATATTTCGGTATCGCTCCTATGAATTGTCTGAGTTTTTAATATCCGATTCTTCGTAAATCCCGCGAATGAATTTTTGTTACAGAAAATACTCGTCACTGATGACATTATTTGAAGCCACCGAAATTCTCAGCAACGCAACGTCAAATCGGATTGACCATATAGTCAAGTACGATACAAAAGTACGTTACATAATCGGCTTTGTTAAACATTTTACTTCAACAAATAGAAATCAGCCACCTAAAAAAATATTTACGAATCTTAGATTCCGACATCCTTGTGTACATTGCCATTGACAGTGTACTGGCTCTAGTCAGTTTCCTGGTGGAAATAAGTTTAATTTTACGGACCAAATACCGCAACTCCAAAGTATGTGAGCATGGTTAAAACCAACTGTTTTGCTTAAAAAGGTCTATTTACTAAATCAGTTGTCACTGTATGAAGTCAAGTTAAAAAGGGATTTCCTTATTGTTCCGAACATTCCAATAGCTAACAACATTCTAAAGCTGTTTAACTTTGTTAAATTTATCTTGTTTAATTTCGATATTGATTGTTAACCCCTTGTAAAATTATAATGATAAGCTAATGTTTGTTGTTTGTTTATTATGTATAAAATTATAAGGACTAATAATTTTTATTTAGAGTGTCATTCCTTGGCTAGTACATAGGGTATATTCACATTTTCAGTGGCAGCGTTAATTCTGCCTAATGGCATAGGTACTAACAAATTTTGCTCTGACAGTCAGTTATTAAGTGAATTTTGTGGTACGAGATGACGCCACTTGTATATATACTCTCGCTTATGTTTGTTGGCTCGTGATTTGAAATACTCTCCTGTCTTCATTAACGCAGTGTACACATGTTTGCTTTACTCCGGGTTCAAGTCTAAATTTTTGCTTTTGTTACACGCATTAATATCAGGCTGTCTCTTTGAAGTTTATAAAATAATAAAACTGAATCGTCAAAAAAAGCATTAATTAATTTGTATACGTTAATTCACTATTCAAGTAATTAACAGCTAGTGACGTGATATTCATTTGGCCCATTTTCTCACATCACTCCTCCTGCGGGTAGGTATTTTGTCTCATTTACATATAATTTTATTTTATGCATTTGTAGATTTGCATTGTTTTTTGGGGAGTTTTGTATACATAATTTGAAATTCGTACATGCCAAATATGATTCTTTTATAATTTTCAGTCAAAATGAATAAATTTGCTAAAATTACTGAGTTGTCTTGGTTGGTGCTGCCAAAAAAAATGTCCAAGGAAGAATTTGAAGAATTAGTGTCGGATCCCCTCCCATTCCACAGGACTGCTTTTGACACAAATGTTATTTCGGTATTCAGTTTTCCCGATAAGTATCAGCTCAACGAGAAGAGAATTTTCGATCTGGACAAGGTTCGACAAAGAACAATTAAAACCACAGACGAGTGTTTTTACAGACAGCTTAAGGACGGTGTCTATCAAAGAATTCCGAATGACAAACAGGCAAAATCATCTAAAGTTATTGCGAAATACCATCCTATTAGGGATTTTTATGGAAAAACCATCACTGCAGGCGACATTCTGTCCAGTGAAATCAACATTTTGGGTTCACTTGACCTAGCATTTGAACACGCATGTACAAAGGAGCGAGAGTACGTAAATAATTTCGACCTTTTCCCAAATCAAACTACAAATTGGTGGCACCCATTTTCCCTCGACACATTGGAATGTCCACTTTACATTGACAAGTCCCTACCCTTGTTGGACGGTATAAACAGACCATGTAATTACTTCGGTAAATACGGTACTTCGTGTAAGTGTTTTTAGTAAATACAACTTTTATTGCATAAAATCCTTTAATACTAAAACACGTATAGATGTATGTTTATGTATTTGTTTGTTTTTAGCCCCATTTCACATTGACAACTACAATTTGTCATCCGCTATATTCCATATTGCTGGGTTTACAAAAGTGTGGATAGTGATCCCCCCAACCTGGACGACAAAATTCGAAAAGGCCTTGGAGCAAAATGTACCAAAAGACGCACTCGCCAAGGTTGAAAATAATTGTAAACGAAAATGGACTTGCGCAAAAATATTGGTCACCCCAAAGACACTTGTTGAGTGGGGAATTAAGCACTTCATTGTGTGTCAAAATCCAGGAGAGTATATTATGCTCAGGGGAGGGTCTTACCACGCCGTATTTAATTACGGTGGGAACTTTGCAAGGTCCGTTAACTATAACGATGATCGTTACTTTGAGATGGAAATTGAAGAATGTCAATGCAATCCCAAAAACCAAATTAAGGCCCCTTTTAATGTTCACATTATGAAACAGCTTTGGCATAGGTATCAAGAGGAAAGAATTGGTAAGCATTTAAAAACAAATAGTTAAAAACTTGTTCGATTTTGACTGTTAATCCTATGTAACATCATAGCAATTAACAAATAGTTTGCATGGAGTGTTAATCTTATGTAAAGCCATAGGGAATAAATATTTTTACATTGGACGTTAATCCTGGGCGTGTAAACTTATTCTTTTGTATTGTTGTTTTCTTGAATTTTAGATTGGGCAACTAGAATTGGGTTGAAATTTGCGGTTAAGCATCAAACTTCGTTACCAGTCAATGACGGGGATATTTTGGTCCACCCGGCTGCCGTCGTGTCTTGGAGTGGAAACACAGAGCCAGATTCAACTCCCCAAGCTCAAAACATCGAAGTGCAACCAACTAGGGAAACCTCGTCGGATCAGCGGGTTGGAAAATGTGGTAGCAAGAGGAACAGTAAAAATAAGAAGCGACCGGCCAAATCTCCTCTCAAGCCAGACGGGACAGTTGACATCCTCAACAAAAAACCTTTCGTTGCCCCGTGAAAGGCTGTTCAAAGAATTTCCAATATAATTGCCGGATGAATGCTCTTGTTCGTCAATATCACAACAAAATGACCCAAAACTGCTAGATTAGAATTACATTTAATTTAGAATTGCTGAAATTAAAATGATTAAAAATATAAACATAATACTTTTTTTTCAGTGACTTGTGACCAATGTGGCGGAAAATTCTAGTTTGAAAAATAAGAAGCGCCATCTCCAGACTGAAAATTGTACGGGTAACGGGAACAATGAACAGGACAGCTCGGGTGGCACCAATTAGGTTTTTAAAAATAAGACGGGTTGTCAAAGTGCAAACGGTACTATACATAAAGGAAATGGTATGTAATGAATGGCAAGTCTGACTATGCCTAATATTAAGACCATCTTAAAGTAATTTAAAGGTAATAGAAATTGTATGTGTTTATATCTGAACTGTATCGAATAGGCTAATAACGAGACAGCTACTTCAATTTCAGAATGTCTGAGTAATTATTATTATTAACTGTGGAATGATATTAATTGTGCTAAAACAAACATTATCACCACTGAAATTAAATTAATGTTTGTTACTCGTACACACATTAAATTTAAAATTTTGAGGGTCCTATGTATATCTCAGCATTTCATAAATAGCATAAATTACTGGTCAAGCAATTTTAAATTGATTACTTTGAACCGACATATATTATATCGCATATGCAATTTTAAAATGCAACATATAAATAATTTTATTGTATACACATATGGTGCTGTAATGGAAAAATACGGAAAAGTTAGCACATCTTCTACATCAATAATTTATGGTTTATAGGTTCCAAGACACTGACATAATTTAACCACTAATTGATAATTATAAAACTTATAAATATGTTTTCTACCCCCGATCAGGAACTTCTTTTGAAGTAATTGAATTGAGTCCATACGGGAATCTAAATGGTTATTTAAGGCAGTATTTGGGAAGCTCCTCCAATGTAACACCAGAAGGAGTAGCAAAGACGACTCAGATGATTGAAATGGGGTATGTATAAGCATTTTTATGATAAAAATGTTTTTAACTTATAAAGGATACTTTGAAATGTAATCATTTTTAGAAGCAGGAATGACCGCAACTCAGTACTGAGGTCATCAGTTTTAAACATGTTTTGCATACAAATTGCAGAAGGAATAGAGTTCTTACAGTATCACTAAAAAGGGTTAAATTCTTTTTTTACATTTGGCTTATACAGGACCACGGTCCAATGACAGGTAATTCATGGAGATTTGGCCACGCGAAACGTCCTAGTTAGAAAGTGAAACTTTTTTTATAGACGAATCATTCCCGTCCGTCCGTCCGTCTACAAAATCTTGTGAGTCGCTCAACTCAACAACGGAATGACATACGGACATGGGACTTGTCCCAAAAAATCGGACATACATTCTAGATGTGCCTTTTGATATTTTCCCTGACCCAGGGTCAACTGTTTGACCTCTGAAAATTATTTTCTGGATACAATTATCAAAAACTCTTGCATTTGCTATATCTTTTCAACGGATTGAAGTATGGACATGCGTCCTTTACAGATACCAATCAAACTCTATTTCCTTACCCTACTAAAAATCTTTAAATATAAGTTTCACTTTCCTGCACATGCAAACAAAGTTTGCCCAAATCAGTGCAGGGCACGGATTTTTTTTTGACAATAAAGTTATCAAAATTACGGATTTTGGTCTATCATGTAAATTGTATAATTCCAAGAGTTGTACTAAATCAAAAAAGGTACATATTTCTATGGACCTAAATGTCATACTAGAGTGCTGTTTGAAATATCAACGACCACAAACTATAACGCATTTAGGACTTGATTGCGTTAAATTACAATTTTGTAATGTCAAGGCTCCTTGACCATGGCGCTGGATGGTGATGGAGTCGTTGCGATATGTTCAGTTTTCTACCAAATCCGATGTTTGGAGCTTTAGTGTGACGGTTTGGGAAATTTTCTGTCTCGCTCAAGTTCCATTTTCAGGGGTGAATTGGACAACGGAGTTTACAGATCAATTGCCATATAGGTTTGGACTGGAAAAACTTCACATGGCTCCTCCGAATGTGTACGATTTGCCCTTAATTTTGTGGGTGGAGAATAGGGGTGAGTATCTCGTTGGTTTTAAAATTCTCGTTTGTCTCGTTCTCGTATTTTTTTCAGAAACTAGAACGAGATATTTTGAGAACGAGAGTAGCGAGAGTAAGCAACGCACGAGACAAACGAGACAGGGCAAAAACATGGTTTTTGTGTTGAAATTAGGGGTGAGTATAACGAGACAACGAGACGAGAATCTCGTTTATCTCGCTCTTTATTCATCAACGAGACAGTACGAGACATCTCGCTTTATTTAACGAGAATATCGTTTGCAATTAAATCTTGTTGAAGCCCATTTCAAACTGAAAAATGGGGTGTTTTGTTATACCATTTTGTCAGTTAAGACATTTTGCAGTTCTTGGTGCTAGTTTTTATTGCGGTGGGTCTTTATTAATTCTTTTCAAGGCTTCCATGTTTTCACATTTTATGGTCCAAACCCAAAAATAAATATTTTGCGACTTGGGATTGTTCCGATTTGTGAAGTTAAATAAATTTGTATGTTCTTTCACCAGAATTTGTGCAGGCAACAATTAAATTGCATATATTAATTTAAAACCTTAACCGTAGGAAAAGGGGATGAGAATAGGATTGTCCTGCTTCTTTAAATTATTATGACAGGGAGTATTTTATATTTCGAATGCATGAACGCTATTCATTTCTACATTAAATCGATTTTGATATTGGAGATTGACCGATGATCCTGTCTTTTTAAATGATTAGTCTGCTTAATATAATATTTGAATGACTAATCTCGATAGAAGTGTATATTAATCAAGTCCTGACTGACTGTAACACCAAATGTACCTACAGAAAGATATTATAAATAATAATTTGTGCGGTTTATACTTCGATACGGCTCTAGCCCTAGCAGTAAAGAATTTTCTCATTTCTTGTTTACAAGTTGGAGCCGTTTTGTCCAATGCAGCTGTAGTTCTGTAGTGTGTGGATACCAAAGTAGAGACAATGTCCCCGTATGTATGTTTCGCGAGATATTAGCACATAAAACTGCATAATACAAAAATACTCTGTATTCACAGAACATCCCCACAGTACCGTAAGCACGAATGCCGCAACACACAAATACATATAAATATTTAACTATACATAGAACGAGTGAAAGTTAAAGCTGCCGACAGAGATGGAAATGAAATGTCGCATAAGTAGATAAGGGTGTTGACGCCATGACGCTCTGTATTTAAATAGTAACCGTTGCAGTACACGGAATATTACCAAACTTGTGGATCATTGTAAACGTACTCCTCAAAACAACCACAATTACTATTCTCCAACAGAGTGCAACATGCCTGCATAACTCTAACCTAAAGCTATCATCTACAAGTTTATCTTCATGTCTTAGTGGATTAAAAAGTTAGGCTACTGATTGTACAAGATATTTTCATAAAAATCCTCTCTAATTGCAAGTACACGTAAACCAAGCAATAATCTTGCTTCTTGTACTCCACCAACCACAAATGAGTAGGATTGTATTTCGCAGGTGAAGTGGCATAATAATGTAAATGCATTATGGTTTAATAATGACTCAGTTGTGACCCAGCTGACAGGTTTATCATTTATTGTCATTCCACGTTTCTAAATTGTACGACAATTACAATTGACCCTTACTAGGAGAACTTTGGCTTTATTGTCTCAGCAGCGATTGTCAAATATTTTCTCACAGATTTAGTTTTTGAAAACTTCCGATCCGAATGGGATGTAACTGAGTGGAATATTAATGAGAAAGCCAAAGTTGAGATTAAAATTGAAATCAAGGTCCAATTCATAAATCTTGTTTGAAAGAAAGACGTATTTTGCAACAGCCTGAGGCTCCCGGTGTATTATGCCTAGGGTATGTCGATTTGAAAATGCCCGGCATTTTGGGCAACTCGCCCGCCCAAAATGCCAGGGCATTTTGGGCATTTTCATTTCAGGGCGAGGGCGGCATAATAGGGCATATTGGGCAAGGGCATTTTGGGCATTTTCATCGAGGACAAATTGGGCATTTTGGGCAGAATCGTGGAATATAATAGAACAAAATATACAATTTGACAATGAATTTGAAAATTACTTTGTAATTTTGGAGAAAAAGAGTTCGAAATTACCTTGAAAATTGTATTCTGTATGTCATTATTTTGACGAAGTTAATTCAACCGGTGATGAAATACGTTTGGATACCACAGGTCATATTGAACATTACAATTTGTGAAACACCTGTACAGTACACGATACAGCTATAAATTAAAATATTCTAAGAACTATTTTTCCAAACTGCAGACGATGTAAAATGAACTTCCACCATCCTGGGAATATTCACATACCCCTATGCATGTATGTATATTACTGTGATCAGAAATTTCTTTTCGGTTAAAATTTGAACCCATACGGTAATTGTTTTGTACACCATAAAACTACAAACAACTATATTTGGGGGACCCGTATGGAGGATGTATATTGGTTTCTACTCGAGCCATTTTTGGCTGATCGTTGCAAACTGCAGACAATAGTGATGTAGAATAAAATGAGTATAAAATTCAGCTACATCACCCATTTAAATTTTGACTGATCCATTACCATCAGATTTTTACTTTAGGAGTTTGTACTCCAAAAGAAAATAGTACTTCTGCCCACCCGTCAGTGACGCATATGTAAATTTATTTAATATTATTGTTTACATAGAAATTTATTTTCGTAGGAGTGATAAATGATATCACCTCATGTGAATGAAATTAAATTGATTTGACTGTTTTTGCCATTAAAATATACGCGAAGAAGCGAATAACCAGACATTCACATTTGTAACTTTTCCTTGGCTGCGCTTTCATGCATTTGGATGGATATTCTGAATATATGCTATAGTAATCCAATTTTGGTGCCATGAAAATGCCCAAAATGCCCAACTTGCCCTGCCCAAAATACCCAAAATCAGGGCATTTTCAAAAGCTGCCCACATGCCCAGTTTTTGGGCATGTGGGCAGGCATTTTGGGCATTTTCAGCTGGGCGGGCAAATACTGCAGGGCATTTTCAATCGACATACCCTAATTATGCCGTAGGACAAATTCCGACCAGTTGACTGCTGTTTCAATTGGATTCATTGGCCGATCTCTGAAAATGATTGACATTGCCTTCATATTGGTGGAGTACCTGGTTTTGCATCAGGGTTTAGATAGCCTGATAAAATAATTGAACAGGAGTAAAATTATATAGTTACAGTCTTACTTCTGATTGTGTAGAATTTTATCAAAAGAATTGAAAGTGGTTAAAATTTCCGAATTGATTTTCCTGATTTCTAAGCTGATTCCTATTTCAGTGGCGTCTATTCTGTAGGCATTGAAATTTTGATCTCTAAAGTTTGGAATAAAAATTACGGTTACACAATGTTATGTCCTCGGACAAGGAATTAAGCCCAGCGTGGCAAACAAAGGCTCTCAATTTTGGATGACCTACGTAGTTTTAAAATTGAACTCATCAGCAACACAACCAAGCATAAGTGCAATGAAAAATATTCAAGCATAATACAAAATACATAGTTCATATGATCAATAAAAGTGTAAAGTCCAACACAAAATTTGAAACTGAGGTATCCACTTGGATGTAATGAGGTTCATAGGCTTGTTTTCCGGCATAGGTCCATCCCACCTCCAGATATACAAAATATTAGGGAAATGTCTCATCATGGCAAAGAAGTTACTTTTAATTTCGGGTGGCAATGTTGCCAAATGAATTGTAGAGCCAAAAAAAATAAAAACAACGCCATCAGTTGCATTGTTTATGATAGTTTGAAATTCCTGTTTAAAAAATCCAGACAAATTAGCGCAATCACTTCAGAACGTTTTTCGTAGTGGTCATATTCACAAACCTACACCAATCAAAGGTTTTGTAGGCAAAAATCATGGCATCCCTCCTATGCTGACAACGAGGCGGAAGTGTTCTATAGGTAAATCATTTGAGTAATGAGTTGCATAGAATACAGGATTTGCATTTGTGTAAATTTCAGCAAAGGCCGGGACTTCCTCATTCTTCAAATTGTACCTCTTCTGCATTAATGATTCCAGTTTGGGATACATGAAAATTCGTCAGTTAATAAACCAATGGAGTGGAGCTAAATAATTTTCAAACCTCTCCCACATATTCATGGGGAAAGAATAATCCGAGCCAATGTATGGTATTGTGGCATGCTCGTCCGGAAAACCGAATAGACAAGAAATGAAAGTACAAGAATAATATAAATAGAATTAATTTTTCTTTCTTGTGGTGCGTAATCATCATACCACATTCCCCGTAGTGAGCATTGTCTATGACCAAATATAATTTTCCTTCGTTGATGTCATAGTCTAAGACGGAGTTTCCCCTGGCCTCCATAATAATTTCACAACTTTTCACTGAGTGTGCATTTAGGTAATCGAAAATCCAGGAATGCTTGTTTTCAAGACAATCCCGACCTCTGTCTGGTGGGTAAACTTCTTGAGTCGAGTTGAATATTGCCAGGGAGAACAATTCATGGATTTTCCGATGTTTGAAAGGTTGGTTCATGTGACCGGACACAAATGTAACATCATCACCCCTATCTGCCAAGGCAGATGCCATTGGCCAGAGACCTAATTTATGACTTTATGAGCCTCCTCCAATAAAGACTATTTACGACTTTTTACCTGTTTCTGCTAAACTGGAAGGTACAAATTTGGGCTGCCAAAATAAGAAAAATAAGCCTAAAATTCGTTTTAATCGCTGTTTCTTCCACGTTTCCTACCTTAATTATTTCCCTGCAATCGTTTAAACGATTTTATTGTTCAGAGATTAAGTAAGGTCAGAAAATTTTCAGCAACTGAGTTTCAGAGGTTAATTAATGCACGTTCCAACAAAATTCAACAACCCACATATAATGACAAATTCGTTTGTTGTTGTCTTATATATACACCACTACTGTAAAAAAACTGCTTCTCATAAATTTGTATCGGTTTTGATTCTATGTTGTATTCCAACTCCTTTACTAATAATTAATTCTCATGTGAATTTTTGCACCAGGGTAGTCCAGGGTTCCCAGAAGTCCTGATTTGATCAGGACTGTCCTGATTTGAACCAGGTTCACCAGATGACCTGAGGAGCTTGAATTTAGTCCTGATTTCGAAGTTGCTAACAAAACCACAGCATTTTGGGATAAAGTGACGAAACGTTGTCATTATATTTCATAATGTCGACCATAATACTGACAGATACTTTATACACGTGAACATAAATGCTACCCCGGAAGTAAAATGGTTTTCAGTTTAAGTTTGAACGGTTCAATTTCGTATTATGATCGACACTCGACACTGCAGTTGTACGGAGCAGTTCTGTAGTTTTGACTTAAAATTACCAATAAAAGTTCATAAAATCTAACGTGAGCCATGATCACGCTCTCGAACTTAATAAATTGGAATATTTCGTGAAGGAATACGCACCGTTTTATTAAATGAATCAGCAAAGGAGATAATTATTTCGGGTTGCAACACCTGTAGATTTGGTGTAAATTGTGCAGATGGTGGGATCAAAAAGCATATTTTGACAGAAAATCATAAAACAAGCGCTAAGTTGGGTCAAGCAAATTTGTCTGTTTCAAGCATTTAAAAACCGTGATTAGAAAACCACAGATGACAAATTAGCCCTGACTTATAATGGGGTAAAACATTACCCGTCTTTCAGTAGTTCGAACGGTCTTTCTAGATTTATGAGACAAATAGTTTTATATTCTAAAATAGCGGTTGCATTGAATTTAGGAAAACCCAACTTTAGTTGAACTGAAATAATATCTGTAAAATATAAATTAGATTGTACATAACTATACATAGGAGATAATTAGGTAATTAAAATCAGACACAAGAAATCAAAAATCTAATTGCTTTAAATTGATTTGTCAGATTCTTATGATGATTCGAAAGAATCAGGGTGACTGTATTTTTTCGGAACCTTTCCAACAGGAACCTATTCAAAATATTGAAACTAGAATCAACAAGTTTTCCCCTGTATATGAAAGCCAAATATAAATCGTTAAATTGCACTGAAACGTATCTGACTTTTTTACTTAGAACTCCTGATTTGAAATTCTAATAATCTGGGCACCCTGGATAGTCTGTATTAAAGAGTAATACAAGCAATTTAGTTCTTCTGGCATAAAGACAGGGGATTTTCAGAGGACCTGACGGTAGTGGAAGATATGAATCGTGGCGTCCGTCTGTTCTGTTGTCTGTTGAATTTGTAGGCATCCTTATTATTATTGGTCTCGACCTGTCCGTTGATTTAAACTTTCGCGGCTTTGGCTTTACAATTCAAAGCTTCGCGGCTCATTTCACTATATAGCCAAGCAAGTCGGTGGTATACACAGCAAGCCGAGAAGCACAGTGGGCAGAAACTCTTTCGCAGAGACGAGGTTTTTCAGCTCGCTCAGTTCGCTGTGCTTCTCGGCATATAACAACTGCTTGCAGCATACTGGAAGCTCGCAATGTTACGCAATTTTAGATTATCACTTAAAAGCGCTAATCATAATTATTTTAAACATTAGACATAAATCATCAAATTTGGATTAAATTAAGTCTGGTAGTGAGAAAAACTACGCTCGGTTACAGCACTGACGAATTTGAGGAGAGGAGATTTTTAATGACTGAACTTTGTACACATTAGTGTGGGATTCTTATTAGGAAAAAGCAAATGGAATTGAAAGTACTTATTGCAATAGTTTTTATATATAACGTCAGATAAATTCTCAGAATTTGTATTGCTGAAGTTATTTGCGCACTATTTTTTAATTACAAGCCTTTACATCCATACATTTGATCTTTATATCCCCTAAAAATATCATTAGGAATTAAGGATTGATTTGTAGAAACCATGGACTTTAGTAACAATGATGTTGCGCTATAAATTCCTTTCACTTTTCCTATTTTAAATTATCAGTGCGTCCAGTGTCTGAGGCTTCAGTTACATTATTACGGTGCAACTGAGATATATACAAATTATAATCACATAAAAAATCATATTTGATCAGCACGTTGTGCTGATCCACTAAGGGGTGAAGCACCATACAGTGATTCAACAGCAAGATTTAATAACAATGTTGGTTGGTATTAAGTTGATCAAGCGATTAGTTAAATTTCCCGTGTATAGCAAAATATTGAGTTTGGGAGAGAACTTTAGTACTTAGTACTTAGTAGTTGTACCATAATTTTTTGATGTTGAATTGCCAACTAGCTTTTTGAAACGAATTGTTAGTCTTACAATTAATAGTTCACATGTCTCATATGAGATTACTTTGCCCAGCAAAGCGGGCTATTAATATTAAGCCTTCTCGACATGCCATGATACGGGATCTATAGCAATTTACGGTTTTGTGCATACTCTCAGAATTCTCAAGTAATTGCCCCTGTGCGAAGCACAGGGCTTTTACTAGTTTTGTTTGATTATTTACAAAAGTTCACATTCAAATCAACCGCGGTTTTTGATCTTGTCCTATGCTGACCCTACTATTCCGCTTCAGCCCTGGTTTAATTTCAAATTTTAAATTAGCAGTATGTATCTGTCGTAAAACAAGGGTTCTCGGTTCGTATGGAAACTTTAATGAAACAAACTGGCTTTTGAAATATAACAATCAATTTTGAATGCATATAATTTGCGTTGCTGTTAAATTAACCTAATACAGATGTTCAGAAGCCCAGCATTAAGCCCCCGATAGGATGAATTACTAATGATGTTTAATTGTATTCAGTTGTGAGATCAAAGATTGCAGTTAACTTTCAAACATTATTGAACGTTAGAATGTTGTAAAGAATATATATATTTGTAAACTTTTCAAAAATTCGAAATTGTAAACAAAAATTGATACTTTCCTAAAATTTCACCTACTACAGCCAGGGTTGAACAAATGAAAATGCCCTAGGTTTTATGCCTGCCCTCCTGAAAATGCCCTGAAAATGCCCAAAACGCCGAAAATGCCCTAAAAATGCCTTACTCTGAAAATGCCCGGCATTTTGGTCATTTTCGGCAGGCATTTTGGGCATATTGGGCATTTTTACAGAAACTTATACACTATGACCATTATTGTTTCGTTAGCGAATATAAGGGAGTATTTCATAGCAAAATCAAACCCACCCAGTTTTAGAAAATGTTATAGTTGATAGTGGTCCCGATCTTTCAATTCTGAATCAAAAAAACTCGATTCGATTCAATTCAATTCTGATTCATCATTTTTCGATTCAATTCAAAGCATGAATTGAATCATTTCATTCAATTCACTTCATGAATGAAATCACGCGAAATGCCTTGAATCACGATTCAAATGATTCACTTGCAACGAATTTGTTTGCATATTCCGCTAAAAATGCAGCAAGTAACGCATCACATTAAAAATTTCGTACGTGTTTCTGAGAGACATTTTTGATTTTTGTTGGGAAACCGACTCATCAATTACTTTGTAAATAATAATTTTTATACATGAAATACATCAATTATTATAATTTATTATTACAGCATTTACTAACCGTCCAATTTAGATCATAATGTGACAATTAATTAGCAGGATATGCAACTCGAATTTGCTAAAGTTACAGTCAACTCTCGCTATAATCGATGCTCAATTTGCAAAATTTGTCCCTTCTGACCATAGTGTTATATGTTGTGTAAATGGAAATCGGGAATGGAAATCCCAATCCCTTATATCAAATAATCCCTTATAAGGGTATCCCTTATAGCGAGAGTATACTTTATTGACAATTTTAGTGATAGTGGAATTTTTTGAATTATAATCTTTCGCGGTTTTATGTATCTAGTCATTATAAAATCCTGAAATAAAATGTTTATGTTACCACCTTTTACTGTCTGAATGATTTGAATCATCATTCGATTCAATTCAGCCCGCAGAAATGAATCAAAGTGAATCCTGTGAATCGTGAATTGAATCGAATCATTGAATTTCATTCAATTCATAATTTGAATTGAATCAAAACGAATTTTTTGAATTGAATTGAAAGATTGGGACCACTAATAGTTGATTTTGAAAAAAGAATTTAATTCGTCTAATTCGTTACTTATGGCCAGTGGTTATTTCAATAATCCTTAAACAAATTTTAAGCCCCAACGGAGTTGCAAACATTCAACACTATAAAAAACTGTGGGATGTGGAAAGAACAATTTGCACAGTACCAGCATAAATTCTGTATTTTGATAAAGTATAGAAAATTGCACACAATCATTAGATACATAAGATGCGAAGGTTATAATATATGTCAAAACTTGGAGCTTCCGTAGCAAAATTTGTGTCGACTTTAAAAATTGCATTTAGCCCTAGTAAACCGGTCTAATAATTCTAGGAGTCAAAATGTAACAATAAATACATTTGGATGATGACGAGTTTTGAAGCTCGCAAACAAAGATATTTTTAATCTTTTAACAACTATTTTATCTTTTTGTGCTGCATCTTTGCCCGAATATGTTTGTTCTTGAAGTCTAAATAATTACAGACACGGTTTAAAAGCGATTATTAAAATTATCAAATTCGTGATATGAAAAACTCTGCCTCTTTATAATCAATCCGCACTGGTCGGAATTCAAGTTTTGTAAATAGCTACTCCGTTTATCACCATGGATATTGAGATGTAACCATCTCTTTTCCAAAAAAACAAACATTGAATAATTTCGAGCAGCAATTGAAGTTGAGAAAATAATATTTTTATTTTCTACGTCAATCTTCATTCTGCCACTGACGGTTCACGAAGTCAGTCGCTAGTCATTTTTTCTGTTTGCGCTGTACTGACGAGTCCCAAATAGGACGTAACACCGGTGTCTGCAGGTAACAAGGTTTCTGGTCTTAAAGTATCAACTGTTAGTGGACGCCAGGTATACGCCTTATGCGGAAACAGTTTGTTTCTATCATGTTATCACGTAATCCAGTTTTAAATTATTAAAATTATTTGCAACATACTGTTTTGTGACTTATTAGCAGGTAGCTAATGCCATATATGTAAAAATTGGAGCGAATATGCCGAAAATACCTGCTTTAGGCTGAATATAGATATGTGTAGATTTGTATAGATGTATATCCATAGATGCCCAAAATGCCAGGAAATTTCTGGTAGGCATAATGCCGAAAATACCATGGCATTTTCAATTGTCCAACCCTGACTATAGCTACCACCTGGTGCATTTTGAAAGGTTTACTTTGACCGAGTCAAAAGATTTGGCGTGAGACAGAGCGGATGACGGAAACAACAAATTCGCTTCACTAGAACCTGCGCGTTTACGAGAACCTTGTGACACATTTTGGTCTTCTGCGGTCACAATTTTTGACTAGATTAGACACGATTAAATCTCCATGGAATTTGTTACAAGTCGAATAGCACATATTATTCTCTCGCTCCAAACAAAGATGATTAAAACTGCAAAAAAAGGGGCATACAAAAGATAACAAATTTCCTGACAATAAAATAAATTCTAAAACGATTCAACCTCATTGTGTTTTTTATCAGCAGTCCTTAATTCATGATATTTGAAGTCGCATTTTAAAGGAACGCTGCCAACGGGGCTATTACAAGCAACTCTCAAAAATAGTTCTTAGTTTCAAGACATTGTATTGAATTGTAAGAATTGAATCGAAACAGGGCTAATCTCAAAAACATTAAATATTAATCCCGTGAATTATAATATTTCATGGAAATGTTTGTAAAATAAAAAAAATTCAGGACATTCAAAAATCAAACGGTTTGGTATTTTGAATGAATTTTTTAATAATTTGTGCCTCCTTTATATAACACATTCAATAACGTGACCAAAAATGTCTCCAATCTAAGGCCACGATGAGTTCATTCCATGTACCTATTTTGTAAATAAGCTACTAATGTAATCAGATAAATCGACGTCACTAATATTGTAGCTTCATTGTGAGAAAGTCAAAATGTGCCTTCAATCTAAATGTCACAATACGAATATGTATCAAATCAGAGTTGAGGAACAATGTAATGCGTTTTCCTAATTACGTATTACAATAGGGAAGACAATTTCAAAGTTTAGGTTTTCATCCCGTTGTTGTTTTTAACATCACAGACACTACACTGGTGGGAAAAATTCATGTGTAAAATTCAATCTGCCTGTTTTAACTCGTCAGTGTATTTCCTAGTCCATTTTTATTTCGACATTTGCTTTTGAATAGGGATTATAAATCTAATTCAAGGTAGTGAGTGCCCACCCAGATTAATTGAGCTCGGTACAGGTGTGGTGCGAATAGTGTTGATAGTACAATGTCAGGGAAAATTTTCCTGATCGCGGCATTTTGTTTTGCAAGTGCTTTTGCTTCAGAGATTTTTATTCAATCACCCAAAATTACAGACTACGGTGATTGGGGGGAATATGAGGAATGTCCACCAGGGATGTATGTCTACGGGTTTCAGCTAGTATCAGAAGGGGACCAGGGTGCTTTCGGAGATGATAGTGCCCTGAGTGGGATCTATCTTTTATGTATCCCTTTTAAAGTTAAAAGGGATTCACCTGATTTCCTCAGCTGGTACATGTATTCCAGAGCATTTGCTATGATTTCGAGCTCCGTGGGTCATGCCGGGTACTCTCGTGGGGTGTTCGATTGTCCACCTCCTCACTTTGCTACTGGATTTGAGCTCCGAACGGACTATATTCATGGGCTCTTGTACGACGACACAGCTGCTAACAACTTCAGACTTACCTGTTCCAACGGTCAGGTTCTTGAAGGTGATGCAGAATCCTGGGGTGAATGGACTGGAGCTCAAACTTGTCCTAGAGGTTATCTTATTTGCGGGATGCAAACTCAAGTTGAGAAACCTGGCGGTGAGTACAAAATAAAGTATGAGTAGGGGTTCAGGAATCGTAAAAACTGATTTCATAATTAGCAAGTAATAATTTGAAACATTGTGGCTTATTTTTCCAGCTGTTGATGAAACCACATTAAACAACATCAAGCTGCGCTGCTGCATGAAGCCTTAAAACTTGAAGATTTTATTCAGTATATTTATGTATTTGCATGTTTTTAAAAATGCTTGAAGTCGTTTAAAGTACATTAAACATCACAATGATTTACTTAAACAAACATTTTCAAGTGAGCATGTCACACGCCGTTTTTAGCACTACATCTAGTGAAGCTCAAATTTTAATTAATGATAATTTAATGCGATAAATCTCCTTCTTTGTCACGTAGACGTTAATAACTTATGTACGTACGACAAGGATCGGATATACGAAAAAAAAATCATAGGCAGGATCGGATATACTACTACATAATTATCGTGCATTATCCAAGAGGATCGGGTGACGAACGTCTGTTTTACGGATAACCGCTGACAGTGTTTTAGGGGTGAAGCTAAAATGCCCAACTGCAAATGCGGGATGCATGGTTTTCTGTCCGAATAAAGGGGACCCGGCAACTTTAAATTTTCTGTAGGGACATATTATATAAATATTAATAAACCTATTGTTTTTGAAGGACATTAGGTTATTTGTTTGACCTCAACAAATTAAACGAGGTCGCATAAACACATGAACATGGATATGTACAAAAATCATCGCTACGCGATAATTTGAGGCTTCGCGTAGGGTGGCGTCAGCTGCGGCCGTCAAAGTAGGAAAAATTTTCGTTTTTTTCGAAATTTCAGAATTGTTTTCGAAAAAACTATCTGGCCGATTTCAACCAAATAGACAGTAACCAATACGTTTTACATAAGCAATATTCACAAAAAGTTTCATTAAAATCGATTTAGTAGTTTTAGAGATAACAGTCATTTGACATAAAGTCCAAAATTTCAAGCATTTTTTTCAAAAAAACTATACGGCCGATTTCAACCAAATACGAACTCAGCCTTACTTTTGATACAAGTAATGCCCATAAAAAATTTCATTGAAATCGGTTCTGTAGTTTTTGCGTAATCGTGCGGAGGGACACACGGACAAGGCTATTTTACTAGGGGGCTGACGGAACCCTAAAAAACTTTTTTTAAAATTTAGCGAACGCATAATCATTACAATTTGACACGGGAATTTTAAATACATTTTTAGAGTATTATAATACGCTCTCTGGAGCAAGTGACACAACCCTTTTGAAGTATTTATAGGAGAACGTATCATCACTAGCTTATGCGGTTACATCCTATAGTTTCGCTTCACCCCTTAGTGACTTATTGTTAACACTTAGTGCAGATAACTACTGATTTGGAATTACTGACCTTACAGACTTAATTTTACTGTTTTTTGGTGAGTTACTTAATGGGGGTATTTAATGGATGTACTTGATGTGCGAACTGGAAGTACTTTCAATGTGCAAGTTTTTTAAGTTAAATGTAGTTGTTGATGAGACCACATTAAACAACATCAAGCTGCGCTGCTGCTTGGAACCTTAAAACTTGAACATTTTATACAGTATGTTTGCGTATTTGCATTTTTAATAAATTCTTGAAGTCTTTTAAAGTAATTACATTAATCATTATAATGATTTACTTAAATAAAGCATTTTCAAGCGAGCATATCACACACCGTTTTTAACAGCAAATCTAATCTTCAAATTTTAAATCGGGATAATTTAATTCAATAAAATTCCTTCACGTGTCATGTATTTGTTGGTAACTTAATTACGTACGGTAAGAATCGGGCACAGAAATATATAGGGGCAGAATTGGATGCTACAATTTGCATTGTCCAAGCGGATCGGTTGATCGACGAATTTTTGTTTTAGGATAATCCGCCGAATATTTTGTAGGGGTCACCAGAAAAAATCTATTGCACACGCCGGGATATTTAGTTGTCAGCTCGAACCAAGGGCACCAGACTACTCAAAGTTTTTCGTAGTGACAGATTAGATAAAAATTAAGAAGCCTTAATTAATGTTTTGAAAAATATTTGATCATCCATTTGAACACAAAAAATAAATGAGGTTACGAATAAACAAATTCACAAACACCGTTTGTACAAAAAACTGAATTAAAGCTTGTTCCATCTATAGTCAGATTCGTCGTTAACAAAAAATATTTTTCGTGAGGTGGTAGATATCGCGTTAACTCGCACTTGTGTCATTTCAATATTGTTGTACACTTTTTTCAAAATTTAGCGAATGCATAATCATTACGATTTGACACGGGAATTTTAATTTAATTTTTAGTTCAATATAATAGGCTCACTGGTGCATACGACACAACCCTTTTGAAGTATTTATAATAGAACGAATAGTTACTAGCTTATGCGGTTACATCCTATAGTGGCGCTTCGCCTCTTAGTGACTTACCACGTAGTGCTGATAACCAATGATTTTGAATTATTGATCTTACAGACTTTATTTTGCTGTTTTTTGGTGCGTTACTTCATGGGGGTACATTCTTGATGTATGTGCAAACTCGAAGTACTTTCAACGCGTCAATTATTTAATTTAAAAGTTTTCTGAAATAAACTTGTTTGCATTAATTCTTAACAGAAGATAATCTGTAGTACTAAACTATGTCAACTAAATCAGTGTCTTAGAGCATTTTCTTGTCATACAACATACAATGGACATGTATGTACTCGGATGGGATTGGATTGATTCCTTCGAATCTATTGCACCTTCTCAAGCCAAAAATTGCGTCCGTGGGAACCTGTGACACATGGTTCGTAAATTATATTTCAAAAACTTGTACGATGAAGTATGAACGTTTGTGTGTATTCAAACCAGGGACGGGAAGGGGCTTGAATACGAATACTTTTTTAAATGTTAAGATACGAAGGAAATACTTGGCAAAGAGCTTTGTATGGTCAAAACAATTAATGTTCAATTTTTAAATTTTTTTTTGGATACCAATTCCGATTCCGATTCCAAAACTTTTCTTTTAACCCATCTTTTAGGTATTTTAAGTAACGAATTTCAAAAATTCTTTTGAAATTCCGATTCTACTATCATTGATCTATTTGTCTATACTTACAACTAATCAATGCAAATTTCCATTTACATACAATCGAGGTACAAACTTTTTGGGGAACTGTGAAATTCGGATTCCGATTCCCGTCCCTGATTCAAACCTTGTTACACATTTACGGCTCCTGCGCCCTGCGCACAGGACTTTTGGCTTGGGCAGTTATGGTTGCGAAAAAGGCGAAAAAAAGTAGGAAGGAAAAATTGCAAAATATTATCAAAGTTTTAAAATATCAAATATGTTGGCCATATAATATAAAGGCGTGAAATGTTGGGTCAAATTAAGATATCGTTTATTTGCAGCAACGTCTTGAGAGCTAAGCTCTGCAGTTACTTCATTGTACTTTATATCTGGGATGGATAACGTTATTTATAACGTTATTGAATAACGTTATTATCGGGAAAAAAGGGAAGACGGTTTACAGTAACGAAAACGAAACGGAAAATATGTAATAACGTTAAACTAAAAATAACCCAAAGGTTGAATTTTTAAAACCAAAAACGTAAACCATAACCGAAAATATAAACTTTATTTTCCGTTTTTACAAATCCCATGCATTGCCATCTTGCAAGCTCCAGTAAAGCTTTAGGATGATTTCAAATGTGAAATTCTTCAATTTCGTTTCACTTGAAGTAATTCTTTTAACACGTGCTCTCCTTATGACATAAACTTATATATAGGAATGCATAGAAACTACAGAGTCATTCCTTATCAACTTACATTAGGTAATTATTTACACATTAAGTAAGTAACGGCCATCATTGTTAGTGTTCATTCGGTGAAACAAATAAATGGGATGAAAAAAGACGAGCGCAGTGAGCGACTATTTAAAAATACAATCTTCGAGAAGACAAATAAAACCCGGTATTTAGTGGAATGCTGCGATTCAATAACACGGGTAACTTTTGCACCACACGTTTATTACAATTTTAATTGTTACATGTGTCGAGCTTAAATTTTGTCAGACAGAAGAATGAGATCGACAGATGAACTTCTGGACGTCATTCCATTTCTTCGAGTAAATGGATTATGAGAGGCATTTATGCATTTATATGCAGTTCTTATTATTGTTTTTCAATAAATAGGCAATACATTTATGTTTCATTGATTAAAGATAGAAAACATTATTTTTATAACCGTTTTTAACCGTTTAACTGTATGTCGTGGAAGCTGTAACCGAAATTTTAGAAAACTGTTTTTAACCGTTTAACAGAATAGTAAGGAAGCCGTAACAGTTTTTCCAATAACCGTAACTTCAGATAACGTAAACCATAACGTTAACGCAAATAATTCTGAGAGAAATGTTAACATATTAACCAAAACCATATTTTTCGGTTTTCCATCCCTGCTTTATATAAGGGAATTTGAAATGGGACAAAAGATGACACTAAATGACAAAATCTCTAGTTGAAACATTCTCCTTCGCCCAGTTTCCACCCGGAGTTACAGTGGGAAGTCAAACATAGTAAAGTATAGTTTTTCGGATACGAGAAAAAAAATAACCTTTGCCCATCTTTGTACCGACAGGCAATGAAGCACATTTGGTATTGCTTTTGACATACTGGCACCAAAGACGACAGTACAGAATGTCGAATGGTTTTAATCTAATTATTTGTAATAGTTCATACGATGATAGTTAAGCTGCGACTGAAAATACGTAGAAATTATAAGATTTTCACTGACAATAAGAATTATTTTCAAAACTCGCTCCGTTTCGAAATCAGATTTTACTTAATTTCATTTTGTTCCAGTTTTCCTGTGGTATCGTAGCAAGGCTGACCTCAAAAGATTTAAAATTCATCCTGTGAATGAAAAACTGTCATACATTATACAGTTTGAAAGAGCCACAAGTCTTTTAAAAATCAAACTGTTTGGTATTTTGAATCCATTTTAAATAATGTGTGCCTCTCCTTTCTTTCACATTCCACAACGTTATCAAAAATGTCTCCAATCTAAGGCCATGATCAGCTCATTCCATGTACCTATTTTGTAAATAAGTTCTTCATGTAATCAGATAAATCGAGGTCTCTAATATTGTAGCTTCATTAATAACAAAATCAAACTGGGCGTCCAATTTAAATGTCACAATACGAATATGTATTAAATAATACTTGAGAAACAATGTAATGCTCTCTCATAATTGCTTATAACAATAGGGGTTTCAATTTCAAAGTTTTGATTTTTATCCCGTTGTTCCTTTTGGCATCGCAGATCCTGCACTGTTGGGAAAAACTATTTGTCAAATTCCACTTCCCTGTTTTAACCCGTTAGAATTTTTTCTAGTCCAATTTCGATTTTTTTGAAGTGGTTTTATAGATTAAATTCGAGATAGTGAGTGCCCATTGAGAATATTCGAGCTCCGTTCGTATTTGTGTGGTGTGAATAGTACAATGTCGGAGAAGATTTTTGTGATCGCGGTTTTTTGTTTTGCAAGTGCTTTTGCTGCAGAGATTTTTATTCAATCACCCAGAGTTTCCGACTACGGTGACTGGGGCCCGTATGACGAGTGTCCACCAGGGATGTATGTCATAGGGTTTCAGCTAGTATCAGAACCGGACCAGGGTGCTTTCGGAGATGATAGTGCCATGAATGGTGTCTCTCTGTTCTGCTTCTCTCTTACCGCTAGGATGAATGCTCCTGACTTCCTCAGCTGGTACGCCTCCCCCAGAAAATATGTTATGATTTCGAGCACAATTGGGCATGATGGGTACGCTCGTTCGGCGTATGAGTGTCCATTTCCTGAATATGCTGTCGGATTTGAGCTCCGATCGGACCCTTATCATGGGCTCTGGTACGACGACACAGCTGCTAATAATATGAGACTAAGCTGCACGAAGGGGACGATCGTTGAAGGTGATGGAGAATCCTGGGGTGACTGGACAGGAGTTCAATATTGTCCTAGAGGATTTCGTATTTGCGGGATAAAAACTCAAGTAGAGAAGCCTGGGGGTAAGTTTTAACTATGAGTAGGGTTTTAGCATTCATAGTAAAAATGATTTAAAAAATACCAAGTAACAATTTGAAATGTTCTTTATTCTTTTTCCAGTTGTTGATGAGACCACATTAAACAACATCGAGCTTGGGTGCTGCGAGATACCTTAAAACTTGAAGATTTGACTTGGGATATTTACATATTTGCACTTTCAATAAATGCTCAAAGTATAATTATATTAAACGCCAAAATGGTTTAATCGAAATTTTTTCAAATGTGCATGTCACACACCATTTTAACACCAAACTGCGACATGTAATTTTGATTTGTGATAATTTAATATGTATGCGAAGCATTCAATTTTTATATCAAAAATCTTACGGTAATCTTTCTTAATCGAAATGACGTTCGAGCGAGTATCTAGGCAAACTTTTTCCGGGCTTAAATGTAGGCATTTTAAGGCATTATATTTCAAAAGGAAATGAAGTTCTCTCTTTTATTCTAAATGCCCTGTAAAACACTAAATCATTTTGCCCATCTCAATAGGATTCTTTTTTGTTTACAGGGATTTTTAAATTCGTTGGCCGTTTTTGGACAGATATTTCAAATTTTTGGCGTGTTTCAGGGAAATGTGTTACAAAACGTCTTTGTTGCAAACATATTTTTAGATGGTTTACTTTATTTGACAGGGATTTGAAGACTTACAGGGAAGTTATTTTTGCCAACAAGAAATTTGAAAACTATTGCCCTTTTTTTCAGCAGAAATTTTTGAAATAGTTGAGGACCTTCCCGCAGGGACCTCAGATTCAGTACGGCAATTTAGAAATGATTTTCCAGAGAGATTTATGAAAATTCGAACCCTGGCTCATGCTTATTTGCATCAAATGAAGAACAAATGAGAAACAACACGTGTAGTTTACAACATTAATACAAAAATAATTTTCAGCAAGAATTTTGTTCTATCAACAATTATCAGTCTAAGTAGTTATGTTTTGCAACTTTAACAGTAAATTACGAATAAAACTTTCCCAAGAAAATAGGGTTTTATACTAAGGTGCTTTTAATTTTTGGTAGAGTTTAAAAAGTATTAATAAAAAATTGTTTTGCCAAAATCAATATGTTTAAATATAGAAAATAATACGGAAAATGTACTCAGCTTTCATTATAATCAATTGTACGTGGATCAGCAGGCAACTTAATTTTTGTATCCCTCGAAACGAAATCATAAACTTAATACTAATTGGTAATAACGATGGAATTTCAAGCTGGCTTTCTATCAAGTCTAGACTTTAATAGTCGAGTCTAGACTTTCCTTGTCTGATTAGACTAGGGCAGCAGTGCTCTAATGTAATAGGGTTTGTGGTGGCTTTTTGATTCAAACCATGCGGTGACAAAGTACCCAACCACTTCAAGGAGAGATGAATGCATGTAGTCATAGACAATCTCCCACAATATTAAACGATTTCAAAAGAAGTAAATGTAATGCTTCCTGAACACCAAAACGAGATTTTACGTTACGCCACTTTGCAAGGTCAAGGTGAAACTTTTGAAGAAATGTTACAAATTTTTCCTTGCTTCGTAAATCAAAAGACGTCTGAAAATGTGGCATAAAACTTCTATACTTGTTCTCCGAGGTGTAATCCAAACTAGTGCATATCATGGGTTCAGGTCGCACCCGCGTATTTGGGTTCAGGTTCAGTATGGGTGCACGTATTTTGGACCCAATAATTTTGGGTTCTTTCTGGGCACAATATTTTATACCCTTGAAATTGGGTAAACGTTCAGGTTCAAGGTCAGGTACAGGGTAAACCCCGTTTTGATTTTACCTGTCAGGACCAGGTGCAACACATAAAAGACCTGAACCTGATCGCAAAAGACCTGAAATGTTTTTGTTCATTGATTGAATGTTAAATACCGGAGAATTTCAAGCTTCCAAGACTAGTTCCATCGCAAAAGCAATGGCAGGGTGTCCCAGGAACCAGTGAACATGCATTCTTATTCACTTTAAATATATTTAATAATATATAAATACCCAATTGTACTTTTAATACAAGATAAAATTTAAAAAATTCTGATTCTCAAGTACCCAAACATGTTCAGGTCCGGTTCAAAAATACCTGGGTTCAGATCGTCTTTTGCGTACTTTTTCGGGTTCAGGTACTAAATACGTGCGGGTATTATAAAAACGAAATTGGGTCAGGCTCAGTATCGAAAAATTTGAACCTGGAAAATGGGTACATTTCAGTTACAGGTTCACACTTTCGAGTTACCCAAAGTTTGGGTCCAGGTCCAGGTACAGGTTCGACTGTTTTGAACCCATGCGATGCACTAATCAAAACGGACAGCTATACTTTCCGTTATGCTGTTTCATCCCATGAACACCACTTCGAGCCGGAGAGTAGGGGACAAGTATTGGAAACCATATCTTGATGACAGTAAACTGACCCTGAATGTTCAACTTTAGTCAGCATTCTGTTAAACTATTGAAACCTTTATTAACTATCAAAAAAAATAATTGAAGTGAAGTTTTATATCTCTAATTGTAAACCAAAGAGAAGCGAAACTACAGCATTCACGACTAGTATGATACGGAAGCTCGTTTATGGAAATCAGTGCAACGCATGGGTACGGGTAGTATCTGATTGTGAGCATTTGGGAACTTGTCCAGGTCCGAAATGAGTACGTTGTTTAGGTACCCAAACTTACTTTATGTACATTATGGGTACTATCTACATATGTATGTACCCAAATTTTGGGTACAAAGCCTGGCGTTGGGTACAGGTACAAACTTGGAATTCTTTGGGTGGTACCCGACAGGAACAGGTACACGCTTCCAATATCCCTGGACCTAATAAATTAGTACCTGAAAATGTGGGTACTTTTGCATATAGAGATACGTCTTACGAGTTACCTAGTGTATTCTGTGGATCTCTCTCCGTCCTAAACACTCATTTTGCTATTCAGCAGGTTTTCATCTTAATGTTTGAAAAGAGTATTACTCGTAATCATCTGTCGCAGAAGAAGTATCGCGCCCTCGTCAATTTCTCAACAACCCCAAAATGCGGAATTTTGACCAATTCCTATGTAACCGTAAAATATTTTGCAGTAACGATTTTCTGAACATCCATCTTGTTTGTCACACACTCTTTTGTTTTTGAAATCGAGGTCTCTAATATTGTAGATTCATTGTGACAAATCCAAATGTCACAATATGAAAATGTGTTAAATATTAGTTGACATACATTGTAATGTACTCTCATAAATACGTATTACAATAGGGAAGACAATTTCAAAGTTTTGGTTTTCATCCCGTTATGTTTTTGCCATCGCAGACACTGTAATGCTGGGAAAAATTCATTTTTCAAATCCCATCTCCTTGTGGTAACTCGTTAGTATTTTTCCTAGTCCATTTTTATTTGGCAGTTCGCTTTTGAAGAGGGACTGTAGACTAAATTCGAACTAGGGAGTACCCACTAAGAATAATCGAGTTCCGTATAGGTGTGCAGCGCCAACAGTATCGACAGTACAATGTCTGGGAAAATTGTCCTGATCGCGGCGTTTTGTTTTGCAAGTGCTTTGGATACAGATATTTATATTCAATCACCCAGAATTACGGACTTCGGTGATTGGGGGGAATATGAGGAATGTCCACCAGGGATGTATGTTTTCGGGTTTCAGCTAGTCTCAGAAGAGGAACAAGGTGCTTTCGGAGAAGATAGTGCCTTGAACGGGATCTATCTTCTATGCCTCCCTTTTACCGCTAGAAGGAATTCACCTGATTTCCTCAGCTCGTACCTCTCTTCCGGAGCATTTTCTATGATTTCGAGCTCCGTGGGTCATGACGGGTACTCTCGTGGGATCTTCGATTGTCCACCAAAATACTTTGCTATTGGATTCGAGCTCCGAACGGAACCTGTTCAGGGGATATTATACGACGACACAGCTGCTAACAATCTAAGACTTATCTGCTCCAACGGGAGGGTTCTTGAAGGTGATGGAGAATCCTGGGGTGAATGGACAGGAGCCCAAACTTGTCCTAGAGATTATCTTATTTGCGGGATGCAAACTCAAGTTGAGAAACCTGGCGGTAAGTATGAACTATGAGTAGGGGTTAAGTATTCGTAAGAATGAGCTCATGAATAGGAAGTCATAATTTGAAACATTGTGATTTCTTTTTCCAGCTATTGATGAGACAACATTAAACAACATCAAGCTGCGCTGCTGCTTGGAACCTTAAAACTTGAAGATTTTATACAGTATGTTTGCGTATTTGCATTTTTAATAAATGCTTGAAGTCTTTTAAAGTAATTACATTAATCATTATAATGATTTACTTAAATAAAGCATTATCAAGCGAGCATGTCACACACCGTTTTTAACAGCAAATCTGATCTTCAAATTTTAAATCGGGGTAATTTAATTCAATAAAACTCCTTGACATGTCATTTATTTGTTGGTAACTTAATTACGTACGGTAAGAATCGGGTGCAGAAATATACAGGGGCAGGTGCGGATACTACAATTTACATTATCCAACGGATCAGTTGATCGACGAATTTTTGTTTTACGGATAATCCGCCGAATATTTTGTAGGGGCGAAGCGAAATATCCTATTCCACAAGCCGGGATATTTAGTTGTCTGTACGAACCAAAGGTACCAGACTACTCAAAGTTTTTTGTAGTGACAGATTAGATAAAAATTAAGAAGCCTATTGTTTTGAAGAACATTGGGTCATCCATTTGACCTCAAAAAATGAGGTCACGAATAAACAAGTTAAAACACAGTATGTGCAAAAAGGTGAATTAAAGCTTGTTGCGTCATTTAAATACTGCTGAATTCTTTTTTCAAAATTAAGTAAATGCATAATCATTACGATTTGGCACTGGAATTTTAATTTAATTTTTAGTTCAATGTAATACGCTCGCTTGTGCATACGACACAACCCTTTTGAAGTATTTATAATAGAACGAATAGTTACTAGCTTATGCGGTTAGACCATATAGTGGCGCTTCACCCCTTAGTGACTTACCACGTAGTGCTGATAGTCTTTGATTTTGAATTACTAATCTTACAAACTTTATTTTGCTGTTCTGTGGTGAGTTACTTAATGGGAGTACATACTTTACATGTGCAAACTGGAAGTACTTTCAACGTGTCAATTATTTAATGTAAATGTTTTTTTAAAATAAACTTGTTTGCATTAATTCTTCACTCAATATAATCCGTAGTACTAAACTATGTCAGTCAAGTCAATGCCAGGGTTGCAAAAATGAAAATTTCCTGGGCGTTATGCCTGCCCAGCAAATGTCCCAAAAATGCCTTACTTTGAAAATGCCCGGCATTTTTGGCACTTTGGCAGGGGGCTGCTTGTTCGGTATATTCTGCAGTTTGACAAAAACTTTTACACTACTAGTAATCCAACCATCCGCGCAGGCTGATGGACTATTTGGCAGTAATGAATTTCAATAATAATTTTAATGCAATAATAATTAATGTTTTCAATATCGGATAGATTAGGATACCTGTAAGTCGGTTGGCAAAAAATAAATTGCGGGATACATTTTAAATTTATTTGACATTGTGGGACATCAATGTTTTTATAAAAATTAAATGTGGTTGATATGAATATCTCTAGCTCCCCGTCTCTAATCAATTTGAGAAATTCCCTAGTATTCAATAATTTACTCTTTTTAAAACATTTCGTATGCAGCTATTAGTCATTTCAGTTTTAATTCACTGCTGTAGTGGCTTTATCTGTTGCTACGATAAATAAAAACCGTACGGAAATTGACACGGGGAACTTATAACCCATATCATTAACAAAAATAATTCAATTGAGCATCATTAGCTCCAATTTTGGTTAACATTTTTGCTATCCACAGACATCAACCCTTATTTATAGAAAATGCAGGTGACGTTCGAGCGAGTATCCGAGACATATTCATCCCGTGTCAATGAAGAAACGAAGTGAAGCAAAGTTCACGGCTGTATTCTGAACGCCGTTAATTTACATATTTTGCCAGTGGATTTGAAAATTTCTATGTATAAAAGTATAATTTCTAAAATTGAAGGACAAGTGTTCGAAAATGTTTTCTTTCATTGCTGAGCAATACAGTGGATTTCTTATATGTATAGATATGCAGTGGTTTCCTCTTAAATAACATTTCCTTCGTATTGGTATCATTAAAATCTCCCCGCGATCACATATGCATTCTATATAGTAGTAACATATAGTGCCATCTCTATATGTTGGCAGGTATTTTGCTATCCCTTGGGAACCACCATAGTAAATTCACAGTAGTTTTGGCTTATGCCGCAATATTAGATATTGACAATTTATATCAAGTGTAAATTTTTATTTTTTGGCTTTAAATTCACCGTTTAATCGCGCTGAAATCCTAAAATTATAAAATATGCATCGAAGTTGAAGAGCAGTGAACGATATACTGCTTTGAATAATTTACGATAATAATGAACGATAATGCCTATTGACTTTCCCATAAATTTGAGTTTTGTAGAATAATTTGTTAGTATGTTTACAAACGTAGGAAATTTTCTAGGGAAGCTACCTGATAGTTTTATGTTATTACAATTGCGTGACGGACCATTGAGCATAAAGAGAAGCTTAATTTTCAAAGTGAAATTAGCAGGATTCATTGAGCGGGAAATATTTTCATGCCAGATTTGTCAGTTTTTAAAATGTTTCAAAACACCATATACGTATTTAGTATTCAGCACACGCTATATAAATAATTTATAGAGATTCATTCGAATAATTTGACACCTTCCGAAGTCAAGAATTACGTCCGTCGGCGCAAAACCTGTGACACCTGGTTCGTAAATTCTATTTCAAAAATGTGTACCATGAACTATGTACATTTTTGTGTACGCAAACCTTGTGGCACATTTATGGCTCCTGCGGAAAGGACTTTTGACGTGAGCTGTTGTGGTAAGATATGAATGAATCTCCATGGAATTTGTAACACCCTCACGTTTTAAAACATTTTAATAAACGTGAGCTCGATGGTAAAAAATCTCATACGCGTTCCAATCTTTGTTTCCTTAGTTTTGCTCCTGATTCTAAATTGCTCCTAATCTTAACCTACTGCTTGACACTCGGCCCCAGAATTTGTAACATTGTAGTCAATCAGACACCCCACGGAAAACAATTACTCTAAACGAACCTCAAAGCACATCCAGTTTAGCCAGAATGAAAAATTGTTTCATTCAAAATCATTTGCAATTTTGGTTTTCTTTCACATTTGTAACCTTGGACGAATAGATCAAATAAACTTTAAGTTCAGCCTGATAAAGAAAGCCTGTGAATGAAAAACTGACATACAATATTCACATGTAGTTTGAAAAGAGCTGTAGGTTATTGAAAAATTCAAACGGTTTGGTATTTTGATTCAATTTTAAATAATGTGTGCCTCCTTTATAGTACATTCCACAACGTAACCATAAATTTCTTCAATCCAAGGCCATGATCAGTTCATTCCATGTACATACATATTTTGTAAATAAGTTCCTTATGTGATCCAATAAATCGAGGTCAGTAATATTGTAGATTCATTGTGACCAAGTCAAATTGTGCATCCAATCTAAATATCACAATACGAATGTGTATTAAATATTAGTTCAGGAGCAATGTAATGTACTCTTATAAATACGTATTACAATAGGGGCTACAATTTCAAAGTTTAGGTTCTCATCCCGTGGTTCTTTTTGACATCGCAGACACTGCACTGTTGGGAAAACCAGAGGGATTGTAGATTATATTCAAAATAGGGAGTACCCACTACGAATACTGGAGCTCCTTATATTTGTGTGGGAATAGTTATTAATAGCACAATGTCGGGGAAATTTTTCCTGATAGCGGCTTTTTATTTTGCGAGTGCTTTTGCTGCAGAAATTTTTATTCAGTCACCCAGAGTTTCCTTCAACGGTGAGTGGGGTCAATATGACGAGTGTCCACCAGGGATGTATGTCATCGGGTTTCAGCTAATATCAGAATCGGATCAAGGGCTTTTCGGAGATGATAGCGCCTTGGGTGGTATCTTGCTGTATTGTTTCTCTATTACTGCTAGGATGAATACTCCTAATTTCCTGAGCTGGTTTGCTTCCCCCAAAAAATATGTTATGGTTTCAAGCACACTTGGGCATGCCGGGAACGTTCGTTTGCCGCATGAGTGTTCATTTCCTGAATATGCTGTCGGATTTGAGCTCCGAGCGGACTATGATCATGGGATTGTATACGACGACACGGCTGCTAACAATATGAGACTTATCTGCACCGATGGGTCTGTCGTTGAAGGTGATGGAGAACCCTGGGGTGAATGGACTGGAGAACAACATTGTCCAAGAGGATTTCGTGTTTGTGGGATAAGAACTCAAGTAGAAGAAGAAGGGAGTACGTATTAACTATTCGTACTTATCTGCTTTGCAATCATAAAAATGATTTCAAAAATTGCAAGCAATATTTTGAATTTTTTATTATTCTTTTTCCAGCTAGTGATGAGACGACTCTAAACAACATTGAGCTCGGTTGCTGTCAGGTACCTTAAAACTTGAAGATTTCATTTTGGATATTTACATATTTGCATTTTCAATAAATGTCAAAATTATATATTAAACGCCCAGATGGTTGTAATCGAAATATTTTCAAATGTACACGGCACACCGTTTTTAAGACCAAATACTAACATGTAATAATCAAATTAACCTCAAGACGTTTAAAAGGGGTCAGGGGCTTCGAAACGCCCAATAAGGTGGGAGGAATCAAATTTTTTATTTAATTGTTGCAACTTGCTTACATACAAACATATGTATGTGAATACATGCAGGGTTACATACATATTGCTTCCAGTTCATAAAAGCAGGCATGGTAGCCATCATCTCATTTTTGAAGAATTTTCTCAGAAATTTTTTTAAACAGACTTCCACAAGACAGCAACTGGCTCTAATACACATAATGAAACCTCCCTAGTCCGGAGTACCTGGGGTCACATGTAAACGCGTGAGTACATAAGCACTAACAGTGGGAGGCACAACTACCGCCACCCACTCTGTTAAATGAATAAATTGTCTTCTTAAGTATGTACATATGTGCATATATTATATTCCAACACAATTTTAATATCCGTCCTTCTGTTTGATGTTTATTTGAGATTACATAATACGGTCAAGAAACTTCAAGATTTTGTAAGCTGACATTTAGCTTCTGACATCTATGCTCTGTAGTGTCTCTAGCCTAGTGCATCGCATGGGTTCAAAACAGTCGAACCTGTACCTGGACCCAAACTTTGGGTACCTCAAAAGTGTGAACCTGTACCTGAAAATGCACCCATTTAAGAGGGTCAAATTTTTCGATCCTGAACCTGACCCACTTGCGTTTTTGTAGTACCCGCACCTGATTAGTACCTAAACCCGAAAAAGTACCCATAAAACGACCTAAACCCGGGTATTTTTGGATACCGGATATACCCGGACCTGAACATGTTTTGGGTACTTCAGAATCAGAACTTTTTTATTATTTTATCTTGTGTTAAAAGTACAATTGCAGTACAAAATATATTTGAGGTGAATAATCATCCTTGTTCACTGGTTCCTGGGACACACTGCCATTGCTTTTGCGATGGAAATCATCTTGGAAGCTTGAAATTCTCCGGCCTTTAACTTTCAGTCAATGAACCCAATTCCAGGTCTTTTGCGATCAGGTTCAGGTCTTTCATTTGTTACACCTGGTCCTGACAGGTACAATCAAAACGGGATTTTCTCTGTACTTGAACCTGCACCTGAACCTTTACCCAATTTCACGGGTATAAAATACTGTACCCAGAAAGGACCCACAATTATTGGGTCCAAAATACATGCACCCATACTGAACCTGAACTTGGACCTGAACCCAAATACCCGGGTGCGACCTGAACCCATGCGATGCACTAGTTGGATTTATGATGATATTATTGGGGCAACGTGACTGCATAATAAGTAATGACAAATTTTAGTCACGGTGCCCCAAAATGCAATAATGTTATATTTTTGTCAGCTACTGTGAAATCAGGACTAAATTCAAGCCCTGTGTCACATCAGGACTTGTGGGCACTCTGGTGAGGTGTGTTCTGTATCAGGAGAATAGCAACTCGCGCATGGTGTACACTGGACCCAATATAACTTGTTGCAAAGGAAAACAAAACCATGCATATTTATGGTTTTAATTATCATAAACTGAAAAAATCATCCCAGAATGTTACAAACATTTTATTTTATTTGGTCAGAAAATTGCTAAATCCAAAGTTCCGACCCTTGGCTATCCTTAGGTATGTCGCGGGTCACATTTTTTTGGAATGCGGGAAGATTCTTCACAGGGGGGGACAAATTTCACAGGAAAGGGGTTATTTTTGCGAACAGGCGGGTTTATCAAATTCGTTGACCGTATTTATGATTGTGCTTTTTAAAATTAGTGACATGTTTTCGTGACATTTATTTAAGAAACAAAGAGTTTTAAAACCATTGACCGGTTTACCTGAAAGGACATGAAATTCAGCAGAAAAATCAAGAGTGATCTTTAAGGGAGGTTTACAGCAGAAGTCCTACCCTTGTTTTATGCATGCATACAAACATACACAGTACATCAAGAGTACAACTTACAGAGAATAAAAGCGTAATATGTATACACTGGGTTGTCAATAAACTTTGCCAACATGTGTTCTCACAGATGCATGCACATTGCTCAATTGGTATTTTAAGGTATTGGAATTAAGTAGGATAGAATAACAGTATTTTAAAATAATGCCAAACGGACAGATCTTTGATGAAATTGTTTGTTGTAAAAAAATCTCGCGCATAGTATTTATCTCTTCAAAGCCTTCCAACACTCGAAATTCCAGAGTAGCAACATCTTTCTGCGACACGAATTTCGACCCTTTACTGGAACCGGATCCGGGGGCAACGCATCTCCTGTGAAGCATGGAGTCTGTCTTTACTCTTGAAGTAAGTCAACTGAGCGAGGGTCTTTGAAACTCAAAATTACTTGAACAAATAAAAAATATTACCACACTTTTGAAAGCAGAAATTATTATTTTTAAGTGAGATCAGGAACTCAGTTTTGAATTATATAAAATCACAATATCGTAAAATTATCTCATTCTGTTATACATATATTTTAATTCCACATCCTCACTTTTGTTAATTTTAAAATTTAGCATACTACATAAGGTCTGCTATAAGAATAATTTTCAGTTTTACTTACCGTTTTAAAATTGAAATTGCAGCTCTTAAGTATCTATGTACTTCTTTAATATCTTGTTCTGAGCTAATATTAGTTTATGCGAATATAACTTGCTTTTACTAGCATGAATATGAGCAGAGCAGGTGCAGGAGCGTAGGATACCATAAACTGCTAGCCTTAACGCCTGTGCGTGCTGTACCTATAGCTCATAACGCTGAGGATTTATTCCAAACGAATGTAATGATTGCCGAAGAGTTATTCTTATTGTTGTTATGACTGTTTCAAGGAAATATTTACTACTTTTATAAAATCATTAATCAATTAACTCAATTAATGACGCACAGTATTTGAGAAGGAGAAAGAGCGACTCCATTTTCAACCAATGTCAGGGATACATGTATGCTATGGTGCAGACCGCATATAAACGTAATCCAGTTCAATTCGAAATAATTCAGGAATAGGTTCTCTTTTTCGATGGGTAAGTTGTTAACATAATTATATTTGTGGTGAGAATTTTATGTTTACGGAACAACAAATAGGAGCGAATATATCCAAAAGTACATCATTGGCTGGCGGACTTGGAAGACGCAGGATTGTAATCAGTAGATATTCCAAACTGTGTAATGGCTATTAAGAACGTCAACGTGTGAACTCCGATCTGGAATCAAATGCAATTAAGTTTAACGTATTTCCTACGAAAAGCATTGAGACTAAACAACCTTACCGTAATAATCAATTTCTTATCCAAGTCAAAATAGTTCCCAATTTTAATAACTGTTGGCTCCGTTTTTATCATGATGTAAAAGAACTTGAGCTAATTCATTAAAGATATTATGAGAAAAAATTATATAGAGATTAGTTCCACACAAATACAACATACATGCATAAATATGGCACGAAATTGCCTTGCGACTTCCCAATAATGTCCCAATCCCAAGACACATACATAAGTATATCATTTAGCTTTTACTACTATCTTCATACTATATACTATACTAAGCATAAACACTACATACGCTGGCCAATTAGATAATATCCAAACAACATTAGCCTAACAAAAACGCATCTGTAGTTCTGAAAATGGAGGTCTACCTAAAAATAAATTTGGTAGTGTCATTACGTATAAAATATTTCACCTCTGATTTTACTAATTCATCCGAAGTACCATCGTAAATAGCCACCAGGTCATCACATAGGAATTTTTCCTAAGAAATGAAAGCCTTATTTAGTTATTAACTTTTCCATTTAGGTCTGTATAAATAAAATTGAATACGACTTTTCCCCATGTCGGATATATGGTAACAATTGTTATGGTACTTGGAGACACCACCTAAGGTGTCCAAGAAAAAATACTTAAAAAATTCCTACATCAGTACCCCTGACAAGGACCATAACGTTTTTTTACCATATATCCGACATGGGGAAAAGTAATATTAGTTTCTATTTGTACAGACCAGAGCTTCTGTTGGGGACAAAATTCTTGTCCCGTCCCGTCCCGATATTTTTTAAAAACCTTTGTCCCCAGTCCCGTCCCGACAATCGGGACACGGTGACGAAAACCGTGTCCACGTCCCGTCCCCAAAATGTTTAAAAAACATTGTCCCCGGCCCCGAAAATTGGGGCATGTGAATAAAATTCCTGTACCGTCCCGATAATTACTGAAAACAGCTGTCGACATTTTCATACCGAAAATCGGAACATGAGGAAAATTTCGTACAAAAAATATTTGTACTAAAGACATAAAAAACCCATTTATAGAATCGTGGCTCCAAGATTTCCCATCCCGTTATATACAGGACCAAAAGGCATCTCCCATCCCCAATATAGCGGGGACAATTTGTTTTGTCCCCGTCCCGTCCCGAATATAATGGGGTCAATTTTTTTGTCCCCGGGGACGTCCCGTTCCGGTCCGTCCAGTGTCCCGACGGGACGTCCCTGTCCCCGGCAGAAGCTCTGGTACAGACCAATTTAAGGTTAAACTACAAAACGTTACGAACTCACTTCCGTGTAAATATTTTCCGCTTGCAGTACTGAAATGTATATCCTGAACCAGGTAAATGCACAGAACAGGACAGTCATGGAGCAAAAAATATAATCAGAGGCATTTAATTCCCTAACTAAGCTGAGGATATCAGAAATGAAAAAAATCCCAACGGATGTAATGAAAATTGTCTCGTTAATATTCACAAGTTGGCGCCCTTTTATGTAATTGCTGCAAAGTTCAGCTTGGTCCCGGATCTGGCAAACTAGGTTTCTGCAAGCCTGGACGTCATGGGATTTGATTGGACTAGATTCAAATCTCTGCCTGATGGATTCCCGGACCTGAGTGGACGATTCGGATAAATCTGTAAATTGTTTTCCAAACCTTTCCAAACACCCCCTTGGAAGGAATTGAATTTTACCTGCTTTAATGTTACGCATAAAGTTTTCAACATCAGGAACGTCTTGATATCCTCAAATGGTGCATAGCCATAAAATAAAATGCAAATGGTGGATGTACAAATCACACTTAAGACATACAAATTTGGATTTTTGTCATAAATCCCGAGGAAGGTTTTAAATCCCGCCATCGACCATAGGAAGTATGAAATTATAACAAATGCAAAAAGAAGTTTACTTTTTAAATTTACTAAACGAAAACTAAAGGGATTATCTGAGCCGAAACAAATTGAAAATTGATATTCAAAACTCCTCCAATTGTTTAGCCATTTGACGAAGAGGTTGGCATTAATAAATAAATTCAGGTGCCCAATGATTAAGAGGAATCCTCTGGCAGCAATTGTGTAGTTATTTATAGTGGAGTAGAAAACGTTGGTTTTCACGTTAAACTCATTGGGATGTCTTGCCCTACACAGTATTTAACATTTAATATAAGACTTGAGCCAACAAGAATCAGTTGAACCAATGAAATAAAAACAATTCAAGACAGACGCTTACAGGTCAAGTGGAAATGGGATTTTCAAACCGATATTGCATGAAAAGTTGAGAGCGCAAAGTATTTGAAACGTGGTAATGACGTAAGAATACCAAGTAATTTTCCTATTCCATGAGCGATGTCCGGATTTATACAATTTGTCCGTGGGAACTCCCCTGCTGGGTAGTGTTGGCAAGGAAAACAATGCTGGCAGCTGTTTAAGCTCAAGCTTGGAGTTTTCATGTAAAATAATCGGGTATACCCCAAATATTCTTAAGACTTTAATCACAGGAATGAAACTACTACAGATTTTACTATAATTGTGAATTTTATTCATGTCAGTTTTCAAATTGTTATAACTTGGTGTAACTTTACAATTAATGTTGATGTCTACAACAACGTGTAGCAGCTCAATGTGCAGACTAAATTTGTACACTGCCCTTTATTCCGGAGTAAATGTCAATTTGGGGCTGTGGGAGCAATTTTAGGAAGTAATAAGGCAAACATTCAAAATTTGTTTATCCTGTGACATGGGTATTGATATCTAAACTAATTAGCAAAAGTAACTTGAGTGGCTAAATACTGAATTAAAAATTAAATCAATATTTAGCTTTCCCACAATTGCAATATTAATTTTTATTCAGGAAACGTGGAATTGGTGTGCAATATAATAAAATATAAGTAAAGTCAGGGTTTGCAGCGCCACCTAATAGAATAAATCAAAATCAATCGATTTTTTAAATCTTTAATCTGTCTGACTCACATAAGATCTTATGGAACGCAATTATATAAATTTTATACCGAGCCTGCGGTCTGGTGGTGTAGCGAATCTGTAAGGTTGCAGAAGAGCCGGCTTTCGACTCTAGCTCACCCCAAAATAATTTCAGGTCCTTTCTATCTTTCCCTATACACTATCGGTATGCAAATGAAGTTTGGAGGCGGCCCTTGACCCCTCCCTTGTCTGCATATCTTCCCTCTCTATCTGTAGCTTTACATTTCATTCTCAATCTATAGCTATGCCGGGCAGCAGGTGTAGTCCAGCACTGAATGTACTCAACTACCATTGTTGAGGAATGGCTGCAAAGCCCAGTGCCCCTGCTGCTGCGGAGGTGTGAGTAGTGAGAGAGATGGATGTTGGGTTCTGGGGGATGTTGCGGCTGGATACAGGGCGCACTAACGCTCACTCAACCGAGTGAGTGGTATTACGGTTGCCTCGGCTCTACTGGACCTGTGCTTACCTGCAAACACAAGGCTTGTGCTCCTTCAGTTCGTCGTGGGATATATTCTCCTTCTATGTTACCTTGCTCTCTCACCTCCTTAGATTAAGTAAATTAAGGTATATGATTGTTACAAACACAAATACACTTGCAATGTACGGATGATATGGGCTCAGCCCGAAAAGATTCCTGAATAAAGAATTAAATTTAAATTTAATTTATATAAATTTTGAATTTAGTTTGTTCGTTCTTAAATTGCTTATAGCAGGATTATATGTAGTAGGTGAAGAGGCAAAATGGTCTAACAATAAGTGCAATTTCGATTAGAAGCAAAATGGTCTACTTGCATTTTTCCTTACAGGCAAAACGGAATAGTTGCAAGCCTTCCTAAAAGCAAAATGAACAACATGCAATTTTCGCTAAAATCAAAATGGTCTGCATGCGTGTATAAGTTTACAATAAGATGTTATCGTTACGTATTCATAACTTGAAATATTACAGCTCACAAATAATTGATGAATAACTTTCTTCAGATAATATTTTTTATTATTTTTACTTCATTTATTCATGTGTTTTTACACCTAAATGTCCGATTAACTTTTTTTGCCTGTGCAGATTCAGATTTCACTGAACATTTAAGGATATGGAATCAAATTCGTATTTTAATTATGTTCTCATTCATTTCTTTCGACCATTTTGTTTTTAGGCGAAATTGTATGTAGACCATTTTGCTTTTAAAACTTGGTGCATCTATTCCATTTTGCATTTAGTAAAACTGCATCTAGGCCATTTTGCTTTTAATCGAAATTGTATTAACATATTTTACCTCTTCACCGACGATATAGACTAACCTCAACAATACTAATTAGATTAGCGAGAGTGACATAGATCGGATTATACTCAAAATTATAATGGAACATTCCGTGTTCCTGTATTGACCATAATAAAGTCAACGGAAGCGTGTAGCACACGAGTACAAGTTTCTTGAACTTCCCAAGACTGAATTTAAAATTGACTCCATTTGAAACAACATGCCATTGAAAATCTGCTTGGAAGTCATCCCAATTATTTAACCATGTTACTAGTAGCTCTGAGCTAGTGAATAAATTCAAGTGGAACAGTATGTAACCAGTCGTAAGGCTAGCCAGGATGTAATTATTCCTGGTTGTTGTCATCCCGTAGCTGTCATTACCCCCCTCATCACATTTTCAAATGTATCCTGAATAAAATCACAATTGGAGCATTGCGTCTATACGTTAATTTTTTATAGCCTTACCCATATGATAAATGTGCTACTGTGATAACTTACGCATCTATAGGGTATGGTATTCCGAATGCAATATTGCTCATGTAAGTAGTGTGGCAAAAAATACTCAAAAGTAATAGCGCGTAGGAATACCAGGTTGTCGTTTTGTTCCAAGTGAAATAGCCTACTTGAAATGAACGCTCAACTTGTGATGTAATTTCCTATGGTCGCACTTTGGAAGGGAACCAATGTTGGGTTTGAAAATATTTGAGTATAAGCCCATTGCGACTGGACATTCAACACAATGGGGCAGGTTCCAAAAATTCGCAGTAACATCAAGGTGCTGGAGAAAACTGTCGTAATTTGTTTGGTGCTTTGAGAATCATCCATGATGTTTCTGTTTTGACGGCCTTTATTTCAGTAAATAAATATTTCCTGCAAGATAAAACACCCAAACAATTCCGGCGGCTTGTCGTTATGGCATTCACAAATTAAATAGGAAAAATGTATAGGTAAAAATACTTCATTTTAGATTCCGAACTAGGTTTGGTGTGGACTTGATGAACCACTGGATATCTGTAAGTCTTTAGAGCAAACAAAAAACTGAAAATTTAATTCATTAGTAGGAACACGAATATTTGATAAAGGTGTGTAAACAGAATGTTCTCTGTTTTGTTTTATCCTCTAAGCACACAAATGCTGCCATGAAACCCTGAGAGCACAATTGCATTGTTTATATTACACACAATCAACAACTACTGTACGAGCAATATGTAATAGTTTCATGATCTTAGAGAATAACAGTGAAGGCTGACGTAAATCTACATAAGATGGTATTATACCATGACGGTTACTAGCAATAAGCAACAGGAAGCATCATTTGATCAAATTTATTTACGATATGCATATATTAATTATCTTCAACATTTTATCTTGTGCGTCAACTGTATAGCATGCTGCTTACTATATTGTTTGCGTATTAATCTTCAGATCAATTACCAAAATGCGTGAGATATTATTGAGAAATTTCTGCAAAAATCGACTACCCAATACAAGTGTACATTAAATTCATGTATGTTCAGTAAATATAATTATCACGCTTTGAGGATCGGATTGCTAAAGAATATAATTCGGGTTGTAACGGTTATGGCCTAAGTATCGACCAATAAAACCATTATTATTAATATTAAAGAATATAAATTTGTGGGCCACAAGATTCATTAGCTTTCTGTAGGATTTTTGTGGTAGGATTTCAAAAGAGTTATCATGCAGTGATTGTTTGAAATTTGCTCTAGACAATAGTTTCCAGCAATTCGAAAACTATGGATAAAATATCAAAAACTTTTGGAATGAATAAGCACAAGGAAAACCGAGTAGTAGTAATTACTACTGGAGATGGGATGTTTGTCTAGCCTTCTCAAAACCATAAGGTTCTCGGAAGGACTTTTGATTTATTCAGTACCACCATTGGGTGGCTCATACAAATTTATTCTTTCCTTCAGTCAGCATAGAAGTCAAGTATAAGTTATCTGAATGATCTCGGAGTAGATCAGACTGAACCATATTGAGCTGTTTAAAACTACTACTGGAATCATACTAGAATAAAAAACTAGTATGAAATAATGTTTAAGGGAAAAACTACAAGTATTTCTACCGTATATCTGAACAGTGTCTAATCCTTTAAAATTTACGTTATATTTGATCCCTATCTTATGTATAAAGCATCAGAATAATTGGGAGCCCTTCTGTATTACTTCAATGATTTCTATTGTGGAAGCTCCGTGATTTGTCTTAGAAAGTCATTAACACTATATTAGACTTATTAATGTTATTATTCATCTATCGTATGTATATCTATGTTTACCGTTTATGTACCTATTATGTTTCTGGAGCACTGTTGGTGAGAGCAAAACGGTGTGTACCGGTGACGACAGCAAAGAATTTAATTCTTAATATTTCAAAGAATCTCCGGAAATTAACTACAGAAATATTTAAAATGTGCATGTACATACACACATATGTAGAAATCTAAAAGTTAAAATGATATTTGTTTACCAAGGCACATTTGAAGGTATACCAAGGCAGATATGCATATGCTTATTCTGGACTGGGTACACTTTAATTTTGCAATTTATTCATATGTATATAATTACAGTGATTTCCTATGAAACGGTCTCCTCTTAGACAGCATTCCCTATATGTTTTCATGTTTAAATTTTCCCTAGGATTATCTTTACATTACAAATAGTAGTAAAATATAGTGGCCTTTCCATATATTGGCAAGTATTTTCCATCCCTTAAGAACCACTATATAGCAAATTCACTTCATACCTTCCGATACGATTGGAGACGTGGGAGTGATATATGCTTCAGTGAAAGTTGGATTGGAATGATGTGATTATAATTTGTAATTTAATAATAAATTGCCATAATATTCAGTGTTAATTTTTATTGTTTGGCTTTAAAATCACAGTTGATTCACGCTGAGGTCCTAAAACTATAAATTATGGATCAAAGTCGAAGAGCACTGTACGATATAGATACTGCATTGAATAATTTACGATAATGCCATAATTATGAACGATAATGCCTAATGACTTTTAAAAAAAGCCAAATGACAAATTTGAATTTTGTAGAATAAATTGTTAGTACGTTTACATACCTAGGAAATTATCCTACGTAGCTACCTGATAAGTTTATGTTATAACAAAATCGGGTTGCATCACTGAATATAAAGAGAAATTAAATTTTTCAAGTGAAATTGGCATTCATTTAACGAAAAATATTTTCCTGTCAGATTTATCAGTTGTTAAAAAGTTTCAAAACACCATATATTTATTTAGCATACAACACAAGCTATGTAAATAATCTACAGAGATTCATACGAATCTAGTGCCATCTTGCCAAGTCAAAAATTGCATCCGTGGGAGCAAAACCAGTGACACATTTAAGGCTCCTGCGGACATAACTTTTGACTTGGGCTGGTGAGGTTAGATATGAATGAATTTCCATGTAATTTGTTACAAGCCTCACGTTTTAAAACATTTTAATAAACGTTAGCTCGGCGGTGGAAAACTGTTACGATCAGGAAATCATGCGCGTTCCAGTCTTTGCATCCTTAGTTTTATTCCTTGTCTTGTCCTAATCCTTGACACTCATCCCCAGAACTTGTAAGACATAAGCCAATCAGACACCCTACTGAAAACAACTCCTCTAAACGAACCTCAAAACATATAATTACTTTTTATCCAGAATGAAAACTTGCTTCATTCGAAATCATTTACAATTTTGGTTTTATTTAACATTTGTATCCTTCAACCTAAAACCTTGACGAGTTGATGAAATTAACTTAAAAAAATCAGAAAATAAAATTGTGCTTACAAAGGGAGTTGGTATTATATTCCCTTATGATGGCCAGAAGGGTGGAATCAGTTCAAGTTCAGCCTGATAAAGAAAGCCTGTGAATGAAAAACTGCCATACAATATTCACCTGTAGCTTCAAAAGAGCTCCAGGTCATTGAAAAAATCAAACGGATTGGTAGTTTGCTTCCATTTTAAATAATTTGTGCCTCCATTATAACACATTCCACAGCGTAACAGAAATTTCTCCAATTTAAGGCCATGATCAGTTCATTCTATGTACCTATTTTGTAACCGATAAATCGGGGTCTCTAATATTGTAGCTTCATTGTGACCAAATCAAATTTTGCATCCAATCTAAATATCGCAATACGAATGTTTTTAAATATTAGTTCAGGAGCAGTGTAATGTCCTCTCATAAATACGTATTCCGTCACCGTCCAAGGAAGTTGCCTCACCCTCTGTAACACATTCCACAACGTAACCAGAAATTTCTACAATTTAAGGCCATCATCAGTTCATTCCATGTACCTATTTTGTAAACAAATTCATCATGTGATCCGATAAATCGAGCTTCATTGTGACAAAATCAAACGGTTTGGTATTTTGCTTCCATTTTAAACAATTTGTGACTCCATTATATCTGTAACACATTCCACGACGTAACCAGAAATTTCTCCAATTTAAGGCCATGATCAGTTCATTTCATGTATCTACCTATTTTGTAAATAAGTTCTTCATCGTTTGATCAGATAAATCGAGGTCTCTCAAATTGTAGCTTCATTGTGACAAAATCAAATTGTGCATCCAACCTAAATGTCACAATACGAATATGTATTGAATATTAGCCGAGGAACATTCTAATGCGCTCTCACAATTACATATTGCAATACGGGCTTTGATTTCAAAAAGTTTTGCTTTGTATCCCGTTGTTCTTTTTGGCATTGCAGACCCTGTACTGTTGGGAAAAATTCATTTGTCACATTCCATCTCCCTGTTGTAACTCACAAGTATTTTTCCTAGTCCAATTTTGTTTCGCAGTTTGATTTTGAAGAGGGATTGTAGATTAAATTCGAAATAGGGAGTGCCCACAAAGTATATTCGAGTTCCAGATAGGTATGGTGCAAATAGTATCAATAGTACAATGTCGGGGAAATTTTTCCTAATAGCGGGTTTTTGTTTTGCAAGTGCTTTTGCTGCAAAGTATTTTATTCACTCCCCCCCCAGTTTTCGACTACGGTGAGTGGGGCCATTATGACGAGTGTCCAGAATGGACGTATGTCATCGGGTTTGAGCTAGTAGCACAACCGGACCAAGGGCATTTGCATGATGATAGTGCCATGAGTGGTGTCTTGCTGTTTTGTTACTCTCTTTTCGATACAAATAATGCTCCTAATTTCCTGAGCTTGTTCGCCTCCCCCAGAAAATAATTATGTTATGGTTTCTAGCACAATTGGGCATACAGGGAACGTTCGTTTGGCCCATATGAGTGTCCACATCCTCAATATGCTATCGGATTTGAGCTACGAGCGGACTATTATCATGGGCCCTTGTACGACGACACAGCTGCTAACAATATAAGACTTATCTGCAACATGGGAACGATTGTTGAAGGTGATGGAGAACACTGGGGTGTTTGGACTGGACCCCAATATTGTCCTAGAGGATATCGTGTTTGTGGGATAAGTACTCAAGTAGAGGCGCCTGGGTGTAAGTACTAACTATATGTAGGGGTTTAGTAATCATAAAAATGATCTTATAAATTGCAAGTAATATTTTAAAATATTGTTTATTTTTTTTATAGCTAGTGATGAGACTACTTTAAACAACATTGAGCTGGGTTGCTGCGGAATATATTAAAACTTGAAGATTTGATTTCGGACTTTTACATATTTGCATTTTCAATAAATGCTCAATGTATAATTATATTACAAACCAAAATGGTAGACTCAATCGAAGAATTTTCAAGTGTGCACGTCACAGGCCGTTTTTAATACCCAACCTCAACTTGTAATTTTAGTTTGTGCTAATTCATCTTTTCTCATGTCATATGTAATTATGTATACGTAATTATTACCGCTTTCATCCTATGCGAAACCTTGCATTTAAAAATAGAAAACCTTTTGGTAACCTTTCCTGATGGAAATTAGGAATGACTTTCGAGTGAGTATCCGTCGTAATTTTTCCCAGTTTGAATGTAGACATTTTAAGACAATATCTTTCAAAGTGAAACGAAGTTCCCTCTTGTATTCTAAATATCATGAAATATTTTTCACATTTAAATTGGTTTCAGTGGAATCCATTTTTATTATAAATAGCAAGCTTTCGAACAACAACTGTGTTCATCTTCGGGCTATCTACAACTAAATGCTAAACATCTAAACTAGCTTCATTTTCAATTGTACTAATTTTTTTAAAAATTGAAATATATTTGTTCATATTCTTTCATCAAGACAACGTTCACAACCAATGTCACCGACTTGGAAAATTTCAAAATTTAGAAAGTGATAATACCAAATCTGTCTATACTTATTTAGGACGAGATTTGGTAAGAATCAAATTGACCTCAAGATGTTTAAAAAAGTGTCAGGTGCTCCGAAACGCCCAGACAGGCTTGAGGAATCAAATTTTAAACTAATTGTTGTAACTTACTTACATACAAACGTATGTATGTAAATACATACAGGGTTGCCTGTATATATTTTTCAGCTCATAAAATCAATTGTGGTAGCTACTGAGTGTTTACCATAAAATTGAACGTATTTGAACTTGTATTTTGAAGAGGTTACACTGGGAAAACAATTATTTTTATATTTTGTCGTGTTAATCATAGTTGCTAGATATAAAAACGGAGTTTCCATTTTTGGAAAAACGATCTGCGGGTATTTTTCTGGGACCGTTCTTTTACACTCATCGTTCAAATTTTTCCGAAGGCTTTTGCACCTGAACCCCTTTGACATAAACATTTTGTGCTGCAGTAACCGAAACGCATAAAATGTAAGGAATCCAACATTAGATGACGTATGAAGGTTATGTGGTTTGAGGATTTAAGTTATCCCGATGACCTCTTACAATTCCCGGGGATAATCCACTGCGAACCGGGTAGTATACGAAATGTCAGATCGTCATGGCCAAATACCTTCAAAGTCTCCTCAAAACGCATGTCAGGGACGTTAGCCTTACGTTTACCATAAATTGGAACTAAATACCCGTACAGCGTGGCTGGTCGCGCTTCCGGGAATTTGTATTCCGGTTCCTCTTAGGGTTCCTCCTTAATTTGAGAATATAACAGATTTAGTGCAAATATTTTTGCAGGATTTGATTTTCTTATCCTCAACAATACATACACTATCTTCCCCATCGGTAATTTGTTCATGTACATTTAAACGGTAGCCTAATTTTGATTTTTTCCGAAGTTACCCGGATTTTTTAAGAAAAAGTGTATTTTGTATTTCGGTTGTGGTCTTTCCTGACCTTCGGTTTCGAGGAGTTTCTTTTTTAAGATAAGTACTAAAATATATTCCATGTCTGGAAATGCAAACATATTATTCAAAAATATGTTCTTTAATTTTTTACACTGGGTTGTAACTTCGGAAACCTCTTAGATTCCGGTAACAACTTTGGTCATTTTTTCCGGGGTAACTTGAATGAGGAAAAATTTGAAACTGAGCACATCTATTAATGATACTCCAAACTAACGATGGCGAAAAAATCAGCCTTGACCGTTTCGCGCCTTGTTTGATATGCGCGGGCCAAGTACGTTCAATTTTTAGTAAAGACACTCTGTATCCTCTCATTTTTGAAAAATTTTCTCACAAATGGTTTTTTTTTTATTTGGGGTTTATACTCCGATTTCTTGCCCTTAAGGCCTTACAGAGTTTTCTTTACCTCCTTTATTCTCTTTTTCATTTATTTACAAATTGGAGCCATTCTGGCCCATTAGCTGCGTACTGTGAAGTGGGGCGGCCGCCCATTCCACACTTACTCAACCACAGGCCTGCATGTAAACTCGTCATCATATGACTAATAACCGAAGGTAGAGGTCTAGGCCCCCGCTACGTGTGCAGTCCGCTATACATTAGCACATACAGTTTCAAAGCACATACCCGGTGTCACACACAGCATCCCCGCAGTCTTGCAAGCATGTATATCACCACACACATACGCAGACTTAGCTATAGAGAGAGAGAGTGAAATGTGAAGCTACAGGTAGAGACAGAGGATATGCATACAAGGGAGGAGACACGGGACATGCCACGGACACAATCTTATCCGAGATATCAGCAGTCGAAGTATATACAAATACACCAATTCATCTTACGAATCATTATCAGTGTACGGCACACACTACTCCTGCTGATACTCTTCCAAGAATGCGCAACATGCCTCCAGACCTCATTTGCATATCGATAGTGTATAGAGAAAGACAGAAATGACCTGAAATTATTTTGGGGTGAGCTAGAGTCGAAAGCCGACTCTTCTGCAACCTTACAGATTCACTACACCACCAGACCGCAAGCCCGGTCTTCACACAAATGGTTTTAAACAGACTTGCACAAGACAGAATCTGAAGCTCATATACATACATAATGGAATATTTTTATGCATGCACTAATTGTAAGTTCTAGCAAATTTATATGGACTTCGAATGGCGAAATCATAGAGTCATTGCGATGATGGTGAGCTGGTGCAATGAATGGTCCGGTCTGTTCTTTGAATGGTTGTGTGTCTGGTCTAATTGTAAGTGTCTTTTTAACAGCGTTTCGAGCGGATCATTACGGAATATCAAGGATAACAATAATTTCATTAATCATTTAAACACCGCACTCTAATGTTAAATACTCTTTTCTAAAAATTGACAATTTTGTAGCAGTTGATTGAAGACGTAGGCCTGAGGGAGGAAAGTCACACGTACTCCGTAAAATTTAGATCAATTACTTCCAAAAGGTGAAACCGTAGATGTTTAAATATAGAAAAGCGGAATAAAAAGGGAAAATGTCGTCGTATTTCAATAAGTAACAAATTGAAAACTACAATCCAAATGTACTATCATTTGGAAAAGTTCTACCCCACAATATGACAAGAAGCCCGTCAAAATTATTTTCAAAGCAAAAATCTAAAAAATTGATACTCAAGAATTATTAAAATCCGAAGTGATCCTAATTTCTTAGCCCTCGTTCCTACGCCCACTGCATCAAGTGTTGGTATGTGGTGTCAATTGTTTCATACTTTCCTTAATGTTTTAAACAAACTTCATAATATATAGAATCATATGTCGTAAATAATAAGTGGTGCGCAGCTGCTGTCATACAGTCGCTTTTTCGTAGTCTTTTTCATGTATTTTCAGTCGAAATTGATTTGTCTTTCGGGATACAAGCGCTGGAACTCCACATTCATCTCCTCGTCAAATTCCATGCATCTTTGCCGAAACAGTTCGGATATTCTGGTCATGATATGTGTAGGTTCCGGGAATGCTCCTATAAAAAATATAATGTTCTCATTGCAGTATATGAATTGTGCATGTAGTGGGTATAGAGATAAGTACAAAACAGCGGAACATTAAGGGGAAAATTTCGTCGTATTTCATTAAGTTGCAGATTGAAAACTCTAATTCAAAAGTTTTAATTTACCCCTCATCATAACTATTGATACGTATATATTAACTTCACGCAGATTAATGTAATTTGGATTAGCTCTACCCCACAATATGACAAAAAGTCCGACAAAACTATTTTCAAAGCACAAATATAAAAATGTACTGATTACTCAAGAATTAAAATCCGAAGTGATCCTAATTTCTCAGCCCTTATTTCTGCGCCCACTGTCTCACATATTTGAAAGTGGTGTCAATTATTTAATACTTTCGTTAAGGTTTTAAACAAACTTCATAATATATGAAACAACAATTGATTGAACTAAACGATCAAATCGAAATTATTCTTTATTCGATCACGGACTCGACTAGATTAGAGAGGGTAATATACTGCAAGTTACCATGAAACAATCGAACTATCATGTTATTGTGTTGGCCGCAATTTTGCTTAAATTAAAAAAAGCCTCAAGACAATCTTAACGAATTGTTAAAATTGTTTCATCATTACGTTACGTATTGTATTTTATCATATTTCGTAAATAATAACTGGTGCGCAGTTGTTGTCACACTACCTCTTTTCTGAGGCTGTTTGTTTTTTTCAAGCTGGTTTGTCTTTTCGGTATACCAGCGTTGGAGACCCTCATCCAACTTGTCGTCAAATTCCAAACCAATTTCACGAAACAGTTGGGATACTTTGGTCCTAATAAATGTAAGTTCAGGTAAGGCTCCTATAAAAAAAAATAATGTCATTGCATTAAAAGAAACGTGCTTGTTATTGCAGAGACTACCCTTCTGCAAGTGCCCCCCTCCCCCCTGAACGAATAGTGAAAAATACACAAACGATCGAGTTTGGTCCATCTCAATTGCCTGGGTAATTTTGCTTTTAGTACTGTCATTACAATGGTACAAAGTATTTGCAGGTGTGTCAGTTGTATACATCAGTTCATACCATCCAATGAATCTATCTGATCCGAATTTTCTAGACGAGGTATTTCTCCAGGATCAGTATTATCAACATCATTCGAAAGATCGTTTGATACAACCGGGCTTTTTGAACCAATGCCCCCGACGGCCCCGACGCTTCAACAGGATCTTCATTACCGGATTCGTCTGTCGTAACAGCAGTAACAACATTCATTGAATTCTTTCGCCTTGCAGTGATCGTGATTGAGCTTCTGATGATTGCTAGTTCAACAATACTATCGAAAATAGCAATCGCGCTCGCAACTCCAGCAACAGCTATTTTGAGTATTCTCAGAATAATCGCCCGATTAAACCTCTTTCTTCTGTCTTTATTAATTGGTTTGTACTGTTTGTAAAATCTTAATGTGCACTCATTTTCTACACGTTTTGAAAGTTTTTTGAACTCGTCATCATTGAATATGATAGCATTGATTTTAGACACTGCGGTGGCGTCTTCAAGTTCTTTTGTAAGCATTTTGTCAAATTCCTTCTCCTTTAGGCCATCTTGCTCAGACCATACCATATTCTCCAGGGTTTTAAATAACCGCGGAAACGAGGATCTTTGAGGAGGTGCAGAAGAGTTAGAAACAACTCGAGTGTAACTGCCCGATAGATCCGTGACATCCTGTATCTTCTCTTGATTACTTTCAACAAGACCAAACATTCTGTCAAATCTTTGGAAGAAAGTTTTAATAGCAAGATTGACAGCCCGCTCGTTCCTTCTGCTTTTGTTTTTGACCAAACAAGTCTCCTCAAGATATTTTCTGCATTCCTTCTTCAAATTCAGCAAGTACGCATCTTCGTCTTCAATTTTTGAACTTTTCTCTGAATTAAAGGTTTTCTCAGCAGCTTTCCAGAAGGTATAAAATTTATTTTCGAATATGCTTTCTCGAAATGACTTAGTGATTTTTCCAAACTTCTTTTTAAAAGCATTTAAAGCAAGTTCTGCAGCCCGCTTATTTAGTTTCCTTCTTTTTCCGTCCACGCAAGACTTCTCAAAATAGCTTCTGCATTCCTTATTCAGATTCTGTAAGCACATATCTTCGTCTTCGCTTTTTGAGCTCTTTTCTGAATTGTAGATTTTCACAGCAACCTCCCAGGAGGAATAAAATTTGGCTTCGAATTCTTCTTCACAAAATGGCTCAGTGATTTTTGCGAACTCCTCTTTAAAAGCATTTAAAGAAAGACCTGCAGCTCGTTTATCTATTTTCTTTCTGTTTTCAACCACACGCGTCTCAAAATATACACGACATTTAAGCTGTAAGTTCTCAATGTAAAGAACTTCGTCTTTAGTTTCCAAGCTCTTGTTAGCATTGTAGACTTGAAGGGCAACATTGTAAGAGGGTTGATATTTGTTTTCGAAATCCTCCTCACTAAATAATGTTCGCTCAGAGATCTGGACAAACTCAGATTTGAAGGCATCCAAGGCTTTAGCTATAGCCAATTGGTTTCTCAAACTTGCCGTTTCTCTTTGAATCGTTGGGTAATCCGGAAATTTTCCATTTTAAACATTTTAACATACTTCTGAAAGGTCTTCCCAGTTACCTGCTCTGATCCCAGCTGCTTCGTCACAAGATGACTCAACGTGTATTCCACCATTTCCTCGGAGGCGATTTCGAAATTCTAGTACAGGTTTATGGCTGTCTGGGGCGCCCAGAAATGCATGCCCGGGATGTGGCATAAGAAAGATTCCAATGTCATTGAAGCATCGTTGTAGAGCTTTGAGATTTGCATTTTCATCTCCTGCTGCGTCCGAAATGGGAAAAATGTGGTGGAAATAATTGCCGGGGTTATCAACGTTTGCTGCTGGCTGCTTTATAATGTGAAGCCCCAACGAAAAGTGTTTGATCCATTTGAAGTCCCGCACTAAAATAGTTAGGACGGTCTTGGCACTGACGTGAGCGTCGGTAGTGCTTGAAACAAGTGCCGCATATTTTGAAAATTCTTGAACTTTCTCTAATACCTCCATATCCAGTTTTGTGGTTATATTATAAATCAGGACTGAGGACAGTAGAGAACCGAGAGCAAAAATGGCGGCTGATTTTTCGGTGTCAAGCGTCATATCGTAGAAACCCTGACAATCAAGAAGTATAACTGCAACTTCTTCCCTTTATGTGTATGAAAAAACGGCTCGGACCATATATTTACTCCTAAAGTCACTGGATTATAGGGCCATCACTACTAGGAAACATTTCATCTGCTAAAAGTTCTTGTTCGTACCAAGCGTCTTTTCCACCATTCCTCAGGTAGCGTATGAAATGATTAAGTGCATATGATTTTCCTTCCCGTAACTTCCCAACGATGGATATGATGGCCAACGGATGATCATTTGCCTTTTCAAGTACATATAAAAAGTTTTCTGCATTTAATTTAACCCTTGATGTTGTCTCGTCGATTGAAAGCACCGATAGCACTGTCATTTTGGGGCAATGAGTCAACCAATCTAAAATTTAAAATAAATATAATCAATATAATCAATGCTATAAAAACACACTCCAAAGTAAACAATTTTTCCTAACAGTATTATTAACCTGAACGACGGTGGGTAGATAAAACAAATATGTACGTGAAAGGTGAATATTATTAGATAAGCACGGGACGAATTTTTTGTGGGAAGTCAAGAAGAATGTCGGTAGTGGAACAAATTTCATAGACAAAGGAATTTGTTTGGTGAAGAGGGATTCTGAAATTAGTTGGCCTTATCTTAATCGGGAGTTTCAATATTTCAATAAAAATAGGATTTAAATAATAAAAGGACTAGTATCTTGGGTTGTTCTACGACGCTAATCTGCTAACAACCTAAGACTTCGCGGCGCCAACGGGAAGGTTCTTGAAGGTGATGCAGAATATTATGCACGACGCAATATTATGAACTGTGTGGAAATGGGAGGTCAAAATGTAGCTCTGGAATCCCAACTCTCAGTTCAACAAGTCTGATAATTGCGGAAAGTGAACTACCTCACTAGTCATGTTATTTCCTGGACGGAATGTGTTGAATTCCTGTTGAAGTTACTATCTGAATTTTCACCCTATTGTAAGATAACTAAAAGAACTGAAAGCTCGTAAATGAATTTAAAATGATCATCAGGGGTGAAAAGGATAACATTTAAATTACCTACCCCTGCCTAAAATAGCATGACCTAAGATTTATCAATTCAAATTTACCTCTTTAAGGAAAAAGTTGATCTCACTGCTGGCCTAAACGTTTGACTTCAGAGACAGTCATGCACAAAGTCCTCTCTATTTTGCGATTTCTTGTTTTTTTGTCGGTCAGAAATAGAGGTGGGATTCGGGCTTGACTTCAGGTCCGAACCCGGAAGAAACCCGAACAAATACTCTATTAGCCTGACCCGGCCCTCGAATGGGCTAAATATTCGGTATTCATCCAGGCCCGTTTTATGCATCTCACATTTTGTAAAGCCCGAACCCGTTAAAACCCCAGTCTTCAAATTTTTTTGCAACCCGAACCCGCTAAATTCCCGATCTTTAAATGGTTTTAAAACCCGATGCAAACCCGGCGTTTTAGTAACAATCGAATCCGCTGTGAAACCTTTGCATATTCTATTATATTTACATATACATAGACTATCCATCCCAACTCATCACATTCAATGAACGTGCACTCACTGAGCAAAACTTCTTACTGGCTCTGAAAAGTTTTGAATGTAAACTATCAAGCTTAAGGGATCTTCAAAATGTTTAAGCATGTGTATACGTATTAAATACAGTGAAGGATCATTTAGCTTTAGCATGAACATACATACATGAAATCACTGCTTGCACTCTGCAAAGTCAAATATGTATGCCACCTATCTGTCCTCAATTCTATTCTAGTAGGATTGTCGGGTCATTTGTAATTTCTGGCCCGCCCGAAACACGAACTGACAAATAAATGCAGGCCCAAGCCCGATCTTAACCCGGTTTCATTGTTCTAGTGCAGCCCGAACCCGGCTAAAAACCCGGCCGGGTCGGGTTCGGGCTGGCCCGAATCAAAAAGCCCGCTTCCGGGCCCCGGAAATTACGTATGTGTCAAATTTTTTATTAAGTTACAATTAGTCTGCTGATCTATTGTCCAGACAATTAATATGACTAAATGCGGACCCGCATATTTGTAGTTATGTTTGCTTGCATGTGCTAGGTGGAGAAACATATTTGACGACCCCACTGTGTAGGAAATTCTTTTCCAGATTTCGGAAATGTATCTCATTAATCTCAGTCAATTTTTGCGGTCACAGTGCTCACGTACTTGTAATTTTCAGTGTTAGGCAATGTTTAAGTAATGAGAAAATTATTTTTTACGAAGTAAATGTTTTGAAATATTTAATTATCCTGCGCTACGTTTTTAAGTTCTGCAGTCCCAATTGGTTGACTTGGAATTTTCATATTATGTAGAATCGAAAGAATCGTAATAAAACATGCTACAATCCCAGTGCTTCGAAAACTTTTTCCAATGGACAGGAAAACCCTGAAAAAAAGGGCGACCAGAAATTCTCCCTTGTTCCATTTCATGCATGTACTTATCATTATTAATGGATTATAATACACAACTTTAGTTTATTACCTCGTATTCTTTGAAGTCTTCCAAGTTTCTGTACTTCTAATAATCTTTTTTAAGGATGTTCAGTTAAATCTGACTCAAAAAAGTTAAATTGGGACTCAAGCAGAATTATGTTTCTGGACCACTGTTAGTGAGAATGAAATGCGAGCACCGGTGACGACAGCAAAGAATTCTGTTCTTCATTATTCAAAGAATACCTGGAAATGAACTACAGAAATGTTTAAAATGTATATATACATACATACGTTTGTAGAAATCTAATAGTTAAAATAATATTTGCTTAGACAGTCTATGCAATGTAGACTGTCAGTGTTGACACTGACAAAAGACTTTCACTGTCACTTCACACATACACAAACACTTTCCCCCGATGATGTTAAGGACTCCCTCACTTTCCCCAGTCCTGAAATAAACATTAAAATAAAAGGATTAGTGAGAAAATGTAAACTCATTGTTTACATTTTCTCAGCCTTTACCTTAACCTAATCCTGACCTACTTAAATCTAAAAATAAATAAAAGGTAAAAAGACTTACCATATGTACCTTCTGTGGAAATCCTAGACCTCTCCAAAAGTATAAAAAGGCGAGGGATTTCCACAGAAGGACATTCAGTAATCCACTGCCTTAGCGGTTGGTTCCGAGGTCTTCACCTCTGTGTGTTGCTTCCGGAGAACTCTCCTGGATTTCCGACCGAAAGGACGGGTTTTCTTAGGTAATTTATACCTCTTCCCGCTCCTAAACCACCAGACCTGAACCCAAACCTAACCACCAATCCCTGCCTACCCAGACCATCCAGCGCCAAGTTTAAAAACTTGGCAGCTTGGTTTCTTATTTATTGCATTTATTTTTGGGCATTATTTATTGCAGTCGTGATTTTTTTGTCTTAAAAGTAAAATTAAAATTTTTGAAATATTGTTTTTGAAAATTGTTTTGGTTTTTGGGATAAATTTTATTAGGCCATTCCCGTGCTAAATAAAGGTGATTTTTGGATCCTTCAAGTAAGTTTTAAAATTTATTTGGGATTTTATTTTTTATTTAGTAAAAAGCCGGGTCTGGCAGGCGTGGGCATCTACCCTACCCTAATTATTTTTGCCTACCCTCTTCCCTAAAATATTAGATGTGCATTTGCCCTGGGAAATTTTTATAAAAGAGTAGTTTTCCGAGCAATAGCTCAGGCTAAATTATTATAAATAAAAATTAAGTATTTCCGGGCATTGCACATTTTTCCGCGCGGAGCGCTGGAATAATTCCTAAGTCCCCAACCTGTTACTATGCCAGTTTGAATTTTGCTCTACCTACACCTGGTAAATTTTAGTACTCCTTTTGTGTAATTTTAAATTACAACAACCCTTGCTCTACCACTCCAATAAATTAAATAATTAAATCCAAAGTTTATTTTCAGTTGCTCTACCACTTCAATTAATTAATTAAATAATTTTGAATTTATTTTTGATCAATTAAATTAAATTAAAGTATTATTTAAATAACCCTTTTGATTAACCTTATGCACCCTCACATAGACCAAGGCAGACCTATGTCTATTTTGAACTGAGTACGCTACAAGTTTGCAATTTGCTCAGATATACATATGTACATACCAAAGCTGGGCACATATCCTACATTTATGCATAAATATACACAGTTTTTTATGTATGTTCGCACATTTTCCGAATATTTGTATGTATTTTATGTAGGCTGTGTTTCCACTAAAAAAATGTATGATACATATATGTATGGTATGAATACTGTATTTACGAGTATGTATGTTTAAAAGGCCGGGGAGATTTACTTACATATGTATTATGTTTGCACCGTGTATGTTCAGCGAGCTCCATCTGTATTTTCTTGGCACGGTCTGTGTTTATTAGTGTATTCACATTTATTATTTCCTGCTGCAATGCAAACGATTTCTATACGTTGTGACTGAAATCTACGAAACTAGAAATTAATAATTTTAAACTTAACTAATTAACAATATACACGCGCGAAGCCATGCTTCATTAGTTTATATAAAGGGTTCAGAACGTTCTACATGCACTTTTATAGGCACGTGTACATATATTTATGCATAAATTTATTTATATGATGAATATATGTATGATTACATTTCGGGACAAATTTATGTATGCATATATGCATGATTGCATTTCTGGACAAATTTATGTATGCAAAATGTATGCTCTTCGTAAACTATAAAATGTATGTAGGATTTAGGATACGCAATCTTTTTGCCCAGCTTTGGTACATACTGTAAATTTCCGACGTAACGGTATCCTCTTATAGACAGCATTTTTATTATTTTTTCATATTTAAATTTTACCCAAGGATTATATTTACATTACAAATAGTAGTAAGATATAGTGAGATCTTCATATATTGACAGGTATTTTCATCTTTTATTAACCACTATAAGATATTCACAATCATTTCCGCGTATTAAGTGTATAGGTTATGTACATCTGGCTAATTGTAAATAACAATTCACATATATAATAATATTTCACATATGGTAACGTGAGTACAATAAAAAAGAGCACAGCTTCAAAGTTTGTTGCATTATAATACCTCCATGTAAATATGATAAGATTGAATATGAACAGTATAATATATGTACATTATAAATCACATAATTTTTAAGTTTCTCACAATCAGCACTCTTTGTGTTAACAATATTTGTCCCTATATAGTTCATATAAACAGACCTGGAATCGCTTAATTCATTAAAATTAATTTCTAGTAATTGTTTATAAACTTTAAAATGACATTTCAAGGAGTGAGTGCAGTTATTGCGAGCTACAGTGCTAAATATAGATTATGAATGTTTAATGAATATATGAACTTGGGGGACTACGAGAAGTGTCCACTAGGGATGTGTGTCATCAGGTTTCGGCTAGTTTCGGAAGCGACCAAGGTGCTTTCGGAGAAGATAGATCCCTGAATGACGTCTTTGTTCTATGACTCCCTCTTAGGGAAACGCTAAAAATGACGTCACGCATTTAGCCAATCAGTCATATTGTCCGTGCATGATTTAGCATTAGTCAGTCACCTCTTCATAACATGAAGACTACTATTCAAACCCATGCTCGCACCAGTTACAACAGGATCTTGATTACCGTTTTCGTTCGCAGTAGCAGATTCTACAGTAGAGGAATTAAAGCCTGTGTGTAGGGCGTCGACTGCAGCAGCACCAGCAACTCCTGCAAGAAACCCACCACATGTGATAACAGTCAAAGCTCCCAAAGCAATCCTCGTGCGTTCCAAACTTTTTCTCCTGTCTGTATTAATTCGCTTGTAGATTTTGTTAAATTTTAATGTGCAATCATCTTCTACAAATTTTGACAATTTTTTGAAGTCATCATCATTGGATGTGATAGCATTGGTTTCTAACACTGTGGTGGCTTTTGCAAGTGCTATTGAAAGCAACTTGTCAAATTCCTTTTCTTTCAGACTACCTCGCTCCGACCATACATTCTCTAAATTTTTAGAAAATCGCTTCAACCAGGATCTCTGCGCAGTGTCAGAAGAGGTAGCGTCTACTTCAGATTCAATGTGCATATGTTCGGTGACATCTTGTATTTGCTCTTGATTATTTTTACGTAGTCCAAACATTCTGTCAAATTTATCGCAGAAAGTTTTAATAGCAAGAACCTTAGCACGCTCGTTTCTTCTGCTTCTGTTTACGTTCATGCAAGTCTCCTCAAAAAAATTTCTGCATTCCTTCATCAACTTCTGTAAGTACACGACTTCATCTTCACTGTTCGAGATTTTTTCTGAATTAAATGTTTTCACAGCAGCTTTCCAGAAGGTATAGAATTTGCTTTCGAATTCTTTTTCACAAAATAAATCAGTGATTTTTGCAAACTCCTCTTTAAATGCTTTTAAAGCTAGTTCGATAGCACGTCCGTTTCTTCTGTTTCTGTTTTCGACCTTGCAGGTCTTTTCAAAATAGTTTCTACAGTCCTTCTTCAAATTGTGTATATACTTATCTTCGCCTTCACTTTTCGAACTTTTTTCTGAATTGAAGATGTTTTCAGCAACTTCCCAGGAGGAATAGAATTTGGCTTCGAATTCATTTTCACAAAATGACTCACTGATGCATGCAAACTCCTCTTTAAAAGTATTTAAAGCAAGTTCCGCAGCCCGTTTATTTATTTTATTCCTGTTTTCAACCATGCGTGTCTCAAAATATTTTATACATTGAAGCTCTAAGTTCTCAATGTATACCACCTCGTCTTTAGTTGCTAAACTCTTGTGTGCATTGTAGACTTGAAGGGCATCATTAAAAGAGGGTTGATATTTGTTTTTGAAATCCACTTCACTAAATAACGTTTGCTCAGGGATCTTGACAAACTCAGATTTGAAGACATCCAAGGCTTTAGTTATAGCCAATTGGTTTTGCAAATCAGCCGTTTCCCGCTGAATCGTTGGGTAATCCGGAAATTTTCCATTCTGGCAAAGTTGTGCCAACATTTTGACGTACTTCTTGAATGTCTTCCCTGTGATTTGCTCTGATCCCAGCTGCTTAGTCACAAGATGGGACAACGTGTATTCCACCATTTCTCGGAGGCGATTTCGAAATTCAAGTCCTGGTTCATTGATGTCTGGGTCCCTGTCAAATGCATACCCGGGATGTGGCATAACGAAGATTCCAATGTCATTAAAGCATGCTTGTAGAACTTTGAGGGTTGCATTTTTATCTCCTGCTGCGTCCGGAATGGGAAAAATGTGGTGGAAATAATTGCCGGGTTTATCAATGTTTGCTGCAGGCTCCTCGCTATTGTGAAACCCCAACGAAAAGTGTTTGGTATATTTGAAGTCCCGCACCAGAAACGTTAGGGCAGTCTTAACACCAGCCTGAGCGTCGGTAGTGCTTGAAACAAGTGCCGCATATTTTGAAAATTCTTGAACTTTCTCTAATACCTCCATATCCAGTTTTGTAGTTACATTGTAAATCAGGACTGAGGACAGTAGAGAACTGAGAGCAAAAATGGCTGCTGATTTTTCGGTGTCCAACGTCATATCGTAGAAGCCCTGACAATCCAGAAGTAAAATTGCAACTTCTTTTCCCTTATGTTCACAAAAGAATGGCTCAGACCAGATGTTTACTCCCAAAGTCACTGGATGAGGGCCATCACTACTAGGAAACTTTTCATCTGCTGAAAGTTCTTGTTGATCCCAATAATCTTTTCCACCACTCTTCAGGTATCGTATGAAATGATTAAGTGCATATGATTTCCCTTCCCTTGACTTTCCAACAATGGATATGATGGCCAACGGATGATCCTTTGCCTTTTCAAGCACTGATATAAAGTTTTCTGAATTTAATTCAATCCTTGAAGTCTTGTCAATTGAAAGCACTGACAGCACTGTCATTTTGGGGGCAATGAGGTACTCAATCTAAAATTTAAAAAAATAAATATAAACAACGCTATAAAAACATATTCCAGAGTAAATAATTTTTTCTAGCATAATTATTAGCACAAATAACCTGGGCCAACGTTGGTTAGATAAAAAATATATGGAGTATCAATGATGACTATTATTAAATAAATCATGGGTTGAATTTTGTTAGATCGCCAAGAAGGTTGTGTGGAGGGTAAACAGGAAATGTTTTGGTGAATAGGGATTCTGACATTAGTTGACCTATTCTTATTATGATTTTTTTTTCGGGAAATTTGTTCTGCCAACAGGGAAGTTCAAATTTATTGACCCTTTCTATGAGGGATGTTGATATGTAGATACTTATGTATATGCGAACGTCTGGTACTGAAATTTGTTTGTCAACAGGATTTCTTTTTTTTGAGCAGGGAATTTTTAACTTTCCACTAGTGGCATCAGATTCAGCCGGGGAAAACTAAAAAATATCTTCCAATGAGATTTACAAAAATCCTATCTTGAAATGAAGAAATGAAAATTTTAAGAAGACCAATGGTCCGTATCTACTAAGAGGAATGTGGGACAAATGCGGAAATTGTATTATTAATTATTCGAAGAAAGGCTCTACCCCAGTTGCTAACCACGGATGAATTTAAATAAAATCTCAAAATTATGGATTTGAATTATAATTAAGAAGTTAAATCAGCAGAAAATTCCATATATTTTTTTGTTCGGTTTGCACACTCTATAGTGATAGTAGTTTTAGCTGGTTGTGACGAAAGTATTTCAAATTCTAATTACTTGATGACATGAGTGCAGTTTGAGCATATATGTACTTACTTGTGCAGGCCGGGTAATTAGTATTTATTCACTGGGAACCCAAACACTATCTGCTTCTTCTGTCATCCGGAAGTTTTCCTATTGAAAGTAATACAGTTCGAATCAATGGTTAATTTTATATTGATTTGCACTTGGTTTCATATCCCGATGGAGAATTAATAACTAAATTATTTTAAATTATTTGTCCGTGCAAATTTTGGTAATAAAACGGATTAATTCCTGTTATTTGATATGGTTGGAAAGGTGCTTAAACCAATAAAGAGGATTGTAATTTCACACAGTCAGGGTCAAGCAGTTCGTATTCCTAATCCATGTTGCCACTAATCGGTTTTGCACAGGGCGCCACAGAACGATTGCCACCCCTTAGTCCACTTAAGTGAGCAACCCATAAAATATTTGATTACCCCATTGTGCTGCTATAGCAAAATCTTGTCAGGATTTTATGTTTAAGTGAAAAGAAAATTATTTTTAACTAAATGCTTTGAAAAATAAATTACACTGTGCAATGCTTTTGGGTTCTGCAGCCTCAATGTTTGACTTGGAATGTTCAATATTGACTCGAATGAATCATAATATAACATGTAACAAAAACAGTGCTTCAAAAATTTTTTACAAAGGTCATGAATACCCTGAAAAAATGAACGACCAGATATTTTCCCTTGAACCAGTCTTCTTCATTTTCGATGTATTTTTCTATATCTGAACCTATCCTACATAGCTTTCCAAAAAAGGAGCATTAAAAAATAATCCTGACACTTTCTGTTGAAATTAACTAATGCTAAATTCCAAAGTCACAAAAAAGCTGCTGTACCCCTGTGACAACAAGAACTGACCGATTTCAATAAGACAAATTTTTGAAACAGAAATGAGACAGAAATCTAGAAAAACTTTTGCAACAATGTTTTTCCTTTAGAGTTTTATTTTTTAGAGTTGCTGCCTTTCGTGGGCCAAGGGGCCGACAATCGGTTTTTTGTACCCAGTTCAAACCAATTTCAAGAAACATTTAATATATAAGGTTACTATTTAAGTGGGGTCCACGTACGAATGACCGTAATGCCGGTTTTAGACTAGGACGAATCAGAATCAGAATTTGAATCAGAATCGGATTTCAAATTCACCAAACACGAAGAGTATAAATGCAAAACCTGATGTCGTAATTCGAATCAGTGTAAGAATCAGTTTCAGATTTGTTGCATCAGATTTCTATCCTTAAAGTCTAAATGAACATTACTTACATGACACTTATCAGATTCTTAAAATATTGAAAGAGGTTTAGACTTCCAGAATTCGAATTCTAAATTTTTGAAAAACATCCTTGAAAGCACGAATTACAATATGGGCGGCAACAAAGTCTTGTCAGGGTACTCCTGGTGAGCTTCGTTGATTATTTTTGAAGTTTAAAATTTAATGAAAACATCGGTTTAAAATATCTACCAGCCTGGACTTAATTGAGCTCGTTATGTTTCGCCGTCTATCTTGTAAGAAAAGAGGAAATTTACAGAAATGGAAATAAAAAATTGTAGGTAAAAATGTATACCTGTTATGTTCGAAACATTTTGAACCGAGCTGGCAACGGCTTTCCAGGCTTAAAGTTTAGCTATTGTATTTTTAAAAATTGTATTTCTTTTTCAAACAACAGTGGCTATTTTCGGAAAGGATTTCCTCCAATAAATCTAATTCTAATTGTAATGAATGTGCATTTTGTGTCATTGTATTAATTAAAAATTTGTATGAACTGAAACTGTGAAAGAGTAGATATGAGAGCGGTATGAAATGTTCCAAAACAAAGTGGCAGACAGACAATTAAATTGTGTGCAAAAATTTTACTCTGAGCATTGTAATTCAAGGATTTACACCGTACTCAATGGGTTTGTCAGAATTCTTAAATCTGAAAAGTTGACTCCGAGTCAACTCTTTCTCGATTCTTAAGATTTTCAGAATTCTGATTCTGATTGTAATTCTGAATCTTAAGTCTAAATAAAAAATCTTACTTGTAAACTAAAGCAAACCTGATTCTGTTTCTGATTCGCCCTAGTCTAAATCCTGCATAACTGTAGGCTAAAAACTTAATTTTTGTTTATCGTTCCACATTGTTGTTGGAATTCATTAACAGTGGGTGGACTAGCAGTGTTTAAATATTGCATAACTGCTGTTTACTCTCTCAACAATGTTGTCAAGGTACATGAGTTACTTTAAAAAATCATTTCCCAAGACTATAATTTTTAAAAAAATAATTGTTTTGAAATATTTTTATACTAACTAGGAGGATGAATCAAAACATAATTTGGAAGATCTGGAAAAATACTTGCTAAATCATAGGTGAATTAGACATTTTAAAAAATCCCTTCTTATACATATGTGTTACTGGGCTACAGCGTTTCCTGGCATAGTGTATGCATATTAAGAAGTGAGATGCAAACCAGCATATGTTTGTAAGTCTACAGACCAAGTACCTAAATATTCGTAAATATTATTCCTTTTCATTTCAATATATTTTGTCAATATCCAAATAGTTTTGCTACGATATTATATTTTTGTTCTTTGTAATTACTTACTTATGAAAGCATTACACTAGAATGAAATTTAATTAAGTTTGATGCAAACTGGGATAAGTCAATTTTTTAACATAGTATTACCGCCGAAGTTGCGAACCTCCATATTTAGAAATTGGGGAAAAACGGAATGTTCGTACATTTTTTATTTTCAAAATATTTCGAATTTGTAAATAAAACGCTTGGAACTGATGAATTTTTTATTTCTCCTGTCAAATTCTGTAAAATTCGCTTAAACATGTGTGCATCCAACCTTCTCATATTCAAAAATACAATATATTAGACAATATGAGAATGCCATTTAAAAAATACTATTATTATTAGGGTATGTAGATTTGAAAATGCCCGCATTTTGGGCAACTTGCCCGCCCAAAATGCCAGGGCATTTTTTTCATGGCGAGGGCGGCACAGTAGGGCATTTTTGGCAAGGGCATTTTGGGCAAGGGCATTTTGGGCAGAATGGTGGAATAAAATAGTACAATTGGTACAATTTGGCAGTCGATTTGAACATTTTGGGCATTTTGGGCAAGGGCATTTTGGGCAGAATGGTGGAATAAAATAGTACAATTGGTACAATTTGGCAGTCGATTTGAAAATGTCTGCAATTTTGACGGAAAAGCGTCCGAAAATGGCTTGCCAAGTATTTTTATTGTCGTGGTTTGGCTTATGTAACGACGTAAAGTGAACTTCCTTCATCCTGGATATATGCATATATACCCATATACATGTATTTATATTGATGATGGGCGAAACATTTTTTATGTTCAAATTAGAACCCGAACAGTAATTTTTTGTCTACACAGATAAACTAAACAAACAACAATATTTGGGGACCTGTGTGGAGGATGTACAATGGTTTTTACTCGAGCCATTTTTCCAGTAATTAGGGCCAAATATATTTTTATTCTGCACATCAATCATGCTATGATTTAAATTGATTTTCAAAGGAGAGACAATTTATATCACCCCATGTCATTGAAATTAAATCGATTTGTCAATGTTTCTGCAATTAAAATAACCGAACAAGCGAATAACCAGACATTCACTTGTGACTTTTCCTTCGCTGCGCTCCTATACATTCGAGTATTTTGAATCTAAACTAGTGATCCAATTTTGGTGCCGTGAAAATGCCCAACTTGCCCTGCCCAAAATGCCCAAAATCAAGGCATTTTCAAAAGCTGCCCACCTGCCCGATTTTGGGCATGTGGGCAGGCATTTTGGGCATTTTCTGCCGGGCGGTCAAATACTGCAGTGCATTTTCAATCGACATACCCTAATTATTACAGTACAAACCAATTTAACTGATAATTTCAAGATGGTATCACGCATTTCGAGCCCTGGGTTATGCATAATTTCTGCACTGTTTGTAGAAACAGGACAGATACATTAGTTGAAGATGATTTTATAGGCATGTCATTTAACCCTTCATGATTTGTGATCGTACTGCCAATAAGTTATATAAAGAATCTCGGACAAGATCATGCAGAACCATATTGAGCAGTTTAGAACTTTAATCATACTAGAATAAAAAACTGAAATGGAAGAATGTTTGAGGAAAAATTATTCACTGACAAACATTTCTACCTTATATTTGAACACTCGGTCTAATCCCTTAAATTATCGTTATGTTTGATGTAACGTATAAAACGCGCCTTTCTGCATTACCTCAATGAAATCTATTGTGGAAGCTCCAGGTTTTGTCTTAGAAAATCATTAACTGTATTATACTTAATAATGTTACTATTGATCTATCGTATATGTTCATGTAGAATGGATGCCTGGCACAAAAACTTGTATAGCTTTCCAATTAGAAATTATAATATAATCGTTGGAATATTATTTTTGTTAGAATGTGCACAATTTAGAATAACGGATCTATAATTTCTGATTGAGTCATTGAACCTAGTACAATTTAATTTAAACAACGCTTTAGTTTATTACCTTGTATTCTTTGAAGTCTTCCAAGTTTCTGTACTTCTAATAATGCGCACCATAATCATTTACAGTATAAGATTGTTCAGTAAAAATTTAGGGACTCAAGTGGAATTATGATTTGCGACCTGTAGGGGAGAGTGAAATGGTGAGCAACCGTAACGACATCAAAGAATTGATATCTTTATAATTCAAAGAATATACCGGAAACTATAGAAATGTTTAAAATGTACATGTACGTGGGTATAAATCCAATAGATAAAATAAGATTTGTTTAGACAGTCTATGCAATGTTGACCAAGGCAGATCTATGTTTACTCTAGACAGAGTACGTTACAAGTTTGCAATTTACTCATATATATGTACATACTGTAAATTTCCGACGTAACGGTATCCTCTTAGTCAGCATTTTTATTATTTGTTCATGTTTAAATTTTACCCAAGGATTATATTTACATTACAGATAGTAGTAAGATATAGTGGGATCTTCATATATTGACAGGTAGTTTCCATCCCTTAATAACCACTACATAGGAAACTTTAACACTTCCGTGTCTGAAGTATATAAGTTGTGAGCTAATTGTAAGTCGAGAAAAATATTTGCAACATGGTATTGGTGTATACACATTTTTTTAGGAGAAGAGGACCGGCCGCCTGCTTTTATTCTTAATTACAAATACAAGCACTTCATGAACGATATTAGAAAATTGTTAGTTTTTGTGGTAATTTAAACGTCAAAAACGCTAATTTTATCCTTGAAAAGTTGCATAGCCTGAACCTATCTGACTTTTTTTGGGGGGGGGGGATAATGTCCCTTCTTGACCACCCTATTCTGGAATTTACATATAAACGCGTGAGTGTATAAATATCTAACAGTGCAAGGTACAATTACCACCACTCAATATGCTAAATGAATAAACGATTCTCTGAAATATTTTTATATTCCAGCAATTTATTGTTTTATATTGTTTTAATCGGCGAAAACTTACTTTTTGATAGGAAATGAAAAGTCAGATTTTGACATAGCAATCGCTTTTCGTACAATTTAATAAAATAAGCTTTTCATAAATGGTGGCTTGTGACGTTGTGACACGATATGTTCATTCAAGTTTAAAATTTTGATCTTTCAATTTTCAACAACATTTTGTTTGCACCCCATTTAAAACAATTGCAAACAAATTTTGAAGGTTGGCCCAAATTATTAATCTGATCACAGCTGGGATTTCCAAGCATATTCGTACATACGAGTGTAGTCTAGAGTTGCAAACCTTCAAATATTCCCATGGAGTGATTATTGAATTCAGAGTACAAGATTGGAGAAAACGGTCCGGATGTGTCGACAACTTATAATGATTCGTACATACAGAAAAGTTTGATATAAAAGATTGATCTATGAGTGAGGTCCACCTACGAATGGTCGTAACAGTATCTATGCTAAAATTAAAATCTTAATTTTGGTTAATTTCCCTACATTGTTCCGGGAATTCATTAACAGGGTGTGAGCTGGCACGGCATTAAGATTAAATTAGTCCTCTTGAAAGTTGCTGTAAGGGTCTTTCCTGGCACTCTGTATACATATGACGAGGTGGGATTGTGCTCGGCACGGGTATGAAAAATCGGTACCCGTACCCGTATTCGTACCCGAAGTGCGGGTATTGCAATATCTGGTATCTATACCCGTACTCATACCTAGGGAATGTCGATTGAAAATGCCCTGGCATATATGCCTGCCAAGCTGAATATGCCCAAATTGCCCGCCAACGTGCCATATTTTTGGGCATATTGGCACATTGGGAAAACGCCCTGAATTTGGGCATTTTTGGCAGGGCATATTCGGCATTTTGTGCATTTTCGACATTTTACATAATCATTTTCAGCCGGGAATATTCTGCATTTCTGGTAGGTAAAACTCAGTAATACAATCGAGCCAAAAATGCCACTATTCACTATTAAAATGAAATCCTATTAAAGGCGTACATGGCAGTTTTGTTTAAATGAATTATATTTCAAAAAATACTCGCTCGTACTACTCGTGTATCATACAGACATTTCATATAGAATTACTGACGAATGCAATTTTGTTGTATTTTGTATAAAGTTAATCAGAAGACTCAATTTCTCAAATTCTCTTCGAGGTTGGCATAGTTTATTGCATTCGAAAATGTGAGTTTTGTCCAGTAGTAACAATGGTTAGACGTTTTAAAAACTACAACTCCTACAATTGTCTACTGACCAGATTTATTTACCTGTCAGCTAAAACCGTCGAGTAATCGTTTTTAGTTATAACGATGTGAGCGGGGTAGTGTGCAGTAGTAGCAGCGACCAATAACGTCTGGAAAAGGTAATCGACCCGACAATTTGAACTGAATATGCCCAGAAATGAAAATGTCCGTGTCGAATATGCCCAAAGTTGAAAATGCCCAAAATGCCCTTTGCCCAATATGCCATGGCATTTTCAAATCGACAATCCCTACCCATACCCGAGTATCCTGGTACAAATTTTTCATGCCCGTACCCGCAATGTAATATAAAACCATGTACCTGTACCCGCATTGTACCCGTACCGGAAAGATACTCGCAAGTTGTACCCATACGCGGGTATCTCAGTGTCGTACCCGTACTCGGGTACTTTATATCCAGATTTCTCTAAATGTAGTACTGTAAATCTAGTACTTTAAATGCAGATTCATCCAAATATTACCAATCGTACAAAATTTACCTGAATCCTATTCTCCACTTCTATTTTGTTAATATTCCTCGTTTGTGTTTATTTATTTATACTTCCTAAAACCTGTTTCCCTAAAAACATATATTTTAGCTACAGTCTAAAATACATTTACTGAAGATCCATTATTTCTGGCAAAAGGTGAAACCCTTGCGGTTTAAATACAGACCAGCGGAACAAAAAGGAAAAATATCGGCGTATTTTATTAAGTTACAAATTGAAAACTCCAATCCAAACGTTTTATTTTAGGGCATTGTTATTTGAATAAGCGCTACCCACAATATTACAAAAAATCCGACAAAACTATTCACAAAGCATAAATCTAAACATTTGCTACTGAATAATTAAAATCCGAAGTGATTCGAATTTCTCACCTCTTATTCCTAGGCCTACTGCATCACAAATTTGTATCTGATCTCAATTATTTAATGCCTTCAGGTTTTAAACAAACTTCATGATATATAGTATCATATTTCGTAGATAATAACTTGTTAGCAGCTACTATAATACTACCGCTTTTTCGGAGGCATTTCCATGTATTTTCAGTCGAAATTGATTTTTATTTTGGCATACCAGTGCTGGAGGTTCACATCCATCTCATCGACAAATTCCATATATCTTTGCCGAAAAAGTCTCATTACAGTAAAAGAATTGTTCTTGTACTGGGTATAGAGATACGAACAAAACAACGGAACATAAAGGGGTAAATGTCGTCGTATTTCATTAAATTACAGATTGAAAACTTCAATCCAAACGCTTTATTTTATCGCCCATAAATATTGACAATACTTCAGGTATATAGATCACTCATTTGGATTAGCTGTACCCCAAAATTTGACAACATGTTGGACAAAACTAATTTCTAAGGCCAAATCTAAAAATGCACTGCTCAAGTATTTAAATCCGAAGTGATTCGAATTTCTCATTTTTTATAATAACAATAAGCCGTTAGTACCTCTTTTTCTAAGCCTTTTCCATGCTTTTTTGAAGCTTGTTTTTCTTTTCGGTATACCAGAGTTGGAGATCCTCATCCATCTCATCGTCAAATTCCATACCTATTCGCCGAAGCAGTTGGGATACTCTGGTCCGAATAAGTGTAATTTCAGGTAAGGTTTCTACAAAAATAAAAAAATCTCATTTCAGTTAACCAATAGTGCTTGTAGCATTGTACTGCAGCTTTGGTTTTGCTGAGACTAGTCCTGTAAGTATCCCCTCCTCCCTGTGCTAATAGTGAGATGTACACAAATGATAAAGCGTCATTCATATCAATTGTCTGATCAATTTTGCTTTTAGTACTGTCCTTACAGGGGTATAAAGTATTTGCATGTGTATTAATTGTATTGGTTCGTACCATCCAGTGCTCGGACTGGGCACGGTTAATACTCGGGTAAATGGGTACGGGTACAGGTGTGGGTACTACCCGGGTACAGAAATTGCGTACTCGCAAGTACGCGGGTACTACCCGGGTATTCTTCATTTTAGGCAATAAAGTGGGTACAGGTACGGGTACGGGTATGGGTACTTACTCAGTGGCAATCGGGTAGTACCCAATGGGTACGGGTATCACTATGTAAAATACCTGTACCCGTGGGTGCTGTACCCGAGTATTTTTGGGTACTTCAAGGATTCCTGATGGGATGGATTACTATGGCTAACAATAAGACCTACCAACCGTGGAGTTGCTTATTTCGTAGTATACAGATACTTGCGTTAGTGACAGAGCCAAGTGGCTTCGTCTCATTTATGATTACGTGGTAGTTGCAATCTAACGCTTCTAATAATTCATCCAAGGAATCTAATAAAGAAATAGAGTGTATAGAGTCAGTGAAATCATGTGTTTATCGACTTAAATAGTGAAGCTCATCAACGAAGAATTTCAAGAGGGAGGTTCTTGGGATTCAATTTAATTAGCTTCATTGGGAGCGTAACATTACAATTATTTGAAGACGTATTACGAGATAACATCGGAATAAATATACATTTATTAGCAGATCCATTTATTAACGTTACAAGTACCCAGGGTTGCCCATTTGAAAATGCCAAGGCATTTTATGCAGGCAATTTGAGCATTTTCAATTCTGGGTATTTATGACACTTTGAGTATTTATTGAGGTAAATATTTATAACATTTTAGAATGAAAAATATCATTCCTTGCACGCAATATTTATATTTCAGTCCCTTTGATTAATCTTGATAATTTTGATGTTAAAAGAACTTGACAGACATCTGAACTTGGCGTTCAAAACTTCCATGGGGTTGCATTTTAGTCCTATTTTGCCTACATTTTTCGAAAATCTCCGTCTCGGGCTTCATAAATGTGAGAAACAGTTTACGAATGTTTGTTTTATAAAGCTGTAATATAAAATGAATATTCAATATTGCCTCCCACATTTATTTCCTCAAACCGCAATATTTGACTTGGAAAAATTATGATCAACTCAATTTTTCCGTATAACATTTTCTATACACAGAGTTCGATTAGCCGGAAAAAAATTATTTCTTGTTCTCCAAGTTGAAAAGCAAGTTATGGAGAGTTTAGTATTAAAGAATCCGTCCCAATTCCAATTAGCGAGAACACATTTCATTTCATTCAGTAAGTTATTATTTTGGGGTAGTAGGATTTGAATTTCGTCAGTGTTTATTAAAAAAATCACAAAATGCCTTAAATAATTTTTTCAAAAAATTCAAATAGGTTGTCTTTAACTCCTAGGGAAAATTCCCAAAATCCCGGACACTTTTAATGGAGGTCAAAAAATTGACAACTTAAAATTTTTCAGCTGGGCAGGCTAATGTCGTCGGGGATTTTAAATCGGCCAAACTTCCAGTACCCGAGTAATACCCGGGTACACACAATAGATACTCGGGTACGGGTACAGGTTTTGGGTACATTACGGGTACGGGTAAATTGTGGGTACAGGTACTACATTGTATTTTCAGGTACGGGTACGGGTACTGAAATAATTTACTCGGGTACTCAGGTATGGGTACGGGTATAGGTACAGCATTTGGTAGTACCCGATATTCAGGTACGCGTATGGGTACGGGTACACCGTTTCTGTACCCAGTCCGAGCACTGGTACCATCCAATGAATATTTGCCATCCGATATTTCCAGGGGAATTGTTTCTTCAGGATCAGTACTAGCAACGTTATCCGAAAGATCATTTGATAAAACCGGGCTGTTCGAACCAATGCCGTCACCCGCTTCAATAGAAACTACATTACCGCTTTTTACTGTGGTAGCGGCCCTAACAACAACCGTTGCAGCCGTGTATCTTGCAGTGAAAGCTTCGTATCTGAATGCTACATCAACAATAATATCGAAAAAAGGAGCAGTGCTCTTAACTACAACAACACCAATAAAAGCGAGTATTCTCAAAATAACCGTCCGATTCCAACTCTTTCTCCTCCTTTTATTAATTGGTTTGTAGTGTTTGAAAAATTTCTATGTGCACTTCTTTTCTGAACGTTCTGAAAGTTTTTTTAAATCATCGTCATTGTTTACGATCGCATTGCTTTTTAACACCTTGGTGGCATCTTTAAGTGCTATTGGCAACAACTTGTCGAATTCCTCTTCCTTTAGACCATCTTGCGCAGACCATATCATATCCGCGAATTTCCTTGACCAGAATCCCGAAGGAGATGCAGAAGCGTTAGGGTCTACTTCAGATTCAATGTCCACATCACCAGTGAAGTCTTGTATTTTGTCTTGATTACATTCGGATAGTCCAAACATTTTGTCAAATCGTTGGCAGAAAATTTTGATAGCAAGATTGATAGCATGTTCGTTTCTTCTGCTTCTGTTTTCGATCACGCAAGTCTCCTCAAAATATTTTCTGCATTCCGTCTTTAAATTCAGTAGGTACATACTTTTGTTTTCCATTTTCGAGCTTCTTTCTGAATTAAAGGTTTTCACAGCAGCTTTCCAGAAGCTTTAAAAAATTTATTTTTGAATTTTGTTTCACAAAATGACTCAGTGATGTTTGCAAACTGCTCTTTAAAAGTATTGAAAGCAAGATCTGAAGCCCGTTTATTTAGTTTATTTCCATTTTCAACCATTCGAGCATCAAAATATTTTCGGCATTCAAGTTTTAAGTTCTTGATGTATACGTCTTCGTCTTTAGTTCCCAAGCTCTTGTTAGCGTTGTAGACTTGAAGGGCAACATTATAAGAGGGTTGATATTTGTTTTTAAAATCCTCTTCACTAAAGAACGTTTGCTCAGGGATGTTCACAAACTCAGATTTAAAGACATCCAAGGCTTTAGCTAAAGCCAATTGGTTTCTCAAACTTGCCGTTTCTCGTTGAATCGTTGGATAATCCGGAAATTTTCGATTCTGGCAAAGTTGCGCTAACATTATGACGTAAGTCTGGAAGGTCTTCCCTGTGATCTGCTCTGATCCCAGCTGCTTAGTCACAAGATGACTCAACGAGTATTCCACCATTTCTTGGAGGCGGTTTTGAAATTCTAGTTCTGGTTCATTGGTGTCTGGGTCTCTTTCAAATGCATCCCCAAGAGGTGGCATCACGAAAATTCCAATGTCATTAAAGCATGCTTGTAGAGCTTTGAGGGTTACATTTTCACCTCCTGCGTCCGGACTGGGAAAAATGTGGTGGAAATAGTTGCGGGGTTTATCAATGTTTGCAGCAGGCTCCTTGCTATTGTGAAACCCCAACGAATAGTGTTTGGTCCGTTTGAAGTCCCGCACCAGAAACGTTAGGGCAGTCTTAACACCAGCCTGAGCGTCGGTAGTGCTTGAAACAAGTGCCGCATATTTTGAAAATTCTCGAACTTTCTCTAATACCTCCATATCCAGTTTTGTAGTTACATTGTAAATCAGGACTGAGGACAGTAGAGAACTGAGAGCAAAAATGGCTGCTGATTTTTCGGTGTCCAACGTCATATCGTAGAAGCCCTGACAATCCAGAAGTAAAACTGCAACTTCTTCCTTCTTATGCATATAAAAGAACGGCTCGGACCAGATATTTACTCCTAAAGTCACTGGATCAGGGCCATCACTACTAGGAATGATTTCACCTGCAGAAAGTTTTTGTTGATGCCAATCGTCTTTTCCACCACTCTTCAAGTAGCGTATGAAATGATTAAGTGCATATGATTTTCCTTCCTGTAACTTCCCAACGATGGATATGATGGCCAACGGATGATCCTTTGCCTTTTCAAGCACTGATAAAAAGTTTTCTGCATTTAATTGTATCCTTGAAGTCTTGTCGATTGAAAGCACTGACAGTACTGTCATTTTGGGGCAATTAGGAAGTCAACCTAAAATTTAAATAAAGTAAATATAAACAATGCTATAAAAACAGATTCCAGAGTAAATAATGTTTTCTACACAACCTGGGCCAACGTTGGTTAGATAAAAATATATGGAGTATCAATGGTTATAATTAATATTAAATAAATCATGGTAATTAGTATTTATTCATTGGGAACCCAAACACTATCTGCTTCTTCTGTCATCCGAAAGTTTTCCTATTGAAAATAATACAATTCGAACCAATGCTTAGTTTTACATTGATTTGCACTTGGTACATATCCCGATGGAGAAATAATAACTAAATTATTTTAAATTATTTGTCAGTTCAACTTTTGGTAATATAACGGATTAATTCCTGTTATTTGATATGGTTGGAAAGGTGCTTAAACCAATAAAGAGGATTGTAATTTCACACAGTCAGGGTCAAGCAGTTCGTATTCCTAATCCTTGTTGCCACTAATCGGTTTTGCACAGGGTGCCACAGAACGATTGCCACCCCTTGGTCCACTTAAGGGAGCAACCCATACAATATTTGATTACCCCATTGTGCTGCTATAGCAAAATCTTGTCAGGATTGTATGTTTAAGTGAAGAGCAAATTATTTTTAACTAAATGCTTTGAAAAATAAATTACCCTGTGAAATTCTTTTGGGTTCTGCAGCCTCAATGACTTGGAATGTTTATTATTGACTGGAATGAATCATAATATAACATGTTACAAAAACAGTGCTTCAAAATGTTTTTACAAAGGTCATGAATACCCTGAAAAAATGAACGACCGGACATTTTCCCTTGATCCAGTCTTCTTCATTTTCAATGTATTTTTCTATATCTGAACCTATCCTACATATTTTTTCAAAAAAGGAGAGTTAAAAAATATTCCTGATACTTTCTGTTGAAATTAACTAATGCTAAATTCCAAAGTCACAAAAAAGCTGCTGTACCCCTGTGATAACAAGAATTGACCCATTTCAATGAGACAAACTTCTGAAACGAGGCAGAAATCTAAAAAAACTTGTGCAACAATATTATTCCTTTAGAGTTTAATTTTTTAGAGTTGCTGCCTTTCGTAGGCCAAGGGGCCGACAATCGGTTTTTGGTACACAGTTTAAACCAATTTCATGAAACATTTAATATAATAGGTTTACATTTAAGTGGGGTCCGCGTACAAATGACCGTAACTGTAGGCTAAAAACTTAATTTTCGTTTATCGTTCTGCATTGTTGTTGGAATTCATTAACAATGGGTGGACTAGCAGTATTTAAATATTGCATAACTGATGTTTACTCTCTCAACCATGTTGTCAAGGTACATGAATTACTTTAAAAAATCCTTTCCCAAAACTATAATAATTTTAAAAAAAATTAATTGTTTTGAAATAAATGTTGATATATTAACTAGGAGGATTAATCAGAACATAATTTGGAAGATCTGGAAAAAGACTTGCTAAATCATAGGGGAATTAGACATTTAAAAAAATCCCTTCTTATAAGGGTTAGGGGGGCCACAGCGTTTCCTTGCATAGTGTTTACATATAAAGAAGTGAGATGCAAACCGGCATATTTATGTAAGTCTACCGACCAAGTACCTAAATATTCGTAAATATCATTCCTTTTCATTTCAATATATTTTGACAATATCCAAATAGTTTTGTTACACAATGAACGATATTGTATTTTTGTTCTTTGTAATTACTTACTTATGAAAGCATTACACTAGATTGAAATTTAATTAAGTTTGATGCAAACTGGGATAAGTCAATTTTCTAACATAGTATTGCCGCCGAAGTTGCGAACCTGCATATGTATTTAGAAATTGGGGCAAAATAGAACTTTCGTACAAAATTATTCACCGACAAACATTTCTACCTTATATTTGAACAGTCGGTTTAACCAGTTAAATTATGGTTATATTTGATCCCTATGTATATCTATAACGTCAGAATAATTGTGCCCCTTTCTGCATTACCTCAATGAATTCTATTGTGGAAGCTCCGCGTTTTGTCTTAAAAAATCATTAACTATATTATACTTATTAATGTGATTATTGATCTATCGTATATGTTTTATGTACATTGGATACCTGACACAAGAACTTGTACAGCTTTCCAATTAGAAATTATTACATAATCGCTGGAATATTATTTTTGTTAGAATGTGCACAATTTATAAATAACGGATCTATATTTTTGATTGAATCTAGTACAATTTAATTTAGACAACGCTTTAGTTTATTACCTTGTATCCTTTGAAGTCTTCTAAGTTTTTGTACTTCTAACAGTGCACACCATAATTATTTATATGGTTGTTCAGTAAAAATAGCTGAATTGGGACTCAAGTAGAAGTACGATTCGGGATCTGTTGGTGAGAGTGAAATGATGAGCAACCGTAACGACAGCAAAGAATTCATTTCTTTATAATTCAAAGAATATCCCGGAAACTACAGAAATGTTTAAAATGTACATGTACGTGGGTATAAATCCATAAGATAAAATAAGATTTGTTTAGACAGTCTATGCAATGTAGACCAAGGCAGATCCATGTTTAATCTAAGTACGTTACAAGTCATCATTTTTTCATGTTTTTTACCCAAGGATTATTGCATTACAAATAGTAGTAAGATATAGGGGCATCTTCATATATTGACAGGTATTTTCCATCTTTTATTAAGCACTATGTAGGACACTCACAATCATTTCCGCGTATTAAGCATGTAGGTTGTGTACATCTGGATGATTGTAAATTACAAGTAGCCGCTGTGAAAAGGTAACGTGAGTGCTGATAAAAAAGAGCACATCCTCAAACTTCGTTGCATTATATATATTACCTCCATGTAAATATGATAAGGTCAAATATGAACATTATGCTACACATTATGTACACACATTATACATACCATAATTTTAAACTCAGTACTCTTTGTGCTTACAATATTTGTCTATATAGTTCATATAAAACTGACCTGGAATCGCTTAATTCGTTAACATAAATTTGTAGTAATTGTTTATAAACTTCAAAATGACATATCAAGGAGTCAGTGCACTTATTGTAAACTACAGTGTTAAATATAAATTATGAATGTTTAATGAATATATGAACTATGAACATGTGTTTAACTAATGTTGGTAAAAACATTATAAGGTGGCTAGGGCAAAACAACAGGACTTTTGCGCGCTACAATCAACCCTCCCTGGTTGTTTTTCCCCAGGAGGAACATGTATTTGCCTATGTTCGTCTATGCTATGCTACGTATGGGCCTATCTGTATTTGTAGGCTACTTGTAGGGTACACGGATATTTTTGAAGAGCTTTGTATGGAAAATAGGCTGTACTAATGTACTGTTAAGATATAATTGGACTTATACCTTAAAGGAGTGTAGCTCTAATAGTTAAATAATAAAGTGGGAGAATATTAAGAGAGTATTGCCAATTATAGTGATATTTATTCAGTGTACAAAAAGAATGAGAGGAAGAGTGAGAGCTAGAGAAGGAGAGTGGAGTGGAGTCCAGCAGAGTAACAGTAAAGTCCTTTTTTAACCAATAGTTGAGCATGATACAATAGACAATAAGATTCTCTTTTCTTTACAAATGTAAGTAATATTCCTTACGTGTTACAGTTAACAGTAAGAGGCTTCATTGCTACTCTTTACATACAATGTAATATATTTTCTTAAAGTACAAGTATGGCTTAACAGTACGTAAAAATCCAGCCTACAACGTAAATAGACACAGGGTATGTCGATCCAAAATGCCCTGCAGTTTTTGTCTGTTCGTTAATAATAACAATTCTTGTACAAACAATGATATCGAAGTCAATTTAATATCATTGACATGGGGTCATGTATGTTTTGTGTGTTGCGAATATAATTGCGATAATACAATGTCGGGGATATTTTTCTTGATTACATTTGTTGCAGAGATTTATATTCAGTCATCCAGAATTACGGATAACGGCGATTGGGGGACTACGAAGAGTGTTGACCATGGATGTGTGTCGTCGGATTTCAGTTAGTTTCGGAAGCGACCAAGGTGTTTTCGGAGAAGATAGAGACCTGAATGACGTCTATCTTCTATGACTCCGTCTTAGGGAAACGCTACAAATGACGTCATGCATTTAGTCAATGAGTCATATTGTCCGTGCATGATTAGCATTAGTCAGTCCCCTCTTCATAACATGAAGTCATTTTTGATAACCCAGTCACTCTCGTTACTCTCCCATAAAATCCCGAATGAATTCACACGTTTAAATAACGACTTCAGCATCCAAAATCATTAGTTACTCTCCCTAACTCGCACAGGCACAACGAGTTACCGTATTTGGAAAAGTAATATACGGGACAGAGTAACTAGTTTTTTAAAGCAGACTTTTTCAACACAATTTAAGAAACAGCGAGTCATGTACAAAGTTTTCTCAAGTTTCGTGACATTGTGTTTTTCTGTCTGTAAGAAATTTGGCATGTGTGTCAATTTTGTAATGAGCTTGCAATGTTACAATTAGTGTGCTGATCTATCGCCCAGAGAATTTTCATGACGACCTTGATGAACCCCCACATTTGTAATATACGTATAATTATGTTTGCTTGCATGAGCTAAGCCGAGAAAAATATTTGCAATTTGGTCCATACACATTTGTTTAGGAGAAGAGGGCCACCTGATTTTATTCATAATTACAAATACAAGCACTTCATGAACGATATTAGAAATTCTTTAGTTTTTGTAGTAATTTAAACGTCAAAAACGCTAATTTTATTCTTGAAAAGTTGGGGGCACTTGCACAGTCTGAACCTATCTGACTTTATTTTTTTTGGGGGGGTACAATGTCTCTCCTGTACCACCCTATTCTGGAATTTACATATAAACGCGTGAGTGTACAAGTAGATACCTAACAGTGCAAGGTACAATTACCACCACCCAATATGCTAAATGAATAAATGATTCTCTGAAATATTTTTATATTTCTGTTGACTAGCAAGATCGGCAAGATGCAAGGTAGTCTCTTGTTTACCGTTTTACTTCCCGCTCTTGTTTTATTTTTTTATCTTTAAGTGGTTTTTTGTTTCCCAATTTATTTTCGTAATAAGGATGAGAAATTTTAAGTAAAAAGTCGTGAACACTGCCTCCGCCCGTTGAATAAGTTATCCTTTGAGTATACTGAGTACAATTTTGTGGTCATGTTCTTGCTTTCCTTGACAAATTTTTGCGGAACAAGCAAAGGGAAATTCAAGGCGAAAACCTTGAGCATGAATAATAAATGTTAGGAAAAATGTATTAAAATACTCATTTTGCATTCTAAAATACAGACAGCCCGAGAGAATTTGTAGAGACTTCCTTAGGAATACGGCTGTTGGCATGCTACATATATGAAATATCATGAATACATTTTCACGGAAGTAAAAATAAATTTTGTTTACGAAAACCAGCGAAAAATTCTAGGAATTATTTGGAAAATACTTGTTTCAAACATTTCAGGGATTATTTACCTTAAAATAACAAAAATCCGAATGAATCCGTGAAACCCCAATGAAAAATTGTTGGTCCATTTGAAATCCCGCACCAGAAACGTCAGTACGGTCTTGACACCAGCATGAGTGTCGGCTGTGCTTGAAACCAGACTTGGAAAACCTAAAAATACGGTTTTCGTTTGCTAGTCATACGTTTTTGGGATTTTTTTCGGTTTTTGTTTTTGTTTTCGGTTTTTCGAAATACGGTTTTTGGTTAAAACGGGTTTTGCTCAAAGTAAATTCGGTTAAACCGTTAATAACGGTATTCACAGCTTATTCAGCTTCAACGATATTCGGCTGTAATAATTGTTTTCTATAATTTTGTAATACATAATTGTGATGAAATATGAATTAATCAACTTAATGAAAAGCTCTATTTTAAAAGAGGCTGAAAAATATTTATTTACAACAGCAAGTTACTAGTAGAACAGTTGAAATCGAAGTGTATTGAGAATGGGAAAGGGCTCGGTATTTATACAGGAAAGCCGAGTAGGAAAAGTGAAAGGCATTCTAAAAGGGTCCAGTGGAATACCTTCATATCTGTGACTCATGCCTATAAATACTATAAGCCCTTTTCCAGGAAACTTACATTAGTCATACCTGATCAGGCTAAAACTTGCCAAGGTGCTTTGAGTCATACAATAAATATACATGCTGAATATGAAATTTCAACAATGGGCTATTACAGACATGACATATACGTATATCAATGACATTCTAAGACTATAAAGGATCATAACAACAGAATCAATAATGGATCATAGACAAAACATAAAAATAATGTAGGATTACTAATTTGTCATCACAATAATACATACTAAAAAAATCACACTAAATCATTTTCTCCTTTATACTCAAAATTCGTTGTTTCGGAGGAACAAAACTGCATTCAGGATTTCACCCTTTTTTCAGTTTCGTCTTTCATGGAGAGTTAAGATTTTCTGCATGATAACCCTTATTTGTGATAAGAAGAATTAAAACCATTCATTTTGAAAAATATACTATGAACTATAGCTCCTTATCGAGTTCGAGTATACCGGCGAGTATCGAGTACGAGTTCGAGTCGAGTACGGTCAAATTTTTGTGAATACTGGATACTTGAAATGGGTTTCGAGTACGGGTAACGATTTTTCACATATTTACGAGTACGAGTATCAAACGAGTACGAGTCCAATAAAAATACTCATAAGGGTTATCGAGTTCGAGTTCGAATACCACATGCTCAATATACGAGTACGCGTACACGTGCACACAGGTGTTGCAAACTTTTGAATAGTATGTAAAGAGACGAAGGCGCTAATATGAAATTGTCACAAAAAATCGTTGTATCCACCAGTCACGACTCTCTCAGGTTTCAAAGTATAATCTCTCTCCATTAAGTACATTACTATTGAAGTTAAAACAACTAGTTAATTCTAATGGCTGAACATATTAACACAAACTTTTCGACAGGCGTAGTTGAATTGATTGAAAATTTACAGAGACACTTTACCAACTGCATGTTTAATTTAAAATTTTGGGGGAATTATTTGTGAGAAATTAAATGAATCTAAAAAAAATCACTGTTCAATTGTGGTCTTGTTATTATTAAATACTCGAGTATGAAGACTCGTGTCACGGCACGAGTACGAGTACGGGATTTCGGCATGTACAGTTCCGTACTCGCGAGTATGAAACAAGTTCGGGTTCTGAACTGGAACTCGGTCGCTTATTTCAAGTATTTTCCTGAGTACTCGTATATGTGGCGAGTACGAGTACCTTGGATTGGAGTCCATACTCGATGCTTCGATTTCGAGTACGAGTTCGAGTACGGTTCCGCAAGGTAATCACTCAATACGGAGCTATACTATGAACTGCTGAATATCCGACATGAGGTCAATTCTACAATTTCTATAAATTCGCTATAAAATTAAACCCGAACTGTATAATCACCACATTCCAGTAAGCATCGATATGATTAATCCTCGCTATTTAATTCAAAATGTTGAAAAGCTGCACTGATTTTTGGTCAGCCCATCTTTGTAAATACAATTTTGAAAGACAATAAACACTCAATTTAATATTGTCTGACGTAGCGTGCCGTCAAGCTAATTTTTTTTGACGACCAGGAGAAAGCGTACTGGTTAAATTTATAGGTTTGCTTGAAAACGAAAAACAAACCGTATTTTTTCCGTTTCTGTTATCGTTTCCGTTTTTAATTAAACGAGCTTATCGTTTGTTTTCGTTTAACCGAATTTTTGTTATCGGTTTCCGTTTTAGTTATCAAAAACCGTTAGGCCAAATTTTCGGTTAATAACGTTTTTCAATAACGTTATCGGATAACGTTTTCCATGTCTGCTTGAAACCAGGGATCGGATTTTTGTAAATCTCCCTGGAAGATTATTTCTGAATTTCCCTGCTGACTATTATCTCCCTGCTGGTAGGTCCTCAACGATTTAAAAATCCCTACTGAAAAAAAGGTCAACAATTTTCAAAATCCCTGTTGGCAAAAAAAAACCTTAAAAGATGTGAAATCCCTGCAAATTTTGGCCAATCAAGCCAAAAATCCCTGTTTGCTTAAAAAATTTCCCTTAAACCCGTCAACAAATTTGAAAATCCCTGCCAAAAAAAGGTCAACGATTTAAAAAATCCCTGTTCGTAAAACTAAATCCATTCCCTTGGAGATTTCCCCTGCCAGAAATATTTTTTCCCTGGGAAGATTCTTCCCGTCTTCCTACAAAAATCCGACCCCTGCTTGAAACAAGTGCCGCATATTTTGAAAATTCGTCAATTTTTTCTAATACGTCCATATCGAGTTTTGTGGTTACATTGTAAATCAGGACGGAGGACAGCAGAAAACTGAGAGCAAAAATGGCTGCTGATTTTTCGGTGTCGAGAGTCCTGTCGTAGAAGACCTGACAATCTAGAGGTAAAACGTCAACCTTTTCCGCCTTATGTGTATGATAAACGGCTCGGACCAGATGATCACTCTTAAAGTCACTGGACTAGGGATTAGGGCCAACACTACTACGAAACATTTCACCTGCAGAAAGTTCTTCTTGATACCAATCGTTTTTTCCATCACTCCTCAGGTAGCGTATGAAATAATTAAGCGCATATGATTTCCCTTCCAGTGACTTTCCAACGATGGATATGATGGCCAACAGATGATCCTTTGCCTTTTCAAGCACTGATAAAAAGTTTTCTGCATTTAATTGTATCCTTGAAGTCTTGTCGATTGAAAGCACTGACAGTACTGTCATTTTAGGGCAATTAGGAAGTCAATCTAAAATTTAATTAAAATATATGGACAGCTATAAAAACATATTCCAGAGTAAATAATATTTTCTAACATTACTATTAGCACATTTAACCTAGATAAACGCTGGTTAGATAAAGAATACAATAGTTATTTGGCACCCAAAACAAACAAAATTTCCAGAAAAATTTGGTATAAAAGATTATTATCTTACAATTAGTAGGGTCCACGTACGAATGGCCGTAACTGTAGGCTAAAATCCTATTTTTCGTTTATCTCTCTACGTTGTTGCAGGAATTTATTTTTAGTGGGTGACCTGGCGATATTTCAATGTTACATTATTGCTGTGTACTCTCATAACCCTATTGCCAAGGTACATGAATTACTTTTTAAAATCATATCTGACGACCATATATTTTAACTTGGGAATATGGTGTTAAGCTCAAACTAGTCCCCTTGAACTTTGCTGCAAATGGATTGTTTTTAAATATTTTTATAAGAACTAGGAGGATGAAATAAAGCATAATTTGGAAGATCTGGAAAAAGATTTGCTAAATCATAGGGGAATTAGATATTTTTAACCATCCCTTTTTATATGGGCTAGGGGGGCTACATTGTTTCCTGGCATCATGTATACTAATGAAAAGGTGAGATGCAAGCCGGCATATTAATTCTACAGACCAAGTACCTATATATGCGTAAACATTGTTCCCGTTCATTTTAATATATTTTTACAAGATCCAAATGGTTATGTTACACACCTGAATGATTTAATATTTTTGTTATTTGAAATTATTATACTTATGAGAGACTACTTTTGCTAGAATGAATGTTTGATTAAGTTTGGTGCAAACTGAAAAAAGTTCATTTTTTTAAAAATAGTATTGGCGCCGAAGTTGTGAACCTGGATATTTAGAAATTGTGACAAAACAGAATATTAGTACACTATTTCAACAATATTGCGGGCTTGCAATTTTCAAACGCTTGGAATTTAGAATTTTCTGTTTTAATTCTGTAAAATGCACTGAAGCCTGTGTGCATCCAAACTTTTCATATTCACATATACAATATATTCTACAATATGAGCATGCCATTAGAAAATTTAACTAATGATTTCATGTTGGTATTATGCACTTTTAGCTATGGGTTATGCATAATTCCTGCGCTGTTTATAAACAGGACATGTACAGGAGTTGATTTTATAGGAATTAGCCCTTCATGATTTGTGATCGTACTGCTAATAAGTTATCTGAATGATATCGGAAAAGATAGGACTGAACCATATTGAGCTGTTTAGAACTTTAATCATACTAGGATAAAGATTCGCGTTCGCGCCACTGAAGTGTAAGGACGTGCTGCTTTTCTCCTCCAACCAAGAGTAGAATTTTTCTGTGTTACACACAAGTATTGGATTGTGTCAATAGGACTTGCATCCCACCTGGACTATGGAAACCAATGGGAACGAAGGTGCCAGAGGCCCAGGTGAGTGCAAGTCACTTGACACATAACCCCATACTATATTTTGATATAAAAAAGATTATATCCATGAGGCGTGTAGTGGCTGGGTGGCATTATGTGGATTATATGGGAGTCATCGCATGTTCAACACTAGGGCGACATCTGTTAGGGTCTTCCCGAAACGTTGAGCGTGTGTTGACTCTCATCTACTCCACAGGTGCCTCAACCTACACAACTCCAAAGGCACAGGCTGGAAATAATTTCTGGCTCTGTAATGCCTCAAACTTTCCCTCTATATATACACACAATGTATACACCTCAAATGTACTTTTTATATGCATCCTTCGAGTGTGCACACTATATGTGCACTACCCGGACATACATGTGCAAGATCATAGCTGGGCAACCAAATGTGATCATCACACTAGTCACCCACAGTTCAGACTGGGGCATAGGTGGGCTTTAAGGGGCGCAGCTGCTCACTATATGTCTTGGTGGTCCTATAAATCAACTTTATACATCACTTGTCCATTTATTGTAGATACGGACCTCATTAACCCACTCTCTCCTCTAACATCGGAGGAGATGGAAGTGGTCATCCCAGAGGAAGCTGCTGCTTCTCTTTTAGCGGACACTCATGAGCCGGCAACGGAAGCTATTGGCAAGGAAGTAGCCACTTCCAGCACTAGCTTTACCCGACTCACGAGCGCCGCCGTTCGGAAAATGCCGAGTAAAGAGCGTAGGAGATACTTGAAAGATCTCAGTATCGAAAAAAAGAAGAACGCTCCCCCCCAACCATCCACTCCCACCACTAAGGAAGGCAAGAGGCCCTGCCCTAACAGCTCGGGCTCCAGTGCTGGGGAGTCGGGCAAAAAGGGGAGGAAGAAAGGTCGGACAGACCTGCCAACCCCTCCCTCTGCTAATTCTTTAGGAGCTGGCACTAGTGCACCTCCTAAAGATATAGCCACCACCACTAATGAAGTAGAGGAAGCGCCTCTCCTGGAACACTCCGCCATCATTACCCTAGCTGGTGATGATGTTGGGAGGAAGATCAGTGTAAAGGCGTGCCAACACTTCACACTAGAATTGTACAAATTGTACGATGATGGGGTCAGTCAGGGGCAAATCCTTCAAATGAAGGAGCCCACACTGACCTCGTCAGGCCGAATTAGAGTTGATTGTTTCAACTCTCACACGTACGAGTGGGTTACGAGCAGGTGCCCAGACGTGAAGTGGGTGAGTAAAATTGGGACTCACACCTTCGCGGCCTGGAAACCAACCGAAGCCCCACCGGGGAAATCGGAAAACCAAGCTACCTTCTATGTGCGTGTAAACGGTCCTGTGCAATCGTTTCCTGAGTTCCTCAAAAGACTCAGGACACAGAATCCAGGACTTCTCACACACAGATGGAGTGAGTTTTGGTCGGCCAAATCTCTTCCTGGAGCACCACTGCTTGGATGCAGTAGGATCATAGGAGTTGATCCTGCTTCAGTGGAGTATTTGCGCGCAAAAGATTTCACGCTTTTCTACAGCGTGGGTACACTACGCTTTGAGGCAAGGCTGAAGAAATCTGAGCGCGCCAAACCTGATCCTGTGTAGATGCTATGCATCAACCTCTTTCCCATCCTATTGTGTAAATGTCTGCATCCTTTAGGCTTTTCCCTGGGTCACGTAACATGGGAGTACCTATTATAGATACTCCCCATGTTTACACGACCCAAATTAACTTGCATCACTGTCGTGATGCGTCAACTTCACTTATGAATTGGCGCGACAGTCTGGTGATGCAACAAAAGAATGCAATGCATTTGCGCAATAACAGTAAAGCGCGCCATGCTCATTCTCTCGTCTTCCTCATCCAAGAACCATATCTGGTCAAAAACAAAATCTCTGGCCTCGGCAAAAGAGATAATATATTTGTTGGTACAATAAACGAAGCTCCTAGAACTTGCATTGTAACAACCAGAAACATAATTGCCACTCCTCTCTCACAATTTAATGATAGAGACTTGGTGGCTATCTCCACTGAATGGAGAAATGAGACAATTGTGTTTGCATCAGCATACTGCCCTGGTGACACACAATCAACTCCCAGCAGATCCATCGCAAACCTTGTTGAATACTGCAACGAGCTAAACATCCCGCTGGTCATGGGTGCAGATGCGAATGCTCACCACACAGCTTGGGGTAGCTCCAATATAAACTCAAGAGGCGAACAGCTACTTGAATTTCTACTAGGGAACCACCTGCAGACCTGCAATGTGGGAAACAAACCCACATTTGTAGTTGCTAATAGACAGGAGGTCCTAGATGTCACAATCACAAACAGTTGGGCACTCAATCTAATAAGACAGTGGGATGTTCTGGACATCGAGTCCATGTCTGACCACTTGTACATTGGATTTTTGGTGTCTGCCATGAAGCCAAATCCAATAAAAGCTCGTAACATTAGAAAGGCTGATTGGTTGGAATACATTAATTTCTTATGCGAAGATTTAAAGGGTGTACACATGGAAGCACCTCTCAATGTTGAAAAACTGGAGAGTCAGGCTTTGCTGATAACATCATCTATTCAAAAAAGCTTCGACAAAGCCTGTCCACTGAAAACAATTTCGTGGAGGCAAAAAACTGTTCCTTGGTGGACCAATGAACTGACTGCTCTCCGCAAAAGATCCCGTGGTCTACTCCGAACTGTTGGCAACCCAGATGAGCGTGATCCAACGGCCTGGGAGAACTATAAGAGATGCAGAAACAAATACAAAAAAGTTCTCAGAAACGAGAAGCGTAAGTCATGGCAAACCTACTGTGAGAGCGTAACCAGCTTACCAGTGGCGGCTAGACTTAAAAAAATACTGAGTTCGGAGAATAGAAGAACTCCTACTCGCATAAAACTCCCGAATGGTACTCACACAAGGGATGATTGCCAAGTACTAGATGAATTACTAGCTCACCACTTTCCATGTAGTCCCTTGTATAACAACATAACTTGGGATCACAATAAAATGGAGGTGATGGAGCTAGACAAAATAGTGAATCCATCCAAAGTAAAATGGGCAGTAAGTACCTTTGGTCCATACAAAGCTGCTGGCCCCGACAACATCTCCCCGATAGTTTTACTAAAGGGCTTGGATGTACTCAGCACATACCTTTGCACAATCTACAAAGGTTGTCTGACACTAGGTTACGTGCCACTAGAATGGCGTAAGGCCAGAGTGATATTCATCCCGAAACCTGGAAAAGGCTGCTACGAAAGTTCGGCCGCTTGGAGACCAATCTCACTTTCCTCTTTTCTTTTGAAAACACTCGAAAGACTAGTTGACTGTCACATTAGGACACATCAACTACAAGCAAATCTTCGTGGAAACAAACAATTTGCTTATTTAAGGGGGACCTCCACTGAGGCAGCACTTCATCGACTTGTATGCTATGTGGAAAAAGCCCTGGAAAATAAGGAAATTGTCATTGCGATATTTGCGGATATCGACGGAGCATTTAATAACTTATTCTTTGCTGCGATGGAATCAGCTCTGAACAGAACTGGTATTGACCCTGTGATTCGTCGTTGGATAAATCATATGCTGCAATCCAGATTAGTTTGTTCCTCACTGAGAAGCTCTCACAGCGAGAGAAGGGTTGAGAGGGGAACCCCGCAAGGTGGAGTCTTGTCTCCTCTAATCTGGAATCTCGTTATGGATGAGCTTCTGCAACAGCTCCAAACCAGGATGCCGTCTGTCTTATCGCAAGGATTTGCAGATGATGCGGTCCTTGCCCAGGCAGGAAAAGACTTCGGCACATGTGCGGATAGAACTCTTAAGGGTCTAGGCATCATCGATGGATGGTGCACACGCACGGGTCTCAAACTAAACCCGGAAAAAACGGGGGCAGTCATCTTTACCAGAAACACACGAATGAGGATAAGTACGCTTTCCTACCGTGGCAATCAAATTACCATCCACCCAAGCATAAGATATTTAGGAGTAATGTTAGATAGCCACCTCACTTGGAGAGTACACTGTCTCTCCATTGCGAACAAAGCCAGTTCATCATTACTTACTATCAAACGCTTGGTTGGAAAGAAATGGGGCATCAACCCAAAAATTGCTAACTGGATGTACACGACAATTGTGCGCCCCATTCTAGAATACGCAGTTATCGTTTGGCATCCGGGGTACAGCGCAAAATACACCTTTGCTAAGTTAAATGGTGTGCAGAGGCAAGCGTGTCTCAGTATCACGGGTGCTTGCAGAAGCACTCCAACCGCCACTTTAGAAGCAATTCTAGGTATTATTCCGCTAGACTTGCATCTACAGGGAATAGCTATACGCACAATGCACAGACTGCAGGCCAGGAACCACTGGCTCGGCAAATCTATGGCACATGTGAAACGCAGTCACACAAGACTGTGGAGTGAATGGGTGGCGATGGAAACTATCCTGCTGAGACCTAGCGATAGTATCATCCCATTACAAATCGAGAATAACAATATGGAAATTGTTATTGGAGACAAGTCCAATTGGACCAAAGACTTGTCATTGGACAAAAAGGGCCTCATCTGTTACACTGATGGATCCAAATCTGATCAGTTTTCAGGCAGTGGCTTTCATATCTACAAGAGAGAAGGGAACTCGCGGCAAGATATATTCCGCGAATCCACCCCTCTTGAGAAACATGCAACAGTATTTCAATGTGAAATACACGCAATCATGTGTGCAGCAAATTGGCTCAAGAATTCTAACTATTGCAATGAAACTATCACTTTTTACAGTGACAGTCAGAGCTCCCTACTTGCACTAAACAGCTCCTACACCTCTTCAAAACTAGTACTTGATTGTCACATGGCGCTGAGCAGTCTATCCAAAGATAACACTGTTCAGCTCCACTGGATTCCAAGTCATCAAGGTTTTGAAGGTAATGAGGAGGCAGACAAACTTGCTAAGGCAGCTTACTCTAAAGAATCCTTAGCAACCAAGGACACAATTAAACTCCCAATTGCTACCTCAGTAGTGAAACACACTGTACGCAGCAAACTGCGTGCCTTGCACACTGAGAGATGGCAGAACCTGAAAATTGGTGCTCACCCCAGATCACTAATAAACATTCCACTATTTGGGAATAAATCGGTGACCAAGTTCTCACGAGTCCACATCAAGTGGCTCACGGAGGTAATCTCTGGTCATGGCAGATTTCAAAAACATCTCCACAGAATTGGGAAGGCATCCTGCCCCCTGTGCACATATTGTGGCATGGAGGATGAGGATGCCTTTCACTTCCTAGCGACATGCCCTGCCTTCTGCATGATTAGAAATATCTATCTTAAGGCATGTACCCTAGACTTAAGTCTCCTCAAACAGGCGAGCTCGGGCGACCTGTTGTACTACTCAATTGCAACTGGTCGCTTCGGAACACGCCCAAAGTAAAGTGTACAGGGCAATCTGCAATGGGCCCACTTGACGGCCTGAGCAGTATCTCTCTCAATGTTGAGAGGGAACCCCTAAAATACATACATACATACATACTAGGATAAAAATCTAATTTAGAAGAATGTCTGAGGAAAAAATTTTTCGTACACTAACACTTCTACCTTATTTCTGATCATTCAGACTAATCCCTTAAAATTTACGTTATATTTGATCCCTATGTATAAAGCATCCGGAAAATCGGGAGCCTTTCTGCATTACCTCAATGATTTCTATTGTGGAAGCTTTGTCGTAGAAAGTTATTAACTACATTAGACTTGTTAATGTTGTTATTAATCTATCGTACATATATGTTTATGCACAATGGCAGCCTGATAAAATAATTTGTATGGCTTTCCAATTAGAAATTCTGTCATAGCAATATTATTTTTGTTAGAATGTGCGGAAAAAGAAATATCGGATCTATATTTCTGATTGAGCCATTGAATCCAATACAATTTAATTGATACAAAACCTTAGTTTATTACCTTGTATTCCTTGACGTCTGCCAAGTCTCGGTACTTCTAGCAATGCACACAGATACCACTTACAGTGAATTGCCCATATAGTGGTTTCCTCTTAGATGGCATTCCCTCTTTAATGGCATCAAAAAACCCTCCCTAGAGGTTTGCAATGTTAAAGGTATACAGTATAGTGGCACCCTCTATAATGGTATTCCCTCTATAATGGCACTATTATGTGTTACGGTGGCCCAGACAATGCGAAATTATAATGGCAGTTGGCATAAAATTAGCTAGATAATGGCTAAAAAAGTATAACATGATGCTATAAAACGTGCGGCCGATTAATAATGCTTATCTCGGTTGGTTCAATTTTAGTTTCAAATGTTAATACAGGTTGATTAATATTTTGGTTTACTGAAACCCTGGTATGATTAGCTGGATTTACGTCATATGATTCGTGACTTAAGTTAAAACGAAGTTATAACACAAATCATTGCCATTTTTGTCTGGGCTCACTTCTAATAAGTTTCAATTCGTGTTGATTTTAAAAAAAAAACCTTTTCAAAATAATAAAATAAATAAAAGCAAAACATCATAGTGACAAAACCGCAGAGTACACAGTGGAAGTAATTCCCATTAACATAATTCCAGGAATTTGGTTTCTGGAATGGTGATCTTGCAGTCGAAAAGTTTGTTACGACTATAATTATTAATAGTATGAGGAAAACTAAAGTTACTGAACATCTTAAACTCAATGAGGCTGATACCTCATAATTTTGAGTATTCTGTAAATGTATTTAGCTACAGTTATTGTCTATGAACATTAATAGTACATAGTTAACCATTAGTCACATACAGTGGCATCCCTATATAGTGGCAGGAATTTGTCACTCCCTTGGAAACCACTATATAGGAAATTCACTGTATAAGGTTGGTCAGTTAAAGAATGCCATTCAAAACAGTTAAATCGGGACTGACGTAGAATTACGTTTCTGGATCAGTGTTAGTGAGAGCGGAATGGTGTGTACCGGAGATGACAGCAAAGAATTCAGTTTTTTATACTTCAAAGAATCTCCGCAAACGAACTATAGAAATGTTTAAAATGTACATGTACGTGCGTAGAAATCCGAAAGTTAAAATAATGTAAATGCAGTGTATGCATGTAATGCAGCGAATTATAACAGACTATCTATACGATCGGAGTAATTCGGTTAATCATTTAGGCATCACGCCATAAATTGAAGTGAACCTTCCACAAAATTAGGAATTTTGCAGCAGTTGATAGGAGTCATAAATCTAAGGGAGGAAAACCTCACAAAATATTGATCAATTATTTCTGACAAAAGATGAGTGGACATAGGGTTAAATACAGACCAGCGGAATATAAAATGACAAATGTCGTCTTATTTCATAAAGTTACAGATTCAAAAATCCAATAAAAACGTTTTATTTTACCACTCATAAATATTGACAATACTTAGGTATATAGATAACTGTAATTTGGATTTGTTCTGCCCCAAAATTTGACAAGATGTCAGACAAAAATATTTTCAAAGCCCAAATCTAAACATTTACAACTCAAAAATTTTTAGAATCTGAAGTGCTCCACATTTCTCAACCGTCGTTCCTACGCTTACTGTATCACATGTTTGCATGTGGTGTCGATTGTTTAATACTATCCTTCATGTTTTAAACAAACTTTATGTATAATATATGAAACAACAGTTGATGCAACTAGACAACCAAATCCAATTCATTCTTTATTGGATGGCCCACACGAGTAGATTAGAGAGGGTCAAACAATACAAGTTACCCAGTTTTACCAAACTATCTAACTCTTACGTTATTGTGTTAGTGTAATTTTGTTTACAGTGAAAATAGCATCCTGAGGCTTAGTAAATTGTCAAAATAGTTTCAACATAAAATTACGTATCGTATTTGACAAGCATATGTCGTACACAATAACGAGTGCGCAGCGGTTGCCAGACTACTGCTTTTTCTGAACCTTATCATATTTTTTCCGACGACTTGGCTTTCTTTTCGGCATACCAGTGCTTGAGTTCCTCATTTATCTCATCGTCAAATTCCATACCTATTTGCGGAAGCAGTTCGGATATTTTGTTCCTAACTAGTGTAAGTCCAGGGAAGGCTTCTATAAAAAATAAAATAAAAAAATTGTGCTTGCAGCATTTTAATCCCAATTGCCTAGGTAATTTTGCTTTTAGCACTGTCGTAATAATGGTAAAACATATTTTCAGGTGTATCAATTTTTGTAGCATACCATCCAATGAATCTTTTGGATCCGGTATTTCCAGGTGAAGTATTTCTTCAGAATTAGTACTAACAACGTCATCCGAAAGACCATTTGATACAAGTGGACTGTTCAAATCAATGCCCGCAACCGCTTCAACAGGGCCTTCGTTACCGTATTCGTCTGCGTTAACCACTAGAATGGTACCAGCCGTAACAGCACCAGCTGCAACTGCAGATCCAGCCACAGCAGCTGTTGCGGCAACAACTGAGACGCCACCAGCCGTAACGGCAGATCCAGTCAAAGCAGCTGTTACGGCAGCAACTGTTGCGGTACCCCCAGCACCCGCTGCAGCCACAGCGCCCATTACAGGAAGCGCAACCGCCGTGCCAACAGCCAAAACAGCAGTGGGCGCTCCCAACATAATCATCCTCTGTTTCCACATTTTTCTCCTGTCGTTATTAATTGGTTTGTAGTGTTTATAAAACTTAAATGTGCACTCCTGTTCTAAACGTTCTGAAAGTTTTTCGAAATCATCGTCATTGGATACTATCGCATTTATTTTTAACACCTTGATGGAATCTTCAAGTGCTATTGGAAGCAACTTGTCAAATTCCGTCCCTTTTAGACCATCTTGCTCAGACCATGTCATATTCCTTATTTGTTTAAAAAACCGCGTAAACAATGATCCCAGAGGCGGTGCTGAAGAGTCAGCGTCTTTAATGTCCGTATGACCAGTGAGATCTTGTTTTTTCTCTTGATTACAACCAGGTAGTCCAAAAATTCTGTCAAATATTTCGCAGAAAGTTTCAGTAGCAAGAACAATAGCACGCTCGTTACGTTTGTTTTTATTTTCGTTCATGCAAGTCTTCTCAAAATAGTTTCTGCATTCCTTCTTCAAATTCTGAATGTACACATCTTCACTTTCACACACTTCATCACTTCCTGAGCTTTTTTCTGAATTGAAGATTTTCACCGCAATTTCCCAGGAGGGATAAAATTTGGTTTCGAATTCTTTTTCACAAAACGATGCAGTGATGTTTGCAAACTCCTTTCTAAAAGTATTTAAAGCGAGTTCCGCAGCCCGTTTATCTATTTTATTTCTGTTTTCAACCATGCGAGTCTCAAAATATGTTTTGCATTGAAGCTCTAATTTCTCAATGTATAAAACTTTGTCTTTAGTTTCTAAGCTCTTGTTAGCATTGTAGAGTTGAAGGGCATCATTATAAGACGATTGATATTTGTTTTTGAAATCCTCTTCACTAAACAACGTTAGCTCAGGGATCTTTATAAACTCAGATTGAAAGGCATCCAAGGCTTTAGTTATAGCCATTTGATTTTTCAGATTTGCCGTTTCTCGTTGAATCGTTGGGTAATCCGGAAATTTTCCATTCTGGCAAAGTTGTGCCAACATTTTGACATACTTCTGAAATGTCCTCCCTGTGACATGCTCGGATCCCAGCTGCTTCGTCACAAGATGGCACAACGTGTATTCCACCATTTCTCGGAGACTACTTCGAAATTCAAGTTCTGGTTCATTGCTGTCTGGGTCCCTCTCAAATGCATTCCCGGGATGTGGCATCAAAAAGATTCCAATTTCATTGAAGCATGCTTGTAGAGCTTCAAGGATTGCATTTTCGTCTCCTGCTGCATCCGAATTGGGAAAAATGTGGTGGAAATAGTTGCCGGGGTTAACAATGTTTTCCGATGGCTGCTTTTTATTGTGAAACCCCAATGAAAAATGTTTGGTCCATTTGAAATCCCGCACCAGAAACGTTAGGGCGGTTTTGACACCAGCCTGAGTGTCGGTAGTGCTTGAAAGAAGTGCCGTATATTTTGAAAATTCTTGAATTTTCTCTAGTACGTCCGTATCCAGTTTTGTTGTTACATTGTAAATCAGGACGGAGGACAGTAGAGAACTGAGAGCAAAAATGGCGGCTGATTTTTCGGTGTCAAGGGTCCTGTCGTAGAAGCCCTGACAATCTAGAAGTAAAACTGCAACTTCTTCTTCCTTATGTGTATGAAAAAACGGCTCGGACCAGATGTTCACTCCCATTGTCACTGGATCAGGGCCATCACTACTATGAAACATTTGACCAGCAGAAAGTTCTTGTTGATACCAATCGTCTTTTCCACCACTCCTCAAGTAGCGTATGAAATGATTAAGTGCATATGATTTCCCTTCCCGTGACTTCCCAACGATGGATATGATGGCCAACGGATGATCCTTTGCCTTTTCAAGCACTGTTATCAAGTTTTCTTAATTTAATTTAACCCTTGAATTCGTCTCGTCGAAAAAAAGGACTGACAGCGCTGACATTTTGAGACAATTAGGCAGTCAACCTAAAATTTAAGTTAAATGGAATAAGTATTAGCGATGTTATAAGGAACAATCCCAAAGTAAAAATTTTTTTAAACATTATCATTAAACAGTTGAACTAGACCAACATTGGGTAGATAAAACAAATAAATTAAAGGTGATGAATCTTATTAAATAAAATCAGGGGTCTGATTTTTGTGGGAAGACGAGAAGATTTTTGCTATGGAAAACACTTTTCTAACAGGGATAAAAATTCATAGAGATGGGAAATTTTTGAGTGAACAAGGATTTAGAAATTAGTAGTTGACCTGCTGTTAAAAGGGATTTCCAATTATGTGCCCGTCTGGTGGGGAAAATATTTTGTCAACGGAATTTTCAGCAAGGATTTTTAAACTTCCCATTGAGGACATCAGTTTTTGCCGGGAAAATCAAAAATTGTCTTCCAAGGAGATTTAAAAAAATCCGAGTCCTGAAATAAAGAAATAGAAATTTGAAGAAAACTAATGACCCTACGCTCCAAGAGAATTCCGGCTCTGAAAAGGTACTCGCCCAGTTTCTAACCACGGATAACTTTTCAAAAATCTCAAAGTTAACTACTTGAACATTTTCCATTTATATCTATGCATTTTAATCTACAGAAAATCCTATATAATATTGTGTTTATTCAATGTGCACTCTGTAGTGATAGTAATTTAAACTGGTTGTGACGTAAGAACTTCAAATTATAATTATTAAATGAAAATTACCGAATAATTTTTTTAAGCAAAATTTAAACATACATAAGTACTTGTACAGGACAGGTAAAAAGTATTTATCAACTGGAAACCCAAGTAATTTCTGCGTCTCTTGTCATCCGGAGTTAGCAAATGAAACTTATTAAAATAAATAGAATAAAATACCCCTAAAATAAGTAAACGTACCTTTTATATTAGTTGTATGATCACACAAATAGATTTACAGCTCAAATAGGTCCGCTTCTGTAAATCTAACGCTCGTCCACTTCATTTGGCACTCTAGCCTAGTAATCATTAATCATCATCAGTAATTATGCCCTACAGACTACAATCCTTTTAAACTCCAGTATAAGGGTTAAATTAACTACTTGACGGCCAAGGTTTAAACAAAAATCATTTTCGAATGAATTCAAATGTATTCATAGGTCCTTGCAATGGTTGTATAAAAATACACGTGTTGCGAGATAACGTTGAACATTTAAAGGTGCTATTTTCTTTTGATTGATATCTTTAAAAGTGACATAGCAAAGGTTAAAACAACGATGAGACTGTTACTCCACCGTAAGCAAGGTCAAGTACTTCTTTTTTCCTATTGACATTTATGTAAGTCAAATCAGAGATTAGTTTTATATTTTCATATTGATTTGCACTTGTCATTCCAATTGATGTTTGGACGAATCGGTTAGGTACAGGGCGCCACTAAAAGTTTGTCTCCCCTTGTCCCAAATTAGAGAGTCACTAATAAAGTGTTTGGTTACACCTCTTTGTATGTAACAAATTCTTTTCCAGACATTCTATAATTTTATTATTTATCTTATTGATCTTATTGAACTTTTGTGGTCACAAGGGCCACGAACGGGAAGAAAAGTATATTTTTTCCGTGATTTTTAACGTGAGACAAGGTTTAAATTAAGAGAAAATTATGGTTTTCTAAAGAAAATGTTTTGAACGAATAAATTACCCCATGGTACGTTCGTAGACGCAATGTTTGACTTGGAATGTTCATTATAACCTCCAATGAATCTATTAAAACTTCCAAAGCATCACATTTTTTTAATAATCCACAGATCTTTCCTAAAAAAAATGGAGTGAACAGAAATTTTTCCATCCTCCAGTACTCCTCAGTTTCGCCCCTATGACTGGATTTTTCTCTAAGCCTATCGGGTAGGATCTGGGAAAACCCATAAAAGTTCCTACGAATGAGCGTTAAAAGATGTTCTTGAAAAGGCCAGTTTAAATGAATAATCTTAAATTTACGAAATGGTTTCCTCGTGGAAAAACATTTACTACAAAGTGGGGAATTAAAAAAAACTGAGTTGCTTCCTTGCGTGGGTTAAGGGGGAGGCAATCATTTTGTGGTACCCGGTATAAACCAATATAGCGTAAGATTCTATGTATCCCGTGTATGCCTCTTTAGTAATGGGTATATACATAATTATAATTCCTTCGCGGTTTATATCTACCGGATCGTCACATTAATTGAAGTGGATTTTATAAGGATACCGATCCTTCATGATTCGTGATTAGAGTGCTAATTATATAAATGATCTCGGAGAAGACCAGACTGAAACATATTGAGATGTTTAGAACAAATGATTAAATGCGTTCAATGAGAAAGGCTTGAAAGATTATCTACTTTGTAAAGATTAACTTTTAACTTTTACGATACTGCGAATTTATATTAATTACACCTTCAAATGAGCCAATACACATGCAGCATGCAAACATGCATTACACGTGCAATGAGCAATTTTTAACTGTTCGTTAATTGTGAGGACGCTTATTAATTCCACATCGAGGATGTGCAATATTTTTTAGGAATTCTGATTCCTTCGAATGTTAAAGAGTAATAAAGAATTTCCCCACCTTTAATCACGTTTTTTACTTCCGGCGTTTTAAAGCGTTAATAATAATTTTTTTATTGAAATTGTTGTATTATTTTTGTTTCAAAATTTCTTTTGCCCTTAAAACGAGAAATTTTAAGTAAAAAGTCATGGACGCTGCCTCAGCCCGTTGGGTAAGTTATCATTTGAGCATACTGTGTACAATTTTGGGTGAAGTTCTTGCTTTCGTTGACAAAATTTTGTGGAAACCATGAAAGGATATCCTGTGCGATAAAACCTGGAGCATGAACAGTAAATTTTAGGAAAAATGTATTGAAATAGTTAATCATTTTGAATTCTAAAACACAGACAGCCCGAGAGAATTTGTAGAGACTTGTTTAGGAATAAGGCTCTTGGCATGCTACATAAGAAACGTCATGGCTACATCTTCACGGAAGTAACAAGAATTTTTACTTACGAAAACATCGGACAACTTGCAGGGATTGTTCGGGGAAAAAAATTCTGCGTTAAAAAGCAAGGACGTTCTACGAATATTGTCAGGATTTATACCCCGTAAAATAGCAAAAATTAGGGATTTGCGTTCGTGAAACAATAACTATGGAAATCCCTAATCCAAGGATTAATACAGGTCCTGGACCCCGGAATCAACCAGATAATTGATAGTAATAGTACCAACTTGCAATTTTAAAGACTAGTAAACAAAAATAACTTTTTAAATCAAATTTTTCAGCAATATGTTGTCATGTTCTTACCTTTAATGTGCACTTATCCAATTACCTCACTAATAACATTAGTTAATATTTACGAATAATCTCATATCCTTAGACACATTTTGCTATGCGAATAATAGTTTTATTTTCATAACAATTTTTTAAAATTACTACTTTCAAAATACCTGAAACGTTGGAAGTTTTTTAAGATAAATTATTCATTCCGTTAAATATCAATTACAACAGCTGACGCCAAAATACGATAATTAAGAATATGGCACTGGATAGGACCATGTGAAAAATACTACAATACAATGTGGCAGTGAGACCAGAACTTTCTAAAAACCCTTCTCTGGCTAAGGCCACATTAGGGACTGTGTACTAATGACGCCATACATTTAGGGGGAGGGGGAGTAGCAGAATGAGTGACTGCGGGTGACAGGAGGAGGGGAGGGGCAAGTGTTGTATGACATCATACAAAAATAACGAGGGTTTATTGTACTACGTAAAAGCAGTAATCTTAGATATTTTAGAATTCAGTTACAACAAATCTTTTTGATGGCTTTCACAGACATCGGAATCCAGCCACACAATATGCACAATTATTAATATTTTACTAAATCCCGCTTTAATCAAGGATGCAGCCTTTATTGTATTAATGAATACATGAGTATTACACATGACGTCAGATGGTGGGGGTGGGGTTGACAGAATATGATTTGATGGGATTTTGGGGGAGGGGGTGTTCAAAAGTGGGCAATTTGGAGTGACGTCATTAGTACACAGTCCCTTAGCAGATTCGTCGGGATGGTTGTTTAGGGGAAATTTTTGAATAAAGAAGTTCCAACAGCCAGGTACTCCTGATCATATACATATTTGCACACAAGAGGGCCACCTCTGCCAACCTGTTGTAACAGTATTACCACAGTCTGCTCTACTCAACTACAAACAACGTTATTAAAACCTGAACTTCGACTTTAATTATCTAGTGACAGTGAGGAACAAATGCAGTTTAACTAAAAAGAAAATGACCAGGTAAATTTTATCCTATTAAAACTCTTGCAATCTTAAAAGTCCGTAAACACAAGTTTTACTGGGAATTGACCTTAGAGCAAATGATCCCAGTTTTCCGAAAGGTGACCCTGAAAGCGTTTTTAATGATCTTACAGAATCTTTAAAGTTGATGGCGGGGAAACGTGACTGTCTTAAGCAACGCATTCGTAATCCGGGCTGGACAAATAAACCATAGTATGATGAAACTTGTAAAAACACTAAACGATCCTTAAAAGCACTAGCAAGAATACTCAGGGTAAATGGTTATAAGGCAGGGGATAGAAGAAACTTCACCCAGATGAGAAAGACATACAAAGAACTCTGTGCTGAGAAAAAGAAGGAATACTTTAAAAACATTGAAAATGATGTAAGTAACTCAAAAAATGGTAGGGATTTCTGGAAGGCTGTAAATAAGTTTAAATCAAGAATACCAGAGAAAGGGATAGTAGGAAAGCGCAAATGGGAGAGTTTCTATCAGGATATCATGCCCGAAAGGGAATACGGTACAGAATATCACAGTAATGTAGGTGAAGAATTTATTGACTCAGTTATTAGCATGGTGGAACTTAAGGAAGCACTGAAGATCATAAGTAAAGGGAAAAGTCCAGGTGTAGACGGAATTTTAAATGATTGTCTAAAGATACTACCTGAAAACTGGCTGGAAGCATTTTTATTGCTATTTAATACAATTTTCAACTCGGAGGACTGTCCTACACAGATGGGAGATATAGAAATTATTACATTGTTTAAAAAAGGGGATAAATCCGATAGATCAAATTTTTGATCTATCGGGTTTAATACAAAACCATCTTAGGATCCCAGGCAGAAAAGTATACAGTCTCTTTGTTGATTATAAAAGAGCCTTCGACTCTATCTCACATAAACTCCTATGGAGGAAACTCCATCTGCAAGGCCTAAGCGGTAACATTATTAGAATTCTGAAATGTATTTATTCAAAAGCTAAGCTAAGAGTAAGAACGTTTGAGGGATATACAAAATATCAAGATATAAATGAAGGGGTTCTTCAAGGTGAAATTATGTCCCCCTTAATTTTCTCACGCTTTATAGCTGACATGGATACCTTTTTCCAGACTAGAGGAGTTTCAGGAATTAGTATTACTGAGAAAGTATCCATACTGACTCTAATGTATGCCGATGACACCATTATCCTAGCACATAGTCCTGGTGATCTGAGGAAGAAACTAAGGATCTTGGAAGAAATGTTATTACATGTTTCTGATTTATAGTAGAGTAGGAAAATAGAATTGGATTGTTATCTTTAAAGGACGCATGTCCATGCGTCAATCCATTAGAAAGATATAGCAAATGCAAGATGTTTTGATAATTGTATCCAGAAAATAATTTTCTGAGGTCAAACGGTTGACCCTGGGCCACGGAAAATACCACAAAGCACATCTGGAATGCATGGCCGATTTTTTGGGACAAGTTCTATGTCCGTATGTCATTCCGTTGTTGAGTTGTGCTACTCACAAGATTTTGTAGACGGACGGACGGAAGAGACTCGTCTATAAGAAAGTTTCACTTTCTAAAAAGTACTGGAAGGAATACTGTCACATCTAAAAGAATTTTTTTAAAATATGAGAACCACAATTGATTTACTAATTACTCAACCATATAGGATAGCGTAGAATGTTTATTGCGTAGAATTCGTGTCAAGGAAAATGTGAATCTCTCCAAAGTTAATATTTTATTAAAATTATCATACGGAACAAAAAATTGATTGCATTTATTTACGTTCTTCAAATTTATTTGAATCGAAGATTATATACGATGGCTCTAGTCCGAACGAATTATATTTGAGCGACACCTATCGGTTGATATTGTGACACACCCAGCCGTATGTATATATGCGGAAAACAAATGTAAGATTGACTGTTCAATAAATACTACGATTTCTGGTTCACATTTACCTGGTTTACTTACTTTACGTACCTGCTCATACTCTGGTTTGCATTTCTTTTAATTAACCAGGGGCTTCATATAAATTTTTACCACAAGTAGAGAAACCAGACTATGTAGGAACTACATTGAGGGATTGTTAATTTATATATATTTATAGGAATTGTTTATATTTTATTGTTAGATATCTCCTCAAAAATTATATTTTCCCTCAAATCTAGCTTTAAAATATTTTGAAACAAATATTACTATGTACAGAGTAAACAATGTTTTAAAATTTTAATTTAACCTTTGTTTCACTTTCATGATTGTTGTCTAGAGTGTTTGAACAGTACTTTCTATTTGCTTTTAATTTTCACCTTAAAGCACGTTTTCTTAAACCAATTCAATTTATTGATTAAACTATTTGATTGCTTTCACCTTTAAAATTTCATTCTATAACAAAACGAAATTTAGCACAACTTTACTAAGGTGCTACAGGAAAATAAAAAATATGAAAAGGTTTATTCAAACAACATATGAACTGTTTACCAAAGTAAAAAATCATTTGGAAGAAAACTGTCCAATGAAAGAACGTAAAATCATAAATAAACCTGAGGAACATTGCAACTTATGATTTGCTTTAATACTGCTTTGACTTTAATAAATATTTTGCTTCCGTGCCCAGTTTCCCGGTACCTGTGAGATCTTCGGTCCTTCACCGTTGTGTCAACCCAATTTAAATTAATGGACTGAAGTAAGTTATTCCGGCAATTGATTATGTTGGTTTTCGTTTTATCTTTCAATCGAAATGGGACGGTTTTAAATCAAACATGTGGAAATCAAACGGGGAGAGTTAACTCAACTAGCGTAGGTCGTAGTATTATTTTTATACAAATAACCAATATACATATAACACTCGGACGAGTTAGGTCCATTGTTCAATGCTCCCTGAAAAGTTCAAAGCCATGTAGATGTGTACATTTTGTCCCAAATCTTTATTATATTACAATGGAATGTCATAACAAAAAATTCTAATATGAATTCAATTTAAGGGTATACATATGTAGATACGTGTAGGATGCATATCTTAATAAGTCTTAATAAAGCTTGACAGGAAAATGTTGGCGTAGAATTTTATTTTTCCAGTTTCCATTTTAACAGGTCCCTAGAAACGTTCTGTCTTTAAAATGTTAATTAACGTGTCATTCCAGAGGGGAGGATTGGAAAATCCTATGATTATATAGTCAAATAGACCCCAACTAAAGGAGTACCTTGGTCTGTAAAAACATGGGATATGAATATGCAGGAAAGTCATAATCAATTTAATTGTCTTGGAACTACAACCCTGACAGCAGCGCCTGCCCCACTACGAGTAAATTTAAGTTCGAGTATTTAAGTAAAATCAGCATATTATTATTACAGCGATGCATATATATTAATTATATACGGGATTAAGCACGTAACCTGCCTTAAGGAGACTTAATAAAAAACAATTATTTGTATCCATCCATGTTTAAATTCACTGCAATACTGTAGCTTAATTCCCACACTACGCGTGTAATTTAAAGCAATTGATTTCTGTTTGACAGTAAATTTGACACCTCAAGCAACACCAGTGTAATTTATATTTGTGCTCAGTTTCTATTGAAATAAGCAAGAAGCTGTTGTTTCCATGCACGTATTCTGGGATTTATTAATTAAAGAAATTAAGGACGCCTGAAATGTAGTACAATGGTTAGAATCTTCGATTTAGTTCTCCGTAAGCATTTTAAAATCTCTTCTAAGAGTTTAGGACTCTTTGTTACAAAATTCATCCTCGTTGAATGCTTCCTTTCAGCAAAACTGCGAGACATTGTGAAAGATTCTGACAATTTTTTGCAGACCGAAATAAACTTCATATTTGATCCCAAGAATGTTTTTACACTCGTAGTGAATTTTGACACACCTCAAACATTAACAACTTATGCAAACTTTATCGAGCAAAATAAAGCAACGTATGACGAGACTTCTGCACTAAAAAGGTTCCTTTTACATTGGACTTATCAACTTGTCGTCATCCCAAAATCTCAAGAATTTTCAAATGGACACCTCGAAAATTTGCTACACAAATTCATTACACTTGGGTATCCCCAAAAAGATAAGTTCATTTTCATTTCCAGGCTTCACGACCCACGCTTGTCGGAAAGTTACCTCCTGCCTTTGTTTAAGTATAAATGTGTGTTTGAGCACTCTCCGGATCAAATTCCATCCAATGTTATAATTCCAATTAGGGAGAAGCCAAGACCTTTGAAAGTAGCGGCAGCTTTAATCGCACCCCATTTTATTACGACTTCCAAAGGTTACGGCGGCGGGAATTTTAAAATACTTCAGGCGATGTTTTCAAAGTTGAATCATTCTTATGAAATTGACTCAACTGTCATCGGAACTGGGACGTATCGTAACGGTACTTGGACTGGGATGACCGGAGCTGTTCTGTATAAAAACGCCGATATTGGGATGTTAGTCTCCGCATCCTTCCAAAGACATTCCCTAATCGATTTTGTGTACCTGGCTCCAGACTCAATTCAATTTACCACTCGATCACCTAAATTCTATGTCGAATGGAAAGCAGTGATTTATCCTTTCTCGTCTGGTGTTTGGATCTTACTGGGATTTTCCTTTTTGGGTACGTCCCTAATTCTGAGCACAGAGCTTCGGGGAAAGAGCAACTCAACTTTGTACTCATCTCTAGAGATCCCCTATAAAACAATGCTGGACCAGGGCTTCAGTTTCAACAGTCATTGCAGGTTAAATGTATTTTTAGGAGTTTGGATGTTATTCTGTATTGTTCTGGGGACGGCGTACAAAAGCGATCTAGTGTCCTACTTCTCCAGTAAAGGGAAGGAGACAATTCCCCAAGACTTTCACCAGCTGGATCTGATGAAGGAGTACTCCATAGAATTTAACTTCTTAGGAGGAACGGCGTACAATTACTTTGTAAATGCTCGAAAGGGCACGGCAAAAAATCTCGTGAAACGGATTGACAAGTTGGAACGAAACACTGCAAAATGCACTAAAGCTTCTATTCTCAACGAAAAAACTGTCTGCATTGGTTTTTACACAACTCTCCGAACATACATTGCGAGAAATTTGAGTTTGAATGGAATGTCTGACGATTTTGTATATATTTCAAGCCCTATTGTTAGCTTCTCTACCGGCTTTGCTTTCCAGAAAAAATCTATTTATACTGAAGATTTTGCAAGACTCGTGGGCAGGTTGAGAGATGCTGGACTTCCAGCGAAGCTCAAGAGAGACGTTTATGATGACTGCACCACAGAGGGTAAGAAATGGATACAAGGGGGGAAATCCAGCCGGATGTACCAGGAATTAAAATTTATAAAGCAAAATTTACAAAGGAAAGAATCGTTCTTAAGTCTAGAAAATCTTGTGGGAGCATTTTTGATTTTGGGTGCCGGGTACATTGTGACTGTTGGGGCAGGACTTTGCGAAATATGTACACAAATTTTCAGGTTTAACGGCATTTTGTACGTATGCAGAAAAAGTTGTGAAATGTAAGACAGCCCGTTTAATTTATATACATAACAATCATTTGTCATAAGATCATGTTCTGCCCGATAGTTCAAAATCTCTGGGTATACACGTTGTGACGGCTCTTGTTCAGGATTTTGTTGAAAAACTGAAATTGAGTTTTTTTCTTTCAAAATTTCAATGATTGTTCCAATTTCAGAAATTGTGTTTCATTAAAGTTTTTTTACAATTCAGCGGTTGTAACACACGCAATATCCTTCTTCATTCAATTATAACAACGACCCATGGGGTTAAGTATGAATTTAGGGGGTAACGCTTACTGTAAGCCTTAAATTTGAAGCTATGACATCAATTGAACATGCGAGGCTCACCCACTGGTCACACGAAAAGGGCGAGGCAAGGGTAGCAAATGTATGACTGCACCACTGTATGCAATTTTACAGTTATTAAATGGCAAATAAAACAAATGTTGGCAGGAGGAATGTGTAACTTCTCTCAGGTTTGCCAATAATGACGGTCATAATGACTACTGTAATGACATCCCTTGTGCGGCATGAATTTTAATGAACCGTAATCATAGTAACAGTAAATATACTTTACGTCAATAAATGTTACACTTCTATTTCAAAACTATATACTTCATGTGATGTGTTACAACGTGTAATATATTCACATGCATATTTTGCACGATAACTTTAATATGGACGTCTTAGCATTTCATGTACATATACGAAATCAATAGTTCAGGAATTTTCTTAGGCTGTACTCACGTAAGCATGTTTTGTCCGTACACGTAAAATTTTTCAGACAGTATGCAATCATTTACGGAAGTTTGAATGTGAGATGTCTGTTCATAAGCGGTTGGATTGTTGTTACCGTTTAGTTACTTTCGTGATGCCGACAAAAATATTTACGGTTACAGAAGGAACATGTTTTATGTGAGTACTCCCTTACGGGCTTTATCATAATTTTTCCTTCAGTATAAATGAATCACACCAATTCTTCATTCAACATAACGGCAATGTTTTTGGTCCTTCAGCTTTTGAACACTAACTAAAGTAATCGAAAAAAATCCTTAAATTTCAATCCTAACAAATTTCTATTGTCCGTGTTGCCCCAAGCAAAACACATTTTCCCTCTAAAATCCATTAAAATCATATTGGATCGTTCTTGGTTTTACGTGCAAAAAAACGGATTTTCAAAAAAATCCTTGAAACTTTCATCGCTGGAGACTCTAAATTCGAATTGCTAAAGAGAAGGTATATTATATTACCTCCGGACATTTATTCGTATTTTTGTGCTTATTTCATAGAGATTGTGAGGGTGCATAAGTTTTAATTCAAAGGGTTATTAAAAATGGACACGTTTAATTTAATTGATCAAAATAAACTTGAATTTAATTAATTTAATTAATTGGAGTGGTAGAGCAAATGAAAATAAACTTTGGACATTAATTATTTAATTTATTGGAGTGGTAGAGCAAGGGTTGTTGTAATTTAAATCTCGTAAAAGGGGTTCTCAAAATTACCAGGAGTAGGTAGAGCAAATTTCAAACTGGCATAGTAACAGGTTGGGGACTTAGGAATTATTCCAGCGCTCCGCGCGGAAAATGTGCATTGCCCGGAAAACACTTATTTTATTTGTAGAATTTTTATCCGGAGCTAATGCTCGGAAAATCCACTCTTTTATTGAATTTTACCAGGGCAGATGCACGTCTATTATTTTTAAGGAGGGTAGGCAAAAATAAAATAGGGTAGGGTAAATGCCCATGCCTGCCAGACCCGGCTTTTTACTAAATAAAAAAAATAAAATGCCAAAATATTCAAAAAAAACTTACTTAAAGGTCCAAAAAAATTTCACCTTTTTAGCACGGGAAGGTCCTAATAAAATTTATCCCAAAAACCAAAACAATGTTCAAAAAATATTTCAAAAACTTTAATTTTACTTTTAAGACAAAAAAAATCACGACTGCAATAAATAATGCCAAAGAAACCAAGCTGCCAAGTTTTTAAACTTGGCGCTGGATGGTCTGGGTAGGCAGGGATTGGTGGTTAGGTTTGGGTTCAGGTCTGGTGGTTTAGGAGCGGGAAGAGGTATAAATTACCTAAGAAAAACCGTCCTTTCGGTCGGAAATCCAGGAGAGTTCTCCGGAAGCAAGACCCAGAGGTGAAAACCTCGGAACCAACCGCTAAGGCAGTGGATTACTGAATGTTTTTTCTGTGGAAATCCCTTCCCCTTTTATACTTTTTAAAGGGTCCAGGATTTCCACGGGAGGAACATAAGGTGAGTATATTTACATTTATTTTATTTTTAGCCTTTAAGTAGGTTAGGAATTAGGGTAAGGTAAAGGCCGAGAAAATGTAAACAATTAGTTTACATTTTCTCACTAATCCTTTTATTTTAATTTTTATTTCAGGACTGGAGAAAGCAGTGGAAGTCCTGAACAGTATCAGGGGAAAGTGTTGTGTGTGTTTGTGTGTGTGTGTCCAGTGAAAGTGACAGTTTTTGTCAGTTTTCACACTGACAATATTTCCCTCCCCAAAATAATTGTTTGAAGACAGGCTGTTAGAAGTTCTTAGAAACGAGAATCATTTCCTTTTTATTTTATTTCAGAATGTCCAGACTCTGCGGTCGGAAAACGATTATTTTGAAATTCTCAGTCTTTAATATTGTTTGTACTTTCTGACGAAAAAGTATTTGGCATTTTGAGCAATTATAGTAGGTTGAACATAAATAAATATACTTTATATATTGAAAAGAATATATATCAGTCTTTTAAATTGATATGAACATCAGTAATAATTTTGAACATTTATATAGAGATCTATATATTGAGAGATTCGAAGACAAACATCAGAAGATCATTTTAAGTTGGTCGATTCCATTTTAAGGGGCACTGCTCCGTTTTGTGTCCAACTTTCTTACAGTAAAAACAGATAGGACGTCCTTGAGGATCCGTAAGGTTGTGAGCCTTTGTCATGTGCATTTTGTTAGCACACTCCTTGATGGGATGCCGCTGATGGCAATAGATGCATTTTACATCTCTTCGCTTAATTTTCTTCCCCCGTCTGTTATCGGGACCATCCTTGCGGAAACCAGATCCATCACCTCTTGGGAAGAAAGGCAGCGTCGGATTCCGAAGAAACTTGTCTGGCGCAAATTTCTTCATTCCGGGAGTAACATCAGGAGGAATCAAGTTGACCTGGGCTTCTTCAGCGGAAAATTCTGCTCTTGGACGCTTGGCTCTAGGAATAGGGTGAATATGTTTCGCTGACGTCGGAGTATAGGTGGAAGTCGGTTTTATAGGAGGGCGAGATATAGTAGGAGGGTTTGAATGAGGATTTATGGTTGGAAGGTGTGGAAGTTTTATGGGAAGAGGTTTCTTAAAACCCGGGGTAAGAATGTTGTAGGATGAGGGGGGAGGAACTTTATGAGTGTCATATTGAGGATTTGTGGGAATAATTGGGATAGTCGATATCTTCAAAGGAGGAGGTTCGGGAGTATTGAATCCTGTAGGGATTCGGTCAGGAAGTTGGAGGTGAACAATTCCAGAAGACGTCGGGACAGATATTGTCGCTGCAGAAAGGTTTTTTGGTGTTGCCACTCGTGATGGTCTGGTGGCCCTGCGAAGAAAACCAAAGCCTTCTGGAACTGCAGCTGGTGGTGATGGAGACCGGATACGAAGATTCTGCATTTGAATCGCTGGATTCAAACTTGGATCTTTATAAAAATCCTTTGAGGCAGCCAATTCCTCCAGAGTCCGAATATTCGGAGCATATGGTTCGCCAGTCTTCTCACGTACCAAGGGAACAATGTCCGTGATAGAATTGAAGCCGTGGGAGTCTCCGGGGCATGACATCTCCATTGTTGTTGTCAATGATGGAATCTGTTCAATCTCTTCTGGTTCGTCATCTTGGGAACGTGCGAATACCAATTTAGGGCTGGGAATAGGAGATAGGAGTTTGGGAGGGGGTCTAGCAGGGGATCGGAGCAATAGTTCTTCGACGTCATCGGGAATCGAGAAGCTGATGGGAGAACCGATGTCCAGGAGCTCTTCAATCTCTTCAATCAGTATATTGTTATTGACGTCAGCCATATCTGAGAAGTAGTATAATTATTGTAGTATCATAGTGAATAAATTAGACAGACTCTCAACTGTATCAAGTTTCTTCATGGTATGAGTCTCGGGATTACTAGGATCCTATCTTACAGGTTTTCTAGTAACCCGAGATGAAGAACGGGAAATAGTTGATAACTTTGAAGAAGTGCTATCTGCACTTGAATCATGAGAGGTAGTTTGTACAGGAACTGTAACAGGAGGGACACTTTGAGGTTGCGGGATTCTACTAGTGCCAGTGATAGGAGGAGAATTATTAGTTATTATAATATTACTATTTTCAGGAATAGTATCAGGAGTTATATTACATGGAGGAATTTGTATTTGAGGAGTATGATTGTTGGGAGTATCTGTATTTACTTCGACTACTGTATCATCAGAGGAGGACTGTGAAGAATCGGAAAGGAATTCTTGATAGTCCCTTGTGTACTTAACTGTATTAAACCAGTCTTTATTTAAGTGAGTGTCTGAATCAAACGTAGGAGAAACGTAATTAGGATCTTTCTCGGTAGGAGTTTGTGAGACGGGAGGTGTAGTTTCATGAGTGTCAGAAGGATTTATGGGCGGGATATCTGTATTAAGCCCTTCAATTTCTGGGGATAATTCTAATTCTGGATCTCTATACATCTCATTGACTGTGTCTACATGTTGCCCAATAATTTCGGGGTGGTACTTAGACAAATGGTGAACATGAAAAACTCTGCCTATGTTATTGGCAAGGCTGTTCTCCAAGTCAATGAGATATGTTAGAGGTCCCAATTTATCCATAATTCTGTAAGGGCCATCCCACTTGAGTTTAAAACGAGCTTTTTCTCCAACTAGTCGTTCTCGGCTTTTTACAAGGACTAGTTCGCCTATATTAAACTCTAAGTGTGGATGGCTCTTGTCGTACTCTAACTTATTGCTAAGTTGGTAACGACAAGTATTCTCATTAGCTTGTACCCTGTCCTTAAGTAATTGGAACCGTCTATCCATTGCGGAAAGATGTTCATTATTGACTGTGTACTTGGATGTAGTAGCTAATGAGGGATCCATACCATACAAAAGACGGAAAGGGGAGAATCCTGTTGTGGAGTGTTGGGAAATATTGTAGCTTTTGGCTACAATAGGAACTTGTATGTCCCAATCCATACCAGACTTCTGTGTTGATTTGGACAACATGTTCTTAAAAACATCATTAGGACGTTCAGCATAAGTATTTGATGCGGGGTGATAGGGAGCTGTATGTTTGAGTGTTATTCCCTTATCTGAACAGAAATTCAAGAAATCTGTTGAGGTAAAGGAACCAGCATTATCGCATATAATCTTCTTACAGTGATCGTATCGGGTGAAATACTTGCCTAGGTTAATATTGACTGTATCTGAAGTCATGTCTGAAGTTGGAATAGCTTCAATCCATCTAGTAGCGAGATCAACAATAGTTAATAAATATCTGTTGTGTCTACGTGTGATGGGGAGCTCTACAATAAAGTCAATAGCTATGGTAAGGAATGGTTCGAGTGGAGTTAAGTTAGTCTGTAATGGGCCAGCTTTTGCGACATGTGGTACGTTTTGGAATTGACATGTCTGGCAGGCTTGACAGAAACGACGAAAATACATTCCATACCAATAGAATCGAGAACGTATAGCAAAGTATGTCTTATGAAAAGATAGATGAGATAAATCATCTTCATGAACATCTGTAAAAATCTTATGTCTAAGACACTCAGGAATTACCAGTAACCAAAGAGGACCAGTTTCATTATAGTTAGCGTAATAGAGAATATTATTAATAATAGCATAATCCTTTGTAAACTTATGAGGAACATCAGGACTTTCAGTTTCATTATATTTAATGGAATCAATAATCGATTTTAACTTATCGTCCTGTCTTTGAATCTGTTCAAAGGTTTGCTTCTTAGTATTAACTACGTATGAAAATAAAGGTTGATGGAACTCAATCTCTTTGGTGTCTTGTAGTTCAGGGTCTGATGTAGGATTAATATTGACGGCTCGTATATGCTCTTGATTCTCAGCTTGTTCTAATATGGGACGGGAGAGGGCATCAGCGAGTAAATTCTTATGTCCCGGAATATGAGCAATGGTAAAATTGTAAGGGTACAGACTAGTAGCCCATTTAGCCAATTTTCCCTTCGGATCGCGTACTTTGAGCAACCATTGAAGGGAAGCGTGGTCAGTTAGGACACGGAATTGCTTTCCATGCAGGTAATGATGGAAGTGTTCAATACTTTTGACAATCGACCATGCTTCCTTGTGAGTGATCGACCACCTACTTTGTGTTTTATCAAAAGATTTAGAGTAATAAGCTATGATTCCTACTTCATTGTTTATAGTTTGAAGTAATGCGGAACCTATAGCTTCTTGACTACTATCCACATATAGATCTAACTGACCATCGGGATGAGGGAACATAAGAATAGGAGCTGACGTGATAGCTAACTTTAAGTTCTCAAAGGATTCTTGCTCGACGTGAGTCCAAACAAATTTAGTTCCATTTTCAGTTAGACGGAATAAAGGTTTTGCTAAAAATGACATATCTTTAATATGTCGACGGAAGAATCCAATGATACCCAAAATACGGCGAATCTGTTTAACATTCTTAGGTGGTTTTAAATCCAAGATAGCCTGAATACGGTCTTGTTTAATACGTATGCCATCTTTGGAAATAACATGACCTAAGAAGTCTAACTCCTCAAAACCAAATGAACATTTCCTTGGCTGCAGTTTGTAATTTCTTTGGGCGCACCTAGCTAGGAAATTATCGAGTCTATCTAGCATCTCTTCAAATGTGCGACCAAAGAATCCCACATCATCAACATAACTAGCTAACCAAGGATAATGAACTTTTGGAAAGATCTGCCTAAATGCGTGCTGAAAGCGAGGACCTGAGTTTTTCCAGCCAAATGGAGCTCTCGTAGGCCTTAACAATTCGTCGTTAGTGACGATAGCCAATACATCGCGAGAGTCTTCCTCGATCTCAATTTGACGGAAAGCGTCCTTACCATCAGCAGTGCAGAAAAAGGCAGCGTCAGCAAAGGAATCTAGTTGTTCTTGTAGGTTGTCGGCAGGGAATGGAAAGAATTGACATTTTAAATTGACCTTTCGTAGGTCATATACAACTCTATGGGGTCCATTCTTACGGGGAACAACTAATACAGGGGAACTATATGGTCCAGTGCAAGGTTCTCACCAGCCTAACTTTTTCTCTCTCTCAACATGGTCTCGAATAACTTGTTTGTTGAGTGGAGAATTTCGGTAAGGGGTAGACTGTACTGGACTATCAGCGATTAATTCGACTTTACAGGAGATATTACGACCATTGTCGTCTGTGATTATACCTATGTCTTCATCCCTCCAAGCAAACGCAGTGGGATGTTTTCTTATTATGTGTATAATACTATCCCTCTGTTGCTGGGTTAGAGAAGGACCTAGATTAAATTGTGCAATTTGATCGTCTGTTAAATGGGGTACATGTACTCTACTAATGTTACGAAGGTTCACATTGTTTTGCTCGAGGGGTTCACAATTAGCTATGTGACTGCAAGGTTTCAGTGTTATAGGCTCATTAGTAAGATTTGAAACATAAATAAATCCTTGACCATGAATAGCATTGACAATACTTGAAGTCTGAATTAACCCGTCTGTATAGAATAAGTATTTATTAGCCCATACCACTGTGTCTCCAGTATACTGCGTATTAAAGAAAATCTTTATACGTCGAGCCCCTTGTGGTGGAATCTGGTAGGGTCGATTGGTTCTACAACGTGTAGGGAAACGAGGAAGAGGGGCTGAACCAGGTTTTTGGGCCTTTAAGGTTTTAAAGACATGCATTGTGTCTGTACTCATAGATTGTGAGGAAACATGCGATTTAATAGTGCAAGAGGATTTTGTACTAGATGGAGCTTTAACAAAGAATTTAGACTGTGATTTACAAGTAGGGGTAGTAACATGGGAAATAGATTTTAAACATTGAAAAATATTTCTAGGTAAATACACAGTACCCTTATAGCAATCAATGTGAGCCTTAATACTTCGTAAAATATCTAGACCTATAACCATTTCAGAAGAAAGATTATCAAGGATATAGAATATCCATTCATAATGTCCAGCGCTCCGCGCGGAAACTCGTATTTTGATATAATGATAAATAACTATACTTGAATGAGGTTTATCTACGGAGAGGGTAACATAGATAGGTTTTGAACAATCATGTAGAGTATATGAAGAAGGAATCTTCTCTAATAAGGAAGGGTAAATACAGGAGATGGATGCGCCTGTATCAACAAGCGCAGTAAGTTTGTAGGGGTTCTTCCCTAAAATAGAAATATCCCATAATAAATCCGTTTTATTATTGAGAGCCCTAAGGGGACCAATACAGTAATTAGGTAATAACTCTGATTTAAGAGTTGACAGTAGTTGAGTCTTAACACTAGAAGGATTATGTGAAACTGAAGAGGAGTCATTGATTGATAATATAGAAAATCTATTAGAAGTAGAAATATCTGAAATTATAGATTGATTATCTATAGCAATAGTAGGTTTAGAAAACTTCGTAGATTTCTGTTTAGGTGTCACCTCCCGCAAGGGACACCTTAACAGTTTTCCGGAGGGGTAATAGAGATCTTAGGGGCAGGTCTTTCAGGTAAAGGGATCCCCTGAGCCTTCATTAGTTTCCAGCATCTGTGGACTCTATGATTGTCCCGCTTTCATTCATAGCATAGGGGTTTACCGTTCGAGGATACACACGCAGCCTTATGTTCAGCGGAGTAATTGGGGATAACTAATTTCTTAGTTGATCCCATAGCTCGAACCGAAGACTGAGTGTGGTTGTTCATGGAAGATGACATAGAGGGGGTTTGTCGCGCTAAATGGGGATTAACGTGCGCATGACGAGTAAGGTTAGAAAAGAAACTGTCTTTAGTTGTGCACCCTGATGTTACGTGTGCTCGTAGATTTTCAGGGAGCCCACGTAACAAATTCGTGACCTTATCGTACTCCGTCATGTGCGCGTTAATTCGAGACATGCAATCGACCACGTTAGCTACGTATGCCATTGGATCATCACCGAAGTTGTACTTTAAACTTTTGAGTTCTGCGGCTGCTCGCTCTTTAATATTGTCAGCAGAGAAAAAATTAGAAATGGCGGTGATGAGCAATTGCCATGCGTAGCTCCCGTAATTAGGGATGTCTTGTGTTGCAGCGCGTGCAGCAAGATTTATGTACTGCGTTTTGTGGGATTTCCACCAAACCGCTGGGGTACCGGATAAAAAACGGTCTAAATTGTTGACCTTCCATTGGTCATCGAGGCCGTAATTTGTGCATTCAGCATTGAATTGCACAAGCCAATCCCTGACATTACTACTACCATCATACTTCCGAAATGTTTGAAGCATGTGATACATGCGAGAGGGATCATTAACGGGGGCAGGGTTATTGGGAACGGGATTTGCCGTAAAATACTGCGCTATGGCAGCGGCGATCTGATTGATCTGATCCTGATCCATCTCGAAGGACCAAAAACAATTTAATTCGTTAAGTGTTATATACAAGGGAAAATGAAGCTCTAAACAATTACGGGTAACGTAGGTAGTGAATATGGGGCGAGTCTGGTACAGAAAATAAGTATGGAAAATTACGGTATCAATTGATGACTCGTAATGAAAAATGTATGTTGAATGATTATTTAATCGACCTGAGATTATTGATCGGGAAGTGGGGCGGAAATTACAACAGTGGGGGTATTTTCGGATAACGGTATCAAAATCAAGAAACATTAGGTGCTTGTTGTGAGAGGGTTTGGAATTGTTTGGCGACTGACACACTCTTAAATAAATTTGAAAAGATATTAATAATTAATTCAAATACGAGATAACCCTAATGAAATTAAATTGCCGGAAAAGATCGGCGCCTTATATGTGAGGGTGCATAAGTTTTAATTCAAAGGGTTATTAAAAATGGACACGTTTAATTTAATTGATCAAAATAAACTTGAATTTAATTAATTTAATTAATTGGAGTGGTAGAGCAAATGAAAATAAACTTTGGACATTAATTATTTAATTTATTGGAGTGGTAGAGCAAGGGTTGTTGTAATTTAAATCTCGTAAAAGGGGTTCTCAAAATTACCAGGAGTAGGTAGAGCAAATTTCAAACTGGCATAGTAACAGGTTGGGGACTTAGGAATTATTCCAGCGCTCCGCGCGGAAAATGTGCATTGCCCGGAAAACACTTATTTTATTTGTAGAATTTTTATCCGGAGCTAATGCTCGGAAAATCCACTCTTTTATTGAATTTTACCAGGGCAGATGCACGTCTATTATTTTTAAGGAGGGTAGGCAAAAATAAAATAGGGTAGGGTAAATGCCCATGCCTGCCAGACCCGGCTTTTTACTAAATAAAAAAAATAAAATCCCAAAATATTCAAAAAAACTTACTTAAAGGCCCAAAAAAATTTCACCTTTTTAGCACGGGAAGGTCCTAATAAAATTTATCCCAAAAACCAAAACAATTTTCAAAAAATATTTCAAAAATTTTAATTTTACTTTTAAGACAAAAAAAATCACGACTGCAATAAATAATGCCAAAGAAACCAAGCTGCCAAGTTTTTAAACTTGGCACTGGATGGTCTGGGTAGGCAGGGATTGGTGGTTAGGTTTGGGTTCAGGTCTGGTGGTTTAGGAGCGGGAAGAGGTATAAATTACCTAAGAAAAACCGTCCTTTCGGTCGGAAATCCAGGAGAGTTCTCCGGAAGCAAGACCCAGAGGTGAAGACCTCGGAACCAACCGCTAAGGCAGTGGATTACTGAATGTTTTTTCTGTGGAAATCCCTTCCCCTTTTATACTTTTTAAAGGGTCCAGGATTTCCACACGAGGAACATAAGGTGAGTATATTTACATTTATTTTATTTTTAGCCTTTAAGTAGGTTAGGAATTAGGGTAAGGTAAAGGCCGAGAAAATGTAAACAATTAGTTTACATTTTCTCACTAATCCTTTTATTTTAATTTTTATTTCAGGACTGGGGAAAGCAGTGGAAGTCCTGAACAGTATCAGGGGAAAGTGTTGTGTGTGTTTGTGTGTGTGTGTGTCCAGTGAAAGTGACAGTTTTTGTCAGTTTTCACACTGACAGAGATTATATAGGCTTTCGCCCATGACCAATTATAACAGTAAATTATAGTATAAGACTAAATAAATACAAACTCCGTCGTCTCAAAATACTGGATTTTTAATATATGTACATGACCTTTAATATTCAGAACAATATAATAGGTGTCATATCAAGAAAAACCTTTTATATTAACATGTGAAATGGAAGCATTTATGAGAGTCGATATGCCGTCTTTTATTTTCGTGCATACTCACCTCCCCAGAATGTTGCAAGTTCTTTTTGCAAGGAGATGATACGAATCAAAAAGAGCAAACCTCTCGTCTTGCCCCTGTTGCTCAACGTTTCTAAATTTTTAAACTTATGTACAATAAAATTATAATTTATGAAGACTTCATACGTGTAGATCAAAACACTACCATGAAACCTAGAAAAACCTGTCAAAGTATTTGTGTACATACGTGTGTGCCGTAGCAGAGGCTGGAACTGTGAAAGACGGATTCTGTACAGCACAGAAAGGTTCCGTTCCTTCTTTTATTTGCATTGGGTGGGAAAATCAACGATATAGTTGATATGTCGCTGCACATCCTGCAGGTTCCCCCTAATTTTTTGTCTGCATCTTAAAGAATTACATATACGTTCGTAATTAGTCGTAAAGTATGTAGTAGTTAAACATATAGTAATTTATAGAGTAGCTACAATAGTTTTAATGATGCGGTGTTCGTAGCGGGAAAATATGTAAGGATTTGCACATCATGGGGCATAGTGAAACACTGAGTTGTGTTTCCCATTTTTAGGAGTATTTTCTCATTGTACTGGAACATGGAACATGGTATTTTTAGATTTTGAAACCCTCTTCTTTTTACAACTGTCTACTTGTTCATCAATGTGTTACTCTGGTGATGACTATTATTATGCGTCCGTACTCTTATATTGTCCAATACTTATTGTACTTTTGTACATTTCACAATAGCTTGCTGTTGCAAGGCTTTTGAGTTTAACATACAATTATTTGAAGTTTGTCAGCCTTGACGTTTGTACTCCTTGAAACGATTACAGATTGAATGATTAAAGGATGAAGTATTGGCTAATTTTTTGTTTCCCCGAACCTTGTATTTTGAAAGGAATCCGAATGCATTTAAAGTTTTCACATATTACCGTTAAAACATATGTACATACGAGCATAAATAGCCATCGGCTTCGCCAATGGAAAAAAATGCCGCTGAGCTTCGGCCCAAAGCTAAAAATACTAATCATTATTAATAATATTTTTTTATTTTTTAATCTTTATTAAGCTTCGCGCGAAATTAAAAAAGTTTATGATACGGCCAAATTATTGTTTCCAGGATTTTTTGAATCTTTTACTTTTTGTACTAATTTTTACTAATAATTAATAAGCTTATTTTACATAAGCAAGGCCTTACTGGTTCTGAATGGATTTCAGTATTGAAAATGTCAACTAATGTTTTCCCTGTAAGAGATCTTCCCGGTAGGAGTCAGGACGGTTCCCGATGCAGACATAATGGATGCTTTCGGAGAGAAACCCTTGCGCACGTCCTTGGTTCCTGTGATAAGGGCAGTCTTTTACGCAACAACAGGCATAATGATATTAGGTCAATAATTGCAAAATATCTGAGAGACAGCAAGCAATGGATGGTGGTCGAAGAAGTACATTGTATTGGAGAGAATGATTCTACTAGACGAATTGACATTTTATGTTTTAATGAAGTAACCAAAGTAGGTTACATAATAGACCCAACTGTTAGATGGGAAAAAGATAGAAATCAACCAATGGAAGTGGATCATGAAAAGAAGCAGATTTATCAACCTTGTGTTCCTTTCTTTAAGCAGAAATACAATTTGAAAACTATTGAAGTTATTGGACTATTAATTGGAGCTCGTGGAACTATTTTTGAACATTTTGAACAATTTAGACAACGATTTAATTTATCTAAACACCTTATAAACGATGTAATTATTACCACAATTCGTGGATCTTACAGGATAGCATTTCATCACTTGTACAATTAGTATGTTTATAACCAAGTTTATAACAAATATTTTTTGTGTTAAAAATGTTTGAAATTATTATGTACTGTGTCGTAAGGCAAATACTATTGTGGTATCAGTGAAATAAATTATTTCTTTCTCTCTCTAGTACAAAAAGTTAATATTACAAGTTCTTATTGGCTCGTAGATTTGGCGCGAAAATTCAAAAAGTTTATGAAATGACCAAATTATTGTATAAAGGATGTTCAACAATTAAATTTTGGAATTCGATTCCACGAATATTTGTTTTTTGCTAAATAATTTGTTCAAACATGGTAACAAAAATCAAGCCTCCTTGGGACAGCCTTTTTCCTACCCTAAAACCACCGTTCAGATAGTTGGAAGTTGGAATATTTGTCGAGATGTCCATTTTTTTATTGTCCCCTCAAAATTTACTGCATCATTTTTGTTGATTTAAAATTAAATTTCTTTAGAATGAGCTCTTAACTAACCACTCGTACTCTGAGGGTTGCCAAACTCTCAGACGATTTCTTCTCGGCAAAAAAAGTGAATTATTTGGTACATATTCGGTGAGTTTGATTACCCTTCCTAAATTTTGACTTGGATTTCAAAACGGTCGAAGCGAATTTATGTTTTGAAGTAACTACACATCTTTTTAATGAGATAATATTGACTTCCTTGGTTACTATGACAATTCGAATGTTGTACTGCACGATGTTCTACGGTAAGTACGTCAGAAAATCCAGGAGATGATTCAAGCTAATAGTTTAAAATTGACTTTTTTAAAAAAAATTCCCGAACAAAAATTTGAAATGCTGAAAATTTAAATCGAAAGTTCATTCCGGGTTACCGCGGTGATTCTAACGAGGGACTGCAATTAATTCTATCTTTATAAAGTACTATAGTACTTCTTGATTTATTTCAAGTTTTTCATATCCACTACAAATCATGTGATGTTAGAAAAAGTTGTTTTAGCCAAAAATGAACTGAAAACAAAAACGGAAACATCTATGAATCAGTTTAAATTGGTTTTCCAGACGAACATATAGCGAAACTTTAGCCGATAAAGGGGTCGTGTTTGAGAATTGTAAAATTTTGTTTCTAATTCTTTTAATTTCTCAATACACTCTTGTATTTAAGAAAATTACGTGTCATTTGCATATATCAGTATGTAATATTACTGTTACTGTTGCGACAGTGTCGCTTTTTTCTCGCCACAATGTTCTACAAATGGAGATGTTCGATCCTTACTTTGCTATTGGATTCAAACTCCAAACGGACTATTATCATGGGTTGTTATACTAAGCCACTTCTGCTAACAACCTAAGACTTCGCGGCACCAATGGGAAGGTTCTTGAAGATGATGCAGAATATCATGCACGACACAATATTCGGAACTGTTTGGAAATGGGGGGTGAAAATGTAGGCCTGGGAATCCCTGCTCTCAATTTAACAAGTCCGACAATTGGACATAACGAAAGGAAAATACTGTACTAATGGTGTGTATTTCCTGGTCGGAATGTGTTTTCCTAAGTTACTACAGTCAAACCTCTTTATAGTCAGTAGCGTTATAAGCAACTTCTCTCTATAGTCATAAAATAATTTGGCCCCAGCGATTCTCCAGTATACTATAATGTTAACTAATTGACTACTCAGTAGTCAACGTTCTCTATAGTCACCTTTTATATGCGGTCCCCTGTGATGTGACTATAAAGAGGTTTGACTGTATCTCACTTTTCATCCTAATACATAAGTTCAACCTGACAGTATTTAGTAATGCATATACGTATATATTTACTGAATCGAAAGCTCTTAAATGAATTCCAAATAATTATCATTATCACTACCTTGCAATTAGTATGCTGATCTATCTACCAGACAAGTGGCATGGCGATCTTGATAGACCCCACATTTGTAATACCTGCATGTATGTTTGCTTGCATGAGCTAGATCGAGAAAAATATTTGAAAAATTGTGTACACAGGTTTGTTTAGGAGAAGAGAGATGGCTCAATTTCTTCTTAATTATAAATACAAGCAATTCATGAACGATATTAGAAAATGTTTAGCTTCTATAAAGATTCAAACGTCAGAAACGCTAATTTTTTTCTGGAAAGATTTCAGGGGGCACTTGCATAGTTTGTCCCTGTCTGACGTTTTTTGAGGAGGACAATGTCCCTCCTGTCCTTCCCTGTTCCGGAATTCCTGAAAGGGGTCACATATAAATTGTAACAAAATAGAATGCTGCTACTCTTCAATTTAAAAATATTGAGAGCTTGCAAATTTTCAAACGTTTGTAATTGAAACGTTTTTCATTTCTCTAGTAAAATTCTGTAAAATGGGCTTAAAAACCTGTGTGCATCTAACCTTCGGACATGCACATACGCCATCTATGAGAAAAAAATTAATGTATGTCAAATTTTGCACCCCTCATTCCTAGACCCACCGCATCACATGTTTGCAAGTGATGTCAATTGTTCAATACTTTCCTTAAGGTTTTAAACATTATGTGTAATATACGTAACAACAGGTGGTGGAACTAGACAACAAATCGAATTTATTCTTTATTGAGTCACCCACTCGACTAGATTAGAGAGGGTCAAATAATACAAGTTACCCAGTTTTAGCAAACTATGGAACTCTTACGTTATTGTGTTAGCATAATTTTTTTTACAGTGAAAATAGCGACATGTCGCTTAGCAAATTGTTAAAATAATTTTACAATTAATTTACTTATTATATTTGACAATCATATGTCGTGCACTATAACCGGTGCACAGCTGCTGTCAGACTCTTCGGACTTTCTTTTCGGGTTTTCTTTTCTATTCTATAAACAATAAAATAATCTCATTGCAGTAAAAGAATTGTGCTTGTAGTATTGTAATCTCAATTTTCTGGGTAATTTTGCATTTTGTAATGTAATGTCATAACAATAGTATTAAGCTTACCATCAAATGAATCATTGTGATCCGATATTTCCAGGTGCACTATTACTCCAGCATCAGCATTACCAACGTCATCCGAAAGACCTTTTGATTCAAGTGGACTGTTCGTACATGCTTCAACGGGACCTTTGTTACCGTATTCGTCAGCGTTAACCGCTAGAATAGTACCGGCCGTAACGGATCCAGCTGCAGATCCAGCCATAGCAGCTGTTGCAGCAACAGCACCTATTACAGGAATTGCAACAACCAAAATTGCAGTAGGCGATTCCAACAAAATCACCCCCTGTTTCCAAATATTTCTCCAGTCGGTATTGATCGGCTTGTAGCGTTTGTAAAACTTAAATGTGCACTCTTGTTTTAAACGTTATGAAAGTTTTTCGAAATTGTGAGGGTTTCACATGGATTATTCAAAAACTAAGCTCAAAAATAGGTTTAGGCTGCATCGGCATACATGACTAACTACTTTACTAATTTAGCCTCATTCGGCATACGTAGTTACCTACTTTATTTTAATTAATTTATTTAAATTGATTGGAACCGAAATAACTTCTAATTTTAAGGGGGATAGTGTAACCGAGTTACCCTGAATTTAATAAAAGAGTTGATTCTAATTTTAATCAAAATAAAACGAAAGGGGTAATTTAATTAAACCCGAATTTAATTAATTTTAAAAGGGGCTAAACGTTTAGGGTCACGCTATAATCTTAATTTTAACGCTTTTAATTAAATATGCAGGTCCTAGCACCGGACTCAGATCTTTTAATTTAATGTAGGGAAGGAATTTCAGGATGCCCAATTTAAGTAAGGAGGAAAGGTTTTGCTTGACCCGGTGACTTACTAAAAAAATTAAGCTTCCCAAAAAAAAAGAAAACAAAATGACAACTTCAATCAAGTTTTCCACTCGAAGCCTGGAACTCACGGACGCAAGAAAATCAAAATTTTAAATAAAACTCGAAAAGTGTACTTTTAATTTTAATTTTTAATTTCCTCAAATAAAACGATACAATACTCCAACGACAACATGTAACCGGTCTGGACGAATTTTTAAATTCGCCACCGGAAAAAAATACTGGAGTGGGATTGGACGGACGAAGGCTTTACAGGTAGGGTTTAGGTAAGACCAGCGGGAAAACCGCTGGTTAAATCAATCCTGACCAGAGGTCGGAGAACAGAGACTGGGATTTCCCCTGAAAGTTCACCGTAAGCAACTTACGGAAAGGAGACTCATTACAAGTCTGACATTTTTGGAGAAAAAACAGCCCTATTTATACCTAGGATGGGGTCCGGGATTCTCAGGAAGGTACATAAGGTAAGTACATTTTGACATTTTTAAATTTTTATAGTATAGGGAAAAGAGGGAGGCATAACATTTCATGAGAGAAAAATGTAAACGACCTGTTTTCACTTTTATCTCATGACCTACATATATACGGATATAACACCCTGGACTCTCCTCATCACAACAATTGTGAAGTGTGGAGTGAGTGTGACGTGAGTGAGTGACACCAGTCATACACTCACAGAAATCATCGTCATTGGATACGATCGCATTTATGCTTAACACCTTGATGGAATCTTCAAGTGCTATTGGAAACAACTTGTCAAATTCTGTCCGTTTTAGACCATTATGCTCAGACCATGTCAGATTCCTTATTTGCTTAAAAACCTGCGTAAGCAAGGATCCCTGAGGCGCTGCCAAAGAGCGTATATTCGATTATTGATGTCCGTATTACCAGTGACATCTTGTTTTTGGTCTTGATTAAAATCAGGTAGTCCAAACATTCGGTCAAATATTTCGCAGGAAGTTTCAGTAGCAAGAACGACAGCACGTTCGTTTCTTGTGCTTCTGTTTTCGTCCATGCAAGTCTCCTCAAAATACGTTTTGCATTCCTCCTTCAAATTCAGTAAGTACACATCTTCGTCTTCAATTCTTGAGCTTTTTTCAGAATTAAAGGTTTTCACAGCAGCTTCCCAGACGGAGTAAAATTTGTAGAAAAGAATTCATTATCACAAAAAGATGCAGTGATGTTTAAACTTATGTTTAAAAGTATTAAAAGCAAGTTCCGCAGCTCGTTTATTTACTTTATTTCTGTTTTCAACCATGCGAGTCTCCAAATATACTGCATTGAAGCTCTAGGTTCTTAATGTTTACAACCTCGTCTGTAGATGCTAAGCTCTTGTTTGCGTTGTAATCTTGGATAAGAGGGTTGATATTTGTTTTCGAAATCCTCTTCACGAAATAACGTTTGCTCAGAGATCTTGTCAAACTCAGTTTTAAAGATATTCAAGGCTTTAGCTATAGCCAGTTGGTTTCTCAAACTTGCCATTTTTCGTTGAATCGTTGGGTAAACCCAATGAACACGCTTATTATAACCTAACGTTAGAAAATAACATTGTAGCATTAATGTTGAGCCAACGTTGCCTTAACTAGCACGTTCCATTAAATAAAAACTCACTTGCTCATGACGTTGCTAAAACGTTGACGCAACGTTATGCTTCATTGATTACATTAATGCTGAAGTAAAGCAAACACTTAACGTTATTCCAAAATGTTGTTCTGTGATAAACAATAATGCACCAACGGTAGTCACAAATAACAACAATCATGCATGCGCAAGACATGAAGGAGGGTAACCCTGTTGTTCATTTAGTTTCACGGTTTTCGTCCTCCAGGACTTACAATTAGCATCAATTCAAGCAAATATTATGCTGTGGAACAGTAGCTGCAACAACAACTACAAAGAATACATAAGATACATTAAAGTCAGGGCTGTTCATTCGAATCGGAATTAGAATTGGAATCGGTATTTCATGCCTTCTTTTTGGTATTTTTATCGGAATTGGTATTTGTAAATATATTTTTTCAAGTATTTAAATCTAGAATTGAAAAGAAATATCTGTATTCGAATTGGCAATCAAAATATATTTGAATATTGTATCCAATGCTTAAATATCCTAAAAATCCGTGAAATTCTGAAGTTTATCTCGTAAATTCAAACAAAAGAAGTTTTCAGTCAGCCATTTTATAACTTTTTTAAACTACTCATTGGAATACAAAATTTAGGATAACGTTTGCTCCAAAAAATGCTGAGCAACTATAATAATTGTTTCTGGAAATAAATTTGCTGCAATCTGTATAAAATGATTTCATCTGTCAGTAATTTTCTGAATTGATAAAAAGGGGTCTAATTTTGCCATTAGAAAAAGCATGCAGGTCATGTTTTACTACTAGAGTATCCCTGAACAACAAAGTGAATCAAAATTTTTAATACGGTTGTTACATGTGTAGAATAAGCAGTAATGCCTTTATAAAATGGTCGGGTATATTTTCATTCATAATTGCCGAATTTAGATACTTTCTGGTTTAAATTTAATTGCAAAGTTACAATATTTTACGGAACTCTAGTACCTCCATTAATTAACATTGAATAACTGAAGTATTTACATTATATTTGAATTCATAGAAAATATTCGAATAGATTGGATTGTAATTTTCATTTTTTGAAACAAATACATTTGAATTGGGATTGGAATCCGTTAGGAATAATCTTAATCAGAATTGTATCCATTTTTTTCAAATACTCCAGCCTGGTTAAAATACGTGTGGGTTTTCTGGCAGTTCTAATATAAACCAAAGGGTAGTAGCTTCTGAGTTACATTAAAAATAAGTTAATTTGATGAATTCAAAATGATTCGAACGAAACGTTATAGTGCAAGACATAAACGACAATAAAAAAAACGCTACAGTGGATAAAGAAATTGCTGACATTCAGGCGTCTCAAATACATTTAGAACAAGCGGCCAACTTTAGTATAAATATTTATTGAAATGGCGATAAATTATAGCCGAACCACAGCAATTCATCTGAAAAACAGCAAGTCGAACTCAAGCACTGTCGAACATGGCAGCTACAGAATAAATAATATTCCGAACAATTTGAAATACAGTAGCAGCTTATGTAGCGATGAAAATATTTTCAATTGTTTCGACAGTAGTTCAAGTGAATCGGAAACATCAACACCTTTAGCAAATACTGAAGAATTTGTACTAAGGAATATCAGCGAGGATTTAGGAAAATGGGGGCTCCAATTTGATATTGCACATGATGCTCTCGATTCGCTTCTAAAAATCTACAACATATTCATCAAACCCAACCAAAATGTGCAATAACATTTGTGCCAGCTGAACTGGAGGAGTAGATCAATGAGAGACTGGAGATGATGAACATATGGAAGTACAGGCATATATCAATTATTGGAGCAAGTAGCTGCGTGTACAGTTGTCATGGCAGTTGTAATAATTATTATTGTTAGAAGTTTATTCGTATGCTTGTTTATGCTAAATGATTGGAGCTTAACAATTCAAATATTAAAAGATGACTATAATAGTTACGTGCTCTGGGAAAAGGAGTTATTAGGACTTTTGGATGGTAATCAGCGAGACGTGTCTTGTGCTAAATAAAATCTGACTCAATTTCTGTTCTGAGTTTCCTCTTGAAAACTCTCATATTCGTTTGCATTGGGTAGCAAACGTTACCAATCGTGAAAAAGAGTAATATAATAAGGGAGAAATTATTTAAAGAAAAAAGGGCACTTAAAGGAGTGCTGGTCTTACAACGTACTTTCAAGGGGAAAGTGAGCAACATCTTTATCCGTTCCGTCAAACTGAGACGGTACTACATTACTACACTTTCCTAAATCAGTAATCACGAGGATCGTTGAAAGTGCTCAATACATTCACATGGGGGTAAAATCTTTTATACAAAAAACAGTAGAACAACCATTTTCCTTTATCAAATCCAAGCCTGTCTGTACACATTTATAACGACCCGTTCGAATCACCATAGAGTTTATGAATCTCAATGCTGTCTACCTATAAATTTCTGTCCAAGTACCTAGCATCTCATAACCTGTAGTATCTATGCCGTTTAAGTCATAATAAAATAAAATAATGCATAACTTAACATTTAAAAACTCTTCCAGTTCAGTACAAACACAGGTTTATTACAAATAATAAGTAATAAATTAATTATTATTATTATTATTTTCCCCATCAACTTCAGGAACTTGCCCCAATTCGGCATCACCCTCAGGATCATTAGCCATGTCCTGTTCTGGTAGTTGAACCGCTGGTTGCTGTGGCTGGATATTCAAAAAGATAGGATCTACTCCTTCCAAGTTCACATTATTTAAGTGAACTTCGTGAGCCAGCCTATGGCGACCACATGCTTCACATTATAAAAACGATCCTAAAAAACAAAAATAATTTAATTGAAGAAAGTTTTTTGTTGAAATCGCCTAAAAGTAAGCTGAGTAATTATAAATGTTAAATAAATATAATAATTATATTACGATGAGTCAGTAGCCAACAACGAGGGCACCTTTTGAACCCGTTACTCATGGGGAGACCCATTGGCAAAAGCCTGAGGCATCTATTATTTGGACATTGCCCTTACAAACAATAAAACTAATTGAGTAAAAATAAACTGGTGCGAATCAGTTTTGTGGCAACAATTAATTCATGAACTTGGAAGTAGTTTTTACACATGGTCAGTAATAAATATGGTCTGTATGTAAATAAATTAAATTCATGCGGGACTACAATCTACGGATGAAACTGTGGGCATAGGCAGGGCTTTCCTTTCCATCGAATAGGTGATACTATGTCATAATATATATTTTACTTACTTTTCCAAGGCACTGTTCCAAATAACGTGCCCACACCATGGACAATACCTATCCCACCGATTTACGTAGTCCAGTAATTGGTCGCTCGCCCAACTCGACCTCCACGACCTCCCCCACCACCTCTTACAGCCTGCAAAAATAAGATTCACGATAATTTGACGCGAAATAATTTTGTTTCAATCAGTAAAAGTGTGATTGCGGACCGTGTAGTTGTAGAATAATGCAATCTAATAATAATGGTTTGCAACTATATATGGAAGAACTCTCCCTGAAACATAAATACTCCTTGCCTATCTCTGGGTAAAATCATGGGACAAACATGACTTGCTTACTGTCTCTCAGGAAGTCTTAAGTTGGAGTTGGAATATTTCCATTCCCTCCAGACATGGGAACTTTGTCTTCAGCAATGCTTTGCTAATATACATATATATATCAACAATTCAATATATGCCTCATTTGTTCTAATCAATAAAGGTAACCCAGGATAATAATACAAGATCCTTCCATGGAACAATAAAAACAAACCCAATTTTAAATCGTTATTTTCCTCCATGATAAACAAAGCCATGTAACAAAAGAAATTTCATTAGCTTCATTTAACCACCCATTTAACTCATAACCTTAAATTCAAATTTTGAACAAATCTAGGATTAAAAAGGGATTGGTAAAACAACTTCCCGTCAAACATCTAAATCCAATCAATTGTCAATCTATTACAGGATAAAAAAATCGTTGTGAAAACACGAAAACTTAAAAATAATTGAACTAATTGTAAACAAATATGTATATCACAAGTTGAACCTTTCTCGGAGATTATAAATAAAAAACTTATTAAATTATTAACACCATATTAAATATGAATGTTATGCCAGTAGAAAGAACGATTCACGCCGATTCGAGAGAGCTTCAAAATAAAATGGTTACTACCAAGAGCATGCAGAAACGTCGGCATGGTTGCATTTGGCAGTAAAGCATTGTGCTAAGCTCGCATTAATGCACATGGACATTTTCAAAACGGCGATGATCATACCGAAATGTACCAAGTTGAAAGTTATACGTGGGCATTTGTTGGGGAGGGCATTGATTATCCGTTGTAGCAGCAACTGAATTGTTTCGCTTCGTGGTAGCACAAGCAGCATTGCTGAATAATGTTCCATGAACAGCACACTTTTTAAAACTTTCCACAAAATCTGCCAAACTGTAAATAGAGAAATCTTTTTTTGACCGTTGAAAATAAATAGTTTTTATAGGGACCAACACAAACAAACTCATCAGAAGTCTTGAATGATACTTGCAAAAGTCGTTGGTTGTTTATTAACGATTGGTAGTATTCCCGGGCAACAATATTGTGCCATACGTTTGAAGATATTTGGGTTTTTGAGTGCATTAGTTCGAGCGTACGCGATCTCATCTGGGTTATAATCGTCTGACTTCGTCTGAGCATTTTGTTTAATATGTTATTAAAATTCTCAAACTGGAAGATGGATTAGCTCCAACGCGGGCCCCATTTTCGGACGCAATTTAAGCAATGGAGTAAAATGTGCCGATAAAAAGTGCGGCACTTTAATGCGAACAAATGTTTTGCCTGGAAAACGAACGATTTTAACGGTTCCTGTGCATATAAAATGTCTGCTTGGGTAATTCAGTATCGATGTATGCACAGTTACTCCAAGCAAAGCCAATAATAGATGTCAATGAGTAATGGAAAAATAAGTATGTACATGCATATTTATTTGATAGCGTTGCGTTACGTTACAATATCGTTTTCTGTTTACACACGCTGGAACGCTATAGTTATTCCGATAAATGTTTAGCACACCCTAGTTACGTTATTGCCTGCTCCAAATATAGGCCGTTACGTTAAAAAACGGCGTTATTCTGTTATTGTTGAGTAAACGTAACGTAACGGGCGCATCACTGGGCAGGACTATGTGAAATAGGTACGAGAATTTTCAGATTTAATGGCATTTTGCACGTACGCAGAAAACTTCAGCAGATCTTTTCGAGGTAACTTTAACTAATAGCTTCAGTGTCTTAAATTCATTGTATTAAATTAGTTTCACTAAAGTTGTGAAATGTAAGACAGTCGTTTAATTTATGCACAAAACAATCATATGTGTCATATGGTCATGCTCTACAACGTAGTTCAAAATCTCTGGATACACGTTGTGACGACTGTTGCTCAGGAAAAACTGAAATTGAGTTTTTGTCTTTCAAAAAATAAGAACGTTGCAGTGAATTTTTTCCTGCCAGAATTGTTGCAAGTAATATCTGAAACAAGCACATGATGAGTTCTCTACATTGAATTCGTTAGGCATGGCGTAGAACAGTGCTGGGACCTCTACTCTACTGAAAATAGAGGTAGTGGTAGAAATAGAGTAGGGTAGTTAAAATCAGCAAAACGTTAGTTGAGATGTAGTAGAGGTATACACAAATTTTAGCATAATAGAGGTAGAGGAAAGTAGTAGGCTAGCATAAAATTAAGTGAGTAGAGGAGCGTTTTTTACGACCCCAATTTAGATACCTGTAGTAGGAGTAGAGGTAGAACAGTACATCGTATTCTAATGATAGAGTAGAGGTAGTAGTAGTGGCAAGCTTATAGTAATAACGAGTAATTCATAAATTCACCGTTTCCCTGAACACCCAATTTAATACTTGGAATGACATCTGGTGTCCGTATATAAAACCTCACTTCACTTCATCATTACAGTAACTCATGAACGGGTTTTGTAGCTGCAAATGCAATAGAAGGGAATTTAAAATACATAACCAAATGTCATAATCACGTCATTGCCGTTATAAACACGCTAGTTTTTAAGCTTTTATCTAATTTAGCTTGTGGGAATTTTTTACTTGTACTGATGGGGTACTGACCATATTGTATTCAATAAAGCCTAAACATAAACGTTAAATTAGCAGAAATTGAAAGATAATTCAGATCCTTAATGAACCATTTATAGCTACAAGTGAGGACTATTGGAACTAACTTCATTACTGTTTATATTACATTGTGCTACTTTATTCTAAAACACCATGAATTTCTCTGCAAATGCTGTATTTTTTTGGTAGAGGTAGTGGTAGCAAAAACCAATTTAGAGAGTAGAGTAGAGGTAGAGTAGTGACAATAACTTTAACACATAATAGAGTAGAATAATAGCTAGCAAGTCAGTTTAACATAATAGCAGTAGAGGTCCTTTATTCTATCCAAAACCACTGGTAGAGTAGAGGGTCATAGAGGCTGCAACCGTTGAAAAATACAATAGAGTAGAATAGAATAGCGCTTGCAAAAACGCCCATCACTGGCGTAGAACAGAAAAACCAGGTTTAGTCCCAACATCAGGTTAATAAATCGAAAAATAAAAAATGAAGTGAATACATTTTAATCATGCCAGTGCTTCAAAGTTTGTTCCAATTTCAGGTATTTTGTTTCATTACGACCTCCTTAAAAGTCACCGGTTGTAACAGAAGCAGTAGCCTTCTTCATTCAGTTATAACAACGACTTATGGGGGTAAGTTGGAATTTAGGGGGTAACGCTTCTTTATATTTAAATGTACTAGAGACCTTAAATTTGAAGCTATGGTATAAATTGTACATGTGAGGTTCATCCACTCGTTAAACGGCTGAAGGCCAGGGTAGAAAATGCTGTATGACTGCACCACTGGGTGCAGTTTTACAGTTATTAAATGGTAAATACAAATGCAGGAGGCATGTGTAACCTCTGGCAGGTTTTCCAATAATGACGGTCATAATGACTAATGACATCCCTTGTGCGGCATGCAAGATTGAAAATTGAAATATTCCTAAATAAATCTCTACAAATTTTCTCCGATTGTTTTTGTTTTAGCATACAAAATATGAATATATTCACATTCACTACATTCTCTCTGAAATTTGGCCCTCATGTCCAAGGTTTTTCCAGTGGACATCTTATTGTTCGTTCAGCAAAATTTGTCTACGGAAGCTTGTACTACATGTATTTAATTTAACGCGGGAAATGATGTGCCCGGCATTCAAGTTTTTTTATCATTTGTTTTATATGTCGATAAATATTTTGAAAACGAAAATGTGTTTTGGAATTCAATACGAGAAATTTTAGCGAGGTGAACCAGTATCTTGTGCTTAGAAAATTTAAGCTTAGGCAGACATGTCCAGCCTCCGAAGGCTCGCCTTCAGTGAAGGCTTCATTGAAGGCGGAATATCAATTTTCCAGAGAGTTGGGAAGGGAAGGCAGGTTGGCTGAATTTATTTGGGAAGGCTGAATAAAGGCTTCCTAATACTAACAGAAAACGGTATGCAAAGGTAGGATGTCTGTAAAGTAGCCCTCTGCTACTTAAAAGGCTTCGCGAGTATAATTAACGACAATAGATCGTCACAAATAAAACATTGAGAGTTCTACTGGAAACATTGCAACGCATGATGTACATGGTTATATGCACAATAAGAAACCATAACCGCTTATTGTTATGCTCATGGAATTTATGCTTCGGACGAACTTGAGTTTGTTTATTGAAAAATACCTGGGAATCATGTAATTTTGAGCTGTAGTGCTGATTTTAAGGTGTTTGACATGCAAAAGGGTTGTTTAAATGCATTGCGATGATATTTCGTGTTATGAAGGCTGAAAGGGAAGTAACGCTGATTTTTTTTGAAGGCAGGAGTCATTAAATTAATACGCAAAATAAGGCTGAGGGAAGGCATTATAATTTAAAGGCTTCATTTAATAGAAGGATGAATAAATGCGTTTTTTTTTAAATTGTCTTCGAAGGTTTAAAGGAAGGCTATTTCGTTTGGACATCTATTCATCTTAGGCGCGATTTCCAGGGCATGCTATATAGTACAAGGTGCACCGAAATTTCCCCCGTGTTGGGACATTGGGCCAGATATGTCGACTTACATATTTTTCTGAGGGGTCAGCTCATAATTTTTGCTTGAATTTTCTTATGGGCTTTATCATAATCTTTCCTTGAGTATAAATAAATCAGTATAATTTTTCAATGAACATGACGGCAATGTTTTTGGTCCTTCAGTTTTGGATTTTAACTACAGTAGTCCGGAAAAAAATCCTTAAATTTTTCCCCTAACACATTTTTTCCAACGTCCGTGTTTCCCCTAGAAAAAAATATTTTCCCTCTAAAATCCATTAAAACAATCTTGGATCGTCCCTGGTTTTTCGTCCTAAAAAACGGATTTTCAAAAAAATTCTTTAAACTTTCATCGGTGGGAACTCCGAGTTGCTACAGACTGTTTTGTCTGAGAGACCGCCATATTTATACAAGCCAATCAACTATTAGGGAGTTAGCGCACCCTTTAGATGAGGGAAACTTATAAAACTTATACAGCGAAAGTGACGTCACTTTTCGCTACGCACGTGATCATGACATCACTTTCCATAACTTATGGAACGTATAGAGATGCTGTATAAGTTTCGTCCATTCCTTAAACTTATAAAGTAGCGAAAAGTGACGTCACTTTCGCTGTATAAGTTTTATAGTTCTTTAAGTTTCCCTCATCTAAAGGGTGCGCTAACTCCCTATTAATGAATTGATAGTCCAAGCTCGTTTTTTTGCAGAATAACGACATACTGTATTACTTCTGGACATATATTCGTATTTTTGTGTTTATATCATTGAGATTATATTTGTAGGCTTTCGCCCATGACCAATTATAACATTTAATTATAGTATCCTTTATTATTAAAGAGCACTTTCTATCCGTTTATTTAAAGTTTCGCACTTTCATAGTTCAATTGCATCACACAACGCCCAAAAGGTGGTATGACAACCTCTCATTATTAACTAGCACTATACATGTCCTTTTATTTAAAGCGCTACCCTTAATATAAGCGCGCACGATTTAGGCATACAGCAAGTCTCTACGACAGGACTTGATTCGTAAGCCGTTTAGCTTTTAATTTCTACACTCACACCACCACCTCTCCAAGTTTTTGCGCCTGTGAAGAACAGGGCTTTTACTAGTCCTTCATTATTAAAGGGCACTTTCTGTCCATTTATTTAAAGTTTCGCACTTTCATAGTTCAACAGCCTCACACAACGCTCAAAAGGTGGCACATCAAGCACTTCTTATTATTAACGAGCACTACCTGTCCGTTTATTTAAAGCGCTACTCTTAATATAAGTCTCTACGATAGGGCTTGATTCGTAAATCGTTTGGCTTTTAATTTCTACAATCACACTACCACCTCTTCAAGTAATTGTCCCTGTGAAGCACAGGGCTTTTACTAGTAAGGCTATTGAAATACAAAACAACGTAATCTCAAAATGTGGCATTTTTAATACAATATAACAGATGTCATATCAAGAATAACCTCTTATATTCACTTGTGAAATGGGAGCATGCATGAGAATTGAAAAGTCGTCTTTTATCATATAGTGTTACTGAAAGTTGCTCAAACCCACTGGCGTATACTCGCCTCCCCAGATAGTTGCAAGTTTCTTTTGCAAGGAGCAGTGCTCTCAATTTTACTCATTACTCGAATTTTTCATGAAGTGAGTAAGTAAGTATTGTACTTACTCGTACTCACATCGGCAAGTATGAGTAAGTAATAAGTAAGTAATTTTAAAAAGGTTCATGTTTAAGTAAGTAAAGAGTAAGTACGAACACTCATTCCCCAGTGCAATGTAAGTAATGAGTAAGTAAGACGAACTGCAAAGTATCAAAAAGTAAGTATAGAGTAAGTGAACTCTTCTTTACTGGAGTAACTACCATAGAAAAAATGTTCTCCGACAATATCCGTGACTTATATATGGCTTATGGAGGCAGATAACACAGGCCATAGGCAAACAATGCCTTTAAATTCTTGCGACGATGCATCTCGTTAGCTTCAGTCGTTGACTACACTACCAAAGATGGCAGTGATGTGGATTATATTTCAAAATGAGTAAGTATTACTTGAGTACTATGCAGGCAAAAGTAAGTAAAGAGTAAGTAATATCAGCTTATTTTTGCGAATAAGTAAGTAAAGAGTAAGTATTACACTGCGACCCGAAATTTTGAGGGAGTAAAGAGTAAGTAAGATAGCCACCATGAAGCCCCGGAGTAAGTAAAAAGTAAGTACTGGACATCATGAGAGACAAAATTATGAGTAAAGAGTAAGTAAGGGTGTCTAACTGAGAGCACTGGCAAGGAGATGATACGAAACAAAAAGAGCAAACCTCTCGTCTTGCCCCTGTTGCTCAACGTTTCAAAAATTTACGTAGAATTAAATTATAATTTATGCCATCATACGTGTAGATCAAAACGCTACCATGAAAGATAGAAAAACCTGTCACATTATGTATGTATGTACATACGTGTGTTTCGTAGCAGAGGATGGAACTGTGACCATGTCTTTCTACAACTTTAGCAGGGATTTTGTACAGCACAGAAAGGTTCCGTTCCGTCTTTCATTTGCGTTGGGTGGGAAAAAGCTCGATATGCTGCTGCACATCTAGCAGGTTCCCCCTAATTTTTTGTCTGTCTTATGTTTTATTTTGTATCTTAAGGAATAACATATACGTTCGTAATTAGTCGTGAAGTATGTAGTAGTTATACATAATTATTGTAATTTATGCTGCAATGGTTTTAATGATGCGGGGGTTCGTAGTGGGAAAATAAGGATTTGCACATCATGGGGCATAGTGAAACACGGAATTCTGTTTCCCAATTTTATTTTATTATTTATAAATATTTATATTTACTAGTATTTTCTTATTGCACTGGTATATCTATGGAACATGATATTTTTAGATTTTGAAATCCTCTTCTTTTGACAAATGTCTACTTGTTCAACAATGTGTTACTCTGTATGTAGGCGACTGTTATTGTGCATCCGTACTGTTATACTTATAGTCAAGTACTTATTATACTGTTATACATTTCGTAATGGCTTGCTGTTACAATGTTTTTGAGTCTAACATACAATTATTTGAAGTTTCTCAGCATTTGTACCCCTTGAAACGCCAAACAGATTGAAGGATGAAATATTGGTTGTTATTTTGCTTCCCCAAACCTTGCATTTTGAAAGGAATCCAAATGTATTTAAAGTTTTCAGACATTACTGTTAAAGCATATCTTCAGAAATTGAATTTTGGAATTTGATTCCACGATTTTTTTTTAATATAATTTGTTCAAACGTGGTAACAAAAAACCAGCCTAATTGTGGAGGCTTTCCCTACCCTAGAACCAACCTTCAGGTAGTTGGAAGTTGAAATATTTATCGAGATGTCCATTTTTTGAATAACACCCCAAAATTTACAATGACATGATTTTCATTGATTTGAAATTAAATTTCTTTAGAACGAGCTCTTAAATAAACACTCGTAATCTGAGGGTGGCCGACTCTCAGACGATTTCTTCTCGGATAAAAAGGGAATTATTTGTTACACATTAGTGTTTCTGAACGGTATCAAAACATGGACTCGACCCGACTCGTTTTCCCGAACCGAAAAAAATCCCAATTCTGTTCCCGAAACCGGAACCGATATTTTCGAGTCGGGGACATTTTTGACTTCCCGGAACCGATCCGGAAAATAAAAGCGGTTCCCGAACCGGTTCCGGTTCCTTTCCGAACCGACAGAAAATGTATATGATTCATTTTTATGGAAGTCAAAATTGTGTCGCCTTTTCAAATAATAGTTAACAAATGCTGGCCAAATGCAGGTTTCGCGTTTTCATCCAAAACAGCAGCTTTAACAAACCCTTCCCGAAAACTTTCGGTTTTGATTTTTGTACCCAAAACCGGACCGAAATTTGAGTGTTCATAAACCGATGACCCGAAACCGGACCGAAATGTAACGGTTCTTTAAAACGTTGACCCGAAACCGTACCGGAACCGAAACCGAACCGGAACCTCGGGAATTCCCGATACCGAACAGAAACACTATTACACATTCAGTGAGTTCGATTACCCTTCCCAAATTTCAACTTTGATTTTGAAACGATCGAAGCTTACGTAGATTGCGAAGATTTATGTTTTATAGCTATTAAACATGTTTTTAATTAGACAATATTGACTTACCTATTTAATTACTATGGTAATTCGAACGATGTACTGCACGTAGTTCCATCGTAAGTACGCCAGAAATTCCCAAAGGTGATTCAAAATAATTGTTCAAATTTGTCATTTTTTTCCCCGGTCAAAATTTTGGAATCTCGAAAATTGAAATCAAAATTTTATTCCGGAATACCGTGGCGATTCTAACGAGGGATTAATATCATTAGTACTTCAGGATTTACTTCAAGTTATTCATATCTATCCCAAATCATATAGGGGTAGAAAAAAACAAACTGTAGTTATAAGGTATATAAATTAATGCCGTCATTAACCTTTATAGCAGATTTTATTTCAATTTAAAATTGTTTTAACCAAAAAAGAACCGACAACAAAAACGGAAACATCTGTATACCAATTTATAACGGCTTTCCAGACAAACATATAGCGAAACTTCAGCGGATAAAGGGGCCATGTTTTTGAATTTTCATAATTTGTTTTTAATTCTTTTAATTTCTGCTCAACTATTTACTGCCCAATTTTTTATTTAAGTAAATTACTTAAGTTTCATTTGCACATATGTATTCAACTATTATTACAGTTGCGACATTGTTGCTTTTTTCTCGCCACAATGTTCTACAATTGGAATAGATATTTAAGTTTTTGAATTATTAATTTTCCCCTGGTGTTTTATCTTCAATTATTTTAATTTCTTCAGAATAATTACGCTTCATTGCCTTTCATTTAAGCAATAAATTGTGTCATACTTGCTGTTTCTAAAACTACTGCTCTAAATTCTGATTGGTAATTGGTAGCCACGTGTATTTGTGAAAATGATGGGAAAACGTCAAATATTATTTGTGAGGGGGGAAATATTTTTCAATCACGCGTATTCAGTCAGTTGTCAACTTTTTCCGGAATTTTCACCGGAATTCGACTATTTGATGAAAACCCTGGATTAATAGTTGTGCTATTGTGCTTGGACGTTTTTTCGATGGTACAGTTTATTTTAATTTTTGGGCAAATGTATCAAATACCCGAATGTATTGACTCGGCAAAACGTCGATTAATGGAATTGGTCGAGAGGCGAATTTCCATTGAAAATAATTTTGCTCAAAAGACTTTGAGATCCATTCCAGCATGTGGAATAAAAGCCGGGGGATTTTATGTTCTGGACCGGACGTCCACTCCAACCTTCATGGATTATATTGTTAACCAAGTTGTTTCCTTACTGCTCACATACCCTTGACCCATACATTGCAGAAACCTATATTATAATATATTTTTGATCTGTATCTTATCACAAGTCATATTGCTCCAAAGTTGAACAGCGAAATTCTCTAGAAGAATCTGTTCCTGCTGTAAATGTTACATTGACTGAGCTCAAACTCTGGCTTATCGACTGTTGTTTAGTTATGATTGATGCAACTACGCATTTAAAATGTTGTCTAATTAATCAAGTAATCCTTTTTGTGATATGTAACATTGTTAACATGTTTAAGTAGTAGAGTATGTATGTATGTATTTTAGGGGGTCCCACAACCAAAGTTATGGGACACTGCTCAGGCCATCAGTGGGCCCATTGCAGATTACCCTGTCGAACATGTTAATTTACGAATAGCATTGGAAGAGTGAGCATGGGATGTTCACTTTCCTGAATTTGCTTATCCGATTTCGTATCCCTAAGTTGCTATTTGGGCAACTGCTTCACTAAGATATGCAATCTACTCAAGTTATGTCAGGGGCTCCGGCTGCTATTCTACAAAGAGTAAAATGCAGGTGAGCCTCTGCACTTTATGCAGAACCTGAGGAATGTGCCAGATATTGGGACACTCACCCCCAAGTCAATACCACAAGGCAATGACGTGGATTCGTGGTGATCACTGCTAAATCAAAATGTCACAAAAGCCTACGGGTGCAAACTACCCGGGAATCCAGTGCTGATTCGGTGGTGACAAATCACTAACAGCACAAGGTAGCGTTATGGTGCAAGACGCTCGCCCGGTATACACTTGACAGTAGCGATCACAACTCTCCAAGCAGAGAGACTCGGGTGGTGGAGACAAAAAAAAAGAATTATGTGTCTCAAAGTTTTTATGCAGATCTGCCAAAAGATAAGGGAGCTCAGATGAGCACAACCTCACCTCTCGACAGTCCTGTAGCAACCAAGTAGTAGAGTAACTATGAAATATATAAATCTTCATGAAACTTTACGAACCTTGATTTGTTGACTTCTATTTGAAAATGAATAGATGAGAATTGTCAAGTTATAATAAATATCTAAATCTTTAATAAAACTCGTAACATTTTAAGGATTGAAAGGACTCAATCCAGTAAGGGATGTTTCATCAATATAGAATTAAAATGACGGCTGACATCATTAAATACCTCACTCTTAGTGAGGTAGCGTTTTTAGTGTTTTATAATTCCTAGGGTTTGTCCTCCTGCGAGTTTGAGGAATTAAATTAAAACAGTATGACTTTTGGGGACCAAGCAAATCAACGATGGGTACCCGTTATGTTTGTTTGAAGCTCATACGCATTTTCTTGTCCTCTTATTTTTAAATTGTTCACCATGTATTGGGACTCTTTGGTCGAACAATCATTCTTACTTTTTAGAAATAAGCTAAGCTGTTTGGATTGACATTTTGACCTAGAGCAACCACTATACGGTTATGATAAAAATTCTTAATTGGGCGTGGCAATTATTGTTGTTTTATTATAAGTGATTTATTCCCCACGCTTATAAATGGTAATGTTTTGCTGCGAGATTTTGAAATGCTTGGTATTCATTGGCTTGTGTATAATTATATGTATGTATTTGAGGGGGACAGATTCTGCTATAATAGCAAACAACTTTTGTCACTCAGGCCTATTGACCTACTGCACTCAACGCCTACTTAGGACCAAATAATGCGAACCCCGTGAATATACTCGTGGAATTGACAGAAGCCTGAATCTTATACAGTGGTTTCATATATTGAAGTACACAAGTCTTGGGTATATTAGCTGTCTATAATATTTCGATAACATTTCCAAACAAGCTTTTGGTCATGTAGATATCATATCCTAATTCCATTGATTTTATAAAGGGATATTTGGATTTGCGCTACGAAGGTTTACGTAACCGCCAGCTATATGAATATTGGCAATGTTTATGGATGCATCTGTTTGGGTTATTTTGATGGCTCGCATTCTTCCTTGGGTAAGGATTGTATGAGTCGCCGTGTAATGATTCTTAACGAACATTTCAGTTCCACCAATTGCAGATATTGGTGCATTGTGGTATATGTTGCACTTAATGTAATTTTTTGCTTTGCACTTGGCATGTTGTAAGGGGTTTGCATTAGTTTGTTGGATGCATAATATGTTGGGGTATAATCTGTTTATTAAGCTTCGTAATTCGTTTATTAAAACCTCGTAAATGGAAATAAAAATTTAATTCCGGGTTACACCTACGGTTCGAAAATGGTATTGCAATTGATTCCACCCGTAGTGTCTGTGCTTCTAAATTTATATCGAGTTTTTCACTATCTACGCCAAATCATATATAATACTAGAAAAAACAAATTGGAGTTAATACCTACATTTTTTAATGCCTAAGCTAACAGATTTAAGTTAAAGTTGTTTTAGCCAATAAAAGAACTAAAACAGAAACGGCAACAAATTGAAACCACTTTATATTCGGTTTTCCAGACCACATATAGCGAAACTTTAGCAGATAAAGGGGTCGTGTTTAAGGACTTCCAGGTTTTGTTTTTAATTATTTGAATTTCATCATGATTGCATATACATTTGCTGTACAACCTTTTATTTAAGTAAATTACTGAAGTTGCATGTGCACATGTGTATGTAACTATTATTGTTATTAAAGTTGCAATGTTACTTGCAATGTTACAATGTTACATTGTGCATTACTGTCGCTCCCAGAAGGTTCTACAAATGGAATAGCTACGTAGGTTTTTGCATTCATTATTTTCACCCGATGTTTCCTCTTCAATTATTTTAATTTCTGCAGAATAATTACAATGCATCTCCTTTCATTTAAGTATTACAATGTGTCATACTTGCAATATCTAAAATCACTACTGTCAATCCTGATTTGTAATTAATAGCAACGTGGTTAAAATCCGTAATTTATAGTATGCATATACGTTTTAGTGATTTTGTAACTAAAGCCAATTCAATCAGCTAACTAGGTTTGTGACTCTAATAATACAATAGTGCATTTCTTAAAATGACGGAAAAACGTCAAATAATATTTAGATGCATATATTTATTAATGGTACACTTGGCCTTATTGTTAGCCCTTCAACCCGCTCATTAGGACATTAAATACAGAAAATTATATAGCTTATAACGAACGTTTATACATGAATTGTGAATTGTTTAAGAAAATAAATATATTGTTGGATATTAGAAGGTGACTGCAAGTGAGTGTTGTGGTATAGGTAAAACAGGCTCCCTGATATTACAATGACCGTCAAAACCTGCACATCTTTTTTCATTTTACATGGAATACCAGTTAGGAACTGAATGTTGAAGGTCGTAGCTGAATCTTATACACATATTTCAGTAGACATTTTATATGTATATTTGTAAATATACGAGACCATAATTTTTTTTTAATGCACCCAGGTCGTGGGTACTACTTTCAATAACTATTTGAGAGGGGTAAATATTTTAGAATCACACATATTCAGTCAGTTGTTCAAATTTATCAAATAAGATATACAGTATTTCGAACCAGAAAACAAAATTTATTACAGATTCTGCTATTTCCAAGAATTAATGAAATTAATTACTGGGGAACTTGTCTAACTAGCGTTTGTAATTGTACAGCAAATTTTTGAATCAACGTACTTGCAAATCTTAATTAGCCGTTGTCAAATACGATCCGTTACTCTATATCTGTATATCTACGTAAACAACAGCCTTTTTGATTTTAAATATCGTATCAATTTAAAGGGAAAATCACTGAGGTGAAAATAAAAACAATGGGTCAAAATTGACATTTCTGAAAACAATTAGCGCGCTAAAATTTTGAAACCCCAAAAACTGAAATCAAAATTTGATTCAGGGTAACCACGACGGTTCGAACGAGGCATAGCAATTCATTCTATTCTTAATAAATCTGGATTTATTACAAGTTTTTCATATTTACACCAAATAATATAATGGTGGAAAAACTAAATGGAGGTATCAGCTACAACGTGAGTTATAAGCAACGACGAACATATTGCCAAAATTCAGCAGAAGAGGGGTCGTGTTAACTATATGTTGTACAACCCCTTACTTACGTAAATTACTGAAGAATATGTAATTATTATTACAGTCGCAAATCAAACTTTTTGCCGCCAGAATGCTTCACAAATTTAATAGCTATACTTGGATATTTGAATTAAAAATTTCCATCCAGTGTTTTGTCTGCAATTATTTTAATTTCACCAGAATAATCGAGTCTCCTTTCATTTAAGAAGTTTCTTGAGTAATATTTGCAATGTAAAAAAATAAGATCCGAACTGTATTTCAGAAAAATTGAGAAAAGAACAAGAATAGCTACAACAATCTCCTGCAACTTAGACCTTTAAAAAATGTTATCCCCAGGGAATTTGTATTTCAATTGCAAAGCACTTGATATAATTGCTCATTTGAATTTTCTTCCAATTTGGTTTGATGGGAAAACAGGTGTTTTGCGATTTCAATTCTCTGCAAGTAAATTAAGGAATTATAAAATGAAAAAGGCGCTATACACCATAATAGTGATCCAAAAACTTTTTTATCTCTGCCAGTCTTTTATTAGCCCACACCTATTTAAGTTTGAAGAGCTTATTGTGAACGCAATGTACTGTTGCGTCCTTACTGTTGGAGTGTATGCTCATCATTTCGTATTTTACTTGAAAGGAAAAGAAAATGCCTGCATCATTACGTTGGTGCACAAAAAGAAAGGGTTCACGACATTCGATCAGGGTAAGAATTATTTGTCTGGACGTAGTAACTAAGGTATATTCTCCAAACTGTCCTGATTGTTATTTTGTTTTGAGCTCGTTTTGAGAGATTTCTTTTGGCAATACTTGAAATTCGATTAAGGTTTCGTTGAATACAATTTTTTCCAGTGTTTAAAATTCAATTTGTTTCGAATTACTCCAACCCTATATTTTCATTCCCATTTTGTTTGATGATGCTGATTCAATGATCTGTTTTGATGAATGCTTTTATTTAAACACACTGGTCGCAGAAACTCAAAAATGGACTACGCCATTTATTTCTCTACGAAAGCAGTCCTTACTCGAGCTCGTGATTATAGTCATACCTATTGGCTTTGCAGCATTGTTTCTACAAACTGTCGGGTTATTCCTGTGGCAAAACGATATGCATTTTTTAATTTTTTCATTAATACCTGAAACATTTCTGAACCCGTTCTCACTTTTCCTAGCTGCCGCTCTTGAAAGTTTTCTCGTAACTTTTACAGCTGCTGCTGCATACATGTGTTTTTATTCCTTTTTAAACATAGTACCAAGAGTCCATGATGAATGTCTGGGTGAAATCAAGGAGAAAATCACGTAAGTTTCAACTTATACTCACAAATTTAGTGGTGACCATGTCCTATCTATGACAGTGTTATTGAACCCAGTAAACGCGAACAAAAATAAATTTTGAGAATAATTTTAGGGCACTACAAACTGGAGCACTCTGTGCGCATGCTGTGAAAATTGTTTGTCGAGACATGCAAGCCACCCAGTTAGAAATTCGGCTACTCAACTATGTCTACGCTGACCTGAATTATTTACTTAAACTTGGTTTGTTATTCATCAGCATTTTGGGGATTTTCATCGGAATTCGATCATTTGGTGAAAACCATGGATTAACATTTCTGATATTGTGTTTCGCCCTTTACTCGATGGGGCTATTTGTTTTAATTTTTGGGAAAATGTATCAGATACCCGAAGGTATTGACTCGGCAAAACGTCGATTAATGGAATTGGTCGAGAGGCGAATTTCCATTGAAAATAATTTTGCTCAAAAGACTTTGAGATCCATTCCAGCATGTGGAATAAAAGCCGGGGGATTTTATGTTCTGGACCGGATGTCTACTCCAACCTTCATGGATTATATTGTTAACCAAGTTGTTTCCTTACTGCTCACATACCCTTAACCCATACATTGCAGAAACCTGTATTATTATATATTGTTGATCTGCATTTCTTATGCAGATCTTCATATTGCTCAAAAGTTGAACAGGGAAATTCTCTTGAAGAATCTATCACTGCTGTAAATGTTACATTTACGGAGTTCGAACTATGGCTTATCGACTGTTGTTTAGTTATGAATGATGCAACTACGTATTTAAAATGTTGTCTAATTAATCAAGTAATAATGTTTTGTGATATGTAACATTGTTAACATGTAGAAGTAGTTTAGTAACTATGAAATACAAAAATCTTCATGAAACCTTACGAACCTTGATTTGTTGACGTTTATTTGAAAATGAATAATTATATGAGAATGTTAAGTTATAATAAATATAAATCTTTAATAAAACTCATAACATTTTAAGGATTGAAAGGACGCTATCCAGTAATGGATTTTTTGTTAATATAGTGTTGAAATGACGGCGACCATCATTTAATATGTCTCTCTTGCTTTTAGTGTTTATAATTCTAGGGGTTTGCCCTCCAGTGAGTTCAAGGAATTAAATGACTTTTGGGGATCAAGCAAATCATCGATGGGTACCCGCCATTTTTGTTTGAAGCTCACACGCATTTTCTTGCCCTCTTATTTTTAAATTGTTCGAAATGTATTGCCAATCCTTTCTCACAAAATCATCTTTAATCGTTAGAAATAAGCTAATCTGTTTGGATTGACATTATGACCTAGAGTAATTACTATACGGTTATGATGTAGATTCCTAATTGGTCGTGACAATTATTGTTGTTTTATTATAAGTGATTTATTTTCCCCGCTTATAAATGGCAATGTTATGCTGCGGGACTTATAAACTGTAATACTGAGCTGCAAGACTTTGAAATCATTGTTGTTCATTGTTTTATTTATGTATGTATGTATTTGAGGGGATAGATATTGCTATAATAGCAAACAACTTTTGTCGCTCAGGCCTATTGTATTACTGCGCTCAACCCTTATCTAGGGCCAATTAATGTGAACCCCCTGAATCGACTCGTGGAATTGCTAGAAGCCAGAATCTGATACAGTCAACTCTCTCTATAACGGATATTGTGGGGACAGTCATATTTTGTCCGCTATAAAGATTGTCCCTTATAGGCTTATAACGGAATTAAATCCACTATAAAGAATGCACACTAACTTATTCAAAACGTAACTACATATGCTTATGAAAAATTGAAAAATCACTAAAAATACATGTAGTTGGTAGGTTTGTTAATTTTTGGTATGTAACAACTTTAATTTTTGATATCCAACTCCAAAAATATGTTGAACGGTTGTTACCACTTCAATTCTTGAAATCCAACTCCAAAAATCTTGAAAAAGAACTTGACAAATTCTTTTTTCAATACACTTTACTCTCCTGTTTGCCGGATTGTATTTCAAAAATTATTCAAGGTTTTGCGTTTAGTGCTGCACATTTTAAAGTCATGTATTCCTTGATTTTAATTAGTGGTTAATAAATATTAATAAATGTTTACAATATTGCACGGTTATAGTTTACATTCAACCTCCCGAGACATCGTGGTTAAATGGAAACTGAAGTGCAAAAATAACCTTATAGTATACAGTTTTCATGTTTTGTTTCCAAATTCTGGTGGAAACGACTGCAGACCTACCAATTATTTTTTTTTAAATCCGTTATAGAATGTGTGTACCACTCCACCGTACCTTGAAATATTTTCCCTTATAGGGAGTTTTCCCTTATAAACATATCCCTTATAAGCCGAGTCTTATACATGTAGTTATATGGCATTTTGCCGGGACCAACCAATTATGTCCCTTATAGTGAGTTTTCCCTTATAGATGACTCCCTTATAGAGAGATTTGACTGTACAGTCGTTTCCTGTATTGAAGTACACAGGCGTTGGGTCTATGAGCTTTCAATAATATTTCGATAACATTTCCAAACATTTGTTTGATCATGTATCATATCCTAATTCCATTGATTTTATAAAGCGATATTTGGATTTGCGCTACGAAGGTTTACGTAACCGCCAGCTATATGAATATTGGTAATGTTTATTCATGCATCTGATTGGGTTATTTTGATGGCTCGCATTCTGCCTGGGGTAAGGGTTGCATGAGTCGTAGTGTAATGATTCTTAACGAATATTGCAGTTCTACTAATTGCAGATATTGGTGCAATGTAGTATATGTTGCACTTAATATAATTTTGTGCACTTGGCATGTTGTAAGGTGTTTGCTAGTTTGTTGGATGCATAATACGTTGGGGTATAATCTGTTTATTAAGCTTCGTAATTCGTTTATTAAAATATTTCTGAAGCCTTGTGTATAATACGTTATTACTGATGTCATTTCGGAGGAAATCATTAATAAACTGCAGACAATCCTTTTCGCCATGCTTGTCATCTTTTAAAACGTTCTTGTGTTTATAAAGTTCTTGCATCAGTTCTGTTTTATTAAATCAGTTCGCCACCGCCTTGATAAATTGATGACAATCATTTCGTTCTTGCTATTTCGGGGTGAACTTTATAGAAAACGAGCAAATAAATGTTGCTATATGGGTTTCCCATTATTGTAAATAAAACTAATTGTAAGCTTTATACGTCGAGTACAATACGTCGAGTCGCTTATGCCTATAGCTCCTCACGGGTCGAGTAGTTACTCATACCGTACTCGTACTTGGAACCGTACTCGAAATTTCGGTCCAAATTCCCCTTTGACCCAGACTTGTGACTTCAAGTACGAGTAAAAAATCCTGTACTCGGAGGACGGTATTATATTTCTTAATTTTTTACCAAACTTGGACCGTACTTACGAGTACAAAACGTTTATACCGACCGACCCGTACTTGAACTCGTACTCGAACCGTACTCGAGTATCAAGTACACCGAACAAAAAATTTTTTAGACGTTATTTTTTGTTAAAGGGAGGTTGACATAGAAAACAAATAGTAGATTCAACTAACAAGAATTTGTAACTGCAACTTACGAACAGTGTTTGCAATGCAAATTTTCTCCAACGAGATTAAAATGCTGATGAACAAGATTTGATTCTGCCAGTCATATCGACTGGATTCTCTTCATTCAGGTCAATCTCTTTCTAACCTCCATTAATTCTGTCATATTCTCCTGTTCCATTATATTTTACGGCGACAGGTAAATACTTGCAATTAGTAACTACAGTAGTACTCAATTCGAAGCTGTAACAATAATTTACGCTGTAGGTGTAACGTTTCATGTTATTCGTTGTAATTTTGAATTTAATCGCTTTTCCTTTTTTGCTTCGGAATAACCACAACTTTTTTTGTAATCAAGGAAATATGGATGTGGACTTTGTGCTGGAGGAAATTACTCGAGTATCAAATGTAAATCCAAGTACGGGTTCAAGTACTTTTGAATTTATGCCCCGAACTCGTACTCGTGCTTTGGTTTAAGTACTTTGAATGTTCTCGTACTCGCTCTGATACTCGTTAGAAATATACTCAAGTTCGAGTACAAAAACGGATACTCGACCGACGAGTACAAGTACCAATTTAAGTTGATACCGTACTCGACCCGTACTCGTACTCGGACTCGAAACTCGAGTATCTACTCGTACTCGTGAGGAGCTATACATGCCTATTGGCCTACTGCACTCAACCCCCACCTAGTCGGTAATACATTATTTGTTAAGTCTTGTGCGCTATAGGTTATTACTGACGTCATTTGGAGGAAAAAAATCATTAATTGCAGACTGGCTTTTTCGTTATTCCTGACAGTTTTTAAAACGTTCTTGAGTTCATAAAGTGCTTGCATCAGTTCTGTTTTATTGAATGAGTTTGCCGCCATCTGGATGACAAGCATGTCGTTTATGATATTTGGGGATAAACTACTGTAGCAACTCAATGGTGCTACAGGGTTTCCCATAGTTCAGTGTGAATATTTTCCAATAATCATATTGTTTAAATACATTTATAATTTCATAATTGTTTTGTGAGTATTGCTTATGTAAATGGTAATGTTTATTGACTATGTGGTTGAAATTGACCCGGATGTTTTTTTGGAAAAAAATTTTGAAATTTCGAACAACAAGTCAAATGAGATTATCTCTAAAACTACAAAATCGATTTCATTGAATTTTTTAATGAATATTTCTTATGTAAATCGTAATGGTTATTGTCAATTTGGTTGAAATCGGCCCGGTAGATTTTTCGAAAACTATTCTGAAATTTTGAAAAAAACTCAAAATTCATCCTACTTTTACGGCTGTAGCTGACACCACCCTACGCGAAGCCTCAAATTATCGCGTAGAGACGATTTTTCCTTTAGGCCTGAGACCTTCTTATCGAATTATCAATCAATCCCAATTAATTTGACATTTTTAAAAGGGTTAGTGTAAGGCAATCTGGTGGTTGATTGGTTCTTAATCTAAGGAAAGTTTATTAGTCGTAGTTTATATTGTGCTTCCTCATCTGCTATACCCAAATACCCCCCCCCCTCAATATATAGAATCCATCTCAGTTCACTCTCTAGATTTTATATAGCTCTTAAGTAATCGTTTTACGCTGCACCTTCCACATTCTTGACTACGAAACCGAAATAAATGTCGTGGTTGGACAATCTCTTTTTAAAGAGTAGACCTCAACGAAAGCTTGCGATGTCTTGCATGTGACACAGTTTAATTTCTTTATTCTTCAGCACTGTAATATCCTCTTGGTTTATTTAAATTTTCACTATCGTGAAGGTAAACCGGTAAGATACCTACATATAAGGGAGCATTGGAATAGTACGTATACTCAATACTGCTAAAATTGGTATAAATTGTGTGCATAGACTTGAGTATTGTATAAATGGGAGCTGGAACTGCATGTTCCGACCTCCTATAACCGAAATCCAGTATAAGTACTTTCCTTATAGTGATAACATACTCTGCTTGTCGTTGAGTTTTCAAGGTACGACACGACCTTGCCTTCGATAGCTCTCGTATAATCAAACTTAAACATACAGAGCATTTTCACCAACAAGAGAATATTTATTTATTCCGGACCACAGAGTTACATACTTTATTTCAGATTTATTTCCTGAATTTCCTGTAACTGGTCAAAATAGTGCCAAACAATAATTAACAAATGTCACTTTCACGCAAAAAAATGGCTATTTTACGTGAGCCCATTTTTAATTGATTCAATTAAATGTGTATTACTAATAACACTGATTGTTATAAAATTAATTGTAAAGTATACAAATTCAACTCTTCGAATTTCCTATACACTGGAAAAACACAGGAAAAAACTTGTCACGCTTTCTTTTTCCTTCGGAGCCCTCCTCGGATACTTCTTTCCTCCTTGGATGACTTGAATACTTGCATCTCGGATCCACCAAACCAGTCCTTTTTCTTCACACCATTTTCTGTCCTCTCGAAGCTGATTGGTTGATCCCTCGCTCGGCCATTCTCCTCTTCTTTTGTGATTGGCTGCTGCAACTTCTCAACCCAATAATTTCTCATTCTTACATTCCCTGGTAACTTCGTGTAAGGTTTTAAGTTGTATAGGAACATCTGGAGTTTTCTGTAACTCTAACGCTTCAGTAACTCCAGTCGTAATTTTAGCCTCAACACCAGAGGCATTATTCAGCATTCTCGACGACACTGCTGGTTAATTAAATGTTATACTGCACTAAATTAATGTCTGAAACATATAGCGTTCAGGAATTACCGTCATTGCAACGGTATTCTACCTACAGCCTACATACATATATGTATCTATAGTTTTCACATAATAGCCTATTTATAAGCCTAGACTCCCATTCTGCCTGCTGACACTCATTAGAATTGTTGGAATTTCTTTGCCAAATTTTAGAAGTTGATTTGTATTTATCTATTATTTTCCTTAACTAGTTTTTCCCACTTGGTAAGTTTACAAGCATCCGTTAAAAGCGAAACCGAACTTATGTCAAATGTGGCTACACTTTATATCAGCATTGTGAAAGTCATTGGGGACATATCCGTTGTTCTAGTTAGGGACTACTATCCGTGTAATTGGAGAAATTGCAAAAATGACCAGTTTTGCGGAGATCCATATCAACAGATTTTCACTGTCTCATCATTCTGGCATAGAAAGTCTGATTATTTGTAGACACAAAGGAATTTTGAAATTTCGAGGCAAAAAAACTTTAAAATTTCTACACTTTGGAAATTTTTTCTGATGAATTGTTTATGAAACAAAATGCCGTTATAAATGATCTTTCTTTTCTTATCGGACTTATTTAGCAACATCGTGATTTAGCATATCGTCGGCGAAACTTGCTAACCGCCTATAATTTAAAATTCTTACAACGAAGAACGGCTATAAAGCTGAAATCTTAAATGTGAAAACCGGCCATAATTCCCCGCTTCCTCTCCTCTCTGCGGACCGGGGTTTATGCTCTACAGCACAGGGGAATTATGGCCGGGTTTCACTTTAGAGTTTGGAGCCGGAGCGCTATAGCCGGTTTTCATTTTAGGCATTTTAAATTATGGCCGGTTAGCAAGTTTCGCCGACGATATGCTTTTTTTGCTAGTACTGTAACAATGAATACCCTCCAAATCTATGCAAATTGTTAGCACATTCTTCTTAAATCATACATATTAAACTATAGTACTGGAGCACAAATGTATGAGCAAAATCAACTACAAACACTGTTACGTATATTAAAAGTTACGATGTAGTATTACGTGAGATTAATCTTTCAGTAATTTCTTATAAAGTGTACCCACTGAAAAATACAAATTCGTATTTAACATACGGACAACAGTATTTGTAATTACATTAATCTATTCATGTTTATTTCTAGGAAGATGTAGCGATTAGTTTTTGGACCACATAGCAGTGCATCCCATGGGTACAGGTAGTACCTGAGTATTTGGGTACAGGTACAGGTATGGCGGTAGCGGATATGAATGTAGATTTACTGAAACCATGCAATGCTACTAAATATATGAATTACTGGGCTAAAAGCGTAAACCTTACGCAACTAATAACGACGCCTACACGTTCATGTCAGAATAGTAGTACGTTAATTTATCATATCTACACTAATACCCCTGAAAATGCTAACTGCTCTGGTGTTATTCCGTGTGGTTTATCGGATCATGATATGATATATGTAGTTAGAAAAAAGCCAAGGATTTCCTATATGAGTAAAACCATTTCGTGCAGAAACTATAGTAAATTGAATTCACATAAATTAAGTTCTGCACTGGAAAATGCTAAATGGGGAATCATTGACTCTTTCGATAACATTGACGACAAAGTTTCTACATTTATCAACCTAACTCAATGTATAATCGATGACAACGTTCCCATTATCACTAGACGTATTAAGTCCAAGCCAGCTATATGGTTATCTGCATCTGTTAAAAAGCTTATTCACAGGAAACATCATCTTAAGAAAATTGCTTTAAAAGTCAAAACTACTGAAGCCTGGAATTTATACAAACAAACACGTAATACTGTAACCAGGGAGGTACGTAATGCTGAATCCATGTACTTTAAAACCAAATTCTCTAAATGTAAATCCTCGAAGGAATCCTGGGACACTTTCAAAATTCTCACTGGACGTAATCTGAGCAGTACGTCAATTCCTGAACTCAAAGTGAATGATAATGTATACAATGATAATGAATCTATTTGTAACCATTTAGCCTCTGCTTTTGTTGTAAACCACGCTGATGATGACACATTGTTGAATGATATATGTAAAAATATTTTGCATCAACCATTGAATTTTGTACCTGTAAGCATTTCTGAAACTGAAATGCTAATTAAAAAGACGAAGGGAAGTAGTTCTACGGGTATTAAAGGTATTCCTCCTAAAATCATCAAACTTTTCCCCTCTGTATTTGCACCGTTACTTACATCCCTATTTAACTTTGCCCTAAGTACAGGCTCTTTTCCATCTGAGTGGAAGAATGCAATTATAACTCCTCTTCTCAAACCTACCACTGATAAAAGCAAACCTACGTCCTATTGACCAATCTCCATATTGCCCATATATCCAAAATCCTTGAATCTATTATTGCCTCTCGGTTAATAACTTTCGTTGAATATAATAAGCTTCTATCTAAATGGCAATATGGATTCAGAAAACAAAAATCTACTCAACATGCTCTTATTGAGTTGACCCACAATATTTACAATGCACTTGAAAATAACTTATTCACTGCTGTACTATTTGTTGACTTAAAAAAAGCATTTGATAGCATTAAATACCATAAACTAATCAATAAGCTTCTACTCAAATATAAACTTCCAAAATACCTAATTTGCATACTATGTAACTATCTTTCCAATAGAACATTTAATATTCGACTAGGCAAATTTATATCTAAATCCTTTGATTTAAATGGCGGTGTACCACAAGGTAGTGTCCTTGGGCCTATTTTATTTATTTTATATTTCAATGATATTTGTGATACACTACACTATGCCTCCTTATATGCAGATGACATAGGTGCTATTTGTACATCCACTCAACCGGCTCTACTTAAAGCTGAACTAGAAAGTACACTATCTAAAATAGCTAAATGGTGTGAAGCTAATGATATGGAAATCAATTTCTCAAAAACTTACTTTGTAATTTTCCGTAAAATAAGATCTAGAGCAAAATGTTCATTCGATAATATTATGTACAAAGGTAATGTTGTATGCCGAACTGATAGTTTTAAGTACCTGGGCGTATTCCTTGATAACAATCTTACCTTTGCTATTCATGCCAACTATGTACATAAAAAGATTTCCTTTAAATGCTCCCAACTCACTCGTTATAAACGACTAATTCCCTCGGATATGAAGTCCATTGTATTTAAATCTCTAATTTTTTCTCATGTAGATTACGGGCTCCCAGTTTGGGGTGCAGCCTCAAACACTGAACTATTGAAATGTCAAAATAGCATTGACCATTTCCTAAAAGCCATTCAACTCAAGGGATACCATTTTAATATGTTCCCTCGTAAAACCTTTCCTACTATACAAACTAACAAAAGACAGAGGAAGATACATATTTGTATGTCTAAATTATATGAATCGTATTCCATTCTCTCTATTTTTGAAAGACATACTTATATAACAGTATCCACCACTAGACTACTATTAAATCAGCCTGATCAGCTGGAATGCCTATTAGAAATAATTCGTACCTCCCCTGAGAGATCCTCCAGACACAAATACTTCCTCAAGATTCTTAGACGCTCTACGTTCTTTCAAAATTCTTATCAATACAGAGCTTCTAAGTTATGGAATCTTATTCCATATTCCATTCAATCAATGACATGTATTAAAGATTTTCAGTTTGAACTTAACAAATGGCTAATATCTAAGCGTAACTAGTTACAATAAGCTTCTCTTACTTATATATAATATTATATGTAGAATAGTATCTATGACTTAGTTTTATTTTTGTCTGTCACTGGAAATCAGTGCTTTGCACTGTGTTGATTCGACGTAATAAAGCCATTACATTACATTACATTACAGGTCCAGGTCCGAAATGGGTACTCTGTTTAAGTACCCAAACTGAATGGGTATTTTATGAGCACTAGCTATATGTACCCAAATTTTGGGTACAAAATCAGGTATTGGGTACAAGTACAACCTTGGGAGTTTTTGGGTTGTACCTGACAGGAACAGGTACAAGCTTCCAATATACCTGGACCTGATTAATTAGTACCTGAAGTAGTGGGTACTTTTACGAACAGATATCTATCTTACGAGGCATCTAGTGTAGTATGTCGTTCTCTCCGACCTAACGATTTATTTTGCTATTCAGCGTGTTTTCAGGAGTGCATAGTAATTTTTGAAGCATTAGAGATGGTTGACCAGCTTAGCACAACGTGCCAGCAGTAAGTACGTGTAATTACAAATTCCACTTGTGATTCAGTCAAAATGACGTTAAATGATATTGTGGTTATGGAGGGTGACCTAGAAGTGGAAGATTTAATTGAAGATGGCAATACTTCAGATGTCCCGTATTGCAAAAATTATGGCGAGACAGAATTGTCTCTAGCTTGTAATTGCTGTGATGTAAATAATCGAATATCATCATTTTGAATCGTTTACAGTATTTTTTTAAAAAGTACCTGATTGGGTACAGGTACGCAGGATTTTTTTCAGGTACAGGTCCATATATTGGGTATTTTCGGTACGGGTAAAATTCAGGTACAGGTACACACTACTTGCAAAATAATCAGGTCCAGGTACCAACATTAATTTAATGGGTACTTATAATCAGGTACGGGTCTGTGTACGATTTTTTCCGGTACCCACTATTTGGGTCCAGGTCCAGGTACAGCAATTTTGTACCCATGCGATGCACTGACTCACACATCCAAGGTAGTAATATTTCGTCCCACCTCCCAATTAGATTCACGCTGAGGTGATGTTGGATAAATTCATTTTTTGAAGCAAGGAGTGTATTGCTACACATAATCTTGACATTTGTCATAGACGTTGTTTGGAAATAGAGGTGGGGCCCGGAAACGGGTTTTTGGATTCAGGCCGGCCCGAACCCGACCCGGCCGGGTTTTTGGCCGGGTTCGGACTGTAAATACGAACTTACGTCGGGCTCCGACCGAGTTCGGGCTGCACTAAAACAATGTAACCGGGTTAAGATCGAGCTTGGGCCTGTATTTATTTTTCAGTTCGGGTTTTGGGCGGGCCAGAAATTACAAATGACCCGACAATCCTACTAGAATAGAATTTAGTACAGATAGGTGGCATGCATATTTGACGTTGCGCAGAGTTCAGTCACTGCTTTCACGTATGCATGTTTATAATAAACAAAAGTTCATTATATTTAGTACGTACACATGCTTAAGCATTTTGAAACGATCCCTTCCGCTTGATAGTTTATGTTCAAAAATTTTCAGAGCCAAAAAGAAGTTTTTCTCCTTTAGTGCGCACTTATTGAATGTGATGAGTAGGGATTGATCAGTATATGTATATATAATAGAATATGTAAACAAAGGTTTCACTTCGGATTCAATTGTTACTAAAAAGCCGGGTTTTCATTGGGTTTAAAAACATTTAAAGATCGGGTTTTTAGCGGGTTCGGGTTGTAAAAAATTTTGGAGACCGGATTTTAACTGGTTCGGGCTTCACAAAATTTAAGGTGCATAAAACGGGCCGGGTAGAATATCAAATATTTAGCCCGTTGGCGGGCCTGGTCAGGCTAATACAGTATTTGTTCGGGTTTCTTCCGGGTTCGGACCTGATGTCAAGCCCGAATCCCACATCTATTTGGGAATTGATCCATCTCAAAATTTCTCGAATTTTGGATCCTAGGGCAAACGACCCAATTTCGATAAATCTAAAAACAAATGTTTTTGCAATGGCGGATGAAATATAATTTACCATTGCTCTATATTTGAGCTCGGAGGGAAAATAGATTTCCAGCCGCCTGTGATTAAATAACTTCATTTGTGGTGATACGAGAAAATTGAAAATTGTCGGGCTAGAGTAAATTTAAAGTTAAACAAATTCATGAACTGGCCGGGGCGTTGTAAGGATTTCATGCTAATCTACGCGGTAGAGCAAGCCTCTGTATACACAGTAAACAAATTTCAGTTGATATACTTTAAAAATCACTTATCTGCAGAACTGCTCCTTTCATTGGATGACAGACTGCATGCTCAAAACTATAAAGCATTTACACAAGTTTCACTAGTCTGCCTATGTGCAGAAAAGTAATTCTCGTCCGAGTTGATGTTCGAGTAACTTTATGACAAACAATTTCAAAGCAAATAATTTAATAAGGATATTTACATTTAAAACATTTGCACAAATTGTGGCAGCGTGGCACGCAACCTGCCGAAGTTCGTACAGATCGTTCTGAATTTTTCTGCTCTACCAAGTCACAATTACGTCTTCTCTAGAGTTACTATCATATTTAAATTTAAGTTGTTATGAAAACTAACTGTTAACTCAAAATGAGATCCGCTCGCCTTAGTTTCCTGATTATAATTTGTTGCCTTTATAACAATGAATCATCCACATCTGAAAACATTTTTATTTCCTATTTCTTGGCGTCATTAGAAACGTGTGAAACTATTTTGCTTTCCTATGGCAATTCAAGCAGCGGAGCTCATCACAATCAAGCAGTTTCGGTCTTAACAGTGGCTAACAGAATCCGTCATCCAGTTCAATTGATAACCAATGAGAAATTCCTACCAATCACTGCTGACGGAAAATTGGGTAAACATAACTGTAAGTTGTATTTACTGGTAAAGGATCTCAACATGACTAATGAAGAAAGCAAAGCCCTAGAAGTTCAGCCTAGTGCAAGTAAAATTGTTAGAGTAACCAAACCTGAGCGGGACTACGTTATCTTCCTTTACCGAACGAACAGGAAATTCAATGTCATGGATCTTAGAATTTTTAAACGGAAAGTTCGTCTGAAGTTGTCAGATTACATGGTTGCATTTCCCGAAAACATGCTTTTTGTTGAATGGGACCCTGTTTCCACTCGGATCAAAGCCATCTTTATCCTTTTGGTCTATTGCGCTCATTCACGGGTTTTGTGTCTGCAGCGCGCTCTGTTGACTAATTTATTACCCAAGTCCGATCTCCTGAATTTGCGACTACATTTCGATACACAATTCAAAAGGTTTTTCTTCCGACGTTATAACTACAATCGGCATAAAATCGCTCTGGCTTCTAAGTTCAGTAAGTTCCAAAGGGATATATGGTACGAAAACATTGAGAGCATGTCATTCAGAGATTACGGGAAAACTTACAGGGGACTGGATGATGTTATTCCTGTTTACTTTTCAATCATCAGGTTTTTAAATGCAACCGGTGTCCTAATAAACTTTTTGGGTGACGAATTAATGGGGGGAATATCTGGAAGTGCCTACTACGTGAAATCACATTCGTTAAAATATCAAATGTATTTTGCTGAAAATTACGAATATTACAACTTTTATTATTTCATAAATGATACACACAGTGTCAAAATAAACCCGGTTGCATTCTTCAGGCCAATTGATGGTCCAACGTGGACTTGCCTTACTATATCAGCGTATATATTGGCGCTGATATTAAAATATTTCATTCCTTTGTTCAAGCAGTCAATTTTTACAGTAGTGTCCGCTCTTCTTTCTCAACCACAATCTTCATCTAAATTGGGTGTGTTGATGTTATGGAACTTTGTTGCATTCATTCTGAGTAACGTGTATTCAGGGTCTATTGAGAGCCTTCTGGTTTCACCATCAATGCCAAGAAAAATAATGGATTTTAAGGATTTATTTGAAGAAGATTACACGCCTTCATTACCTTTATCGCAACAGAATTCGCACTTGATAAGTGACAGTTACGTAACCGGTATTCTGCCTTATATTGATGGCCTGAGGAATAAGACAAAAATCCTCCCTCAGTTTAAATCTACGGTAGACAAGGAGTATTTCGAGTTCTTGATGACAACGGGAAAAACATGTGCATTCGGCGATAAAAGGGAGATTGATTCCGTGGCTAAGTCTCTGTCTTTGCTGAAACCGAATCTATACTGCTATGGTGGTTTGAAACCCATTAACATGGTGCCAATTATTTGGACTTTTCATAATCCTAATGCAGCTGGGTTGTATTCTATTACACATCAGTTTCTTGCCACTGGAGTCATTCAGTTATTTGAGGAATTACAAAACCTTGCTACGTTTTTGACATTAAGAGAATACATTATTAAGATCTTCATAGATGATATCTTTCAAAGATCTTTGCGTGAATCACAAGATCTTGTGGAACCGTTGTCACTGACTCAGACCAGTTTAATGTTTTTGTTATTCCTGCTAATGCTCAGCATTGCTGGATCTTTTCATTTGTGGGATATGTGGTACATTTCAAATATTCAAGTAGTACCATCTAATTAAGTATTTATTCGAAAATGTTCAAATCTGATTTCTTAATGTCAACGTTTTGGTTTGAACTGTCTTACATAGATAGATAGATAGATAGATTTATTCAGTCGATTTGGCCTCAGCCCTTACAACTTTTGGTGTTAGCTTCGGTTCATTTAGTTATAAAAGTTAAAACAAAAAGAAAAAGTTACAAAATAGATTTAAATTAAAAGTTAAAAGTTTTGGCTTTGTATTATGAGTACGAGGTAGAAGTTAATTTCTACATCTAGTTTCATTTGCATCTAGTTTCCACTGCTTCAATCCAGAAGGAGTATATCTGCTTTAGCAATTCATCAGCATTTACATTGTTAAAAATACTTTGCACGTAATTTTCTCTTGTGATGTTTTTATTTATACACAGCACTTGTATGTATCTGTTCCTAGGTCTTCTGTATTTGTTGCATTCAAACATTACGTGAAAGCAGTCTTCGATAGCATCAGTGCTGCAGTGATCACATGTCGTCTTCTTGTTCTTGTTTCCGTTTCTCCATTTTCCCCAGATTGCATTTAGGTTGGTAATTTTATTATTGGTCCACACTCGAGGTTTATCTAATCTTAGGTTCTGTACGAATTTTATGAAGGGCCAGCTTTTCTTCTTTTCAAAGAAAGTTTCTTTGACTGCATGTGTTTTTAATGCAATATATGATGGGGATTCAGTTCTCAGCATATCTCGTACATCTTCATTAACGAGTTCGGTATCTATTTTTGTGTGGATGTACCTCATGTTTTCAAGGAAGTTAGTTTGGTCCAGTTTGTCAAAGTCCTCTTTCATGTTGTATTTCTGAAAAAGCTTTCTCCATTGTATGTACATATTTGTGCTCTGGTGTTGTTTTACACTGGATTTAAGATAATTCAGGCAGTCTTTTGCTTTTTTTGTTGGAGTTCCGGAGTACATTGTGTTGGACATTGTTGTCAGGATAGCTTTCATAATTTGTGATTTTATTGATTTGCATCCCGTTTCAAGACGTAGAACGTATCCTGGAGTGAGGTTAGAGGCTCCAAGTAGTTGTCTCAGGAATTTGGTTTGTAACTTCTCCATGTTGTCGACATAGTTCATTCCCCAGATGGGTAATCCGTACAGAGGTATCGTTCCAGCCAGTGTATTGAATAATCTTATTGCAATGTCAATATCTTGTATCTTGGCTGCTTTAAGTATGTTTACTAGCGTATTGATCGCCACATTAGTCTTGTGGAGTACAGCATCATGATGTTCTTTGAATGATCCAGTCTTATGGAATTCTACTCCGAGATATTTGTAGCTGTTAACGATTTCTATTTTGTTACCATCATTGTAAAATCTATGTTGTTTCTGCTGCTTCCCACTACCAAAAACGACTATTTTTGTCTTGTCCATATTTACTAGTAAGTCATTATTTTTGAAGAACTTGGCTATGATATTTATTTGTGATTGTAGGTCGTGTGGGCAGTCTGCAGTTAGTATGATATCGTCTGCATAAAGAAGAATCATGGCCTTTGTCGCAGCAATTCTTGCACCATTGATGTTTGATTTTTGTAGTAGCAGGGTGATCTCGTCTATAAACAGTGTAAATAGCGTTGGGCTAAGCGTTTCACCTTGGAGTACGCCATTTAGTATTCTTAGAGGTTGCGTATACCCTTGGTTGGACTGTACTTTTGCATAAGCATGGTTGTAGATTTCCCTAATCTTCTGTATCATTTGTATGTCCAATCCAATTTCTCCTAGTCTTGTCCACAGCTTTTCTCGTTTGATTGAATCAAAGGCCTTCGATAAGTCTACGAAGAGACAGTAGAGTCTCTTCCTTCTTGCGATTGATTTTTGCACCAGGGTGTTCAGCACTATAAGGTGGTCGTTGCAGCTGCGCCCTCTTCTGTACGCTGCCTGGGATTCCGACATAACATTGGTTTCTTTTATCCATGTTTGTAGTCTCCTTTCTAGTAGCGCTGTGAAGAGCTTTAGGATAGTGTTGACTAGGGATATTGGACGATAGCTTTTAGGGTCATCCTTTTCTCCTTTTTTATAGATCGGAGCAATTAATATTTCACCCCACTCTTTGGGAATTTTACCGAGCAGACATTCATTGAGGCACTTCTGTAGGCATGGTCTGATTTCCTTCGGCAGGTATTTCCAGATCTCATTTGGAATTCCGTCGTGTCCTGGACTCTTGTTGTTTCTGAGCTTTTTGGTTGCTTCGTTTATTTCATATAAGGTGAAGGGTTCTATTTTGTCTCTGTTCGTGTTATTGTTGACAATGTTTTGATCTTCTCCATGGAATAGTGCTCGGTAGTGGGTTTCCCAGATTTCGTTAGTTATGGTGTTATTGTTGCTTGCTCTGTTTTTATTTTGCCTAAAGATATTTAGATTTTTCCAAAATTCGGAGGAGGTTTTACTTGTGTGAATATTTTTTCTGAGGAGCTCATAGTGTTTGTGTTTCACAGATTCGCAGATTTTGGCGTAGCTTGATCTAGCAGCTATATATGCGTTTATGCTCTCTTGTGTTCGTTTTCTGCGTAGGATCTTCAGTGCATTATTGCATAGCCTTTTTGATGTTTTGCATTCCTCATTGAACCACCTTGGAGAAGTGAATTTCTTCCCGTTAATTATTATTTTTGTCTTCATGCCGGCTGTCTTAGCGTGTTTATACATGACTTGTATGAGTTTGTTAATGTCTCCGTTTACATCAACAGCTATATTTTCATGCTCTCTTCGAAGAGTTTCCTGGAAGACATGCCTCGCCTCTGGTCTCCACGTGATTCTGTTTATTTCGATTTTTTCATTCTCTTGTTTCATGGAGTCATGCCGTGTGATGACTATTGGAAAGTGGTCAGATTCGTGTGCTGGAATTACTTTGAGGTCTTTAATAGATTCAGCGGCCCTTAAATCCGCAATGCATAGGTCAACCAGTGAAGATCCTTGTTTGCTTTGATATGTGGTACTTCCTGTGCTGTCGCTTTGTGTTCTGCCGTTAATAACGTGTAAGTTTTGACTGGTCATGATTCGCCTGAGCTTTTTTCCTCTGGTATTAATTGTTTTATCAGTTGTTTGTCTTATATCTCTGATGCTTGTGTTACTCGAAGTCATATTATATCTGTCTACTCCTATTCTAGCATTTAGATCTCCAATTATAAGTGTGTTGTAAGCGTGTATGCCTGTCAGGTAAGTTTCCATGTTTTCGTTTTGTTCAGATGAAGGAGGATAGTATAAAAATATGATTGTTAGTTTTGGGCTTTCGTTTATCGTTAAAATAATTTTTTCTTTATTCGACACGTCTATGGTAATTTCCTTTTGCAATTTTTCATGAATGCCTAACAGTATGCCCCCACTCGCTCTGCCTTTATTGCTGGTCTTGGTTGGCTTTATTGTTGTGCATTTGTATGTAGAAAGTAGTGATGAGGCAATTGAGTTGTCAAAGGACCAAGTTTCGCAGCAGCAGAAAATGTCAGGGGCTTCGCTTGTAATTGTAGATATCTTTAGAGCCGTGCTCTTTGTCAGTCCGTGTAAGTTCCAGAAGAGGATTTTTGTTACCTTGTTTTGCGTCTGAAGTTGTATGGGCCGGCTGTTACCTCATTGGTTCTGCTCCATTCTCTGTGCTTTCTTCTTCTCCCTGTTTTTTCGTGCTTTCTCGGCTTCTACTTTGTTCAGGTCAGGTGATAAGTACACTGGGATTTTCTTCGTCTTAAGTAACATTCGCTTATTCATCACAGCATCACACTCACTCTTTTTGGAGAAAGTTACTTTCACTCCTCTTGGTTTTCCTACTTTCCCAGTTTTTAGTCTGTATGCGTTCTCAATGTAGATCCCCGTCATCTCCATTTCTCTTTGTATAAAATTGTTTACTTTTTCGTGTAGTTGGTGTTTTGTTTCGTCGTGTTGTTCTCCTAGACCAAAGATAATGATGTTGTTTTTTCGCTCGAGGTGGTCAACCTTAGTTTCCGTAATTTCTACTTTCTTCTTTAGTATTAGGTTTTCCTCTTCTAGGTTTTGTATCTGTCTGGTGAGTGTTGCGTTTGTTCCCTCTAGATCATCTATTCTGGCTTCTAATTCTTCCAGTCGCCCTGCGAGGGTGTTCTCTACGTCGGTTAACCTTTTCGTGATGTTAAGTTCCATGTTGTTAATCTGGTCGCCTTGGTTATTGATGAGTCTGATTATTGTTTGCAAGTCACTCGTTGTGTTGTGGTTGTTTTCTGTATGTCCCTTGGCTTTCTTCACTTCCCCTGCATCTGGTTCGTCTTCTGGTTTTCTCTTGCCAGTTCCATCTCTGCCAGCTGTTTGTATGCACAAGTTGCAGTTAGGGTCATCGTAATGCAGCTCATCGTGTGCCTTTCTGGGGGAGTGCCTAACCGAAGCCATGCCGTTTTTCTGTATATTAATGGATGCAGTGGTTAGTTTAGAGTCTTTAGTGTATCTATATGGTTTTTAGCCCGGATTTATCTGTGTATGATGTGTATGTTTTACAAGGAAAAGAGAGATTCTTATCTGTATAGGCTGCCTGGCCAGCTAGGGGTTTTGCTGTGCTTATCTTAGCGTTGCATTATTTTTAAGCTGCCAGGCTGTAGATAGTTTCTTTTAGCTTCAGGCAAGGAGTCTCCTTTTCTGCTTTGAATATTGATAAAAACTTCCTGGATGTTTTATAATGGCTTGAGATTTTGTAGATTTTGTAGATTCGTATTTTAGATCATTTAAATTGACTGGTGCACTTTTTGAATGACTTCGTCGGATTCACTAATTTTTTCCACACACTTACGTATAACTTTTAGGTCGATACTCTTATTCTATTATCTTTGTACTTGGTTTAAAAACACAGCACCTTGTAGCACTTCTTACCTCCTCAACAGCTCGAAACAAACTCGAACTGTCTTACATGGTTAATGCATTTCATACTTTATAAATGCTGTTCAAAAGCAAGGAAACGTAGAAAATGTTCCTATTCATCGACGATATGTATGGAATTGTCGGTTTATGTATTATTGACTTTGATTGCACAACCATCTGTGAAGAATTGTCTTTAGTTGCACCGAAAAGTCTGTTGCTGAAAATTGCTGCAATAAATATAAATTCTGTATAAATTGCTTTTAATTGTATTTAAAAAACTTCATGCAATCTATTTTTTATATGAATGTGGTTCTTTGATAACTTTGTGTAACCTTGGAAAATGACTCGAATGAGCACATACAATATATCCTCAATGCAGACGGCTGCAATGAAAATAATTGCTTGATGCAAGTTCGAGGGAATACAGTTCCGAAATAACGAGAATCAATACTACTAATTCAAATAAGGCTGTAGTAGTCTTTCAAATTGAAACTGCACGCCGTCCCATTACATTAGACATGTTGGGGAGCCAATGATCTGTGCAGAAGAGTGACAAGAGTACACATTATGTTACCATTCGCCTTTGCGGATAGCTGTTACATTTTTTTGGTTTTCTTGGACAGGCTAAATTATAGTCGGGGATATGTTAACCAAGTGATACTGCTACTTAATCCTGTCCAACTCAATTAAAATTTTTTGGCATTATCCTATTTTAATTTTTATTATTAATATAAATTAAATGTTCGGTCTGCCTCCTAGATACACTCCTACTGGTTTGCCGCTGGGAATACCAAGTACCATAATAGCTAACTAACGGGCTTATTTTCAATATGTATGTATTGTTTATTGGCGAGGCCGATGGCTTTTTTCACAAAGCTACTTGGAAGGAACTTACACACGTTTTTAACTATATCTATCCAGCAATGTTGTAATTTGTTAGAAGTTGCTATCGCCGCGAATAACTTCATCAGTCGTGTTTTAGTAAGCTTTTTGTAAGCTCCGCGCGCTACGTCTAAAATAAGCGCGCCGGGTTTAAGAATACCATTCGTAAGCCTTTCAGCTTATAGTTTCGCCATACATTACCACATCTCCAAGTAATTGTCCATGTGTAGCACAGGTCATTTACTATATTTTTAACAAAACCAAATGCAATTTTATGTTTTAAAGATTTTGAATTAGGAGCTCTTGAGTGTATAACGGTTTCTTCTGAAATTATAACTGACTTAATCACTCAAGGGATTCCATGCTTATTTGAACGACTGAGTAAGAATAATTTACAAAACGTTTCGAATGTGTCTATTTTCAGACCCATTCCAGATTGTAATAATTACGTTTCAACTGTATTTACGTAAAATGTAATAAAATTATTTTAATTTATTCAACTGAACTCAGGGTACTGGCATTCTAGGTATCAAAATTCAAAATATTTAATTTATGCAATTGTGTATTGAATGTAGCTAACAACATTCGTCCATTTATTGTTTAAATTGTGTAACTACCAGGGACGGGAATTCGATTTCGAATCGGAATTAGAATCGGAATTATATTCGAAAAATTCGGGTATCCGAATCGGGATTAGAATCCGAAAACAATTCACCACGGTATTTGTATCCGAAATTGGATTAGAATAAAAACAAGGGTATTCGAATCGGTATTCGAATTTTTTCTAAAGAATTCCGATTCCAATAAAGTATCGATTTCATTGGGTTTTATACTGTCACGTGCGAGAAAATGTTCATAAGAAGCATTTTTTGAAAGCCGCACACATGCAATTATAAAACCCAAAGGGCAAGTAATGAACGTTTGGTAAACGAAAACTGTATGGTTGGTAGTGGGCAGTGATTTATATCCCGTTTTGCAAAAATTCCTACAAGTTCTTACTGGACGATTAAGTGAATCAAGTTTCTCCTTTCTTAAATCTTATTCTCATCATGGGGATGCCTAAAACTAATTCCGTAGAAGTGCATTTTAGTTACGATGTGTTATCAAAAATCGATTTGCAAGTAGATACTGTCAGAAAGAATTAACCGGAAAAGTAGTTAGACAGGTTAACAGGTTAATTCGAATTTTTTAGAGCGTGTGTTTTCTGCGCTTAAATTTATATTAAATGATTTGCGTGGTAATGTAGATGCAAAAACACTTAATGTGTTATGCATCGCTTATTTTTTTGCAATTAAATTGTTCTTTTGAATAAATTCCCATTTTTTGTACGAATATCCGAAAAGTATTTGAATTGGAATTCAAATTCAGGAAGTATTCAAATATATTGGTATCCGTATCGGAATTCAAAATTTTAAGTATTATAAAAAATAATTAAAATTGAAATCGAAACTAGAAAGTATTCAAATCCGAATTTAAATCCGTATTTTTCCGATATCCCGTCCCTGGTAACTACACCTGTTTACAACAATTGCAAATCATTGAAGCGTATGTATTTCGATCCCAGAAAGGAGGGATTACGATGTGTCATCAAAAACACTATTTGAAAACACTGTTAGAAAGAGCTGATCGGAAAAGTAATTACACAGGTTAACAGATTACTCCGAATCTTTAGAAGTGTTATGGGATTTCACCTTAAAAGCATTACAAACAATTTAAGTGAACAATAATTTAATTCTTATTGTTTCATTCATACGTTGTTTAGGAATTGTAGCAAAAATGGGTTAAGAGTACCCTGAGACAATTTATAAAAGTATTTTTCGTCAGCTTGTGTTCCTAATACGTTGATTGCAAAATCATATCTCCAGTAAACAAACTTGCCAAACAGACATTTCGGGCTTTGCAGCAATTTTGATGAGAACGTTTTCAGAATGCCATCACATGTGTTCCAGCAGTAAACTACAAGTTGCAGTGAACACTCCAACTCTTACGGGAATCGCGTTATGCTTAAATTGCAGTAGTAATTATTATATATTGGGTAACTAGAATTATTTAAGCAATATTATTTTACATTAGAAAAGCGATATTTTTCACAAAGCTTTGGACAACAAAATCAAAATTCAATGCGGAATGCTCAAGTTTTTTATAAACAATTCTTGATATATTTCTATTTCCTGTACTTTGACATGCGTTTTGAATTATATCTGGGTAGAATGGATAATTATTGTGAAAGTTGTATTAGTTTCATTAATGCCAAGAGTCTTGTAGAAATTGAAAATTGAAAATATTTTCTGATAGATTTACCATGGGATGGAATTTTGAATAATTGTAAATCAAAAATGGTTTATTTTTAATCAAACAACTACAGTAAAATCTCTTAATGGCCGCTTTATAACGGAATTCTCATTATACCGGACACATTTGTTCATCCCCACCAAAAGTAGTTGTGTAAGCATTTAATGTCCGCTATAATCATATAACGGAATACTGTTTATACCGGACAAAAATCCAAGCTCCCTTGCGATTCCGTTATAAACAGATTTTACTGTACATTTAAATCAAATAATTCTGTTTGTTTTGCAAAAAATATATAGGCAACCGTACTGAAAAATGAACCAGAGCATAGGGTTGATGCTTACACGTTTTGAAAACGGTGGTATTGCATTTCAGCGCCCTTTTTTCTTTGCGTATGAAATATTTGAAAAAACTCCCGGGAACACATGTATGGGAACAGTTGTTACCATATATGGGACCTACTCACGAGTATTGAGAAATCTACTCAACTCCTACTCGCACTCATGCGTGTGAGTAGCGTGTAGGAGTAAGAGTAGTAATCAATATTTCGTGCTACTCACCACGTAAGTATGAGTTGCGAGGTTTTTGGTGTACACGAGTGAGTAGGAGTGCGAGTACTAAAATCGCTTTAAACACTACTAATCAGCCCTGGTTTTACCTTTGACAGGATGACGCCAAATCGATTGGAATCGGAATGCATCAAGGCTGATCGGCCACAATTATTAACATGTCACAACATTGCGGACCTGAAAAATGCATTTTCATAAGAATAGTAGCTGAAATATTTCTTAATACCCGGTTGCGCGTTACAAAATTAAGTATACAAGTGTTCCTAGTGAGTAACTCACGAGTGAGAGTAGGAGTAGTTCATATTTGAACCAGTGCCGATGAGTAGGAGTAGTAATTCAAGGGCAATGCGTGAGTACGAGTGCCTTTGGGTACCGTGAGTAGTTCGTGAGTGAGATTAGGAGTAGTAAAATAAGTCCCATGTATGGTTGTTACTATTGGTGTTCCCGTATCCAACGGGAACAACATATTAGTGTATTACATCGTACCCGTCTTTGTATGTTACCATACATGGTTGGTTCATTCTCACTTTGGCTGTGTTGTCCCTGCAATGAGGCTGACGTAGCAGTTGTAGCCGGGAGCCACCAATTGTACTTCCATTCTTACGAATATCCCCAATGATATTGCTCTTGTAGTTTTTTTTTGAACCTTTGATTTTTAATGAAGCAGTTCAAGCTATACCACTTCCTCGTGATGTCACAAGGCTACGGTTAAGTAGCATATACATATGTAGAAAAATCGTACAGTATTCTTGATGCGAGGAAATGATATTTAAAAAAGTTATAAATGAGTATTTACATTTGTCCTCCTGTTAGCTTAGAAACTGATAATACATTGGTCAAGGTAGTTCATCAATGTCTGTTTTCTGGAACAGTTTAAATTTAAAGGCTTGCACATAGATAACTGTATGGCTTCCTAGAAGGGTTATGAATTTTCCTGCAATGAAGGATCAAAATTTGAAAAATTATATTTAAAAAAACAAATCGATTAGTTGCTACAATTTGATAGTTTCGAAAGTCCCTAGATGTGTTCCTCCCCATTGATTACTGTTTTTGACGAATGGAATCAAACAACGTTTGAAACACCTAGTTAAAAATTCGTCTTTACTTGGGCAGTGGAGTTGAATCCATTCCTCGACGCCACGTTCACTTGGGTTGCCAATTTCTACGTAATGGTATAAATATTTGACCATACACATGCGACACACTATGGATTTATCTCATTGATTTCCGTGTTCATATTTAAACGTTTTCTATTTTCTCGTAGTGGGTGGATTAATTTAAACTACGTTGTTGTTGTATAATTTGAATTCAATTGTGTTTGTTTGAGCAAGTGATCACAGCAAATGATGGTAAATGCAGGAAATGCTCTATTCACTGGCTGGGGTTCTGCTGATAATCGGTGGGGATACACAACTAACCTCACCAAAGTCGGAATATTTTCGCGGGTTCCCCGGAAGAAGGAAAGGATATGTGGTTTAGATGTGTCCATTGGTTGCCGCGATGACTTGGGATACAAATACTTGGCTGGAATACTGTAAAATCTCTTTATAACGGCCGCTTTATGACGGAATTCTCATTATACCGGACACATTTGTTCATCCCCACCAAAAGAAGTTGTGTAAGCATTTAATGTCCGCTATAATCATATGACGGAATAGTGTTTATACCGGACAAAAATCCAAGCTCCCTTGCGATTCCGTTATAAACAGATTTTACTGTATTGTCTTTCCGTAACGGTTATGTCCGACCCCAGCCAATAGTCTTCACGGATGTATCTTTTTTGCTAACTGGATGGCCAAGAATTTACCTGGAGTAGTTACAGTCAATAAATGTCTTGATTCATTAAGGGATGTTCCACAAATGACCCAAAAATCTGGTAAATTACGAATGACTGACTGCATGATCACTCCTCGTCACAACGAAGGCTGACTGACTGTCTATGACGTCATATGTGTATGTATACATGGGAATAGTATAATGCCACAGGGGGCTTTATTATTCAACACTGCGTTCTTTTGCGAAAAACATTAATTGGCAACAATTAATCGGCTTTGTTTACCTCATTTTTACCGCAGAGATTTTCTTTTTAGCCATCGGTTATAACCGTAATAAAAGTAGAAGATTAACAATGAGGTCTAAGGTAATTTGAAGTGGGCCACTCATTCGGTCAATAATTTTAAAGTTATGTAACAAATACATTTTACAATAGAAAACAAATTTCACCCGGAAATTTTTTAAATTCAACTTACGCCTGTTCGCACATTACATCTTCATATAAACAAAATCACAAAAGGTTGAAGTCAGGTTTAGTGTTAAACCAAGTGGGTCAGAAAAAGTAACTTGACAGGCAGGATGACGTATACGTAGGTTTTATTTAAAAGCATTTTTAATTAGAAAATTCGCTCAAATCGCACAAACTAGCCAATTGCAACATCCAGTCAATGATGAGTTAATTACCTCACACTACTGGAAGAATGAATAAAAATGTGCGTTTATATGTGACATACTTTATCCAAGGTGGATGCTCCTACCAACTTCAGGATCGTATTTGATATTATCGGTCCGCAATAAGAACCATTACAGTTTTTCACTGTTTGGTAAACGGTGACTGCGCCATCTGCCGATGATGCAGGTACTAGGGATGCCAATGGTCTGGTCCGGACCATTTATAATGGTCCGTTATTGATCTGGTACGGTCTGATCCAACACTTGGACCAGACCAGATATAACTGGTCCAGCTTTAGGACCAGACCAGACTACAAGGACCATGGTCCAGAAAGTATCCAAAATAAAAAATTATGAGTCAACGAAATTCCATGGAAAAATGTCATTTCTTGTGATAAAACAAGAATTTCACTGAATAAAATGTGATTGTTTAATTGCACTCCATAGTTTTCTGGACCATGGTCTTTGGTCTAGTCTGGTCTGAGCTTCGGTCCAGACCAGTTTCATAAAATCTGGATCAGACCAGACCATTGGCATCACTATTGCTAACTGGATGGCCAAGAATTTACCTTGAGTAATGACAGTCAATAAATGACTTGATTCATTAACACTTATTTAGTTTCTTCATTTACTTATTATATTCTTCAAATTAAATGTGTTCCACACTTGTTTCCACATGTTTAATTGTACGATTTACGAAGAGCTTTCTCTTGTTGGCGCTAATATAACCGCATTGGGCACATTCAAAATTATTACTCAAGTGTGCCCGCACTGACAGCAACACTTATAGCGTGTTTGTTGATATGCTTTAGAAGCTAATTGTGACATGAATTCATAAGCAATTTCATTGCCATTACCACGGGCGGATGTAGTCAATTTAAAACATTTATGCATGACTACTGTAGCTCTACTCAGGACTTGGCATGCAATTTTGACCCTTTATGAAAATGTTGATTCCAAATTTTGTTTTTGACTTTCGAGCACAGCAACAAATGCGCAAATTCTTAAATTTTGCTATTTTGAGTTCTTCTGCCTGTCGGTTGACTGAGTAGTTATACATATTTAAATAAGGCCCAAGTTTTGATTGGTTTAGCCGGTGGTTCTACCACTCAGACACTTTCGATAGTTACCCCAATGAAACAATCACACTGGTATGTATAAACTATCCACTTTTTTGAGTATGAGCTGAAATGAGAAAAATATTTGGCACCACAGTGTAAACATATTATAAAGCCTAGCCTTTGATTATACAAACTTGAGACTAAACTCAGAAAATAATTGTTTAGATCTCCAAAATTTCGGAAGATTAAAACAAAATAATTTGAAAGTAAGTTATGATCCTAAGTTCTGAGATATGTACCAAGCTCTGTATGGAATTTTCCAAAAAAGAAACTGCATTTAAGCCCTTGCAGGCCCTTATTGTTTTTAACCTAGTGCGAATGCGAAAGTTTTAAAATATTTACTCGAATCAAAATATTAAAACAATCTCGTCACGTCTTCATTTCAACGGTACTAGGCTTCTAAATAAGCACAATTTTACAAAAAGACCTTAGGTCTAACGGCTCAGGAAGTAGTGCATCGCATGGGTACGGGTAGTACCTGAGTATTTGGGTACAGGTACAGGTCAAGGTCCGAAATGGGTACTCTGTTTAAGTACCCAAACTGAATGGGTAATTAATGGGTACCCAAACTGAATGGGTAATTAATGGGTACCCAAACTGAATGGGTAATTAATGGGTACCCAAATTGTGGGTACAAAACCAGGTGTTGGGTACAGGTACAAACTTATAATTTTTTGGGTTGTACCTGACAGGAACAGCTACAAGCTTTCAATATACAGTCAAACCTCTTTATAGTCACATCGCAGGGGACCGTATATAAAAGTTGACTATAGTGAATTTTGACAACTCAGTATTCAACTAGTTAACATTACAATATACGGGAGAATCGCTGGGACGAAATTATTTTATGACTATAGAGAGAAGTTGCTTATAGCAGTAGTGACTATAAAGAGGTTTCACTGTACCTGGACCTGACAAACTAAAACCTGAAAATGTGGGTACTTTTATAAGCAGAAATCCATCTCACGAGGCATCTAGTGTGGTATGTGGCTCTCTCTCCGACCTACAGGTTTGTTTTGATATTCAGCGTGTTTTCAGGATTTCATCGCAACTTTTGAAAACGCATACGTTTATGCAATAGAGATGGTTGACTTAGCACAACGTGCCAGCAATAAGTTCTTGTAATTACAAATTCCAAGTGTGATTCAGGAAAAATGGTGTTAAATGATATTGTGGTTATGTTGGATGACCTAGAATTGGAAGATTTAATTGGACATGGCAATACCTCAGATGGTATAGAAGTTCCATTAAGATGTCTAGTATTGCAAAAATTATGACGAGGCAGAATTTTGTCTAGCTTGTAACTGCTGTGATGTAAATCATCGAATGTCATCATGTTGAATCATTTACAGTAATTCTTTTTAAAGTACCTGATTGGGTACAGGTACGTAGGAAAATGTTTCAGGTACAGGTCCATATATTGGGTATATTTTGGGTACGGGTAAAATTCAGGTACAGGTACGCAAAACTTGCAAAATAATCAGGTCCAGGTACCAACATTTATGTAATGGGTACTTTTAATCAGGTACGGGTTTGGGTACGATTTTTGGCGGTACCCACTATTTGGGTCCAGGTTCACGTCCAGGTACATCATTTTTGTACCCATGCGATGCACTGCCACATAGCATAATAGTATTATTTTGACGGTTCTAATTTCCGTCCACTTGAAGCTCTCTTATTGACCAAACCACCTTATATCTGTAGAGCGAATTGTTGCCTCATCAGACAATGGTACCAAAGAGCTCACAACAACCACCTGAAAATTGGACAAAACTAAAATCTCTACGTATCTAATAAGTTACCAACTTCAATCTGAAGTTATGATTTCTCAATTGAAGATGATGGAAACAGACGAAATATTTCATTCAGTCAATACAATTTATTTATGCATTGTTCATTATTGGAAAACAAATTACAGTCATAAACTGTTTCAAAAGAATTTAGCGGCATACCCTAATTCCTAACGACACGAAACTAACGACTAACGATTTCCCCTAATTCCTAACGACTAACGACCAGTCTATAATGACTAACGATCTCTCTAACGACTAACGATCAGTTTCTAACGACTAACGATCAATCTCTAACGACTAACGACTAGTCTCTAACGACTAACGATCAATCTTAACAATTAACGATCAGCATAACGACTATTGATAACTCTGGAACGGCCAACAAGTAATCTCTTACGAACAAAAATGAGTTTCTAACGATTATAAACGAGTCTGTAAGGAATAACGATGACATTTATTAGACACTATTGAATGACTGATGATAACCCTCTGGCAACTACCGATCATCCACCGATTCCAATAGAAGTGGTCGTCAGTCGATAGAGACTGGTCGTTAGTCGTTAGAGTGGTCGTTAGTCATTAGAGACTGGTCGTTAGTCGTTACTTTAAGTCGTTAGGAATTAGCGGAAATCGTTAGTCGTTAGTTTCGTGTCGTTAAGAATTAGGGTATGCCGAATTTAGCTGTGTAAGTTATGGATTGGAAATTGGAACAAAAGGTTCACTTATTCCAACCTCTGAATTTAAAACTTCTAGGTCAGTCATGTTGTACCGAACATAATGTGTCAGTTCAATAGTCCTAAAGTTTCTGACCATGTTGTTAAATTCAGTTATTGCAACTTTAGTACATACCAGGGCTGGAGTATTCGAAAAATATGAATACAATTCTGATTAAGATTAATCCTAACGGATTCCAATCCGAATTCAAATATATTTCTTTCATAAAATGAAAATTCCAATCCGAATTCAAATATATTTCTTTCATAAAATGAAAATTCCAATCCGATTTATTCAAATATTTTCTGTGAATTCCAATATAATTCAAATACTTTAGTTATTAAATATGGATACCTGGTTGTACTAGAGTCCCAAAAATATCATGACTTTATACTAAATTTAAGCCAGAAAGTGTCTAAATTTGGCAATTATAAATGCAACGAAGCCAGGGGATAAGCAAGACCATTTTATAAAAGCATTTCTGCTTAATCTACGCAAGTACCATAACCTTACATGACTTGTTGTGTCACCTTGTTTTTCAGGGATACTCAAGTAGTCAAAAAAGTGAGCTGCATGCTTTTTTCCCTGAAAAACTTAAACCCCTTTTCCCAAATCAGAAAATTAATGGCAAATGAATCGATTGCTTATAGACTACAGCGAATTCATTTCCAAAAATAAATTTGTTTGTTCATCTGCGAGTTGTTGTTTTTGTGGAGTCAAACATAATCCCAAATTTTGTATTCCAATGAGTAATTAGTTAAAAAAACCATGTTATGGCTGAGAAAAAACTACTTTTGTTGCTTGAATTTACGATATAAACTTCAATATGTCACCGATTTTTCGGATATATAAGCATTGGATACAGTATTCAAATATATTTTGAATACTAATTCGAATACAGATATTTTTTTCCGATTCAATACGGATTTAAATACTTGAAAAAATATACTTCGGAATACCAATTCTGATAAAAATACCAGAAAATAGGAATGAAATACCGATTCCAATTCTAATTCCGATTCGAATGACCAGCCCTGGTACATACATAACACACATTTCAGAACAATTGCTACAAAACAAATATTTGGTAAATACTGCAAGTTTTAGTACATTAGATTCTACTACAGAATACACCTGTGCTTATTGTGTGCTGCAAAATAAAGTTAATGCTAGCTTTAAATATTTATTTTGTAGCCAGATAGAAAACAAAGGTCAAGCTGACTCACTATTTACTTGAAATACTTTTACAATGTATGTATCTCTGATGGGACTCCGGAATAAGGTGGGACATTGTCCCTCCAAAAATGTCAGGGAGGGACAGGCTATACAACTGTCCCCCCTTTTACAGGTTCAAATTAGCCTTTTCCTGAAATTTTGCTGTCACAACTGCAAATTGTTCGCAAAGGTAGTGGGAAATAATATTAAAAATTTAACAATGTCAACAATAGGGGAGATTGGTGATCACACTGTTTCAACCCGGGAAGTTTATTGCAATACTGACTGGTATAGAATCACTTAAATATGTTCGAAAACATTATCAAGTGTAAAAAGAGTCGCTTCAAAAAATGATCTCAGCCTGCCATATAATATGACCCCCAATTTGTCCTTTTCGTGAAATTGTAGATCGCATTGCTCGGCTTCCGTATTGGCTTGCATTAACTTAAACATATTTGTTTGGGAGAAATATGTATATTGCTTCAAGCTGCCTAAATATACTTAATTACAATTTGTACAGGATTGTTTTTTAAATTGCAGCTTTATTGCATCTCTGACAGTAAACGTTCAAGGGAAGGCTAATTAAAAGGGGATCATTTGTATCTATACTTCTTATAGACTGTGTCTCCCTGACTTTTTTTGAAAGGAACAATCTCCCCTTGTCTACCTTTATTCCGGAGTGCCTGAATACAATTACATAATCAAGGATAACGATCATTACAAATATTACTTTAGATATTATTTTAATGCGTATTTGTTTTACAACTTTTTCCTCCATTATTCAAATGTTACAAACATTTTTAACAAAAATTGTTTACAGAAATTTTATATAATGTTTTAAAAATTTTGGAAACATTTTCAAATTTTTGCAAAATATTTTATTATTCTGTATTTTTTCTTAACTAATTGTTACTAAAATTTGGAGAAATGCAATTGGGTGGGGTCAAAATAGATATTGCTATCTATAATTACTTTCAGTGTGCTTTGCACTCACAATTCTTATCTGGACACGAGGATTTCATATTTCATTGACTATCTTGCTCAAATGAAATAACTCTTGTAATAGTTAATATTCAGCCTATTGGATCCGGATACAGTACTCAAGCCCAAAGCAAAATTAAAAGCATCAATGAACAAGCGTGTACAATAAGTTCTTGAAGATCCGATACAAAGCTACACCGTGATAGTACAATCGGGTGTAAAACATGACAGAATTATGCTAGTGTAGTGAAGCTCCATTTAATCATCTGTATTTGAATGATCGAAAACTATGAGCTGGGAGTGTTCCGGTCTGTTCCAAGATTTTTGGTCTGTTCTGGTCTGGTCCAAAGCGCAGGACCATTCCATTTGGTATGTTTCACAAACCAAGACCAGGGAACATAGTCCGGGGGATTTCCTGGACCACAATATATGATTTGGTCCAACCGTCGGACAAAACTGGACCAGACTGGTCCATTTGTACCTAACATAATTGACGGCGAATTATTTGAACAAAGCTTTCCACCAGTCAACGAATATTCTTTGCCAGCTTCTATTGTGATATTAATAGCTGAAATGAACTCCTTCGGTTGACTTTTTTACATTGACGGTAATGTTTTTCAAATTAATAGGCAAGCAGGCACTCCGGAATAAGGGGGGACAGGAGGGACATTGTCCCTCCCAAAAAACGTGAGGGAGGGACAGGCTGTACTGCTGTCCCCCCCACTTTTAAGAATCAAATTAACCTTTTCTTAACTTTTTGATGTCAAAACTTCTATAAAGATTCATTTTTTAAAAGTCCTCCACAAACTGCTGTTAGTTGTATTTAAAAAACTCGCAACAAACTATCTCTTCTGAATACAAATGTTTACTTAAATGGTAAATATCTTTTCCATCCTGGTATATGCAGACATGTGAAGATCGGCTCATCTAGGTAACTACCAAAATGGAGTAGTAAAAGTAGTGGGTCATACTACAGTCCGAATTATATTTTTTAAAGCTTCCCCTTTTCATTCTTGATAATGATTTTGAACTTATTCAAACGATTTTATGCCAGTATTGCAATACTTTCAGGGTTGAAATTGTGTGATAGCTAGAGATATAGAGTTGAGCTAGAGAGTGATAAATTAGAGGATGCTTTTCTATTCAACATGCTTTACTATTGCTAAATTTGGAATATTATTTCCCGCTACGTATGCCGAAGATATTGACCTCCCCTTGCCAGATTGATCCAGGTCAAAATCTTTACCTGGATCAAAAGTTTGAACATTGTGAAACTTTTGTTTTGAATTTCGTTCCAAATTCATGCCAGACCAATAATCTGTTCCAAAATGTCGGACCAGACAGATAATACTATTCCTGTATTACGAGCTTAACGGAAAATTTGCTAGGAGCAATTTATAAACTCAATAGGTTTTAGCGCGCCAATATTATTGAAAAGAGCACAACTGAGTATTAAAACGACACACAAGGAGTTTATTTCAGAATATTAATAATTAACATGAAATATTCTTGTTTGGTGAAACATTTACATCAAAAAATTCACCGACACAAAATGTGGTCTTCCAACGGATGAAAAAGGCCATGCACTTCTAAACCAGTCAATCTACTGGACGAAAATTGTGGAACAGATCTAGAGGAATGGTTCTACACTTGGACCATTTCAGACCAAAAATGAAAGAACAGATTGAACCATTCCCGGAAATAGATCACCAATCAGTTCAATGATTTTTTGATACCTCTATTTGAAATCAGTAAAATTTTGATAGTATTTAGTGTGTGTAAGGAAATGTTTCTAATATGTGAGATTTAGTTGATGTCTTCTATAAAAACTTTTTCTTTAACAAAAAATTGGAAAAAAAAATTAAAAGTTCTATATTTTGCATGCTTAGATGAGCTAATTAACGAAAAATAATGTGTAACCTATGCATATGTACATACTTTTGTATGTGGCCTATAGCAAAGTAACGAAAACTAATTTTAAAATGTTGTCCCCCCCCCCTCACTTTTTTGAACGTTGCGGAGTGCCTGTAGGCAAGCACATGTTCAACCAAATGTTCTGGTCTGGCCCTTATACAGAAATTGTCCTAATGGTTTGGTCGAAAATATTAGAATTTATTCTCTGGACCAATTTTGGAACAAATTCACTGGTCGGGATAAATTCGGAACAGACCATTTCATATGGTCCAAACGTTTTGACTAGTTTGAACCACACTAAATATTTTGATCAGGAACGATTCTGAAACTTTACAGACGCCTCCATATTTGAACAACACTGTGTCAGCCAATTAACTATTAATGAATTGGCAGCCAAAGCACATTTTGTGAAGAATGACACCATATTGTAGATATTACTTACGGATTTTTATTCGTATTTTTGTGCTTATTTCACAGAGATTGTATAGGCTTCCACGCATGACCCATTATAACATTAAGCTATAGCATATGGCTAAAGACATACCAACCTTAACGTCGTCTCAAATATCTCAAAATAATCGACCTGTAATATTCATAGCAGCATCACATGTGTCATATCAAGAATAACCTTTTATAGTAAAGTGTGAAATGGAAGCATGCATGGGAATGTATTTGTCGTCTTTTATTTCATTATTACTGAAAGTTGCTCAAACCAACTATAGTGTATATTAACATCCACAGAAAGTTTCTTTTGCAAGGAGATGATACGAAACAAAAGAGCAAACCTCTCGTCTTCCCTTGGACTCCTCCCTTGTTGCTAAAAGTTTTAAAATGATTAAACTTACGTAGAATAAAAGTGTAATTTATGTAGTTTTCACACGATTAGACAAAGTTAATCAAAACGCTACCACGATAGATAAATATGAAAACATGTCAGAATATGTGTGCACATATGTACATGTGTTCTCCATCACAGCATGGAATGTATTTTCATAACTTTAGCAGGGATTTAGTACAGCACAGAAAGGTTCCGTTCATTCGTTTATTTGCTTTGGGTGGGAAAATCAACGATAGTGGATATGTTGTTGCGTATACTGCACTTTCCACCTAAATTTGTGTTTGTATCATAACATAACATGTATGTATGTTCGTAATTAGTCATAAAGTTAATAATAATTAATAATTACATTGTAATTTATAGAAAAGCTGCAATCATTTTAATGACACGGTTTACGTAGCAAGAAAATAATGATTTGCGTGTGATGGGGCACATTGAAACTTTGAATTCGGTATCTCATTTTTAGGAATATTTTCTTATTATACTGGAAGCAAGCAATAATGCAACAATCGTGCGTGAGAATTATTTAATTTTACGTACTGTGGTTAGGACCACTATATCCGGCACAATGGTCCCTGTTAATAGTGGTCAAATTTCTTTGCACCTAGAGTTGCACCAAAACAAGTTTTACTGTATTCCATGGATCCAGCTGAACAAATTTGAGTAAAGTGGTCAAGAAAGTTGAATAAAATCCAAATCGTCCAAAACGGTCCAATTTGAGAAGCTGATTTGAATTTAATTTCCTTATTTGTGTTAACCAGTTATTCCCATTGGGTAAGTTCACACAAGCAATCCGTTAAAGGTGAAACTGAACTTAAGACAAATGTGGCCATTCATGATTTCTGCATTGGGAAGGTCATTGTGTGAAGTAGTAGTTAGGTACTAGATATTATCCGTGTAATACCAGATATTGCAAAATTTACCAGTTTTTGGGAGATCCCGAATATATTCGATGCTACTATACGATTTTGGCTATGCCTCATGATTCTGGTATAGGAAGCTCTGCTAATTTGTAGATTTAGTTGGATTTTGAGATTTGAAAACAAAATTTGTAAAATTTCTACATTTTGGATTCTTTGTCTGATTAATTGTTTATAAAGAAGCAAAATACCGTTATAAATGATCGTTCATTTCTCGTCGTGCTTATTAAGCAACTCATCGTGACTTAGTGTATGCTGTACCCACCAAAACTATGCAAATCACTAACATTCTTCTTAAATCATACTAATTGTACACTTTAGTCCTCGAGCACAAATGTATGAACAAAATAACTTGCGAATTGTGTTATGTATATTCAAAGGCACAACGTAGTAGTACGTATGGTTAATGTTTCTGTTGAAATAAATGAATACTGTAATACGGCGTTATTCACTTTATTAGCTTTAATGTTATAAACTCAATCATTGTCTTTATTCATCTAGCACATCATTTATATAGAGAATAATCTAGTCCATGTTTACAATTAAATTGCATTAGCATCAAAATAAAGTCCAAATATTAATCAATAGTTTCGTCATGTAAATGTGTCATACAAATTCTTATAGGCTCGATTCTATAGTCTTGAGCTGGTCTTCCGTCGATCTTGAGTCCTGAGTTTCATTACTGTCATAAAACTATTTGTTGTGTCAGCGAATCGTTCTCTCCTCGCGGTCAGGTTTCCTCTATTAATATTATAAATAATAGGTCAACGTTTACTTCAACACACTTAATGACAATATGGCTGTGAAATATAATTTTAAATTACATGAGGCACACCCGAAGCAAAGAATACTGGATTTGCAGGAATGACCGCATCAAAGGATCAACCCTGTACTAAATTGTGAGACTTTAAAAGTTTCTCTGTAAAAGTATTAAAGCGTGATGCAGTTAAGATTAGCATTTTTGCAATATTCTATTTTTGATTATGTCATAATCTAATCTAGGACTTAACCACTTTTAGTTCAGATGTGAACTTGACTCCCAAACTAGTTCTTCCTTTTAAATATTTTACCAACTGAAGATAAATTTATTAAAATATAATGTCGTTTCTTATTAACTTTCTTTAGGGCTTCCTCTGGAAAAATGTAGCAAACCCTTTATAAATTACTCCGTTTTAAGTCCTTCAATGTCGGGATGTGGCTTCACTGGTAAGACATTAATGGACTTCTGGATCGACCTGAATAAATGATTTTTCAGTCCGCAAACAAGATCACAAGATTTTACCAAAATATGCTAGTGCAAAAATTGCGTCTAGCAATCTATGGTAAAAAACGTTATTACCAAACTCATGTACTTCAGGGAAGGAGAACATGATTCTCTTGTGCAAAATTCTTGGCTTCAATTTTTCTTGTGATAACTTGTCAATATCACCAATCTCAGTGGAAAACAATATGCATTTTTTCGTATACCCTGTTTACAGTCGGCGATTTTCTTCACTTCACTCTAGAATTCTTGCATTTTTACGAATGACTTGCGTTTATAGTTGCATTCGTGAAAATGTTTTTCTTCGAGTTTCACGCCACTGTCGTTTTACTGCGTTTTCACCAACTACCCGAGTATATAAACCAAACTGACATGAAATCTTTATTCAGTTTTCCTATTTCCCAAAGTTGAACTAGTTCCAACTTTTCGGAAAGTGCAAATGGAATTAAGCTATGAAACTGAAAAGTGAGTGGTATTTAAGTACAGTTAAGTCCCAAATTAAATCTAAAAAAAATCTAAAAATATTTTCTGAAAAACTAACGTCATTCATTTCTGCCGGCATGCAATGTTTGTTTGGTTTATTTAAATGGCGGAAACCTAGTGTAGTTATATGCTTTAAAAATGCATTATATCTCATTGCAAACGATCGCTATGGCTATATATGGTTCAGTTCTTAGCTGGCTTTTTTTCAATGCATTAATACACTGTTGGATTTAACAATGTGCTGCAGCCATGTTTTGAAAAATTGCATGTTAATACATAAATACAGCCGGTATCCTGAGTATCAAATTCAATGGAGTAAGCTCTCAAAATATAATTTTTCGAAATTTTGAAGACCGATGAACATGAATTTGATTTTGTATTTAACAACTTCGCGAAAACAATTTCTGAGGGTAGACAATGTCTCAGATAATTCCTTCTTGTCGAAAACAAATGTTACAATTTTGGTAGAAAATTAGGTGAATTAAAACATTCCGCCAAAACTTCAACAAGGGTTTAGAAATTTTGGTTGGCATTAATTCACCTTGTAGAATATATTCGAAATCGATTTTTTCGAACCTTCGAGACCCAGTTGACATGAATTAACTGTTTTTAACTATTTAGCACTTCCGTCATAAGACAATTAGTCCTGAGAGCGAAAGTACCAGATGATTCCTACTAGGCGAAAAAAACTGGTCAAAATTTACGGTCTTTTTGCCAAGAAATTCCGTCAAAATTTTAAAAATTTGTATATTATTACCAAGATCTAAGGTTACTATGGCGTCGAACGATGTATTCTACTTACAATTAGTTCTACGGTGAGAATCACTGAGGTGATTCAAAATAATAGCTCCAATTTGATGTTTGTTTAAGCTTTCCGGTCAAAATTTTGAAACTCCGGAAATTGAAATCAAAATTTATTTCCACGTTACGGCGACAGTTCGGACAAGGTATTGCAATTTATTCTACTCTTGGTACTTCTAAATTTATTTCCAGTTTTTCATATCTACATTAAATCATATGTAATAGCAGGGGTAACAAAACCAAACCAAAAGGTAGTTATGTATCCATATTAATGTCTTTACTGATAACAGATTTTATTTGAGCCTAAATTTTTTTTAGACAATTAAAGAACCGGAAACACAAACGGAAACAAATTGAAACCACTTAATATTCAGTTTTCCAGACAAGCATATAGCGAAACTTCAGCAGATAAAAGAATCGTGTTTTAGAACTTTCATGTTTTGTTTTAATTATTTTAATTTCTCCACAAGTACATACTTGCTGTTGAACCTTTTATTTGAGTAAAATACTGGATTGTCATTTTCACATATGTATTTATTGATATTACGGTTGCAATAGTTTCGCTCTTTTCTCGTCACAATGTTCTACAAATGGAGATGTCCGATCCTTACTTTGCTATTGGATTCAAGCTCCAAACGGACTATTATCATGGGTTGTTATACGAAGCCACTTGTGGTAACAACCTAAGACTTTGAGGCACCAATGGGAAGGTTCTTGAAAATTTCTACAAATGAAATAGCTACGTAGGTTTTTGAATTAATAATTTTCATCCAATGTTTAACCTTCAATTATTTTAACTTCCCTAGAATAATTATGCTGCGTCTCCTTTCAATAAAGTATTACATTGTGTCATACTTGCCATACCTAATATTACTACTGTCAATCCTGATTGGTAATTGGTAGCCTCGTGGCGAAAATCCGTAATTTATAGTATATAAGTTTATATGATTTTGTAACTAAAGCCAACTCACTCAGCACTCTAGGTTTGTGATGCTAAGAATACAACAATATAGGTTTTAAAATGACAGAAAAACGTCAAATATTATTTAGTTACATAGATTCATTAATGTTGGAATTTTCCTTAGCCCATACAACCAGCTCTTTATCACATTAATTACAGAAAATTATATAGTTTATAATGACAGTTTATAAATGAATTGTGAATTGTTTAAGAAAATAAATATTTTGTTGAATATTAGAAGGTTCCATGCTAAAACAAGGATAGTCAGAAACCTACACATCTTTTTCCATTACTCATTTTATATTGACTACCAGTTAGAAAATGAGTGTTGAAGGTCGTAGCTGAATCTTATACGCATATATTAGTAGACAATTTATTTATATATATGTATATACACGAGACCATATACCGTTTTGTTTTAATGCATCCGGGTCGTGGGTACTAGTTTCAAATACTATTTGAAAGGGTAAATATTTTTCCATCACGCATATTCAGTCAATGGTTCAAATTTATCAAATAAATATAATTATCTGGAGTGGTTACGTCGTACATAATTACGTTATTTTGAACTACAAAACAAAATTTTCTACGGATTCTGATATTTTTGAGAATTAATTAAATTAATTCCTAAGGAACGTGTTTAACAAGAGTTTGTACTTGTACATCAAATTTTTGAAACAACGTTTTTGCAAATTTTAATTAGCCGTTGTTAAATTAGATACATTACTCCATGTATCCGCATTAGCAAAAGCCTTTCTGATTTTGAATCTCGTCTCAAAGTTAGGAGAAAATTACGGCGATGAAAATAATGGGTCAAAATTGACGTTATTTTAAACAAATTGCGCGCTAAAATTTTGAAACCCCAAAAATTTAAATTTAAATCGGGCCGATTTGAACCACAGAAGCAATAGCCATTACGATTTAAATAAACAACATTCACAAAACATTTCATTGAAATCGATTCAGTATTTTTGGAGATAACTGTCATTAGACTGGAAGTTCAAAAGTTCAAGAATTTGTGTCTCAAAAACTATCCGGTCGATTTCAACCAAATACGAATTTAATATTACGAGTGACCCACGCAATGTATGTGCATAAACAATTTCATTGAAATTGGTTCAGTTGTTTTTGAGATATCGTGCGAAAGGACACGCGGACTTAAGGACATGACTATTCTACTAATGACTGACGCCACCCTAAAAACAAAATGTAGTTATAAGCTACAACGTGAGTTATAAGCATCGACGAACATATAATCAAACCTAAGCAGAAAAGGGGTCGCGTTAACGAAATGTTGTTCTACCTTTTACTTACCTAAATTACTGAAACATATGTAATTATTATTACACTCGCGAATCAAACTTCTTGTCGCCAGAAAGCATTTCAAATGTAATAGCTATAGTTAGATTTTTGAATTAATAATTTTCATCCAGTTTTTTGTCTTCAATTATTTTAATTTCACCAGAATAATTAATAATCTCCTTTCTTGTAAGCAGTTTCTTGAGTAATATTTGCAATCTAAAAAAATAAGATCCGAACTGTATTTCAGAAAAATTTTTATCGTATATGTGGACGAACAATTACGAAAAGAAGAAGAATACGTACAAAATCTCCTGCAACTTATAAATTTAAAAATGTTATCCCCTGGGAATTTGTATTTCAATTGCAAAGCATTTGATATAATTGCTCATTTTAATTTACTCCCAATTTGTTTCGATGGGAAAACAGGTGTTTTGCAATTTCAATTCTCTGCAAGTAAATTAAGGAAATACAAAATGGAAAAGGCACTGTACATCATGTTAGTAATCCAAAAACTTTTTTGTCTCTGCCAGTCTTTTATTAGCCCACACCTGTTTAAATTTGATGAGCGTATTGTGAACGTAATTTACTGTTGCATCCTTACTTTGGGAGTGTATGCCCAACACTTCGTTTATTACTTGAAAGGAAAAGAAAATGCCTGCATCATTACGTTGTTGCACAAAGAGAAAGGGTTCACGACGTATGATCAGGGTAAGAAGAATTTTTTTCTAGACCAAACACTACTGTGAATTCTCCAATCTACCATGAAAATTTTATTGATTTTAGTTCTTTTTTGAGATTTTTCTTTTGACAATGTTTGAAATTCGTTTACGATTTTGCTTAAGATTTTTTTTTGTCTGGTGTTTGAAATTTGATTTGTGTCAGAATTAATCCAACCCTTTATTTTGCATTATCGTTTTGTTTAATGATTTGTTTTGATGAATGCTTCCTGTTACACACGTGTTTCAGAAACTCGAAAATGGACATGGGCACTCATTTCCCTACGCAAGCACTCCTTACTCGAGTTCGTGATAATGTTCATACCAATTGGTTTTGCAACATTATCTCTACTAACCATCGGATATTTTCTGTGACAAAACGATATGCATTTTTTAATATTTTCACTAATACCTGAGAAATTTCGGAACCCGTTCTCACTCATCCTAGTTACCGCTCTTGAAAGTTTCCCAGTAATTTTTATGTGTGCTGCTGCATACATGTGTGCTTATTCCTTTATAAACATAGTACCAAGGGTGCATGTTGAATGTCAGGGAAAATTAAATGCCAAGATCACGTAAGTTTCAACGTTCACTCAGAAACAAGCTGATCACGTCCTATTTATGAAACTGTCATTAAACCCAGTCTGATTTTAGGGCACTACAAAATGGAGTACTCCGTGCGCATGATGTGAAAATCGTTTGTAGAGACATGCAAGCCATCCTGTTAGAAATTCAGCTACTCAACTATGTCTACGCAGACGCGAATTATTTGCTTAAACTTGGTGTATTATTCATCAGCATTATGGGGATTTTCATCGGAATTCGATCATTTGATGAGAACCCTGGACTAACATTTGTGATATTGTGTTTGGCCTTTTATTCTATGGGGCTATTTATTTTAATTTTTGGGAAAATGTATAAGATACCCGAAGGTATTGACTTGTCAAAGCGTCGTTTGATCGAATTGCTCGGGAAGCGAATTTCTATTGAAACCAATGGTGCTAAAAAGACTTTGAGATCCATTCCAGCATGTGGAATAAAAGCCGGGGGATTTTATTTATTGGAACGGATGTCCACCCCAACCTTCATGGATTTTATTGTTACCCAAGTTGTTTCCTTACTGCTCACATACCCTTAACGCATAAATTGCAGAAATATATATTATTATGTATTGTTGATTTGTATATTTTCCAGGGTGGCTTGATTTAAATCACGTTGATTTAAATCGTGATTTAAATCAAGATTTAAATCGCTTGATTTTTTTCAAATAAATCACTGATTTAAATCAATAGGGACTATTCAACTTTCGCGGTTAGGTAAAATGTAATTTTACGTCTCGAAACGTTGTAAAACGTGCATTTTTGTGTTTTTATGAATTTTGGTCATGAGACCATTTTGGATTTTGGTAATTTTCAGGATAATTTTGGTACGCAACCATATTGATTATCTGTCATGCTGTCACAGTGCCATAAAATTTAGATATGAGTGAGGTTTGAAATATTGTATATTAATAGAGCCTCTGCTGGGGACAATTCTTATGTCTCACAAAAGATTCCGTCTCGTTTCGAAATCCAGGGACAAAAAGAAGTCTCCCAATCTCGTCCCGAAATAACACGGGACCCTAACAGACATCCCTAACAGAGGGTCCCTAACAGACATCCCATCAACCAATATTTCTAAAAGAGTACCATATCAAGTTACAAGATTTGATTATGAATTTTGCATTTTTTAAATGTTATACTCTTTACTTCATAAATTTTATACATAATTTAAATACAGCGTTTGGCTTCAAAGACAAAACTCAATTCGATATTGTTACAATTTACAAACAAATCTGTTGATATTTAGAATTGGCTTTTAACCAGCTTTTTTTTTCATTATTTAGTTAACTTGCTTTTGTAATTTTCTCTCAATATATTTTCCTAATTGTTCAAGTATCATTAGTACTAACAGTGTACAATATTATTAGGAAAATTTAAATCCAAAAATTTGTATGGTAATTCTATTGTAGGATAAAATTTTGAATTTAAATCAGAAAATATTGATTTAAATCAAAAAAATCCGATTTAAATCAAATTAATCCGATTATTTTGATTTTTTTCAAAAAAAATCAAAAAAATCAGCAACCCTGATATTTTCACAAGGCATACTGCTTAACAGTTGCTTCCTTGCTGATCTGTAATTTATCTTTTCATAAGCCATATTGCTCAACGGTTGAACAGGGAAATTCTCTAGAATTTATTCCTGCTGCAAACGTTACAATTATAGAGTTCGATTAGTTCTTTAATTTATAATGAATAATGCAATACGTATTTAAAATGTTATGACTAATGAATCCAGTAATTATTTTTTGTGAAACATAAGGTTGTTAACATGTATAAGTAAGTAGTAATTAGATGAGTAACAATGAAAATTGTAAATCTTCGTCGTACCTTGCGTAACTTGATTTCTTAACGTTTATTTGTTGCGTATGATATACTATATCAAAACTGTTAATTTTAATAAATATAATTTTGTAATAAAACTCATGACATATTTGTGGATTGAAATTCTGGAATGTGTAGTGCTCCTAGTTTTTAATATTCATTCAAAAAATAAAGCGAGTGTAAATTTGAATCTCAAATCCATAATACACCAAGACAAAGACGTAGACGAAAGACGGCCCACTCTTTCAACTTAGTAGAGAGGATAAATGAAAAAAGTATAACTTTTTTGGTTCAAGCAAATCATCTCTCATGCTTCTCGTGTATCCGTTATATTTGCTTAAAGGTCATACATATTTTCCAATCTTCTTATTTTTAAGGCACTCATAACGTACTGCCAATCATTTGTTACACAATCATTCTTAAACTTTAAAATTAACCTAAACTGATTGAGTTGATATCATGACCTAGAGTAATATTTATATGGTTATGATATTGGTTCTTAATTGATCGCGGCAGTTCTTGTTGATTTATTATAAATGATTTATTTCCCACGCCGCCACGCTTATAAATGGTAATGCTAAATGAGTGGTGGTCATTGGCTTATGCATGTATGTATTTGAGAGGGACAGATCTAAATACACATAATTCGAAATCGAAGATGAAGTTGAGAGGAGTGCATTTTTAAATCTTCGCTCTCTCCTACGCGCGATTTATAGGTTCGTGGGTACAGACTACCATAAAGGCAAAATGGCTTAATGGTATACCAAAGCATTATACAGTAGCAAGGGCGATGATATTGTCACGGGCAACATTTATAGCAACTTTAACCGTGACTACTTATTTATAACACAGAGCGGACAGTTTCCTATTAGATTATGCTTTGCAAAGTTTGCAAAGACAGTTAATAAATTTCAGGGACATTTTTTAAATGACAACTTCTTGATAAAGTTGGCATTGATTTTTACATGGACAACTGCAGGTTACGGTTTCGAGGGGTAAGTCTAAAGAAAATATCAAGGTCGTTGTAACTGATACTGCCGAACAAGGTGAAACAATGGGTAAAGGTGAAGGTATAACGCAAGTATCAGTAATTAAGTTTTTAATTTGACATTTTGTAATTTGCTGGATTTTTAATTATTATAAAAACAAATTGAAGTAAAAAAATCCTTACTGGCTTTCTTCATACTAGAATTTGACGGTGAGATGACATTTTTAAATTTTCCCTCTGTCTCTCCTAAACCCGCTTTATTGGTTCGTGAGTAAATATGGCAAATTGTGTATTTAAAGAAGTTCTGTAATGTTAGATTATAATCATACGAAAATGTATTTCAGAAGCAAACGTCATTATTTTAAAAAAATCGATTTGATTTTGTGTGTTTTGACAATAGAATTTTAATACTGGTGGATCAAGCCACTAGACTGCGTCGGTGTTGTTATTGGGAAATGGGGGTTAACCACTGGCGCAGGCGGTGGCTTGATCTGCTATCTGAAAGCAAAATTTGACGATGAAGTCAAATCTTCGCTCTCCCTCTGTAAGGCTAAAAACTCCTATCGGTTTACGATTGCGAGTAGCAATTACCTTAAAGGCCCAATCGAAAAAAATCTTATTCAAATACTACACGAAGTTAAGTTTGTTTCTGATGATAACTGTTTAGTGAATTCCAAGGTTAGTGCTATTCCCTATGTTCGCAACTGCTTTGCTGAAATGGAGGAATGTAGGAATGCATTAGGAATAAGCACTGAAGATATGATTTCTTGGAGGATTTTAATTTCAAAGTCAAAAACTAAAATAAAAATTACTAAAATGATGCGAGATAAATTAAGAAAACAACAATACGACGAATGGTGCAGTAAACTACATCGTGGTGCTGGAGTTGTGACGTACCAAGAATGTACTTTTGGAAATAAGCTTATTTTACATAAGCAAGGCCTTACTGGTTCTGAATGGATTTCAGTATTGAAAATGTCAACTAATGTTTTCCCTGTAAGAGATCTTCCCGGTAGGAGTCAGGACGGTTCCCGATGCAGACATAATGGATGCTTTCGGAGAGAAACCCTTGCGCACGTCCTTGGTTCCTGTGATAAGGGCAGTCTTTTACGCAACAACAGGCATAATGATATTAGGTCAATAATTGCAAAATATCTGAGAGACAGCAAGCAATGGATGGTGGTCGAAGAAGTACATTGTATTGGAGAGAATGATTCTACTAGACGAATTGACATTTTATGTTTTAATGAAGTAACCAAAGTAGGTTACATAATAGACCCAACTGTTAGATGGGAAAAAGATAGAAATCAACCAATGGAAGTGGATCATGAAAAGAAGCAGATTTATCAACCTTGTGTTCCTTTCTTTAAGCAGAAATACAATTTGAAAACTATTGAAGTTATTGGACTATTAATTGGAGCTCGTGGAACTATTTTTGAACATTTTGAACAATTTAGACAACGATTTAATTTATCTAAACACCTTATAAACGATGTAATTATTACCACAATTCGTGGATCTTACAGGATAGCATTTCATCACTTGTACAATTAGTATGTTTATAACCAAGTTTATAACAAATATTTTTTGTGTTAAAAATGTTTGACATTATTATGTACTGTGTCGTAAGGCAAATACTATTGTGGTATCAGTGAAATAAATTATTTCTTTCTCTCTCTTTAATGTTGATGGGCTACCGATTTTTAAAAAATCAAGTGAGCAATTTTGGCCAATTCTGGGTTCCGTCATTTCGTCCGGAACGAGGCCGTTTGTTATCGGGCTATATGCTGGGAAATCTAAGCCGGACAGTTCCAATGAATTGCTTCAACAGTTTATAAGCGAGCTACTAAATCTTTTAAGAAATGGCATTATACACGAAACCAGAAAATACACGGTCGAAGTGAACTGTTTTTGTTGTGACGATCCTGCTAAAGCTTATATTAGTTGCATTAAAAATCACAATGCTTATTACGCCTGCAATAAATGTTTAATTAAAGGTGTGTATCACGAAAACAAAGTTGTGTACATCGAAACAGGTTGTGATTTACGGAGCGATTCCAGTTTTCGCGAAACAATTCAGCCCCCACATCACACTGGTGTATCAGAATTAGAGCGTTTGCCAATAGATCTCGTTAACTGTATACCGTTTGATTCAATGCATCTAATCTATCTTGGAGTGATGAGGAAATTATTGAATCTTTGGATAAAAGGCAAACCCGCGGCGTATAAAATGTAATTTCAGTGCACTTGTGCTCTCTGGCTTCATTTATTCCGAAACATTTTGCAAGAAAACCGAGAAGCTTAAAAGAAATTGATAGGTGGAAAGCCACCGAATTTCGGCAAATACTACTCGACACCGGGCCCGTGGTACTAAAAGAAGTTTTGAAACCAGAATTTTCTTTGTCTCCATGTTGCAGTCAGAATTTTAGCAAGCCAAGATACGTTTCTGAAATTTAATTATTGCGCCCACCAGCTGTTAATATTTTTTGTACAAGAGTTGGACGTTTGTACGGAACTGGAAACATGACCTATAACATTCATGGATTAAGTCACATCGCTCAAGATTGCCGAAACTTGGGTTGTTTAGACTCGTTTAGTGCATTTAAGTTTGAAAGTTACTTAGGCTACTTGAAATCCCTTTTAAAGAAACCAAATTCTCCGTTGCAGCAAATTCATCGTCGAATTTTGGAAGCACAAAATATGGCGTATCGTGAAACCCAAATTATTTGTCTGAAACGAAGTAACTGTATTTTACCATCTGGGGCATATTCGCCGCAATCTAGTAACTTCATTTTTAATGGTTTAGAAATTACAAACAAAATTGGTAACAATGTGTGTTTGTTAAAAGACAATTCCATTATTTTAATACATGGCTGTGCAAAATGTGTCAGTGGTAAAGACATTGTAGTTGGTCAAAGGTTCCTCAAGTCTGTCCCTTTTTATAACTACCCTTGTGACTCCAACAAAATTAATATTTCAAAGGTGTCTCAGCTTTGCAGATATGCCTTTTGGAGCGTCAAAGAATTAATGTGTAATTGTGTAGCCATTCCTTTGAGAACCGATTTCATTATTTTTCCAGTTCTATAAAGCCAGAACCATGGAGGAATGTGACAAAGATATAGATTTTACCGTAGTGCATTTTATAGAAACTAATGAGGTTGAGTTAGTTCCAACCAAGTGGATAAAACAGGAATCGAAAGAACTTTGTTGTTTTTGGCCAGAATTCAGAAATGTTGCAAAGATTAATGCTGCTATCAAGGGGCTCAAATCTCCAGGAAAATCAGACTGGAAAACTTATTCGGCTCGGGTGATGCACCAATTCCGTAAGCTAACCTAATTATTATACAACGTATATGTCCGCTAATATTGGGGATAAGATCTTGTAATTACATACAATAATTTAAACGTTTTTATAAGGGTATTTCGAAGAGGGGAAGCAAAATATTGGCCATTTTGAAGAGTTTTCGGAGTTAAATGGGAATGAAACCAGGTCTGCCAAACAAAAGAGTCGAACTGGCCGAGTAGTTACAAAACGGAAACTTGAATTTGTTGACGAATCGAGTGATGAAGATGCTGCAAAGATACCCACGAAGTTCCAACTTGGGCCTGCAAATCCGCCAGCGTTTCCAGTAGTGGATATCACAAGTGGCAATATGGAGGAAACGATCTCCACAGGGAACATTTTGAAGCCGATTCAGCCCACTCCCAGCAGATCAAGTGGTATCAGCGGAATAAAAAACATTCACGGACGTAGGGCTTCCCCATTATCTCAACCAGCTGAACCTGAAAATATGCCGACCAATTTTGTGTCTCTTTTTGCAGGTGACGTTTGATATGAACTTGTCGTTTACATGAGTTTTTACTAATTTTACTCTGTATGCATATGCACAAACGTTTGGGAATCCGAAATGATTCGAATTTGTTACAGATTTTCAGAAGGACGTGTTTATTCGGCTCGCAACAATTCAGGCTACGCAAAACACAATGCAGACGGCTTTATTCAGTTTGGTCAATAACGCTCGTATTCAAAACACTAACTGCAATCCACAACCACAAAATCAAATTGCATTTAACTTTCCATTTAAAACAAAGGAAGGCTTAATGGATTTTGACCTCAAACTAAAAAATGAGAACGCTTTTAAGCAAGCTGCTGTAAGTGTTGAATTACATATTAATTAATTAGACAATTAGCTTACTTTTCATTTAATTCAGTTGTGCAAAATTTGAATATTTATTTGTAATTTTTGTATGCAGCGCTCATATTTGGGGTCCTTAGGTGGTTCGGATCTTACTGAAATTGTGTATAAGGTTTTGAAGGAATTACTGACTTACCCATTAGCGTACCACTACAACTATATTGGTGTCAGGGGCAAATCGAATTTTTCTGTTCTGGAAATAAACGACGTAATTTTTGGTTCGAATTTTATTGCGACTCTCAGTATATTAATGTGATGAATAATCAAGAAATGGTTCGTAAAATGAACAGATTTCAACAAAGTTAAAACCCGTAGTAAAAGTTTATTCAGGAGTGAATTGGGCAGAGTAACCTCCTCAAGAGACAAAATTCAAGTGTATTGAAAAGAGAAAGGGCCTTTGCATTTATGGCAAAAGGCCGAGTAACAAAAGTGAAAGGGACGGTCAGGTCCAGTACAATATTTGGGATTGCCTGCTATGACTCATGGCATATAAAAAGGCTAAGCCCTAATTCCAGGAACTGGGCTTAGTCATACCTTTAGGTTTAGAAAGGGTATTCCAGTACACATTACTGGGGCCATACAGGTATTACATGACACGTGTAAATAGGGGATATGACATACAGTACACATACAATAGGGGGTATGACATACAATACTCATACAATAGGGGGTATGACATACATTACTCATACAATAGGGGGTATGCCATACAGTACTCATACAATAGGGGGTATGACATACAATACTCATACAATAGGGGGTATGACATACAATACTCATACAATAGGGGGTATGACATACAATACTCATACAATAGGGGGTATGACATACAATACTCATACAATAGGGGGTATGACATACAATACTCATACAATAGGGGGTATGACATACATGTAATATCAGTTATACAATAAATGAGTAATAGCATAAATAAGAGTACAAGACATGATCATAATCAATATGTCATTACAATTAGTTAAAATGCCCAAATTATAAATATAATTTAGTAAACTAAAAATTGACAATTTTTAGATGTTGTCAGGTCAAACCCCAGAACAGCTTCTGAAACCAGAATTTCAGTACGCAACAAAATTAAATCGTGGCTGCAGCACGCTGGTGATAAGCTCACCAAATCTGAAAGGGTCACGCTAATGGCAGAAGTATGTACATGTAAACTATTCCATACTTTTAGATGTGGATTTTGAACTTTTGGATTTGATTTTTACAATAATATTGCCAGTTTCTATTCAGATTTTAAAATTTCTACATTTAATTTCATTTTTCAGATACGGGACGATGAAAATGGTCTTTTATTGGACTAGTGTAAGCTTTCGGACGAATTCAGCTCGAGAATTATTTTTGATCTTTTGAAAAGTTGTCATTTTTTTAAAGGTTTTTTAAAAATTGTGGTTCGTGTATTGGTTTTTTGGTTCCTTGAGATAATTCATGCTTCCTGTTTTTGTTATTATACTCAACTGAATGCGCATACTCCAAATTAAATTGTTCACAAATCATATGCAATGAGTTTTGAAGTACTGTGAAATTGCATGCTCATGCATTGGATTGTATCGTTTAAATTTGTTTAAATGTGGAATTGTTCCACTAAATAATTTTTTTATTAAATGCGTATTCTTCTTTTTATTGCAAAATGTTAAATTTTAAGTATGTAATGATGGTACTAAATGTATTAGCGTACATAATAGACGATTGCATCATTGCGCAAATGAATATATCTTAATAAGATGAAATCGAGAAACATTTGCGAATCTTAAACGGAATGATTACGCGGACAAACGGATTACTTGAAGATGTCGTCAGTTCACTTCAAAGACAAATCCATGAAATCTTGAAGACACCGAGTTTTCGTGGTTACGACCACTTCACGACATCTTTAAGTGTCATTTGTGCTAACTGGGTACCTATATATAAGGGAGCATTGGAATAGTACGTATACTCAATACTGCTAAAACTGGATTATATTGTGTGCATAGACTTAAGTATTGTATAAATGGGAACTGGAACTGCATGTTCCCACCTCCTAAAACCGAAATCCAGTATTAGTACTTCTCTTATAATGACAACGTACTCAGTTGGTTAATTAAATATTATACTGCACTAAACTAATGTCTGAAACATATAGCCTTCAGGATTTACCGTCATTGCAACGGTATTCTACCTACAGCCTACATTACGTATCTATATAGTTTTCACGTAATAGCCTATTTATAAGCCTAGACTCCCATTCTGCCTACTGACACTTATTAGAATTTTTGGAATTTCTTTGTCAAATTTTAGAAGTTGATTTGTGATGAGCCCAGATGACAAGCGGGACTGTATACGTTGTGAGAGTGAAAATGAATGCTAATTGTGGAAAATGCCTTTTGAGCTGAACTTGGGTGGTTGTATATGACTGCCTTTGGATGGGTAACATGAGAAACTGGGTCACAGTGGGTTTAAGCCGAAAAGAAGACTGGCTTCAAAAGGCTAAAAAATAGAACGCTTAACATTTAGGAATTAGTCATGGCATTATCTTTAGCGAATAACTAAATACAAAGGAGTGCCTTTCTTGACATTTCCTTAATTTAAATAAAAGATAAAATATTACTTGCGAGGACAGGTCGCATCTAAGAACATATCGGAGCTGGACAGGGCTTACAATACTTATAAAATGTAAATAGTGTTTACTGGAAGGTAAACAATTTGTATTTATCTTCGTTATTTTCCTTAACTAGTTTTTCCCACGAGGTAAGTTTACAAGCATCCTGTAAAAGCGAAACCGAACTTATGTATGTCAAATGTGGCTATACTTTATATCAGCATTGTGAAAGTCATGGTGGACATGTCCGTTGTGCTAGTTAGGGACTACTACAAGTGTAATTGGAGAAATTGCAAAAATGACCAGTTTTGCGGAGATCCATATCGAAGCTGTACAACAGATTTTCACTGTCTCATCATTCTGGCATAGAAAGCTCTGATTATTTGTAGACACAAAGGAATTGTAAAATTTCGAGACAAAAATTTTAAAATTTCTATAATAGAATTCATTTTTTTGGTTTACGTGGTTAATTTTATTAAACAAGCTAAATTATATAGCTTATAGCTATATACAAGCTTTCTTCATGAAACAGACTGTCAACCTCAGGCACTAACAAGCAAGTGATAGATTTTTTTTTGCAAATTGAGGAAAATAATTTTTTTTAAATCAATTTTCTAAGAATAAACTTTTGTAAGAATAAGTTATAATTCTCTGAATTAAAGGATTCCATGCAACGTCTAATATAAAAAACAAATCTACACTTTGGAAATTTTGTCTGATGAATTGTGTATGAAGAAACACAACGCCGTTATGAATGATCGTTTATTTCTCATCGGGTTTATTAATAAGCAACATCGTGATTTAGCATATGATTTTTTTGCTAGTACTGTAACAATGAATACCCTCCAAATCTATGCAAATTGCTAGCACATTCATCTTAAATCATACATATTAAACTGTAGTCCTGGAGCACAAATGTATGAACAAAATCATCTACAAACACTGTTACGTATATTCAAAGTTACGATGTAGCATTACGTGAGATTAACCTTTCAGTAATTTCTTGTAAAGTGTACCCACTGAAAAATACAAACTCGTATTTAACTTACGGACAACAATATTTGTAATTACATTAATCTATTCATGTTTATTCCTAGAAAGATGTGATGGTCATTTTTTGGACCACATATCATAATAGTATTTTTTTTGACGGTTCTAATTTCCGTCCACTTGAAGCTTTCTTATTGACCAAACCTTATACAGTGAATTGTTACCTCATCAGACAATGGTACCAAAGAGTCCACTAGAACCACCTGAAAATTGGACAAAACTAAAATCTCTATGTATATGTAATTAGTTACCAACTTCAAACTAAAGTTACGATTTCTCAATAGAAGATGAAGGAAACAGACGAAATATTTCGTTCAGTCAATACAATTTATTTATATATATGTATATAGACTTTATTGACACTGCTTCTCAACAGAAGTAGCCATACATTGACTCATTGTCAGTATACTATTTCCTAGTGTATTATACTTGATAGTATAATGTGTTATGAATTTCTATATAAATGATTATTACATATTAAAGCACCACTTTTTAATAACTGAGGTGTCATTTACTAATAAATAATAATCATGGGCCCACAGGGGCGCATTTTATTCTTGCACTTGTGATAAACTGAAGTTTCATTTGCACATATGAATGTAATTATTATTACAGTTGCGACAGTGTCGCTTTTCTCTCGTCACAATGTTCTACAAATGCAATAGATAGTTAAGTTTTTGAATTATTAATTTTCCCATGGTGTTTTATTATCAATTATTTCAATTTCTTCCGAATAATTACGCTTCCTTTGCCGTTCATTAAAAAAATAAATTGTCATGCTATTACTAAACCTTCTGCTGCAAATTCTGATTGGTAATTGGTAGCCACATGTGTTTGTGAAAATGATGGGAAAACGTTAAACATTATTTGTGAGGGATAATTATTTTTCAATCACGCGTATTCAGTCAGTTAGTTATTAACTTGTTTTGTAACTTTATTAAGTAAAGATATCCAGTGGAAATACGTCCTCAGGATGTCTCATACGGTCTTTAACCAGTCTACTATGACACGTTTTTAACCAGTGGTTGTAATTGTACAGCAAATTTCTGAATCAACGTTTTTGCAAACCGAATATAACTGTTGTTAAATAAGATCCGAAACTTATTTCAAAAAAATTTCTTTTGTATTTGTGGTAGAACAGTTACGAAAAGAAAAATAACAATGAGAAACATCTTCTAAAACTTTAAAGATGTTATCCCCAGAAGATTTGTATTTCAATTACAAAGCACTTGACATAATTGCTCATTTAAATTTTCTTCCCATTTGTTTTGATGGGAAAACAGGTGTTTTGCGATTTCAATTCTGTGCAAGTAAATTAAGGAATTACAAAATGAAAAAGGCGCTACACATCATGATAGTGATGCAAAAACTTTATTATCTCTGCCAGTCATTTATTAGCCCACACCTGTTTAAATTTGATGAGCGGATTGTAAACGTAATGTACTGTTGCGTCCTTACCATTGGAGTGTATGCACATCACTTTGTATTTTACCTAAAAGGAAACGAAAATGCCTGCATCATTACGTTGGCGCACAAAAAGAAAAAGTTCGCGTCGTTAGAGCAGGGTAAGAATTAATTGTCTAGATAAGTAGTAACTAAGGTAAATCCTCCAAATTGTCCGGATTGTTATTTTGTTTTTAGTTCGTCTTGAGATTTTTCTGTTGGAAATACTTGAAATTCGACTAGGATTTCGTTCAGGACAATTTTTTACGGTGTTTAAAATTCAATTTGTGTCAGAATTGATGCAACCCTATATTTTGCATTGCCATTTTGTTTGATGATGTTGATTCAATGATCTGTTTTGATGCATGCTTTTATTTGAACACACTTGTCGCAGAAACTCAAAAATGGACTACGGCATTTCGTTCCCTACGAAAGCACTCTTTACTCGAGCACGTGATTATAGCTGCACCAATTGGCTTTGCAACATTGTTTCTACAAACGATCGGGTTATTCGCGTGGCAAAACGATATGCATTTTTTAATTTTTTCATTAATACCTAAAACATTTTGGAACCCGTTGTCACTTTTCGTAGCTACATCTCTTGAAGGTTTTCTCGTAGTTTTTACAGGGGCTGCTGCATATTTGTGTTTTTATTCCTTTTTAAACATAGTACCAAGAGTCCATGATGAATGTCTGGGTGAAATCATGGAGAAAATCACGTAAGTTATAACTTGTGCTCACGAATACATTTAGCGGTGATCATGTCCTATAAATGACGGTGTTATTGAACCAAGTAAACGACGACCAAAATAAATTTGGAGCCTGATTTTAGGGCACTACAAAATGGAGGACTCTGTGCGCATGCTGTGAAAATTGTTTGCAGAGACATGCATGCCATCCAGTTAGAAATTCAGCTACTCAACTATGTCTACGCAGACGCGAATTATTTGCTTAAGCTTGGTATATTATTCATCAGCATTATGGGGATTTTCATCGGAATTCGATCATTCGGTGAAAACCCTGCATTAACATTTGTGATATTGTGTTTCGCCCTTTACTCGATGGGGCTATTTATTTTAATTTTTGGGAAAATGTATAAGATACCCGAAGGTATTGATTCGTCCAAGCGTCGTTTAATTAAATTGCTCGGGAAGCGAATTTCTATTGAAATTAATGGTGCTAAAAAGAATATGAGATCCATTCCAGCATGTGGAATAAAAGCCGGGGGATTTTATGCATTGGACCGGATGTCCACCCCAACCTTCATGGATTTTATTGTTACCCAAGTTGTTTCCTTACTGCTCACATACCCTTAACGCATGCATTGCAGAAACCTATATTATTATATATTGTTGATCTATAATGATCAACAATATATCCTGCTGTAAACGTTACAATTACAGAGTTCGAACGGTTATTTAATTATGAATAATGCAAATAGGTATTTAAAATGTTATGTCTAATGAATCAAGTAATTATTTGTTGTGATACATAAGATTGTTAGCATGTATAAGTATAATTAGTAAAGGAACTATGAAATATATAAATCTTCGTGGTATCATGCGAACCTTGATTTCGTAACGTGTACTTGTTGCGTATGATACTATATGAAAATTGTTAATTTTAATAAATAGATTTTTTAAATAAAACTCATGACATATTTGGGGTTGAAATGATTGTCAATCCAATAAAGGATTTTTCGTCAATATAGAATTGAAATGATCATTTAATACCTCACTGTTGTTTTCAATTTTTATACTTCCAGGGATTTGCACTCTAGTGAGTTTAAGGAAATAATTGAAAAAAGTACGACTTTTGGGGTTCAAAAAAATCATTTCGCATTCTCGTGGTGTGTATCCGTTATTTTTACCTCAATGTCATACACATTTTTCAATCCTCTTATTTTTAAGTCATTCATAATGTACTGCCAATCATTTGTTACACAATCATCCTTAAACTTTAAAATTAATCTAAGCTGATTGAATTGATATTACTGACGTCATTTGGAGGAAAAATTAATTGTAGGCTGGCTTTTCGTTATTCCTGGCAGTTTTAAAACTTTTTTGAGTTCATAAAGTGCTTGCATCAGTTCTGTTTTATTGAATGAGTTTGCCGCCATCTTGGTGACAACCAGCTCATGCTTTTTGGGGGTGAATTACCTGGAGCAACTCAATGGTGCTTCAGGGTTTCCCTTTTTTCAGTGTGAATGTTTTCCAATAATCGTATCGCCAGCCGTGCATTCCCCTTGTCTTGACATTACGTAGGATGCGCAAGTCGATCTTTTGTTTCTTCGCCTGGGACCTGTATGTTTAGTTTTGTTTCTACTTTGATCATCCGAACTATTTACACTTTCATTATTATTCAAATTATTGACTCTGAATGAAGGATGTTTCGGGTTATCAGAAAGCTTTCTCTTGGCTGAATATGCTCTTCTCAAGTTCACACTGACCGGGGCCACTCTAGGGTTTCTATTTTCTCAAACTCACATTTACTGGGTATTGATCGGGCAGAAATTTGCCTTTTTAAAAAGTTATACAGACTTCTGGCAAAGTTTATGACATGCTTAATTCAGTTATCTACTCCAAAAACTGGTTCCAATTCAAACTTTTGTAGCTCCTGTTCTTCATCAAGCGAATCAGAATCTAGCGAATCATCAATCAATCAATCCCAATTAATTTGACCTTTTTAAAAGGGTTAGTACAAGGCATTCTGGTGGTTTTGGTTCTTAATCTCAGGAAAATTTATTAATCGTAGTTTATTTTGTGCTTCTTCATCTGCTATATCCAAATACCCCCCCCCCGGCCTCAATATATAGAATCCATCTCGGTTCACTCACTAGATTTTATATAGCTATTAAGTAATAGTTTTACGTTGAACCTTCCACATTCTTGATTACGAAACCAAAATAAATCTTGTGGTTGCGCCATCTCTTTTTAAAGAATAGGCTATCGCAACCTCAACGAAAGCTACCGATGTCTTGCATGTGACCAGTGCTCGGACTGGGTACAGAAACCGTGTACTCGTACCCCTACCCGTACCCGAATATCGGGTACGACGAAATGCTGTACCTATACCCGAACCCAAGTACCCGGGTAATGTTTTTCAGTACCCGTACCCGTACTTGAAACTGTACCTGTAGTACCCGTACCCACAATTTACCCGCACCCATAATGTACCCAAAACCTGTACCCATACCCGAGTACCTATTGTTTGTACCCGGGTATTACTCGGGTACTGAAGAGTTGGCTTATTAAAAATGTTCTACGATATTTGCCTGCCTCGTTGAAAACGCCCGCAAATTGCCAACAATGCCCATTTTGTTCACTTTTTGCCCACTAATGATAATGCCCAGAATTTTAGGGATTTTACCTATAGTCATTAAAAAATCTTTTAAATATACTTGTGGTTTATTTTTAACAAACAACAAGAAATTCAAATGTTAGTACACCAAAATAATAACCAGATGGATGAAATGAAGTACGTTCTCGCAAATAAGTTATTGAATTTTAATTAATAAGAAGAATAAACAATTTGAACGAATTCTTTCATACCAAAATCTTCATAATTGAAAATTTAATGTTCAACTTCGAAAACATCAAAATTGTTTGTTTGAATCTAAAGAAATGTTTTCAAAAATATTTTAGCGCAAGTCCGTAGGAGATTATAAGAGACTTTTCAGGGAGCTTCTGTGTAGTTCTCGACATTTAGAATTCTGGGTATTACTAACAGCACGCAAGGTTAGTGAAGCAGGAAGAACCCATTGGAACAACAAGTCAATTCTACGAAATGGGGCAATCAGAGAAGACAGTTTCCAAAAATGGAAGCCCACCAAGTGTAATAAAGTTAAGGAACAATGTAATTGACTGATAAAATGTGAATAAACAGAATCTACACACAGAACCGTTATTACTCCGTTCTATTAGCGAACCAGGCATCATAACATCTTGTCTATCGCGAACAGGGAATGGAACGCCCGAACCGGGATACATCTAAGTCCCTGGTCTTCACCCGGAGGTCAGGGCGGATGTAATAATATTGTGGTTTGAGGGAGTAAATTAGGAGGCAAGATTGTATATTTTATTTCCTGGCTGAAACGGCAATGTTTAACCAAGACAGGCGAAATTAATCTCAAATGTAGTCCCATGAGAGCTTTGAAATACAAGCACAGATGCCTCTGCTATTAACATCAAAATTATGAACAATAATCAGAGGGACTGAAATCCAAATATGGTCTGCAAGGAATGATATTGTCCAAAATGTCATAAATATTCACTGCAATAAATGCCCAAAGTGTCATAAATGCCCTGAATTAAAAATTCACAAAAAGTCCTGAATACCCTGGATTGAAAGTGCCTTGGCATTTTCAAATTGCCGACCCTGGGTACTTGTAGCAATAAGAAACGGATCTGGCAAGAAAATAACAAACATACATATAGTCGCTGAAGAGGCAAAATTGAATACATGAATTTTTGATTAAAATCAAAATGGTCTACATGCAGTTTTACTAAATGGAAAATGGAATAGATGCATCAAGTTTTAAAAGCAATATGGTCTCCTTACACTTTCGTCTAAAAGCAAAATGGCCTACATAAAATTTCGCTTTAAAGCAAAATGGTCTACATACAATTTCGCTTTAAAGCAGAATGGCCATTATGAAAGTATACACGCATGTAGACCATTTTGCTTTTAGTGAAAACTGCATGTAGTTCATTTTTATTTCAGGAAAGCTTGCAACTATTCCGTTTTGCCTTTAAGGAAAAAGGCATGTAGCTTTAACCATTTTGCTTCTAGTCGAAATTGCAATTAGTCCATTTTGCCTCTTCAGCGACGATATATTCATTCTTTAAGTAAATAACACACCTATCATAAAAATGTGAAGCATCATAGGTGATTCTGGATGCTAAATCGTTTAGAACGAAGGTTGTAAATCATTTTAGTCTCAATGCATTCCTTTGGAATGCCATCCCGCAAGGGTGGGGTCAAAATAGCTACCCGTTCCCAATTATTTGAACAATGCTTTCCACCAATCAGCGTTTATTCCTTGCCAACTTCTATTGTGATATTAATAAATAATATCATGATGATTAATATGATATTAATAATGATGAAATAAACTCCTTGGATTGATACTTTTACACTCACGGTAATGTTTTTCAAATTAATCGGCAAGCACATAGTTCAACCAAATGATCTGGTGTGGCCCTTACACAGAAATTATCCTATTGGCCTGGTCGAAAATATTAGAATATATTCTCTGGTTTGGAATTTTGGAACAGATTCACTGGTCCGGGATAAATTTGGAACAGACCATTTCAAATGGTCCAAACGTTTTGACCAGTTCGGACCACACCAAATATTTTGATCAGGAACAATTCTGGAACCTTAAAGACGCCTCCATATTTGAACAACACTGTGTAAGCCAATTAACTATTAATGAATAATGCCAAAGTACGTTTTGTGAAGAATACCATCATATTGTAGATATTACTTACGGATTTTTGTTCCTATTTTTTTTGTTTATTTCATAGAGATTGTATATGCTTTCACGCATGACCCATTATAACATTAAGCTATAGCATATGGCTAAAGAGATACCAACCTTAACGTCGTCTCAAATATCTCAAAATAATCGACCTTTAATATTCATAACAACATCACATGTGTCATATCAAGAATAACCTTTTATAGTAACGTGTGAAATGGAACCATGCATGGGAATGTATTTGTCGTCTTTTATTTCATTATTATTACTGAAAGTTGCTCAAACCCACTATAGTGTGTGTTAACCTCCCCAGAAAGTTTCTTTTGCAAGGAGATGATACGAAACAAAAAGAGCAAACCTCTCGTCTTCCCTTGGGCACCTCCCTTGTCGCTAAAAGTTTTAAAATGATTAAACTTACGTAGAATAAAAGTGTAATTTATGTAGTTTTCACACGATTAGACAAAGCTGATCAAAACACTACCACGGAAGATAAATATGAAAACCTGTCAGAATACGTGTGACCATATGTACACGTGTTCTCCATCACAGCATGGAATGTCTTTCCATGACTTTAGCAGGGATTTTGTACAGCACAGAAAGGTTCCGTTCCTTCGTTTATTTGCTTTGGGTGGGAAAATCAACGATAGTGGATACGTTGTTGCGTATACTGCACTTTCCACCTAAATTTGTGTTTGTATCATAACGTAACATGTATGTATGTTCGTAATTAGTCATAAAGTTAGTAATAATTACTTTGTAATTTATAGAAAAACTGCAATAATTTCAATGACGCGGTTTACGTAGCAAGAAAATAATGATTTGCGCATCATGGGGCATTAAATTCGGCTTTCCATTTTTAGGAGTATTTTCTCAATGTACTGGAATATTATACATGGCATTTCTAGACTTTGAGACCTTCTTTTGACATATGTCTACTTGCTCATGAGTGAGTTACTCGCGGGGATGGAAAAAGTTTGTGAACCTCGTGCATAAAATGATCATCAAATTATTCCCAATTTTGGAAATTGTTTTACCAAATTTGGATAAAGTTCTCTGCCCATATGCATGCCCAATTTTAAAGCACATGCCCAATTTAGAAAATTGTTTTACCCAATTTGACCAAAGGTCTTTGCCTTATACATGCCCAATCTCTACGTACATGTCCACTTTTGAAAAAACTTGCCTACCCATATATGTACATACATATGTACGTGCCCGAACTATGAGTGCGTGGCTACTTTAGGAAAACTTTGGTTCATGCCCACTTTGGAACTTTTTCCATCCCCGCTCTGTAGGTGACTATTTTTATACTTCAATACTTTTATATAGTCCAGTACTTATTATACTGTTACACATATATCGTAATATCTTGCTGTTGCAATGCCTTTTGAGTTTAATATTTATTTATTTACTTCTCAGCCTTGGCATTTGTACTCCTTATTGGAACGCTAAACAGTTAGAAGGATGAAGTTTTAACTGGTACTGTATTTTGCTTCCCCATATGAATTCGGGGGAATTTAAAGTTTTCTCACATTAATGTTAAAAAATGTGTTCAGAAATTGGATTTTAGAATTTGTTTCCATGAATTGTTTTCCTAAAGGATTTGTTCAAACATTGAAACAAAAAACAAACCCTTCGTGGCTTTTTCCTACCATAGAACCATCGTATAGATTGTTGGAATATTTGTCGAGACGTTCATTGTTCATATTTTTGAATATCCCCAAAATTTACTACCACATAATTTTTGTTGCTTTGAGATTAATTTTTTTTAAACGAGGTCTTAACTATAGCCACTCGTAACTTGAGAGCGGCCAACCATTACAATCAGACGATTTCTTCCAAAAAAAATGTAAATTTTTTATTGCATAATTCGAACACCTCCCAAAATTCTACTAGGATTTCCAAAATTCGCTCGAAACAATTTTAGGATTTAAAGCAGTTTAAAGATGTCTCGCTCGTGGCACATTTTATTTTCACAAGTCTTTAGCACAATGTATCTTGTTGGTTTATTTAAATTTTAACTATCTGTGTCCTAAGGTGTACTGGAATCGTACGTCTACTCATCACCACAACTGCTCAAACTAGTATCGTCTTCATAGAGTTAAGCATTGTGTAAACGGGAGCTGGAACTACATGTTCCGGCTTCCGACCCTTTATAACCGAAATATCGTATTAGTACTTCCTTATAGCGATGGTGCACTCTGTTGGTAAATTCAATATGATATTGAACTAAATTAATGTGTGAAACATATAGCGTTCTGGAATTAACGTTTTTGCAAAGGTATTCAACCTATAGCCTACAATGTATTTATAGTTTTCACATAATAGTATATTTGTAAGCCTAGAATCAAATTCTGAATGTTGGCACTTATTAGAATTTTTGGAATTTCTTTGACTTTACCACTATACTAATATTCCATGGATCCAGCTCAATAAATTTGTGTAAAACGGTCAAGAAATTTGAATAAAATCTGGATTTTTTTCAAAAAGGTAAAATTTTGGAAGTTGAGTTGAAAATTTCTTTATTTGTGTTAACCAGTTTTTCCAATTGGGTAAGTTCACGCAAGCATCCTTTAAAGGGGAAACTGAACTTACGACAAATGTGGCCATTCTTGATTTCAGCATAATTGTGTTGGTGATTGTGTGAAGTGGTAGTTGGGGGTTATTTCCCGTGTAATTGGAGTTATTGCAAAAATAACTTGTTTTTGGGAGATCCAGAATATATTCGATGCTACACAACAAATTTTGACAAGACGTCTCATGATTCTGGTATAGCAACATTGCAAGCTCTGATAATTTGTAGATTTCGAGGTATTTTGAGATTTCGAAACAAAAATTGTAAAACGTCTACATTTTGGAAATTCTGTCTGATGAATTGTATACCAAGAAGCACAACGCCGTTGTAAATGATTGTTAATATCTCATTGGACTTATTAACCAACACATCGTGATTTAGCATATGATGTATCCTTCAAAACTATGCAAATCGCTAGGCTATAGCATTCCTCTTATATCATACTTTTGTGCACTTTAGTCCTGGAGCACAAATGTATGAACAAAATAACTTGGGAATTGTGTTATGTACATATATTCAAAGGCACAATGTAGTAGTAGGTATGGTTAGTGTTACAGTAAATAGTTATGACGTGTAGCTGTTGAGAGGTACAAATTCGTATTGTCATACGGACTATAGCTCCTTATCGAGTTCGAGTATACCGGCGAGTATCGAGTACGAGTACGAGTTCGAGTCGAGTACGGTCAAATTTTTGTGAATACTCGATACTTGAAATGGGTTTCGAGTACGGGTAACGATTTTTCACATACTTACGAGTACGAGTATCAAACGAGTACGAGTCCAATAAAAATACTCATAAGGGTTATCGAGTTCGAGTTCGAGTACCACATGCTCAATATACGAGTACGCGTACACGTGCACACAAGTGTTGCAAACTTTTGAATTTCCAGTAAAGAGACGAAGGCGCTAATATGAAATTGTCACAAAAAATCGTTGTATCCACCAGTCACGACTCTCAGGTTTCAAAGTATAATCTCTCTCCATTTAGTACATTACTATTGAAGTTAAAACAATTAGTTAATTCTAATGGCTGAACATATTAACACAAACTCTTCGACAGGCGTAGTTAAATTGATTGAAAATTTACAGAGACACTTTACCAACTGCATGTTCAATTTAAAATTTTGGGGGAATTATTTGTGAGAAATTAAATGAATCTAAAAAAAATCACTGTTCAATTGTGGTCTTGTTATTATTAAATACTCGAGTATGAAGACTCGAGTCACGGCACGAGTACGAGTACGGGATTTCGGTATTTACAGCTCCGTACTCGCGAGTATGAAACAAGTTCGGGTTCTGAACTGGAACTCGGTCGCTTATTTAAAGTATTTTCCTGAGTACTCGTATATGTGGCGAGTACGAGTACCTTGGATTGGAGTCCATACTCGATGCTTCGATTTCGAGTACGAGTTCGAGTACGGTTCCGCAAGGTAATCACTCAATAAGGAGCTATAATACGGACAACAATAATATTTGTAATAATTACATATATGTACATTTTTATAGGCAGATGGAGCGCTCAGTTTTTTAACATCCCAACACCAATCTCTTGAATTCAATTTCACTTTATTTACAAATATTATAAAGAATAGTTCAACATTTACTTTTTTTTAACCAGTTTGATAGGCGGTTCAGTAAATGTTGATGAAATTTCAAGTGATCGAATCTAAAAATATTTTCTGAAATACAAACGTCATTCATTTCTTTCGGCACACAACGTTTGTTTGATTTAGATAACTGGCCGTTCAAGCTTTCGACCTTCGGGGAACAAGAAGTATTTATAAATATGTTTTGTCCTGTGTTTTTATTTCCAGTTTGAATTTCAACGGACATTCACAAAGGTTTTTGAATTTAAATATAAAGTGTGCGGTCAAACTCACATTTATGGTTTGGGGACGAAACGACTAGAAAGTCAAAATTTACTGTATATATTAATGTCAACTCATAACTTGGGGCATATGTTGGATGTGCTGCAGACACTTTCTTTACAGCACTTAATAAATGTAATTATACGTACATACATGCATACAATTCAAGTATTAATAACTACGGTGTCATAACGCATACCGTCACACACAAAATGTCATGTTCATTGCCACCCGATATCACACAAATACACGTATTTCGCATAATATCACAAATCATAATGTCAGCAACTGCGGGAATGTTAACACAAATATATTAATAAAAATTCACCAGGCCGTCGGACCACCACTGCGTAGTTTTTTCTTGTGGCTTTATTAATTTTATCATTCAGGTAAATCAATATACCAATATGATTAATTCACTCAACATGCTTTCTGTGCATTGGTTGAATTAGATCATCCATTTCAAAATATGTATTGTATTTGAACGAGCTTGCGTTCTGACAGTTTTTTAATTAAGCTTTAAATTTAAGTTTTTTAATTAAAATGTGTTTCAAAGAAACATTAGATTCATCTGCACGTCCAGCTCGTCTCCCATTGACTTTAACCATTATTCCAAGTTCGCCAACAAAACATGTCCCATGTATTTGAAAAAATTCAGTTACCAAATCATGTCGCTACAATCTGCAAAATAGGGACATCTACAGATAACACAATCCAGGATGTAGCAGATACCCCAGAACTCAAAACAGAACTCTACGGTCTCATAAAGCACTCAAAATGAAACATATTAAACAAAAAAGACCTTTAACTTACCTTCCTGATTCTGAATCTCCTCTCCAAGTTCGGCTTCATCCCAATTGAGGTGGATCCGAATGCAAATGTATTTTGCGGGCAGAGGACTTTAGTGGAGACGTTGGCTAAATAAACTTTACACCACTGTCTGGATCCTTCATTTACTTCATTGTATTTTAAAACTAGCCAATTACTGGCGGAATAACTCACACGAAGATGGATTCATTGATCATTTACCGTGCCCAGTGTTATGTATCCTGGCATCCATGCTTTGTTTGCATGTTACAAACATAATTTTTTTTGGAAAAAATAAGCACCTGGTTTTGTGGACATTCAACGAGCTAAGTGTCTATATTCCAGGTGACTCTTGTATTTAAGTTAAATTTTTTACATAATCACCCTCCCACCAAGTGATAATCTTTTTCAGGACCTCAATGTTTTAAACTGAATGCTTTCGGCGAATTTATAAAATAATATGGATTTTCATAGATGGGGAGCGGAAGCACCAGTCGACTGGAATGTCTCGACAGGGACTGTTACTCCGGGCTGTAATCCCTGTATGTGTTTTTGGGCCACCCCTGTTCCATGTATCTCTCTTTTGGCTGGATCCAAATGGATTTAATTTTATTCATAATTATTTATCGGAAGAAACCAAAGCGAATTATGCAATAATTTCATTCTTTTTGTCCTCCCTCACTGAGTTCCTCCTTGTTCTGATTTGGTTCGCCCCCTGTGTTTTTGGAAAATTTGGTCAAATGATGGTGTATACATTTTTGGATGCCTTACCTTAGATGTGGATTGTATGTCATGGAGTAAGCTTTACAAGAAAATTATTTAAATGGATTTGTTAGACGCATCAATTGAACATAATAGGTTAGGTGTACATCTTATATTTTTTTATGTTTCATGATCGTATAGGAACGAGCATGATGGGGGTTGTGAACGGGAGGAGGAGACCACCATCAAGAAACGGGTATTTCGAGGCTATAAAACACTGCAAGAGATCCAGATCTACATCCAAACCTTTAATCTCATATTATCAGTTGTAATTATTAAGTTATTTTTCCATTTCACTGGGCTTCTAAGGTTTCAAATATTTGGATTCTGGCTGGAATATATCTCACCTTTTTCGGAGTTGTGATATGCGTATATCCCATTGTTCATGAGCGGGCGGGCTCATTTTCAGGAATTATGACTCAATATAAGAGAGTTTTATGTTTGCGGGCACGTTCCCTGACATTATACCAACGAATTGCCAAGAAACCAAGAATTACTACCAAAGAATTGCGTCTTGAAAAGTGTTTACTCCGTCAAGAGTGTATGGATTAAATTTGGGGATTTCATGGAGCTCAATCGATCATCCGTTCCGGAATTTCTTCATTTTGTTGCCTCACAAATATTGTGGAATTACTTCTTACAATTAGTTTTGCATAAAACAAGTACTATTATCACAAATGAAATGTCCAATTGTTGAAAATACAAAAAAAAATTTAATCTCATGCGAAAATTGAGTGTCACCAGAAGGTGATTTAAATATTCATAGGGGTTAATTGTAAGCGATGCGGGAAGTCCTTACTATGGATGTCCGAGTGACTGCTAGTCTGTCTGATATCTATTGAACCAATGACATAAGGCATTTTAAGTGCTATATGGTTGTAGATTAGGTTAAAAAATCATCGCTACGCAATAATTTGAGGTTTTCCGTAGGGTGGCGTCAGCTACAGACGTCAAAGTTTGCAAAAAGGGGTCTAAAGAATGTTCACAAAAATTTTGAACAAAATTGTTTGAGCATTTTCGGAGGAAACGCGCGTGAAATCCCGATTTAATTTTTTTTATGCCCTAACAATCCAACCGAATTCAATCAACAATTAACCTCATACGAGTGAATTCCGATTACGATACGGATTCCGATTCCCATCCTTGATTAAAAATTATAAATTGCGGGAACAACGACACCCAAATCAATTTAAATTCAATGACACGAGGCAATATAATTTATCACTCTTATAATAATAAGGCTAAGTGACCAGTTAAATTTTCAATTGGTGATGAAACTGAATTATATGTGCAATTTGTTTTTCACCAAAAATTGTCAGCATTTTGCAACTTTAAAATAGCAGAATTATTATGCAGAATAAAAACATAATCGGCCCTAATTCCTGGAAAAATGGTTCGAGTAAAACCAATGTACATACGTACATCCTCCTCACAGGTTACCCAATCTTTTTGCAGTTTTCGCGTATGAAAGAAAAAATACTGGTACGTTCCAAATTTCAACAGAAATAAAATCTCTGATCTCCCATTAGTAATATGGAAATACATAAGTGTATTTCAAGGATAAAAGAAGTTCATTTTAAAGTCGTAAGCAGCTTGGAAAAATAATGTCTAGAATCCAAGCACAAGTCATCTAAACTGTTGTATTAACTTCCATTGGTCAACATAGTGGCATAAAACAATTATGAAATTTATTGAAAGCAGTATTTCTTATACACTGATATTCCACCGATGAAAGTACACACATGCGACATACGTAAACCAAAACCACAGCAATGAAAAAACCTGCCATATCATTTTATAACGCTTTTCCTCCAAAATTACCAACAGATTTTCTACTCGACCGCCAAAATTGTAAAATATATTTTACTCTACAATTTTGCCCATATGCTCAATTTGCCCTCGAATGAAAATGTTAATGCCCAATATACCCTATTGTGCCATCCTCGCGATGAAATGAAAATGCCCAAAATGTCGGGCATTTCAAATCGATATACTCTACTCTTACCTTTTTGCAAGGTCGTAGAAACAAACATACATAATGTAGATGTGCATTTGTTTTAAAGCCCCAACTGTCTCGATTATTAAAATGTTACAAAAATTCTAAAAAGACTTGAAAAATTCTGACTAATGTTTTAAAGATTTTGAAAATGTTTAAAAATTTTGCAAAATATTTGTAAACTGAATTTTTTAAGACCAATTTTTAAAATTTGAAGAAATACGTCATGTTTTCGCGACATTTAGTTCAATTTATGCTTAAAAACTAAATATTTGACAGAATTATGGTAGAGCAGGGAAACTTTATTCAATCCCCTCCATTTAAACCATCAAAATACTATAAGTGCTGAAACTGTGCCAGTCTGTACCAAGATTTGTGGTCTGTTTTGTTCCAAGCGCAGGACCAGACCGGACCTGACTAGACCATTTGAACCAAACATAATTGGCTTCGAATTATTTGAACAAGACTTTCCACCAATGAACGTCCATTCCTTCCCAATTTCTACTGTGGTACTGATAGCTAAAATAACCTCCCTTTTAGGAGTTTTATGAACGTTTTTACATTCATGGAGATGCTATTTAAATGAACCTTGAACTTCGACCTGAAATTGATCTAAATTAAACCCCGCATCTAAATTCAAGTTTAAATTTGTATATTTGATACTAAATAAAAGCCTTGAATTTCATTCGAATTTGAAAGTAGTCCCAAACTTCAACTAATATCCGAACCAAACTAACAATGAGTTCTAACAGTGTACCGCATTTAGTTAAGTTGTTGTTTTGAATGACAATGTTGTTGTTGTCTTTGTTGGACGAATATAAATTTGATATTGTTTTGTTACTGTTTTTGCAACAAAATACCACAAAACAAGCAACATAACTGCATCTAAATTACAGCACCACACATGTACCTCCACGTCTTTGTCCTGTTGTATCTGTATCAGCTTGGCGCCCATAAATTCTGGATTGGATCCCGCTGACACAAAACGTTGGAGCTGCCTTTTATTACTTACTACAAAAGCCACAAAAACCAGAGCTTCAAAGCACTAGTGGGAAGCTCCGAATGAACAATGAAGTGTAACACGGTAGCAGCTCCATCACATCCCGGTAGATGGCGCATTGGACTCTTTAAGAAAATCCGTTCCTAACGGACAGCCAAGATCTCCTAAATCCGGGAAATAAAATTCCCGCCCACCTAATTACCCCCAGTTTTTTTCCCTCGTTTCTCTCCAAAAATAACATATTTGAAGACGACGTCTTTTGCGTGGAGAAGTGTTTAAGCAAGTGATAAATACTGAATGAGCCGGGAAGGGCATGTAAGAAAAGTATTTCCTAATAGTTCTATTTTTTGATACAATTTCCCGCTATTTTTATATCAATATTTCCCTCGTTCTCCTTCAGTCCCACAAATAGTACCCATTCTGTCTCTACTCTGGCCGGTATTCCCCAGCCTTTGTGATCCTCTCACTCTCCCATCCCTTCTCATCTCTCTCTCTCTCTCTTTTTACGTAAAACATTGTTTTCTCAATCGGAGTGTATACATGACTCTGACAGTAATAATAATTGAGCATGGGAGTAGATATTTTGTATGGGTTGATAAATACACCCCAACGGTGCTAATTGCCCTTTCTTCTAGTCAAACGGTATTGTAATTTTTTCAGGACACACTACTATACTAAAACAAATGTACAGGATAGAAAAAAATGAGGTTACTCTAGACTCCATGGTTTTGATTCGATGAGCATGAAAGACTCAAGGAAAAAAAAATAAAACATGGAAATACATACGAAAGTTCTCACGCTGGGTCATAAATGTAATGGAAGTCTTGGGTTTTGCAGGGAGTTACACGAGAGAGAGAGAGCTAATTTACCTTTTGGGTGTATGACATGTAGGAAAGCCGTATTTGATGAAATCACATGTGAACAGTGAAAGCCGAGGAGGGTGCGTATCTCCAATGGTTTTATATACGCTGAGTGACTGAGGGAGTGTGTATGCTAATGCAGATTTTTAATTGCCCAGGCTTGATACACCGCATAGGCATGTTTTAGAGCCGTATCAGATAATTCAGACCAAACTGGAACTGCCGTCGTCGTCAACTGGTTACAAGAGAGAAAAATGCTGGGGTACCTAAAAGCCGTATTTCTGAAAAAATGTAGTTACATATATCCTATACCTCCAAATATGTTCTTCTATATGTACATACATGCAGGCCCAAGACTCCAAGTACAGGATCTGCACGCAACAAACTTTTTTGGGAAATTTGACACGGACAAAATTGCACCTGATTCCATCATATTTTTGAGGGGATTGTGGTTCCACTGTTTTCAAAACAGTGTCAATCTCTTAGTATACAAATAAACGTGAGGAATTAAAACTTGGCATGAAATTTCTCTAATATGCGTCCGCCCATATGTATACTTCATATAATAAATTTTACGTTAGAGTCGACCAGGCTTGATTACACCATTAGAACAGGGCCTTTTTAGGGCCAGCCACATTTATTTAATAAGTCAAAATTTTCCGTACACACAGTCATTATTATTACAGGATTTTTTTTCTCTTCACATCTTGATTACAAACTAGACTCCATTAATTCAACCGGAAAATCCTTATCCCAAGAAAGTTACAAGCATTTCGGACGTTTCTAATTTACATTCACTTAGCAAAATTTTACAGCAACAGATATTTTTCTCTATGGGACTGAATCCCTCTATAATTATTATGAAATTTCTAATAAACTAGGATTTTTAAACCAATTTTTACAATCACTACAAATTAATGCATGCAATAATTCACTCCAGTTCGCTTTATTAATTGAATTCAGGGAGTTTTTTGGAATTTCCAGAACTTTTACTCACCATAGGTTCCAAAATATTACAGACATTTTTAAAAATGTAATGTTGCACAAATTCCTTGGATTTTTCTCAAAGCTTTTACAATTTTTGAGGGAACAACTTTAGAACTTACCGAGGATATATATATCTGAAAAAATTGCATTTATTAAATTCATTTTCTCCCCCCACGATTCCTCATAATAACATAACACGTTTTAGCATAATTCCACTATTTTCCATTAATTCCTGTAACCCCCAATAATTCAAGACAGCAAATCTAAAAACAACTTGACTTGACGGGAAATCATCCGGTCAAATTCATATTTTGAGGGGAATCGGAACGTGCCAGGAAAGCAGAAACCAGGATTTAAATAACAAATCAAGTGGTTTTGAGATCCAACGGGACTCACCGCAAAGATTTTAATTAAACTCAAAAGTCCAATAGTCCACAAAAATAGTGGAGGAACATATTCCTTAAAGTAGTTTTCAGCTAAGGAGCGTTAAAACTATATACATATATATAAGTATACAGACACACTCACATGAAATTAGATTCCGTTCACCTTTCGCATATAATATTATTGGCTCTGCAATTCACATACAGTCAGAATAGACTTACCCTATGGGTCATTATATACAACATATACAATCCAGAACCCCAGGACTAGATTCCAACAGGCCATACAGATATTTTTTCCCCTTTGCACAAGTCATCACAAGTTTATTTTTTTATTCAATTTCCCAAGAATATTAGCAAAGTGGAAAAAAGACAGGATTTAAGGTCCGGATTAGAAAATGTATAAAGGTACTTGGACTCTGGGCTCCTTGTCCGTATGCCTACACAGGATATGACATATTCTCAAGTCTAAATAAAAGAGAAGCCGTTATAGAGACAATCGAACAAGTTTTACCTCAAAGGAGCTATTAGCAAAGTACACAACAATATATACCTTTCTCATAGTCAGATTTGCCCCAATATAATACACAGACAGGCACACTCACACACACACACACACACACACACACACACACACACATAATTCAGGCGTAAGTACTTATAGATATATAAAAGAGAATTCCTCACACGTACACGATTAGCCCAACTCGTCCTAGCTCCTATGCTCACACATACATACATACGTACATAATACAACATACAACAGAGACTCTTCTCATACAAACACACATCCAAGACTAGTATAATAGAAACACACACGGAGTTGACAATTTCACCTCTTTAGCAACGTTGACATATCCCCACTATAAGGGAGTCAGTGTACTAATAAAAAAAACCTGAATATATTAAATAACATTTTATCTCGAACAGGTTTTCCTTGGAATGGAAATGTGAAATGTGGAAGGAGTCTTCGTACAAAAGGAATATTCCTCATCGAGTGCCCGACTTTAGTTAAGCTTTTACATATACATACATACAGTACAGAGATATGTATGTATGAGCCGGCTGTGACTATATAAGTATATATAGATAAATCCACTGTATATACATCCCAATGGGTTCAATATATATATAGGCTTGTATGCATATCTACATATATGGAGCTCGTGTCTATAGCACCCATGTAAAAGTTTGCACTTAGATTTAATACAAGGTACATTTAAAATATACACAGGTCGTCTCATTTCTCTTCCCAGTCTTTATTATTGGCTTAGTGGATGAGTGCTGTTGTTCTGTTATAAGGGAGGAAAAAAAGGGAATAATAGATTATAGGCATTCCACTATATATATGTACGGGCTAAAGACAGGCCCAGTGAAAAACATTAGTGGTAGGTACAACATTGTAAATTATCGGTACAGTGTTGAAAGAGGGAGAGAGAGAGAAAAAGAGAGAGAGAGAGAGAGAGACAAAAACAAGTCAAAGTTATCTTCAACCAAAAATAAAATGACACACACACACTTACACTCACTCTGTTATTTTATACAGAGCTAATATCTCTGTATGTACCTCTCTCTCTCTCTATATATGTAATTACATTGAGATCCATGGGAGTTTAATGAAGTCATAGACATATACATATCACATCATACCATTTTTCCAAGGGTATATGAGGCAGCAAATGTTGAGGGCAAAGTTCAAGTGTTATCTACTGGGTCACTGATTGAAATAAAGATGGAATTATATTTTAGCTCAGATATATATTCTCTGTAAAACTATTGGAGGAAAATAAAAAAAATTATATCCTCCAGCTCGGAGAGTGTCCCATGTGTGGAATTATTTTTATCTCTGTACTAAAAACATTATTTGAGAAAAGCTCCGTTTGGATATGTACACACATCCTTTAAATATGAATATCCTTCAATCTCATGTCATTTTCATAAATCAATTTCTATCGCTCTCTCTCTCTCTCTCTCCCTTGTCTCAGTTTTTTTCCTGTATATTTTTCTGTATGAGTATGTGTGTGTGTATGTTTGTGTGTGTCTTTCTGTGTGTGTGCATTTCTAACGGGTCTCTTTTTCCGTCACCCCAAAAGAAGAAACGAAATTTACATTTTCCTGTAGGACAGGGCTAAGACGCTGCGAGACTTTTGAATTTCCGTGAGGAAACAGAGAGACTTTCCCGGATTTATCAAGATATTTTTTTTCCCCATGATTTCATCCCTATCGGCAGAGCATCTTGCATTTATATGAGGGGCTATAGGTGGGTCTGTGCTTTTGTATTTTTTTGGTGTTGTGTTTTGGGAAGTGTGTGTGTGTGTATGTTGTGGGTTCTAGGGTTTGTGTGTGGTTGGTTCTGTTTTTTTTTGGGACTGTCTTTTTTGTTTTTTGAGACACAAGCGATATGAGGTATACCGGGAGTAAATTTATTTACCTTAAAATCTATTCCGATTCCTTATGGGACGGAGAGAGACGGATTTTAATGAATTTAAATTATATTCCTTAACCCTTTGGTTGTTGACGGGCTGAGACGCGGAGGTAAAGGAGAGTCAGGGTTTAGGAAGGAAAGCTCTACCGGAAAGATGTAAGGAGTCAAAGTGGATCAATTTTCCTGTATTGTAATTTTATTCCAATTTCCTCCAGGTACATCCACAGCCCTGTCTCACAGGCAGGGAGTCAAGAGTTGAATTTTTATTGAAGGGTGTGCAAAGATATTTGGCCAGGGATTATAGGACTCACTTCACATATCCCATCCCTCCTCCTCCTCCTCTCAACAGTCAGTCAAATTCCGGTCAAATACTGTCTCTTAGGACAAATTACAAAAGGGTTTAATTTAAAGGATTACTTTTGAAGTTACGTTTCTACGAACGCTGACAGTAGTGACAGTCAAAATAGCGCGGAAGGGATTCATTTTTATAAAGGGGGTATATTCTCATATTTTTGGCCAAGTTCCCATGAAAATTCCAGGGAGTTAAAATAAGCCGTAAAATTTTTTTTACGGTGTTTTGTTCTCTTTAGCTTTTATTAATTTTTATATCCATTTTAAATTGAAGCATTGAAAGGGGAAGGTACCTCAAAGATTTCCCATGTAAACGCTATGACGGCTATAACCTGGCCGGGGCCGTATTTCCAATACGAAATTAATGAAAAATCTATAGGTATTTCCGGCAATTAATACTAGGAACTTACTTGAGTAGTAAGAGCAAATTTTGGGAATTTCGGAGGCTACGGAGGTAATTACCAATTTAAAAAACTAGATTTCAATCCCAGATTGTAGTAACTCCTGAAAAATTTAGATCTGACATGTGCCGGAGATTTTTAAATTTAGCGGACTTTTAAATCCGCCCTTGAAGTTCGACATACAACCTAAATATTTTTACAGGGCTGGAGAGCACTCCCATGTATCAAATTTCCCTAATAGCTATAGAGTCCAGAGTCCGGTCTGGTCCTGCAGTATAATATACAGATATACATACGGATAGCCCTAATGCCTAATCATATCTGTCCAGAGAATTTATAAATTAAGGAAAACTATACGTCATTCATGATGAGGGGACGGAACTATATAGCCCTAATAATTAAACCCATCAGGCCATAATGACCATCCCATGGAGGTTGAAAGCCTCAGAGTCATTTCATCTCTACTAAGTTAATTCCTGGCTAATGGTCTTCTAAAAACGGGGTCCTGGGAAGATATACGAATGCTAATGTGACTCTGCCCACACACACCAAAATAATTACAGGCACGAACCTGGCCTCGTCCCTATATGTATGTGTAGAAATGTACTATGAGTGTGTGTGTGTGTGTGTGTGTGTGGGGACGGAGAGGCTGCTGGGCTGGTGCTTGTTCAAAAGAGGGCAAAACTCTCCGCTTAAAATTCTGGAGTTATCAAGTAAAATTTGTGAAATTGCTCAAAAGCTGGATATAAAATGTGGGCTCATAAAATAAGAGTGGAGTTGTTTTCTGAGAGAGTTTTCCGTCAAGTTGGGAGTTTTTTAAGCAGGGAGAGTTCTTGTATATACGAATAAGAGAGTGGATTTTTCCAGACAATTGTTAGTTACTCGACTGTGGCGAGAACTAGTAACGCAGTCTAGTAACACAATACTGCATTGCTGACGATTAAATATTATAGAGGAAATTTTATAAGAGTCAGAGGTTTATGTATACGGAGGAGAGTTGAGTTGAAGTTGAAGTTGAGTTGAGAGAGAGAGAGAGAGAGAGAGAGAATGGAGAATGAGAGAGAGCGAAAAAACTCGTAAAAGCCGCATGCGATTCAATAATTTATATATGTATTCTCTTCAGTGGTAATGGAACGGCTGGACTGCCACTCTCAGTATGTGTGTGGATCTTATCTCTGAACATATGCGCAGTTCCAATAACAAGTCTTCATTCCGCCGCAGTTCTCTCTCTCTCTCTCCCTCGAATTAATTTTCTCAAAATACAAGAAAAAAAAATAGATAACACACACACAAAAAAAAAGAAACACCTTCCCGTTGGGAACCCTAGCGGAAATTTTCTGGGAAAATATTTACCTCTAAAATTTCAAACGAAAAACCAAAATTGGAAAAACCCTGTGGGAAAGGAAACCCCTCAAATACAAACATTCAAAGGGTTTCCACTCCGACAGAAATTTTAACCTTTAGTTAAGTTATTTTTAATCAAATTAGAGCGACAGAATTGATTCTGCAAAAAAAACATCCCTTCAAAATCTAGTTTACAAAAAAAGGCCCAATTAGCAGTTCCCTTTAGAAAAATTTCGCGCTTGAAAACAGCACACGTAGGAAAAGGATACCCTCAAATTGCATTTCCTAGAATCGTCCTTGCAAAATATTTTTCCAAAAAGGAGCAGATTCAAAATCTTTTTGGAAAAAGTATCCCTTTACGAATCTCACCTTCAAAAATGGTACTATAAAAACATATTTGATAAAATGCTACCTTCAAATTTGCAGTAACAAAAATGTTCCCTTTCCAATCTTACAATGAAAAATGATTCCTTCAAAAATTCCAATTTCAAAAAAGGGTGGCTCAAAAAAGGAACCTTCAAAAACGATCATTCAAAAATTGCATTTTTTAAAATTAGCATTGAAAACCTTCACATTCCTAAAAAGCGGATTCCAATCCTAACCCTTGGAAAAAAAAACATTCGGAGAGTCAAGTTAAGAAAAGGTACTTACAAAAAGCGGGAACTTTAAAAAAGCGAACCTGGAAAATACGAACCCCGCCGAAAGGCCCAGCTACCCGCGGGACTTTCAAATCTTCCTTGCGCCTTATGGAACCCCCCTTTATAGTAGACTGAGCCTCCAGTTTACAGTGTACTAGTTGTAGTGCGTCTTGAGACTTGAGCCGTTGATATGTTCAGGGTGTCCCAGAAGTCCATGCCGCATTTCCCTCTCTCTCTCTCTCTCTGCCTCTCTCTCTCTCTCTTTCTTCAGTTTCCCGGCTCCGGAAGGCCACCGCAAAAAAATGATGTATTTCGAATGCAGAGGACATCATTACCTGACAGTATTAGAGTTCTCGGGCTAGAAGTGTCGATCATTTCAAAAGCCATTGAAAATTGATCCGAACAATTTAACTCTAATCCTGCCCTGTAAGATGGACTCGTGAACATTCCGTTATGAATCCAGAATCTTCCACCGGCTCTCACCTACAATATTACATACTCTTGTTGTTGTAAGTCCTTCTGTTGAAATAAACTCTAGTCAATAATTGGTTGTGTAATAAATAATTGGAATGTATACTCTCAAACCTTACCAATTCACGCTCTCTACTCTCCCAAATCCCTGAACAAAATTCCCCAATAATTAAATTAACGTATCTAATTAAATCCTCAATTTTACCCTCGTAATTTCATTCCCTCAAATTCCCTTCTAATCCAATTCCTTCAATTTTACTCCTCATTCTATTCTCACCATTTGTCTCCTCACACTATTTTTTTACAATTCAATTTTTCTCACTGGTCTTAAAATTCCTTCCAAAACTTCTTGGCTAATTTCTGATGAGCCTTCCCCCCTCAAAATCTACCTTCTAAATCTCATAATTTGACTCCTAAAAAACTTTATTTAATTCCCGTAACTTCCCTCCTAATTAGATTCTTAATAATTACTTATAGCTCCTGATTTAATTCAATAACTTTCCTTCTAATTGAGCGTCTCTAATATATTTGATTTAGTCCCTTTTAAAAATTCCAGACTCTGTTCAAGGAGAAAATATATCTATATAATTTTTTTTTTTTTTTTTGGAATCTGATTTATAAATTTCAAGTTGACTCCAAGAGGTACATTAAGCGACTGAAACTCAACTTTCCAGATTTTCTCGTTTCGCTCCCTACAACTTGTGTGTGTGTGTGTGTGTGCTGTGTGTGTTAAAAGCCCAGTGTGATGTGACTCTCTGGTTATGTGGAAGTAGTGTATGAGTAAGTAGTGTGTTTGTAACTCTGAGCTATTGCAATGCCCTTCGTGATTTTCTTGTTTTGTAAGCTCTCTCTCTCACACACTCACAAGCTCGACTGTAACTCCAAAGCTTGATGTTGCTCCCTGAGTTGTGGACTGACTGGGATTCTCGATGTGTACTAAACTTGTTACTTTACTTGACTTGACTCTGTGAATGTGTAAGTGTGTGTGTGTATGTGTGTGTGTGTGTGTGTGTGTGTGTGAGTGAGTGTGTGTGTGTGTGATGGAGGTTATGTATGTTTCTTGTGTGTGTGTGTGTGTGTTTGTGCTCGTTCCTTGTTTCTGGCTCTGGCTTTTCTGATACTGCCATGCCATGTCACACCATGCCATGCCATGTTGGTTACCTCTCTCTCTCTCTCTCGTTTTTGACTTGCTATCAAAACCTTATTCAAAACTATTGAAAAAGTTAAAGTTGTATGCACAAGTGTCTATATATACTCAAATGTAATCTAACAGCAAGGGTATATAGACACGTCCAACTATTATGAGACAAATAAAAGCCTAAGTATAGTTTGTTAAAAACTTATTCCTCGCACTCTCTCTCTCTCTCTCTCTCCCTCTAACCCTCATCATGTAAAGCTATGACACATATGAGAGTCTCCACTATATAGACCCCGAATCCCTCTCCGTACATACCCCAAAGTCACAATTCCCCAGCACACACTTGACATACCAGTGCCCATGTATTTAGAGCCAAGTCACCCAACAACTTATGATCATACTGCCAAAAGTCAAATGTCTCCGTACAAATATGTTGTGTTTTTTTTTTGGGATGCATAGATACATACATATAAGAACCAGGGAAAAATCTCATTCCTCCCAGAGCTTAGTACTACAACTGTACTATTACTCCTACTGTATTGTGACCAGATACTCCTTGTTAGATACAAGTCCCAGGGATACACCGTGTACTTATTATGTATAGGTAGAGACTGGAGCAGGAGCTTCTCAATCAGCTTGTTCAAATAATCAGCATCATATTTTAAATACAAGTATCCATCTATGTATAATTATGTGGACGTGACTCTGACCCTATCTTCAAGACTCACGTCCATATACTTTGATAGATACTCTCTCTCTATTTCTCTCTCTCTCTCTCTCACTGTTCGGACGGATGCATATCTTCAGCCCGAGCCAGTGAAATCTATGAACGGTCCAAGTCCGAGAGAGAGAGAGACTCAATGATGATGATAATAGTACTTATATAAATATAGCAAATGGGAAATATTATTACAGCTTTTAATCAGGGAATTGAGCGCATAATTATACAGAGCCAAGCAGTCATCAGAGGCAAACACACTCACAACACAACACACAGTCACTTCCACACGGACACTCGAGAAATACATACAAAACAAGTACGTACAAAAATACATACGAAAATACATACAACAATACAGACAAAAATACATACAACAATACATACAAAAATACATACAAAAATGCATACAAAAATACAGACGTACTCTCTCAATGTGTCTCTGGAGTCCCCTATAGTCACACACAGGATCCACAGTTATATTTATATATGGAGATAGCACGTAGATACATATGTCAAAGTCTAGCTGGCAGAATGTTCCATATGTAGATACATACGTGAATAGGATAATTACGTAGGAACAAAAAATAAGAGCACCCTGTATACATAGCCTGGGAGGACTATATAGTCATGGGAGGGAAGGGTAGTCTTACAGATGTGGTTTCCAGAGGGATAATTACATATTAATATAAATAGGAGCATTATGATGATGATGAAATAATCCCAATGATTATTATTAATGTGGTTGGGACTCCATGCCTCCAGACGTGCCAGGACTGTGACAAAACCCAAAGCTATTAAGAGTTCCCCTGTATCCCAATCCAGGGAACATGTGTCCTATGTATCTACATATGTATGTGCAGAACAAGAGTATCCTCATGACTCTCCAATATTTACTAGGAGTACCTCCTCAAATGATGAAGCTGGAGAGAGAGAGAGAGAGAGGGATATGCATACATTAATTATCCCGGGCCTTATAGACACTGACAAGAGCTGAGATAGCTAGCTAGCTATAGCTCCATGTAGATATGTACATATGTACAAAATAAGCCCACAAGTGCAGACTGCAGTCCACATCGGATCCATTTACCACTAAAAATCATTAAGGCCTTAATGCTCTTTAGCATTCAAGTCTGCATACACACAGAGAGAGAGAAAGAGAGAGAGAGAGAGAGAGAGAGAGCGTTTAGGATTTCACACACCAGGCATTTATCAAGTTATTAGGAGCCTTATTAGCTCACGCTGCATTATTCTCCCCACACTATATAGATACAGGGAACTACTCCATTATAATCCTCCAGAGCTAACAAACTATGGAGAGCCTTGTACAAATAGATATTTACTTGAGGATTCTATCCCCCAGTCTTTTATCATTTTCTCGGGAGCTATTTACACCTAAAATCTGTGGAGAGAGAGAGAGAGAGAGAGCATGTGAGGAACGATTACAGTATTTAAAAAAATAATACTAAAAGAGAGGGAGGGGGGGGGGTGAGAGAAAAAAGATCTGTCTCAAGACTAAGTAGCCTCCTTTGAAAAATTGTACATTGATGCTCTCCTGATCCGAATCAAAAAATAAAAATCTATGGGGTAAATCTGTGTAAGTTCTCAAATTTCAATATATACTATAATATTACCAGAAGTCCATAGTAGGTCCATGGGTCTCATAGGACGACACTGCTCTGTGTATGAAATGTAAATGAATTTTTTCCTCTGGATTTGACTCCGCCATAGCACATAGGACAATTCCATGGGGAATATATCTCCTATCTATAAATACTATAGGTACACTCTTTGAGAAATCCAAATAAATAAATTCTCTATTATGGAAAACAGGCTTGAACCGATTCCTGAGGCTGATAGCGTCTAATGTGTATTATTGGTATCTATCTATGTATGTATATCGGGCCAAGTAATTATGTACTCCCATGTAAACTAATGGAGACACTCAAGACTACATCTATGTAAATAGACCTCTATATCTATAGATATATATTATTTATGCATAATACATGCGTCTGTTCCAGGGTTATTAATAATGCATTCGATACGGTATTTAAGGCCACAATATTTAAGTGTCTATTGAAAAGTTGTTGGATGTACGTCCATGGGAAGGGGGGACGGAGATTAGCATGAGCCATGTCATGTGTGTATATATCTATGTGTACATATAGTTATAGATGCCCCAATGCATTGTATTTACATAGGAGGTCTATCAACGGATCTAAATACCAATAATATTCCCTATACATAATTATCTATAGATACCCTCATCCAATACAAATTTCCAGGCTCAATCAGTGTGGACTCTCTTTAGTGGAGCATCCCTAAATATAAACGTTTCTGAATTGGATTCCCCTATTAAAAAAATATTCTTGTATAGTTAATTATATAAGTATAGGAATGCCCCCAAAAATATCTATAACAAAATTTTGGGGGATGAGGACAGCCCTCAAAAAGGAGATCTCACTGTATCCGATGATTACTATGTGAATGCGTCAGGGTAAATTGTGAATGATTAAATGACTCAGAAATGAATTGGTTTGGAAATGATTTCTTGTAATTATTACAGATATATAATTACATATTTGACTCACTATAAATAACATATCCTTGGAAAAGAAATGCTCAGCTTTGGGAGAAATATGCTTATCATCATCAAAAAAAAAGAATTTGTTTTTTCACCCAACTGTATATGAGCAAATGGATATGATGAGTCCTCAGAAGAAGAGCAGCCTTTCATGGACTCATCATGTGACTATTTATTATTTCCCCATGACTTATTATACATTACTTTGGAGAGACTCAAATCACTAATCACTCTTGAATAGATATATGAGGAAGACCCAAAAGTTGGAGACAACTTCCCAAAAGATAAAAATCCCATTTCTTATAAGAAATAATTCCTCCACCTTTGACCCCTCCCCTCATCATCTCTCTCTCTCTCTCTCTCAACTTTTCCTCTTCCCTTTTCATAAATCTCTGGATAGCCTCTCAATATCCACTAGCGTGTAAATAGCCATAAAATCCAATTCAGATGAGAGACATATACTCCGATTATATCCCAAGCTCTGATAAATAGACAACTGATAAGGGATAATTCTAATTCCTCCTCCTTGAACTCATTAATAATTTTCCTTAAAACTTGAGAGAGCCTCTTGCATACTCAGACACACAGGTCCAGGGACATATTTTTCTCTCTCTCTCTCTCTCTCTCTCTAACTCAAATGACTCCTTGAATGTTATCAATTGATTTTATTGAATATTTGGGTTCAGAGAGCCCAGTTCAATTTCCTTATCTTCATGAGACTAGAAAAATTCTCTCTCTCTCTCTCTCTCTCTTTAATCTTCCCTATCAACTCACATCTCCTCTAAATGTACATTTTTCGATAATTCATTATTCTGAAAATTTTAACCAAAACAGGAGTTCAAACCCCCTTCAAAGAAATGAGTGAATGGAGGGCGCTCATTTGCATTTTTTTTTCTCCTCAAAGCACGGCCATCTACTAGTCATGTAACCTTTTAGCATAATGTAAAAGTTCAAATCTGTGTGACTATGTGTGTGTGTGTGTGACTGTGTGTGACTGTGTGTGTATGATTCTCTTTTCTTATGAATATATTTTATGACTTGAGATCCTATTTATAAGGACAAGGGCTGCTGAGAGAGCTCTGACATAATTAATTCCTGCCTATGACATTGGCATATGTGATTTGTGCTCGCATGTAAATCATTAGAGTCACAATGTATAAGTATTTATCTATATTTACTAAAAGGTCCGAGAGTTGAATTTAAAAATTTTTCCTCCAGTCATCATCACTTAATCAGTATGTAGCGTGACGGCTGATGGGAGTGAGAGAGAGAGAGAGAGAGAGAGCAAATAGAGAGATATGGAAAACATTGTGAGCATTTATGTATTTCATTGCTCCAGTTATAATTTCCCATCATTCGATTTTTTTCTCTCTCTCTCTCTCTCCCTTTAATATTATGGAGTAATTAAATCCTGGAGTCTGGACGGATCGGATTTCTCTTAATTTGCAACTGTATTTATAAATAATTAGAGGCATTCATATGTACATATACACTGCTTCATTTATAGTTTAATACTCCGTAATAGGCCCAGCCCTCATTTTTCTGGACATCCCGCATAGCTAAATATAATTACAGTAGTTATACACACAAAGATATTAGACAAAATATTATTTTGAAATCCTAGACGAGGATCTTATGGCCCATAAATAAAATGACTATTCAAGGGATTCTTCTCGAATTGTTTATTCATGGGAGCTGTTTTTTTTTTCAAACATCCTAACGTTACCAGTTTCATATGTGATATGGTAACGAGTAAGGAGTAACGATAATAATTCTAGTATTATCCAAATTAAAATTTATCCAGGAGTTCAAATCTCCAAACATTTGACGAACAAATTTGTATTTGTCCTGTCCTGACTCCTTGAATTTCTGTTCCTGTTCAATTCCTGTAATTTTATTATAATAATTTCCACAAGAGTTTCCACAAAATAGTTAACTTAATTGTTTATTGAGGAAGAGACTCTAATACATTTACAGCATCAGGGCTGGGTTGGGGAACGAAAATAATTAATTGCTAATAAAATGGACCCAGAAAGGTAATATTTGTGCCGGTGTCGATGTGAAGTATTAAAAGCCTAGATTTGGGGTTTCCTTTCCCCTCTCCCTCACCATCAGCACCCTTCATTGAATTTCGCATTTTTACAGTCCTGCCTACCTGTGAGAGACCCTCCCCGTAATCCGCAAGAGTACTGCAGCCCTTTAAAGCCCCCAAATGTACAAATCCTATACCTTGTTTAGCCCAAGCCCAAACATTAAATATGTGCAAAATAAAAATCAAAAAAATATGTTCGTCACGAGCGAAAACACTGTTCAAATAAAGGCTGGTCATTGTAGGAATAGTGTACTGTAGTAAATGCCACACCATATAATTGTACATATATCTCCTAAGTTCTTATTATATTCACGGGAATTTTTTTTTATAAGTGTATTAATTTACTTCCTACATTTCCAGCTAAGAGAGCAGAGGAAAGAACGTGCAAATGGGAATAGACTCATGGGTCAATTCCTCATGCGATTCTGCGAGGAGTCAGGTTAAAGTTCCAGCCAAGTTGGATTTCATGCTTGACTTCATATACGGGATCCCGTCAACTGTAATTTTAAGGAACAGTGTGTGTTATGGATCCCTGTAGGATTTTTAGCATGCAAATATCCGAGGAATTATGCGTATACTTTTATTATTATGTACTTATATATTGGGACCCACTGTATATATATAGTTACTCCTGGACTTCTTATGGGGCTCTGTGCATGTATGTATGTAATTACATATGTACACACATGTGTACTATGAAACTATAAGTAAATGCCAGTTTAGGGTTGATTGTCTCAGATGGATATTGCAGGGTGTTAATTCGGTTTATGGTCAATGTACACTCATTTACAGGCCCAATAGTGTATGCACATTGTGTCCGGATCCCAGTGGATTTCCTCAAGAGTAGTGGACGTTCATAGGAACTTGTAGACATCGGACTTCTGGGACTCGGACCACTTGGCCTGTCTGAGGGAAAGAAGAGGGAGTCCAAAGGGAGGAAATATTTGGTGCATTGCATATAAATACTATAATACAGCAGTAGTTATTTTTTCCCTAGTGGGCTTATGATAAAGTCCAAATCCAGCCTGGAGGTACATATGTATATGTAGTATTTCCCTATGTATATAAAATCCGAGGAGAAGGAGGTGGAGGAGGAGGAGGAGGAGGAGGAAGAGGTGGTGGAGGAAATGAATGGTAAGTTTAACCTCGAATGATACTTTTGGGGTATCAAGTCCGCCGTGTAAAAGAACCTCACACACTGGCACTCTATACACAAATAGTAACTGCTCCTTCTCCATTATGACCATTGTGTATTACTAAAAGGCTTGGGATATCCAGCCCCTTCCATGGGAATCCACATGGCCGTACATACATATATGTAGATACATACGGAGAGCAAATGCATACATTGAGCTACAATAATTATTCAACATACACAACATTTCCAGATTAAGGATTAAAACTATATAAAGCCATTCGGGTCTTATATACTACAAGTTGTACAGGCAAAGGAGAGCGAGTGAGAGAGAGAGAGAGAGAGAGAGAGAGCCATAGAGCAGGAGAGGAGAGAGATTTAAGAAAGTGATTACAGCTTAGGATTTATCCGTATATATTTATTCTAATGAGGGAATGGCGTGAACACTTGTCGTTTCTGTTTCAACTCTTTCTCTCTTTTTCTCTCTCTCTCTCTCTCTCTCTCACTTTTTCTCTCTCACTCTTTCGCCTGCTTTGCCCCTTTGCTAGAGTTTTATTATTGATTGACAAAACTTTTAGCCTGCCATACCAGAAGGCTATGAGCTTATCACAACTCCAATCCAAATCCACATAGACATAAGGTACGGTAATGTACAGTACACTCTGGATGTAGATTCTGCCTCAAATCCCCCTTAACATTGACTCTCACAGAACTCACACAGAGCTCACACAGAGCTGCTCTCTCCACACAAAAAAACAGTCCTGTCAAAATTAATCCCCTTCTAAAAGGAGCAATAAAAATCCTCAATTCTCACCTTGCCCCAAGCTTTTCTTTTCCCTTCCTCTTATTGTTAGGGAAACTTCCCTCCAATATGAAAAAGCCTCCCTAGCCCATGAGAACTGACTGTAGAGGATTCTGTCACAGGGGAGGATATATGTTATTACTATATATATGTACATATGTATATATATTTGCACTGTACATAGATGTATTTTTATACCTGTCCTTTTATTTCATCAATACCACTTTTTCCCACTCAAATCCATCCCCAACAATAAATTCTGCAGATGCTGTCCCAACAATCCCTCAGTAAACCGGAGTGTTTCCAGTATGGGAGCCAATTATACAGGAGGCTCTGGTTCTACCAGCACCTCTTCAAAAAAAAAAAAGAAACTCAACTGTAGTTCCAAAAGGAGGGATTCACCTGTAATTTTTTTGTTTTAAAAAATAAGTGCTAATAAAAACCTGGAAGTAATAGGAAATGCTCCTGGGGAGAGAGTTTCACAGTTATTTTTCTACAAGTTGAGAAATGTTTTAAATGTTTGAAGGAGAGGGGGAGAGAGAGGGGGTCCATTATACACAGAGTTTTCTGTTTTGGAAGTATTCCTAAGTAGCGACAAGTATCTAAGTCCTGAGTGGATATAGACAACAAGTTTTATCTTATTTTTTCTTTGGAATTACAATTATTATTATGGCATACCTTCGATTGGCATCCTATGGTGAGGTAGATACATATGTATGTACGTACGTATCTATGTATGTATGTATGTATGGGAAAATAAAATAAATACATATGGATTTTTTATATGGGATCCATATACATACTACTCTGTTCTCATACGTGTAGGTATCTACATATGGGAGTAATTACAGTGGGTCTTTTTACAATAGTCTCAATGTTCAATGCTCTTATGGATCCCCAATGCTGATGAGGGTTCATAAGACTATTTTTTTTCACAAGTGTGCAGGTTAAATTTGTATGTTCATTTTTATGGTTAATTGTAAAAGCTACTGCAAAAGTTCACTGTGTACAGAGGACCACTCACGATAGAGCAGACATGCCTCAGAGAGACCAAGATGTTAACTCCTCTGGTTTGACGACTCTCAGGATTTTCCTACAGTCACCTCTGACTACCGAGGGATCCCTAGAGAGTTCTACTTTAAAAGAAAAAAATTTTTTAAGAATGTTTTATTAATTGAAATTTTTGTGGGGGGAATGTTTTTAATGGAGGGATAAATTGTAGGGTAATTTTTGAGAGGGAATGCTTCCATAGGTTTTAATAGCAAGAGTGTCTTGTATACACAGGGATTATTTATCATTGGGAATACGTCTATAAGCAGGGACATGTTCAATCTCTTGGAGTTCATGTATGTATATACATACATATGTATGTAGTTATGTATAGATATGGAGAGGCAAGACCCAGAAATACTGGACTCACTGGATAATAAGGATACACGGACACCTGGCTTCACATGAAGTTTCCGGTGTGTGAAAGGCTGAAAAACTAAGTGCAGATATTTTAGCACAGTTTCATATATGTAATTACCTATGAGGCTCTGGGATCGTGTGTGAATGAAACCTTGGAGCATTTAATTTACTATAGGAATTTTATTACATTAAACTCCCTGCACTCTACTGCTAGAATCATATATGTATGTAGGAGCTGATTTCAATTCTACAAGGCTTTCTCAAGCTAAGGAGCAAAGGAACCTGACCACAAGACATTCCAAGGGCTGACTCAATTGAAAGCCTGCCAAGTTTCTCAGGAGGAAAATAAAAATCAAATTCCTAAAAATAATTATTCTTAATTCTGAATATTTTAGTCTGACTTCGAAAATTGAGGGAAAATTTGGAAGACAATTAGAACTCAGGGAATTACAAAATAGGAAATGACAACACTGTTAGAAATGCCCGATTTACTCCTCAGCCCTCGTTTGACTACTAATGAATTAAATAAATAAGAGTATACATTTATGGACATATCTGAGCCAGTGGATATTCATACCAGAGGGCTGGAGTATATATATACCTATAGATATATATTCTATATATATATATAGATATAGTGTGTGCGGTAAAAAAAATAATAGAAAATGCCGATGTTTTATGGTTTCATTGTTTACACATTACAGGAGCACTTGCCTCGGAATAGGACGCTAAAAAAATAACATGACAGTACACATGTACGTATGCTCAGAAGAGCTGTAATTAAATATAATTGTGTATGAACTTAATTACCATGGATATAATCATTAGTACAAGGCACCAGAGTGGAAGTGCCCTCATATATTACTGTATATATGTAATTACATACATAATCAAATACCTATAGGAATTCCTTACAACGGCCCCAATCGTAATAATTCTTGGCAAACCTGACTCTCCCTGGTGGTGACATATTAAACTGAGCCTCATCAGCCTATCGGGAAATAACTCCAAGGTAATCCTGCGCTAATTGTACAATTCGGACTGACAATGACTAATTATAAATTATATGAGCCCCATAAATATCTATATTTTTTAAAATATAAAATCCATTAAAATATGTAAAACAATACTGTATCTACATACATATAATTACTATATAGTCATTGTAAAGAAATTATCATTTCATTGAGATAAAATATGAGTCAGCTCTGTGAAAAAGCTCCAGCTCCCAGAACCTCAAGATATCTTGTAATCTCTATCCCTGTAATTTTTTTTTTTTGAATATCTACTGTAATAATTAAAGTATGGCAGCATTTTTAGTTTCTCAATCCACAGATGATGTACTAAGTCCTATGGACTGTATAGCCCAGTGCTTTTATGTTCGAATCAGTTTTGGAAGCAGAGATGGGGAACGGAACAACCGCGAAGAGTATGGTTTGAGAGAAAGGACTCAAGTTGTAATAATTACGTTTGTCTGTTGTACTACTCGTCCTGAGCAAATAAATGATTTTTGCAGGGAAATCCATTACGAACCTCTGAGCATCCACACATAAACACATACACACACACACACACACACACACACACATCTATACCTTATATAGGTAAATATCTGTAGATAAACCTACAGGGAACAGATCTGAGAGGGAGTAATTCAATTATTTAGGCATCAATCCTATCACTAATCGCATCTGTGAATCTGTATATACAATATACAGTGCACACACTCACTTTACAAATAAGCTCCTTCAAAACCTCACTCATCGTCCATGGGATCGCTCTTTTTTTTTCCTTTCCCATAGAAGAAGTCTTATTACAATTGGGCTAAAATAATGTCTATGAAAAATATTTTTGCCCTTAAATCAGTGAGTCTGTTGTATAGGAAGGTGTCTATGACATAAGGAGTGGTCCCTGTATATACTACGAGGAGGTCCTGGCAAACTCATAGAACTCAATAATTCTGCACACTGGATTATTAATATAAATAAAGGAAAGCATCCGAATTTTCCTCTCAAATATTATACACATGTACATACATGGGCCAAGCCCCATTTATTCCCAAGTCTTATGGGAGAATTTCCTCAAGCTTAAATTGGGTGGAGGGAGAGAGAGAGAGAAAAAAAGTCGGGCAGTTCTGCCGCATAATCGAGCTTTTTCGGATCTTTCTTAGTCCTAATAAAACTCCTGTCCCTATATGTACATCTATGTATAGGGTCTAAATTCCATTTTATACAGAGGGGGTCAAGACTTGGGAGTAGATAATTCTGGACAATAGGATTTCCTATAGTATAATATTCCCAGCTATACAGTGTCCTGTTCTTATGGCAGACCCCTACAAAAGTCCTTATCTTCCCCATAATTAATATTTTCTTTCAGATGTCATTATGTAACTCCCGCAACCTTAATTTCTCTCCTACAAAAACATTGTGGAATTAGGAAGTGACATTTTTACAGGTGGACATTTCCTTTCAAGAAATCAAAAATTTTAGACTGCTCTAATAAAGACAGGTCACTGTGACTGAGACCTATTCAAAAATTCCTGTGGGTATAAGGCCGTCATAAATGTTGTGCATCAAAAATTGTAGTAGTCCCATGAAAAATTGGAGGGGATGATGGTTTTAATGCAGCAAAAGTCATAAGTAGAAATTTATTTTTATTTTGTAGACACACAATCACATACACACACAAACATAGGATCATACAAGGACAGAAATATTTTTTTAGCGCTTGTTTTCCTTTGAGCAGCTATATCTATCTACTCTTTGTACAGTTCTGGGAAAACTTGATGACATTTCCAATTATAAGAGAGTGTGCTTGAAAAAAAAATGTCTGCATCAATTGTGATATCTAATTCAATGGGGGCTTAGGATATTTGTATGTATAGAAAATATAAAACAATTGCATGGAAAATTGATATTTGTCCCTTGTGCCAAGCACCATACTAGTCAGGAGGAGTGATGAACTCTAAATCACAATTAGCATTTAAAAATATATAGTTGAATGATTCAACAAGCTCCAATTCAACGAGGGATATAATTTAATACAATAATGGTCTGTCAATACGGTGTGTTTGTAGGCTTATGCTAATACTATGCACGAGTCTTGAAATTAATACTGGGGAGTTACATTAGAGTGGGAATAAATTGTAATATTTGTCAGAATTGGGGGTTAATATCCAGAAGCTCTGTATTTATTCCTGGCCATATAGAAATTTAACAGTGAATAAATAATTCTGCATTCAAATCGTTAACTACTGTAGAGCTTGGATACAAGGACTATATGACCCGTTCTTGTCACCCTCATTTCATATTTGCGATTATCAAGAGAGTTTTTTTGCCAGGTCAATAAAATATAGTCCCAGATAAGAATGGGCCTTATCGGGGGGAAATTTCCTTGGAGTCAAGTGCAGTGGTAAGAGATATGAATTCCAATTTCTCTTGTAAAAAATCCTAATTGTTCTGGGGTGTGTGTAAAAAAAGGGGGAGCTCTCCTTATTATAAGAAGAACCCTAGGAAAATTTTTAAATTCCTAAATGGATTTCAAAAGTTAGAAATCCCTCCGTTAGGGACTCTGACAGTCGTGACAATTATTTTTTGAAGTCCCAGTTTTCTTTAATAATTCAAACCCACAGAAGGATATATAATTATTTGCATATGCGGTCAAAATTTTCCAAAGGATCTCCATCCCGACCCCCAACTCGGATTGAACACTTGTGCATATATAGACAGAGTCTATTATTATTATTATTCCTGTGGAAGCTTTATTATTCCTGAGGATTGAGAAATCATTATCTCTTCCAGATTAAACATGTAAACATGTCGGGTCAAGGCTCATCATCATTACGTGCAAACATGATGAAATGTAAGCTCCTGAGAGAGAGAGAGAGAGAGAGGATCCTGTTGTTACAACTCCTCCAAAACCTCCTATCACAATTTAACTTTGATGAGGATCCTATATACATATACTCATAACATACATATATATAAGGTGAGTTTATTTTTGTGACAATTCCTATTGACTCTCTCCGTCTGATTGTGAGCCTATGTACATGAGCTCAAAATTAAATCTAACTATACACTATGGATAGATTTAACAAGTAATCCTGGGTTTGGGTTTTAATAGAGTCCAGGGATTTTGGGGATTTTAATATCCTCGCCATATTTATTATTATTTTATTTCTATCGAAAATCTTTTGAAGATCTTTGACAACTTACAATTAGTATTGACATTAATAGAATTTTGAGAAACTTAATTAATTTTTTGAGACCCCTTGAGATCAGTTAGTTTCCTTCGTTTTTTCAATGTGGACAATAATTGGATAATTATTGAAGATAATTTTAGTAGAAAGTTTTGCATTTAAGAAATAATATAAAAACTTTTAAGAAGTTGGATTTGAATTAAAAAACATTCATGAGTTCTACTTTTCAAAGGAAGGGGCAAAATGACAATTTTACTAGAGCCTAAAAATATGCTAAAATTAAAGTAAAGCCAAAATTTATTAAATTTCAAGGATTTTTTAATCCCATGCGACATTATTTGAAGCAAATTTTGAAAAACTCTGAGGAACTTGTCGCCTTACGGCTGAATTTGAATACAAATAAATAAAAAATCAAGACAACCCTATTGAAATATTTAAATAACAACTGCTTGACTCTAAATTAATTACTGGGAAATGACAGAAATATTTATAACAATCAATATAACGCCTTATTAATTATAAATAAATATAACTTTAAAGACAATAATTAAATGGTACTTCATAATATGGTTGATCTCCATTCCATGCAATTTTTACATAATTACGCTATGCATTATTTCAATTTTTATTTTAGAGGTTTTTATATTGGGAATTAAATATAATTATATCCAAAGCTGAAAGCCAACGCAAAGATTTTTTAATCTCCAGTAAAGTTCTTTTTTCATGAAGTAAAAAAAATATCTCAGGAAGAAGTATCTCTCATCTCCTCCTAAAGATTTAATATAATTTATGAGTTACTCAAAATCCTAATTATTTTTTTACTAGCACAAGGCTAAGGTCATAAATAAGGGCATAATATTATTAGAATAATTATTATTATTATAATAAGGTACATACATATGGAGCAAAATTTATTAAAAAATAACATAAATTCCGTGCCTCAACCTCAGCAGCAGAAAGTTAACCATGACCGTTCACTCCAACGAATTTAATTATCAAGGAAGAAACAACCATGATTTTTTTTTTACACGAGTCAGATTTATCATTGATCTGTTGATGAGATTCGATTCAAGTCATAAATAATAACTTTATCAATGGGATTTTTTTAAGGGATAATTTTTTAAGTAGGAAGAATATATGCAGGGTGACGCGTAAGGGCTATTTGAGGCGAGGACACATGTTCAAATTAAAAGAGCGGGGAATTCAAAATAAAACCGGAAAGGCAAAAATTAAGTCATTTAAAAAATCAATTAAATGAAAACAGGGGTAAGTAAATATTCCAAAATTTTTTAAATCATAAAGGTAGATTATAACATTGACCTTGATTTTCGAATTAATTAATTAAGTTCAATTAAACTTAAGATAACATTGGTGTATTTTAATTTTGAAGGCTGAAGCTGGTAATAATAATAATACAGATAATTGCACTTCTTGTAAATTAAAGCTTTTGAAATTTCAAAAAATAATACATGAAAAATAATGTGAGTGTAATAATTATTAATTACATTCTTTATTTTTATAGGTTTGGACGTTGAACGAGTAAAGCTTTAAATCAGACTGGAAGGATATGTCCGACGAGACCTTATTCAGAAAAAAAGATCCTGAAGAAATGACTGAAGAATTTGTAGAAGATCTGGCATCGTTTGAAAATCTTATAAAAATACGTGTAACTGGATTTGTATGTAAATCATGTACTTGCACGATTTAACATTTGGGATGTTGAGCAGAATTCAATAGTTTTTTAAAATAGGTAATAAGATGGTTTGGATTTTTGAAGACATGTGAGAGTCAACAATAGTAGTTATTTTTGTAGTGTAGGTTGTGTAAATGTAATATGTACATTTTAATGCTGTAATAAATATTATTAAGATAGGGTGTTTGATCTATAACGGCTTCTTTGATTTTTTTAGGTAAGGACTACAATCTACTTTTCGGATTTAAAGTAACTCGATGTTCAAAAGCGATTGACTTCTTAAGGGACCAAATTTCTGAGATCGATCGATTGCTGTTATTTTACAGCTCGATTATAGTTTGTTGGACAAAATGTATTGACTTCATGAGACATTTGTGGGAGCAGCAGCGTATTTACTTTCTAAATTTTAATAAGTTTGAGAGTATTAGAACCAGTTTTAGAATTAGCATATGTCAAAAAAAAAAACTTGGCAGCGGTTAGTAGAATTGCTGTAAAGTTACACGCAGGGGATTGTGGTGAGCGTCATAGTTTCGAGTAATGATTCGAGTTGTAATTTTTATAATTTTATGATTTGTAAATAGCAAGTATACATAATATGCAGGTATTGCTAACTTTAACAGGCTGTACTGGATTTTCCCGTAGCTCTCCCAGGATTTCCACCGTGTGAGTTGAAATCTTTAAGAGGATTTACTCAAATAGAACAGGAATAGAATAGTTTAAATACAGTTACTGTATGTTGGCTTCATTAGAGACATCAATTCAAAATGTTATACAACTTTTCCTGATTTACGCGCTTTAATTACAATTAATTGTGGATACCTATGTGAATTTTCTAACTTTTGAAAGATTATTTAAAACATTCCGATGAGATGTGGTTTGGACAATTAATTATTTGTTGCTACGATGCAAATAGCAGGAACTGATGACAAAAAGTAGTACAAGTTAAAGTATTGAATATAGTTTTCCTCATTTTTTATTTCGATTTTGTACAAAATCAACAAAATTGCAGCACCAATTACAGATGGTATGAAAGAAGGTATCTGTTGCATACATGTTAGTGTAGATTTTATTATTTTGTTAACCAAGAAATTGTTTACATGCAATTTTGGTTTCGCTTTAAATTTTAAAGAGCGAATTACCATGGGTAGGGCTACGGGTTCTCACAGGCATGATTAGGGATGAGTAAAATAGGGTTAGAACATTGTATAGACTGTAAAACATTATATCGTATGTAGTTACGGGTGTAATTAAAACTGAAGTAGTTTTCGAAATTGCAGTTTTGCTACTTTACTCTCGAAAATGACGAAAGTTTTGTATTTAAGATGATTCTGATTTCGGGTTACTTTAGATGATTTTTGTTGCTACTTAATTATTTATCAATATTAGTTGTGATTATAGTAGCAAGATTTGTGGAACTAGATTCGTTCAATTAATAGATTTTTGTTGGTTTCTATAGGTTGGTGCTCAAGTTTGTGGGAGCAGCTGATGAGTTGATAAAATGGAGAATCCTCGCCACGTCGAATCCATTTTTAACTGAAGAAATCTGTGCTTGTTATGTAATTTTACTGAAGGAATTGGATGAAGTCAAGTGGTAAATCCTAACTTGGCTGATAGTAAATGTCTTGAACATTTGTCAACAACTTTTGTCAAATATTTAGAATTATTCTCATTTTGAATAATTCTCAGAGTGTAGGTGAGAATCTTATTAATTTTTCACAAAATATGAATTTATAAAATGTTTTTATAATTTCTGATGTAATCGGGTACGTATGGGTGCCGCAAACCCTTTTTCATCCCACACCAGCTCAAACGAGGGGAAATTGCAAAAAATATTTGATTCACCCATGATATTAAATCTGCAAGAAATTAGTAGTAAATTATAGTTTGCGATGAAACGGAAGTATTAAAAATTACTCCGTTTCCATCTTCATCTTACTTTCGCTAGTAAGTTGAATTTCCTCAGCCTTGTATTTTCACCGAACATGTCTACTATCCTCAAAGTAGATTCCTGTTGAAGCTCTTTAAAAAGTTCATACAATTTCTTAAAATCAACCGTCAAAAACTACTTATAAATTTTCGTTAATTGTCACACGTTTTCAAAATTTTACTTTTCCCTAAATATTCCTGACTCTGCTCCGCTTCCATGACCGCTGAATCGAAAGTTTTAGGCAATACCAAATTTTCAAACCAGGAAAATAAGTTTCTTTAAATGGCAAATCAAATATGTTTGATTATCATCCCTTCTATGTGCCGATAGGGGGTAGAAAAAGATTTGGTCGCACCCTATGTAAAGGAAGTTAATGAGGCATTGTTTGCATGAATTTAAATAAGATTTTAATGCGAGAGTTTATAAATAGTTTCCAGCCGGAATTTTATGCCACATCGGTGATACTACATGCAATGGGGTCAGCATTAAACTGGACCTCTTATTGTTAATTGGTTGACATCTAGAGAAGGGATTATGATTAGATGTACTTCCAGTCATCAAATATCAAATACTGTACATAGTATTGCAATGTCGTACAACGCAATTGGCATCTGTACTCTATGGCCCTTCTTCTGCAACGACATTGCTGATGCGTTACTGTGTGTGGGTAATCTACTAAAAGCGGAAATTTTATTGTTCTTTTAATTCGGAATATAATAATAATAATAATCAATTTAACTCTTTTTTAAAGTGACGTTCCTTGTGAATAAACAATTTTAACCTCTACTCTTTTTAATCTGCACAGAGCAAATACTACGCGGAATACACATTGGTCTGGCCTTCACGGGGATTGTGACTGATTCTTTGGAGCAGTTTTCATTCTATTTATAATTTATTACAAGACAGATCATCCTTCCTGGTGTCATCTACAAGTCCAACATGTAGGAAGTTCCAATGATACAGCTCATTTCAGATTTTCTTGACATACTTAATACTCAAGGTAGCTGTCAAGGCTGTATGATTCAGCCAGGTCAGTGATCCATCCTTGTTTTATACTCTCTTGATTTTACTAATTTTGGTTATTATATTGCCTCCCCCCCCAAAAAAACATTTTTTGATGATGTAATAATCAATTGTAAAATACTCGTAATTCCAAATTACAGGTGTATGACCCAAGCTCATCTTTACAAATCTCAGAGGAAGTATTTGTAGAATGACTTTGAAAGATAAACGGGTGGAGGATTTACCGCTTAACTCACATTTTGATTACAATTATTTTTTGTTGCTACTGCAAAAGTCGAATCTCCAGCATTCGTATCTACAATTAAATTGTAAACACCCATGGGCTGCCGGGCTGTCAGTTTCAAAACGTTCCCCAACATTCAATCAGATACAGATACACACCTCAACTAATTTTACAACACTCACCAAGCAGCGGATTCCGAATGCAAATGTACAAAACGCTCAGTGGTCATCTTGAAATGCGGCTATACGTAAGTAATTGATTATGAAATAATGAATTCCATCATGTAAGCAAACTCTGCTACTTTAAAAAAAAATACTCAAATACAACAAGATATTCCATTGCCTCGAAAGTTGAGAAACATTGTATGATTGCTTGCATGATCCAATCATGTCTCCTGTTGCTATTTTCTTTTCATTTTAACTAAGTACCTATTGTTAGACTTGCATTAAATACCTTTGTGTAACCATACCTATAAAACATTTGTTGTCAAAATTTATTATCAACATGAAAAATAGTGGCGGGGGGAAATTTGAACCGTTCCTAAAAGTTTTTTTTGTATATAGGATTCCAGTTCCAAACGTTTATAACCTAAACAGCCAACCAAACAAAACACTCCTGCTTTTATATATCCCTATTTATGTAGACAGACCCTCTCAAGTATTCCAACACACTCCGGTACTTTTCCATACAGTTACCAAAATTAATCCTTTATCTGTCCATTAGATTATCCTGCAACTCAAACGTAGCTGTCAAAATTTCCTAGTTGAAGGACTGCTCTGAAAAACGCCCCTTGTCTGTTTTTCTACATTTATCAATTCTCCCCCACATAATCACCTTCCAACAATTTCCTAAAATTTGTCTTCATCTCAATTTTATTAAAATTTTACTGCATTACCCATAAAATCTCATTTTCCTTTATCTTTTTCCTCAGCCCTTAAATTGTATTTCATGACATGCTTTACCTATGTATCCCTCCTTAATTTGATTTTTTTTTCATATTTGCATTTTTATCCGCCCTTAATTTGTTTCCAAAATCCGTACATTTTTGTTCCCAGCCCTTAAATTTATTTCCCATTTGAATGTTCTAAATTTTTTTAGCATCTTCCTATGAGTTTCAACGGTACTTTCTCATATCAACCCTCAAGAACATTTTGTCCCCTCAATTTTATAATCCTTTCATGAATGTTCTTTCATCTTAATTTATAAAAAAAAAATAATGATTGTAGTTATATAGACAGTCCATAGTAAATGTTTCCCTTATTTTTAATTAAATAATTATTTTCCCATGGTAAACATCCTTTTGAATTTTTTTCTGTTCTGGTCCAGGAATTTCCCCATCTTGCCACTGGTCAGGTCCGCCCTCTAGTGTGGGAGCCACGGACTCGGTCATCCCAAGCGGATGTGAATTGCGCAGCTCTCAAAGGCAGAGATTTTTTTGTAATGCTCCTTCAGACACGGTGCTACATTGTTGTCCTTGGACTCACTTTCATTTCTCTCAAAAAATCTACATCCCTCATGTGTTTCTCTCGTGAATTATAGTGTGTGTGGTTTGGTGGAAAAAGTCGGGAAACTGTCCGGGTAAACAAAATAATTTGGAATAAGGATGAAGTGACCCCGTGTGACCTCAGGTCGTCAATATAAGTGCACTGGATTCCAGGGATTTTTTTGAGAACGGTACGGTGATTCTAAAAGCTTTAAAGGTCTTTAAAAAGTTTTCAAGAACACACAGACACATAGGAGATTCCTTTTATTATTAAATTCCTTCAGTAGAGCTCTCTCCCTCTCTCTCTCTCTCTCTCTGGCCCCATATACATATAAAAATAAGTTATAGGTATATATATATATATATATATATATATATATTTATATTGAGAGCATGTATATACTGCTCTGTAGCAATTTCCCTCGTTATATGTATAGGACACAATAACAAGAGAGAGAGAGAGAAAAGTGGAAAGGTCACGCATTTCTGAAGACTATTCACACAACTCTTTACCTTTCAACCTTTAAAGGTTTTGCCATTCAAATTATTAAAGGTTTCTATAAATAAGACAAATGTTTTGTGGGGTCACAGGAAAAAAAAATCCCTCTCTCGTGTTATTATAACTCTCAATTTAAAAAGTGTTTTATTCAACTCCTTTTTAGTGTTGTATTAAATTAGACTCCCAGTGACTTGTACAAATATCAAAATGGTTTGGAAATATTATTGTGTGAATATTCTTGACTAATTCGTGTACCTTCAGTAAAAAAAAATAAATAAATAAAGACAGTGACATATTTTTAGTTGTGTGCTATATAAAAATAAGTATAATACTATATCGAGGATGAAATGACTCTCTCTCGAAAGCTCACACTTTGAGTATAACTATATATATTTACGTGTTTTTGGTACATTATTTACCCTGACCTAAATTTTTGCAGGAGCTCTCTCAACATAGAGTCCCATAGGCCCAATCTCTCTCTTGAATATGTTCAGTTTCAATTTGTATTGTAGGATTTGAAGTCCTGGAGAGATTTCCAAGGCGAATGTGTAGGATTTAATATATAATTATATGGGATATATTATTGTGGATTTTGGTGTATAAGACAATATAGTTGTAATATGGATTGGGAAGACGAATCAAGATGATTTTGGGCAAGTATATTTATAATATGGTATATAATCTTTGTATATATATGTATATGTGTAGGAACATATTAACCTTGTGGAGCCAAAGGGTTTGGATTTTGAAAGTAGGTCAGCTTTCGGATTTTATGTACGTGACTATGTGGGATCAATTAAGAGGGAATAGGTTCTGGGATCTAGATCCGGAGTTGGAAGTGTTTGGCCTGGTCGATTTATGAGAGGACTTTTGAGTAATTGAGCAAAATTTGTTGGGAAAAAGGGTGATGGAGGGATCTGGATGGATGGATTTGTTTTAGAAAAATGTTGATGGAACTGGTAACTTGTATTATGAGGGAGGGGGTTGTGGGAATTCCTTTGGGGATGAGATTAGTTGACCTTTTGATGGATATTTTGTATTAATTTTTTTTTTTAAAAGGGGGAAGACTTTTATTGAAATGAGTCGTTTTTGTTTGGGCATAATTTGGACGTGTAATTTTTATTTGGATATTATTTAGGTGTGTGTAATTTTTATTTGGGTATTATTTGAATGTGTAATTTGTGTTTTGAACGTATTTGTGAGTTGGTGGTTTTGATTTTGTAGGAGCTGAGTGTGTGGTTTTGATTTCGAAGTAATTGGCTGTGGGTTTGTGGATTTTAAAATAGTTTAGTAGTTTGTGGATTTGATTTTGAATTATTTGGAGAGAGAGAGAGAGAGTGGGTTTGATTTGGAACAGTTTTGAGTGTGTGATTTAGAATTGAGGATTATTTTTGAGAATCCCTTTGATTTTGGATCATATTGAGTGAAGGAGGATTTAGATTTTGAGAGTGGAGTATTTTGAAGGTGGGATTTTAATTTGGAATCATTTGAGAAATTGCGTGTTTATTTTTGGAATTGGTTCGAGTGAACGTTTTCATTTTGTAATAATAACGTGGATGATTTTGGATTTATTTGGATAGTATTATTCCAATTTGGAATTATATTGAGCGTGGGATTTTAATTTTCAATTTATTTTGGATGCATTGATTTAGAATTTGAAATGATAGTGGTATTTGGATTTTTAAAAAATAATTGTTGAATTTGTTGATTTTAATTATGGTTTTGAGAGTGGAATTTTTGAATTTTGTCAGGGAATAATTTAGAATACGAAATTTTGAGATTTGAGAGGATTTTAGGCTTGTTTGCAAAATTATTGGGCTCGAGTTTGTTATTTTAGTTTGGATTGATATTTTGTTTTGGATTTAGAAATTCGAGCTTCAATAAGTAGCCATATTAATGGAAGGAGGTGGTATTGAAATGTACATCTGTGTGTGTGTTTAGAGATGAGGGATGACAAAAAGATATTTATTCTAAGAATTTTTTATGAGCTTGTCCTTTCTGGTTCTCGTCTCCTTTTTCTGCCTCTCTCTCTCTCTCTATCTTTCGCTCTCGCGCTGCCTTTTGCATGTAGACTGTTCCTAGATGATGATCGCAAAGAGAAACTTTGGTAGAAGTGTTAGCCTTGAAATGTGATCATTGAAGGTTACGTTGATTCATTGTTACTTTATGATACGTTAAAATTATATATACGTTTTTTGTGCATATGCAGGGAAGGGAGTTGGACGCTTATATGGGTTCTGGGATTCTCTCCATAATACATGGATTTTTTGAAGCCCTGCTTTTGGGGATAGATTTCGTACTTGAGTGATCAATAATAAATCTAGTGTGTACAGTGTTACAATTTTCCTGAGGTTTAGGCCAAGAGCACAGTTTGGAAAGAGGAAGTTGTCAAGGGTATTGTTAGTGTTTGTTGGTGTTTCAATTGTTTTTGTGGTATCAGGGGAACGGCTGTTAATTCTAGGAAGGTCCTCAATTGGGAATGATTGAGATCTTGTTGGTAAATTCATTTTGGGTTGTTTCCTGGTTGATGTGAAGATTTAATTATGGAGGGTTTGGTGATATTTAGTTTTGAGACTATACTAAACCATTAGTGGTTATGGAGGTCTATAAGTTTTTAGTACTTTTGTCGCAGGGGTGGTGCCAAATGTGGAGTAATTATTTTTGGAGGGAAATAGTTTCTTGTAAATTAGTAATTTATTATTCAAATTATTGCAGATGAAATCTAATGTGGAACTGCATTTTAAAATTACATCCCTGTATAAAAATAAGAATTGAATTTCCTGTTGAGCTGATTATTAAAAATAATTTTAATTTAGCTAATAAGAGATTCTTTTAGAGTTTATTTTGTATTTGATCGGGTATTTCAGTTTTAAATATGAATTAAATCGTCACAATTCTTGAAACTAATTTTTAATAACTGACAAATGTGTTTCTCTTATGATTACAGAATGTGCTTAGCTGACAAAGCTCACTCCTGAAGTTCTGGCGAGACTTGGTTTCCTCAAATAATGCCCCCACCACTTGGTGATGAAATGATCGAAATCAAAGAAGATGTGGAGGAAAGTGACCGGGGCAGTTCAAGTGGACATGGTCGAAGGAGTCAGAGTGGAGACTGGGAAAATAGCATTATAGACTATGACGGTTACAGTCCTCAAGGTAGGTCCTGTTGTGCCATCATTAAAGCCAGAGCGTCTAAATTTAAGTGACAACAACAATAAATTATTATCGTGATTGGAAATAAATGTGTAGGGAACAAACAAAGTACGTTTACTGTCTCTCTACAGACTTCTTCCTGATAGTATTCGTGAGTTTCCCTCGCCTTGTGTCTTTCCATTTTGAATAGTAAACAAGGTCAAGTCTGTATGTGTGAACATGTATACATGAATTTTGATGTTTCATTTTTAGACTGAGTTTTCCAAGATTCTATCATATTGCATCCTCCCTCTGCTCCAATTTCCAGTCATTATTACTACCGGCACATGAGCTTCTTAAAAGTGCTAACATCAAGACTTGTGTTTTTAATATTAAGAGAGTATAAAAGGTACATCGATCAAGTATGCGAGATGTTGCTCGATGCAGCAGCTATGGGAAACCTTAGTAAAAAAAAGAGTGACGCGTATCTAAACGACATGGTTCTCTTGTATATTACAACAAGGATATGAAACATTCCGCCAACTCACCTGAGTATTCCTGATTTCATTACGTTTGGGCTATACCTCTCCATACCCTTGTGTTCACATCTTTTAGTTTCCCGATTGATCCTCTCATCATGCATTTGCGTCTCCTATCGATTTTTCATTTCCCATCTTTTAAAGTATCTGTACACCTGGTTTCCACGTGTGAGTGATAATTAGTTCTTCGGAGATATCCAAGCTCCTGTGTACACACACACACACACCGGCACCGGTTTAACTTGATCTCCCTTTGATTGAATAGTGCACTTACTGAAGCAAACTTCTCCCACCTGCCCTTGTATAAGTTGTACTTTCGCAACTTCTGTCCCTAATTTTAATTCATTTATAATTAATAATTTATTGTACATCCACCCTTTCCCCATCTCGACCTTGTACAATAACTCAATTTTGTCGGAGAGCATCCGTAGCAATCCTGGCTGGATCTGTCACAGCTGTCACATTCAGGTCCTTTCAGAGAACTAAATATAACTGAATTACAAACTTTACCCTCTGTCAACCCATCCTTCAGCTCTAAAATCAACCTAAATGAAGCAAACCTTTCAGCAATTAATTACCTCAAAACAACTTTCACCCCGTTGCAATCAAACACTTGACACTTGGGATATTTTTATACTAAAAATAAGTATATATATAAGTATACATATATTTGTCCCTATCTTTCTATTTTATTATTAGCAACTTCATTATCAATTTTATAATACGAGTGCATAGTTTTTTTGTTATTACAGTACCCTTTACATACACCGGTTTTAATAGTGTCTAAAAGGAGCTTACAATTAGTAGAGTTGACGTTCAGAAAAAATGCATATCGTCTCAGGACAGGAGGAGGAGCAGTCATGTAATGCACATACCTATAGAACGTTTTCCCCCTGATTGTTCCCAACTGGAAAATTAATTTTGCACGAATGAATTACAATGCCCTTAAAATTAGTCAAAGCAGTGCCAAAATTTAATTCTATAAGTATTCCTAAATAATTCTTAATTCAATCATTTTTGAGGCTTGCATATATGGCTACACATAGGTAGTGTATCATCTACATTTGTTCAAAAAAAATTTCTTCTAAATTCTGTCTCTCCCGAAAGCCCAGAATAATGACTCATACATAATTACATTTAGGAAATAATCATCAGGAGCAGCTGCAGTACTCACAATTAGCATTGTCTCGTTCCCCAAAAGCTCTAATGTTCAAAGGTTCTCCATCTTGTTTACACTTGAGTACACCCTCACTCTCAGAAGGTTAATTAGCATTGATTAGAGATAGGACATCAATTTGAGATAAGTGTGAAAATGAAATTCTCAAAACAGTTTCACTATCGTCCATTTACTCTACAAGTATTCAAGTATTATTATTTCAACTATTCGTACATTGTATGTATGTATGTGTGTAGTAGGTATGTAAGTGTAGATAGAATGAAGTACATTCCATTGTGCACTCTGTGACCATTACATCTATTTGTGTAAAGGTTCGAAGGAAAAATTGAAAGCGAGACTTCATATCTGCAATTGACACACACGTGAAGGTGTGCAAATACCAAAATCACTTTTCATTAATACTACTACTACTCAAGAACCCCCCAGTATATTGTAGTCCCTGTGTATCCTGAACTCACACCAATCAGCCAAAGTTATGCACTTATCTCCCCATGCCATGCCAGCAGAATACCTATTGTCAAATAATGGTTTTAGAGTACAGTCATAAAGATATAGAGTCACTCATCCTTTTAAAAAGTAGCTGATCCGAGTTCTGCAGAATATATGCGTCCCGTAAAATTCTTCGTATCATATCTATATTGTAAATATATAGATATAGATGAGCCAAGTAAGACGCAAAACTGTGAAAAATGCAAGTGTTTTCACAACTAAGGGGAAAAACTGAAAGGATTCAAAAGCTTTTAGAGTATGCATTATATATGTATATACAATTTTGAATATTGCAATTTTGTCCTAAATTGTGCACTGCATATTTTGCATGCACTCATATCTACAGAGTAATACATTTTGTCATATATATAGATATGTAAAAGAAAAAAAAACGAGATGCACACGTCTACATTTTTAGCATATTGTTTTTTGGACAGGTGATAATAATTTTTTTTGATGAGAAAAAGTTTTTTAAATCCTTCCTAAAACATATATTTAAATACTTACCCCTCTATGTATACACATTATTTTTGGAGATATTAATGTGTTCCTGTAGAAGTAGATACGTGTATATGTAATAAGTGCTGGTGTCTTGTCTATAATACAAGTTCACAAACCTAAGAAAAACAGTTGAGCAAATGTTTATTCAGAGGATTACTTCATACATGGGATATAATATGTCTCATCCCGGGGTATGTATGTATATCTAGCTGTTGTATGCACACTCAGTCACATACACACATACACACACACACATACACACACACACACACACGCAATAATTACATACTACCAGAATAGCAATGTTGTAATAAGGGTTAATGTAATGTGTGTAACTGAAACTAACTATACTTAGAGAGACTCAACTACAAAAAATATGTTAAGGCAGTTTACTTTTGCTCTTCAGCTTGGGTCTCATCCCATGCCATGGCAATGGTAATGACACATACCTTATATCCTCATGAGGTACATAATTCGCATTTATAGGAGTATCTACCTATATAAGGATAGAGGGGTACGGTACGTGCATATGCAAGTTGTTTAAAAATCCATCGGCCGTCGGCACCAAATCTAATATGCAGCCTTTACTTTATTATCTCCTACTATATCTATTGACAGCACACACATGTATTTCTTCCTATATGTAGTAGCTACATATGTCCTAGTAGTAGTACTAGGGACAGGGACGAGTTATATCTGTACCTGTGGGACAGAGCACAGGTCCACTTTACAAATATTCATTGTCATGCCATATAGGTATATATAGCCTCTGTACTTTCCTCGTATATGATGGAATTCTATAGTTCTATCCACCTGTCTGTGTATAAAGTTTTAACCCTATAGTTCTCCCATGTTCCTCCAAGTTCTATTAAGCACAGAGAGACACACAGCAAAAGCTAAAGCGAAAGGTATATGCATATCTCGACTCAGTGAGAAACTCAGAATGAGAGAGAGAGAGAGAGAGAGAGAGAGAGAGAGAGAGAGAGAGAGAGAGAGAGAACGTTGCACGCACACCGTAAACATAAAAAGGGATTTGCTCTGTCAGTTGATTGCTGACAGTGAGAGTGTGTGGAAGTGCAAGTTGAAGTCCATATACGCACCTGGGTCACCCTTCCGTACCTTCCTCCTCTAGAAATTAGTATACATATATAGAGAGCTACGTAATTACAACCACATACATATAACCTCAGAGAATATTAAGTGGGGAGTCCCGGGGAAAAAAATACAAATATACTTTTACGCACGTACCTTGTCTCTCACACCTGACTCTATATATATATACATAAAATAGTAATTATTATATTTGACAAAGGTACATATATATATACATAGATATATCACCTGTGCTTAAATAATTAATTATAAATACCGAACCAAAATAAAACCCTCCGGTCATTTCTCCAACCAAAATGGTCCAGTAACCTTGAATTTAAAATTTCAAGGGACATTTTTTTTTTGTATAATATTGTTCCTTCTACACAATTGACAAGTCAGTGGACACATTTACATACATTAAATAATATCCCAGTGAGAAAATAAAGACCAAATATATTAGACACAAATTATACATTTTGGTCAAGTGGACTGGGGACACCCATCATTCATAAATTTTGGGATATTAGACACAAATCATACATTTTGAGACATACTACTAGACACAAATCACACATTTTGGGATCCTGGACACAAAATATCCACCAGAAAAAAATCCCTGAAAGCAATTATAATACACTCCACAAGTGAAATCATCCAGAAATTCTCTGTATATAGTGAAGAGAGACACTCCCCCACACTAGAAAAAAATAGTTGGGGCCGGAATTGTAATAATTATTCCTTAAAGACAAGAATTGGGTAAAAAAAAGCATTACAATTGCTACATCATTGATTATATATTTGTCCGTCAAAAATGCGAAACATGCCGGATAGTGAAGTGAGCTCCACAGTGCTGAGTCAAGATTTGTGGTCCGCACATGACACCCACATATTCATTGGTATTTCCTTTTACAATTTTTACATTTTTTTTTTGCACAATTTCCGGTTACTCTTATTGTTTCAAAAGTCCATTCCTTTAAAATTAAAAATTAAAATAAAAATAAAAAAACACTTACGTCAAATCTAGGATTATAGTAATTATATGACGTCATTGATTGGAAATGTGAGGTGTGCTTGAAATTTTAATTGTTTTATAGACTTTGGTGTGTTTCATCTCATATCCTCTCCCTATGCAATGTACATATGTAGTGTGATGGGAAAGGTTGCGGGAGAGGGAATTTTTGGGAAGAGTTGAAAATGTTTACATGTATTAGGAGTTGACTGACATGCTAACCTTGAAATGACTTTGGTTCCATTGTGAACGAACGAACGTTCTTTTACTCATAGTGGATGAGTGAGTGTGTATACTATAAAAGTATATGTGAGAGACGGGTAGATGTTTCTCTCTCTCTCTCTCTCCCTCTCTCTCTCTCTCTCTCTCTCTCTCTCTCTCTCTCTCTCTTACTCGCTGTTCCATTCTGTACAGAATGTGGAAGTAGTATGCATGCCTGGTACCTTGTGTCCCTATAGGTTTTACTCACTTAGTGAGACTCACTCTGAGCTTGAGTTGCTGAGGATATATTTGACCGGATACCTTAATATTACCCTTTAATTTCAAAGAGTATTTGTATAGATACATCTTTCACTACGAAAGACATTTTGTACCTGTGTGTACAGATATAAGTACTAGCCCGCTTGGCATTTCTTACTATATAGGATTTGTTCTAACAGGGTTGGGATTCCAGCATGTGTTTTTTAACATTGAGCTATGTACTATAATATCCCCCGGTAATATTCTATCTCCTCTCTCCTATGTATGTTGTATGTACGCTCAATAATTCGGAAGCGTACACATTTTAGTGTGTATGTGTGTGTGTGTGTGTGTGAATACTATAGGATCTTGGATGTTTTTCCGTGGATAGGAGATGTATGTAGATATGTATGTATGTATGGTTGCGTATTGGGAAGGTTAGGTAATTTGTCCATATAATTGTACATATGGTGGGATATTACTTACTTATATGAGCCGGGGAAACATATTTGACTTAAGGATAATGTAAAGAAGCGTAATAAATATACATACATGTATAAGGACTATATGTATGTATGTATGGGGAGGCTTGAGGCATGAAGAATTTTGTTACAACGCAGTGGATATCGTCCGTTGAACTGCAAGTGCTTAACTCTCTCGGAAATCTGATTGTGTGAGTAATTCCATGAAGGTTCCATGTATATTGTATATCCTATGGGCTGTAGTAAATTTGTGAGTATGTATGTGTATTTTCCTATGCTGTAGAAAGAGTATCTTATATGAATGGATATATCTATATCTATACTCCCAAGGCTTTTATTATTCAACTGGATATCCCAATTATTATTGTTACTCATAAAAAAAAAGGAGATATAGATTTTGGAGGAGTTTTTCCTTATATGTGTATAGGTTTTTTTTTTGTTACTTTTCACACATATGTACATATCTACACATACACACACACACACACACACACACACACACACACATGGACGTATTCCTCCTATGGGCTTGAACTAGATCAGCATATTTCTGAGGGATCTTTATGGGACTGTATATATTTTTGTGTTTGATATTTTGTCATTTTGTCTTTTTTAGGATGTAATTATTAACGTATCTATGGAGGTACATGTGGAATTACATTATGTATACACAGTATGAGGGTTGGAGGTTGGTTGCATGTGCTGGGTTTAGTATTTGTCCTTATGGTGATAAGTAATCAGTTCTCTTTCTCTGCAATGTGTGTAGATATGTGTTGTGTATGTATGTATTTTGTGTGTGTGTGTGCAATTTGCTGACGGAGATAGTCTCCTGTTGTTTTCAAGTTGTTGCAATCACATTGGACTTTTATGTAGCTTGATTACTGACTCTTGTTAAAGGACTTTTAATCAGTCATTTCATTTTCCGGCGCATATATATATATGACATTCCCACTCACACAATGGTACTTCTATACTTATGACGCTACGCTACGCCATTCTCAAGTATTACTCAGAGATGATGATACAGTGTGTGGGCTGGTGGCTTGATGGGAGTTTTGCGGGATGGGAGATATGGGATCTCTGTACATGGTGTTATTATTCATGGTGGAGTTTTTTTTTTCTCTCTCTCATTGGAGGATATCACGAAATAATGTTTGGAGATACGGTGTGAGCTGAGCTGTACTGTAGCTGGCTCATCTTTGCGTTATTTTTATGGGAATTGAACGTGTGCAGTTGAAGTTGAAGGTACAAGAGAGAGATATGGGCATGTGTACCTATTGTCATGATTAGACGGTAGGAACGTTTTCCAGAAATGTTGCTTCATTTAATTACTTGTATAGATATGTAATATGTATCTATTTGTATGTATGTACATACATACGTCAGATGTTGCGTGTCCCGTAGGCTGAGATGTAATTTTGAGGGAGGATTTTGTTAGCTCAGAATCAATAATACTAGTATATCTGCCTACCTATAGATACACAATAATAGTATATTGTTGTAGGAAGCAAATGTCAATGTCTCAATATCTGGTTAATTGCTAAGGAGCAAGCATGAGTGTATCTGTTCATTTTGGAAGAAAAAAAAGGAAATGTATATAATTACAAGTAAGTATATAAAGATACTTTAAAATTCATGTTAAAAAGCAAAAGTCAAGGTCTGTTGAATTATAAATGATAAGGGAAATTGTAATCCTGCAAAAATTATTGCCAAATGATCCACATGATCTTGTGATCACGAACACTAAAGTGCAGACTTAAAATTGAATGCACATATAATTATGCAGTTTTCGCTGTCAGCAAACTCATGACGTAAAAAATAATCGGATGTGTATTGTGTAAGTAATGCGCATAATGTATTCCGTGTGTGGATTTGACATACAAAAAAAAAGGCAAAATGCATTTGAAGTTCATGTATAGCTTTTTTTATTTTGAAGGCTTTGATGTATGGTTCCTTTGACATATGTATGTATAGATAGTCGCAGGTGGTAAACTGGGATCTAGTTTATTTTACCTCTTCACAAATGATTTGAAACCCGCTGTTGCCTCAAGTAGATATTTTGCAAGTGCTCATATCTAATTAATGTGTAAGGGATATATTGATATATAGGTAACCGTAAGGAGCCCTTTGCATCAGGTAGTTTTTGCCCCTTAGCTGCCTAGGAGCGTGTAGTGAATCAGAAAGGATTACATGGAAGTTAACGTGTGTGATAAGTTATATCATGATGGATATTGATTAAAAATTTTCCTTTCTATAGAAAAATGTACCTCTGTTTTTGTATCTTGTACATGTGACGTATCTATATGTCTATGTATGAAGTAATTATACACAGCTCAATAGAGCTTTATGAATCTTGATTTTAGTTCTATTTATGTCTGTAACTGTGTGTATGTACATATGTAATTATGTATGGGTGGTGATTTTATGTATATATCTGTAGTCGACGAGTTACATTATGTTCGTCAAAATATTTCCCGACATTTAACCATGTCAGTCCGAGTCCGAGGGCATACACATATGTATGACACGGCAGACACTCTCAAACAAAATGTTACTTTGAAGTATTAACAACCAGAGCTGGATATATGTATAAGTAAAGTATATTTGTAATCGCATGTATGTATGTATATATATGTAATGTTATAAGTATTTCTCTGTTGGGTGAGCGTGTAGTAAATTGATCTATCCGTGATAGAAGCAATTTTGTGACGAAATTGCTAAAACTCCATGGGTGTTGTTTGCACAAGGCGAGGATATTACACAAGGGACTGTAGATACAGAAGTATAAGTGTATTTGTTTTTTAGGTATAATTATTATAGGGTATACGTATGTTATCGTGTAGAGCGACTGTACGAATAGCATGTATGTATGTATGTATGTATGTGTGTAACAAGCGCCAGTGTTTTTTTAGTGGTTCTTTCCCCCCGACATCGGATTCCGTTTTTGTCCGTGTATGTATACATATGTAGATACACATGTCGAGAGGCCTCATACATATGTTATTATACTTATAGTCATTATAGAACTAAAGTTTTAGGAGGTACTTTTACCCTTACTCCTATACTCTCTCTCTCTCTCTCTCTCTCCTAGTATTTTGCTCCGTGCCATTGACCTTGGCAAATTTAATTGAGCTCTGTCAAAAGGGATTGAGTGGAAATGGAATGAACTCTCGCCACAAGTACTTGACAATACATGGACAATCCATATGTAGATGGAGGGATATAAACAGAGTAAATGATAGTTATTAAACACGACATACATAGAGGAGTAATTACTCCATGCGGTTTATCCAGTGATATTATTATTTGGTACAGTAGTTGAGTTTGAGTCCTGTCTTGATTACTGCCACGCTCCATAATTTCACTGTTGTTGACATTCCGTTTCCTTTGAAACGGAGTTTAATGTCTTACCTTTTGAGGTTATGTATTTCCCTCTGACTGGATATAACTATATCTATACTTATGTGCACTCGTTACTATTATGAATATAATTTATATGTACGATTGGCTATGTATTATTTGTTTGAGTGTAGTATGTCTGATTGGGACATTGAATTCTGGAAGAAGAAGAAGAAGAAAAAAATATCGTTTGGAATGAATGACTTGGGCACTTAGAATTAGGTTGACTTTATTTTGACGGTTCCATACATTCCCAAGGACTTTGTGGTTTCTCAAGGCAAAGAAAGCTCTTTAAAGGACAATTTAGCATGAGATCTATAATAGCTGGGAAGTTGACTGTATTTTTTGTTGGTATTCTTGTGTGTGAGCCCTTGGAATTTATTAATGTTTGTTTTTTTTCCTGTTTTTTTTTTGGTTTAGGGCGGGATGACTGCACAAGTCCATTGTACGAAACAGATGGAACGACGAAAAAGAAAAAAGGGCCGGTGCCGAGGCAGCAGGAGGAATTATGTCTAGTTTGTGGAGACCGGGCTTCCGGCTACCATTATAATGCATTAACGTGCGAGGGGTGTAAAGGTGAGTGATAGGATTTTTTTTTTGATACATAGTAAGAAAGAAAAATGATGGATGAGATTTTATCAGATTTATGATGATTATTCTCGACTGTGATATTCCTACTTTAAAAAATGTTTTGATGCGAGCCTTTTTTTAATGGGAAGTTTAATGTTGATGTTAAATTTTATAATGAGAAGTGGAGTCAATTAATGATTTTTATTTCTTCTTCAGGTTTCTTCCGTCGGAGCATTACCAAGAACGCAGTGTACCAATGTAAATATGGGAATAATTGTGAAATTGATATGTACATGCGGAGGAAGTGTCAAGAATGCCGACTTAAAAAGTGCCTCACCGTTGGCATGAGACCCGAATGTAAGACTTGTTGCCTATTTTTTTTAGAATGGAGAAATTCCTTGAGAAAAAGTAAATTACTAGGGAGAGAAATTGGAAATGAAACTTTGCTCTTTAAATGGAAATGGAGTTTGAGATGGATCGATGGTGATAGTAGTATTACGTGTAGGGATACTAATGTGTCTACTCCATATAAGTATACAGATTATTTATATTTTTTTGTGATACTTGTGTTGTGTGGGGCTGGTGTTTCGTAATGTATAATTTTTGACTGTATTTTATTTGATGTTTTTGTCAAGGTGTCGTACCTGAATACCAATGTGCAGTTAAGAGAGAAGCGAAAAAGGCGCAGAAGGACAAAGAGAAGCCAAACTCCACGACACTGTCACCAACACCCACCACAAAGAATAACCTTAATCATATGAATGATATTGAAATGAAGGTGAGATGGGTATGGAAAATTATGAGACCTTGACATATTATTTTTACGAAATAGTTTTACCAACAGAGTTGTCTTCTGTTTGTGAAATTTGATTTTTTAATACGTCATTGGATATTACTCTGTTGAATGAATTCTGCTTTGAAATTGATAACCACACTTTTGATTTCGTAACATGTGGAAATGAGCGTTAATCAATTGTATGGTTTGTAATTATTTTGGAAACCCACAGGAAGAAAACCAGATCACTCCCAATACCACGACGAGTTCTCCCAATGGAAGTTTACTAAGCAGTCTGAGTAGTTTAAATGGTCGTAAAAATGGTAGATGTTTGAGTATGGAGCAAGAAGAATTAATTAATCGTTTAGTGTATTTTCAAGATGAATTTGAGCAACCTTCGGAAGATGATCTGAAGCGACTCACGGTAAGAATTATTTTTAATGATTCGTAGCAATTATATACCATAAGAAATATGTAACCGTAAATAACTATTCATAAAATTATGTATATTACATTTAGTATTTTTAAACCACCCATTTTAATTTTCCCGTTGAGTTTATTTTTATAATACTGGTACGTATGAATACGCAAAAATTTCATATTTAACCCTCTACACTTTTACCAAATACAAGATTAGTCTGTAATCTTTTATATTCTCTCTAATTAATTCGGACGGTGTGCATATTATTGTTTTTTGAAACTTTAATTTATTTACATGAGACTCAAATTTTCATTATTATTGCAAATCGAAATATGTTTGCAAGCAAGTCTTTTATTTTTTCCGAGTCAATTTTTTTTATCATCTCACTGTAAATGCCCTCTCGTATACTCTAGCACGTGATTCTTGTTGTTGAAGATGTTCTGCTGTCGCTCTTGCACTTTACTTTCTTGCTTCCAAACTGTCTCTTTCTTTCCTGTCTTTTCAATTATACTATATATCTACTTATAATATTTTTGTAATAGAAACTACTTCAAAGGGAATTCGCAGAGTCAGAGTTGCTTCGGAGTTCGAAGCTGTATATGTATTTCTATCCAAATATTTGCTCAGTCAGCTATACTCTATTAATTCTCCAGGCTCTTGGGAATAAATAACAAGTGAAAGCCTCCTGCATGCATTTTTTTAGTCCAGTGTTTACTTTTCTGATGGTGAGAAACATGTTACTTTTCCAAGACAGTTTTTAATTGTTTATGTTGATTTTTAAGGGATTTATTTTTCCTATTGTGAGAGAAGTCCCCACCATTAGTTGGAGTTAGATCCGACTCGCCTAATAAAGCGAATGGAAGGTCGTCGGACTCTCTCCATTTTGGATGGTTTCCAATTTCGTCGTTCCGAATAAATTTTCTTTTGTATGAGAATATGTGTGTTGTTTTTTCTTGGAAAAGGTCTCAACATGTTTTCTGTTAAAGTAGAGAATATAATTGGGGTATTTGTTATTCATAGAGATTTTTTTCCTATTTTGGTTCTGACTCTGAGAAATCTGCTGACTATATATTACATTTGATTAGATGCTATTGTATTATTATTTGGAACGTTACTTGTATGTATGTTGATGCTGTTGGCACGTATGTATGTCTTTTTGTATTTTTGCTCTCCATGTATAGCTGTATCTTTGTGGACCTTATTGCACACGTGTTTTCAAGTGTACCTGTTTTTTACACTCTGCTTTCTTAATTTGAATGAGTTTTTGGATTGTATTTGAAAAATTTGAATGGATTTGGTAAAAGGGAACATTAAGTTATGAGCATTAACCCGTAAATTCGGTTGTGGTTATTGATGTGCCTTAATTAGGTTTTGTTAATGTGCTATTTCAAAATGACAGGTCTGTATTAAAAAAAACTGTATGTAATTGTAATTTTAGTTGTAAGCAGTTAAAAGATATAAGGGTGTTGTGGGTGATGAGGATATATACATAGTTAACTAATTATTAATAAATATAGCTTTAATGCATTGACCTACTTTAATATATATATATTTATTTATAATACATTTATATTTGAAAGGTACGTGAGAAAAATGTATTTTTTCCCTTCTTTCACTGTATTTTTCTTATTTCTTGTGTTATTGTTGTTGCTGATGATGATTCGGACGACAACCACGTGTAGGTAATACCAAGTGAGGGAGAAGACCCGTCAGAAATTAGATTTCAGCATATTACTGAGATGACTATTCTAACCGTCCAACTGATCGTTGAATTTAGTAAAAGACTCCCGGGCTTTGATAAACTCGAACGGGAAGATCAAATTACCCTTTTGAAGGTAAAGAGCCAGTCTCCTTTTTCCTCTCTTTATGGTATGTTTTTGTGTTGTTTTTTTCTCGGTTTGCGAAAATGTCTTGGGTTTGCGAAAAAAAATAAAGGACAATGTGACCACAGACCAGTTTGAAGATGCGAGTGAGGCAAAATTTAGACATATTACTGAAATGACTATTCTCACGGTTCAGCTTACTGTTGAGTTTAGTAAGAGATTACCTGGATTTGATACTCTTTTACGTGAAGATCAGATCACACTATTGAAGGTATTGTGTCTTCTCAATATATTCTCATAACAACATTCCAACAGTGCACGATCAGCAGTGCGACAATTTTTTTGGGGGATGTAGCTCTCGGGTGTTGGTGGACGCTTTGAACAATATTTAAGTATTAATTCAAAATTATTTTTGCTTACTTAATTATTATTTCAGCCGTTTTGTTACCAAAGTAACAAATATTCGTAAAGATATATAGAAAGTGTTTATTTTCAGGATTGTCGTATATAAATGTGGTCTGGTATTTTGTAGTTAATTAAATACTAAGTTACATTGTACTTGTGAACATCGTTTTTTTGATGTTACACTTTGTAAAGTGTTTTTTACACTCAATTAATGACTTATGAGGTAGTTTCGGAAATGTTTCTCAAACTTGGTATTATGATCTGTTTGATTCTAGCCTTGGTTTTGATCTTTTTAGTTTGATGTTCACTAAATTTAATGGGTTTGTTTCTTTCTCCAGGCCTGCAGTAGTGAAGTGATGATGTTACGTACAGCCCGGCGATATGACTATAATAGTGACACTATTGTATTTGCGAATAATCAACCGTATACCCGAGACAATTACAATACAGCAGCTGTGGGCGACACGGCGGATCCTCTCTTTAACTTTTGCCGGAATATGGTTACCATGAAAGTTGATAATGCTGCGTATGCTTTACTTACCGCTGTTGTTATATTCTCGGGTAAGTTTTTCTCAAGTGGATTTTGATTGTATATTTGTTGGTGTGAATTGTCCTATATCTACGTTGCATTACGATTATTTGCTTAGTATGTTACAATCTTTATGGTAATTATTTGCTTGAATGTTTACATTTGATAAGATGTTTGTGCTGAGTCGCTGAGTGCATGTTTAATACTAACCTAATGACATTAATTTGATCCACAGAACGTCCACAGCTACTCGAGCCAAGGAAGGTCGAGAAAATTCAGGAGATTTATTTAGAAGCTCTTCGGGCTTACGTTGAATACCTTCATCCCGTTAGACCTGGTAAGAGCCTCTTTGTAATGAGTTCTGTTTGAAAATAGATATTCTATCGGAATAAATTAAATCTTCTTTGAATTAGTTTTATTCGTTTCAGATAAATTTTTATTTAACTCGGAACTGTTTTAAAATTCAAACATTGTTTCTTAGTATAATTTAATAGTTTTTAATCTGGGCATTTATGGTTTGTTGAGTAGGAAATTGATTTTAATTTCTGATTTGGATGTTGTAGGGGTGAGTTTTGCAAAATTACTGGGTGTCTTAACGGAACTTCGAACGCTGGGTAATATAAATTCGGAAATGTGTTTTTCACTAAAACTTAAAAATAAAAAATTACCTGCCTTTCTTGCTGAAATCTGGGATGTCACAGCTTGAATCTTCTTTAGAATTGAAATGCAAATTTCAAAAAAACAAATTAAATTACAACATTACAACAACTACTACTATAACTACTACTGTACTACTACTATATACTACTATTACTTACAAGGAAAATACTGCGAAAAAGAAAAAATTAGCTACTGCTATTATTATTATTACTACTACTACAGTACTATATATCTATAAATGATGATGCAGCTATATTATTATTATTACTGCTCTACTCCGTGTCTGTGTAAGAAAGCAACAAGTAATGATATAGGTACTATCCGTTTTTTATGATGATTATACAATTTATTATTATTTCAGTGTCTGTTCGTTTGACTGTATGTGTATGTTTTGACAGTTAATTTCATCGTTGGTTGATTGTTCGTTTGTTTGATCATTGTTTTTTTGTGAACACATTGAGTTGTTTCCTTTTTTCGGTTTAATTATTCCTTTTTTTAAAAAAAAAAGAAAAACTGTATTGTTATATGTAATTATTAATTATTTGAGAAAGCGTAACACTACTGTTTATTTAGCTAAATATATATATGTATACTTATGTATATGTAGTGGTATATATGATACGATAATCATTGTATATTTTTAATTATCATGATGATGTAAATGAGAGTTATGATGATTTTTTTGGACTAATCAAAAAGTGCTCCTTAACTTGTAAGATTACTGAGAAAAACTGTAGGGAAAGAGCGTACATGTAATTAATTATTATAAGCTATGTTACTAAATCTGTATAAGCTATAATCATAAGAGCATAATGTAGGTTATAAACTATGGATTTTTTGTTTAAAAATTTTATGCAAAAAAAAGAAACAAAGAACGACATAGAAAAGTATCGGAAGGGAAAAAATATACGACATTGAACAGAAACAATATTGTAAATAGATGCTACATATATAGCTGACATCAACATTATAATCACAAAATAATGATAAAAATTGAAAAAGTTTTCTTTTTTTTCATTGGAAAAACCAAAAAAAACGTAATAAACGTATTTATAATGTTCGTCATAATGACTCCAGTTAAAAGATACACTCCTGTTTACCTTTTCCTTCTTTCTTTCTCTTTTTCTGCAGTAATTATATGTACATTCTATAACCTTCTGTATTCTCATATAATTATTCGGTAATACATATTGTCTCTTTTAATAGGAGGATCAGGATGGAAATGTAATGTAGTATGACAATTTTTATTCATATGAGTCAGTATCAAAGTATCCCAAGGTTTTTTTTAATTTTCTTCAGCAAATCTCTGGTACTCATACTCAAAAGTGTAGCAAACGCATATTATGAAAGCACAGTGCACTCCCTCTATAAAAGGCCTTTTATGAGAGAATTTTGTCTTCAGGCGTAAAAATATTTGGGCTTGATATTGTCCTATACCATAATATTTCTTTACTGTTTGTTAAAAGCTCATACGTGACTCTATATTTCTAAGAGTTAAATTCTGTAAATTTTAGAGGGACTCTTATAAGGCGAGTGCACTGTATATTTATACCTGTATGATTTCTGTGGGGGACGGAATTGTGTATATTATTACTTAAACGGGATGGAGTTCTCTCAGGATGATTACATTTCACAATTTTTGGTTGGAGGACCATGCCGTGGATTACAAGACTTTAAATTATAAGGTATCTGGTTCCTCACATTCCTATATACATTAAAATACATTCACGTACATTGTTGGATATGGGAAATGATGGGGAAGAAAAAAAATTCAACGATTTCTGCGACTCTCTCGTAAGGTTCCAACGTACCAGGGGTGTTGCAACTAGTCATTTAACTTTGATTAGTATTTACTCCCATATGATTTACTCTTCTGGTTTTAATGCTCTCTCTCTCTCTCTCTCTCTTTTAATATGATCTTGTAAACAACACACTAGCCTGAATTATTACAGAATGTATTACAGCAGGAACCGTCCATTTAAAAATGTTCATACAATACTTACGCAGGGTAACACAAACCCTTTGCCTCCCCTTCCAATAGTAAAAAGTAGTCAGTTCCCCATATTTGCCGGAAACTGTATTCTGCATTTTTAAAAGTATTTTAGGTCACAAGGGCATAAAATTCAATCAATGCTAGAATTTTGTATGGATTTCAAAATCTGGACATTTAAAGGGAATTTCGTATCGAATCATTTAAATTTTAATATTTCATTTGTAAGGTCACATAGACTGCAGGAGCCATAGTAGTGTAGTAATAAGTTTAGTGTTTATGATAATTTTTTTTACAATTTTATTGGCACAAAATAACTAGATTTTAAATCACCCTGTAATTTTGGTATAAATATGAAACAACCGTTCAAAAATCAGGGAGAGGATTTTCAGGAATTTGAATTTCATCGAATATTTTTAACTACACTGTCCTTTGCAGTAGGGCACAGAGTTTTTGTGACACCCTATATATGTGGTACCTAGTATAATAGGGTTGGTTGGATTGGAAATGATTCCTTTGCTATCTAATAGCTGTCCAATATATATGTGAAAAAAAATGGAGGGAGCTATAAGGCCCATACATACACCTAAATAAAAAAGTAATTTTGTGTGGTTTTCCTGTACAACGGTTGGTTGACCACGGGAAAGATATAATTCTTATGAGACTCAAGGACCAAAACACAAGTTCCCTCTCAACACTATCTCTCACTCACTCGATCTTTTTAAGTTGATGTCCACTTGGGCTTTTATTGCAAACAGCCAGAAGAGCTCTGATGAGACACAAATAAGTATGTGATTCCAGTATTTGGACCCACACGCCACTCCAAACACTCACCATAACAACATCATGCTCTCACCCAGTCCCAAAAACTCGTCCAAACTTAATACGAGAGGCAAATCAGAGCCAGTGAGGAAAGTTATTGGGACTGAGAGAAATCAGACTAGCAAGTGTGGGGTCAGTCGCTCTCCTGGGATTCCTAATAACAAGACCCAGGAATTAAATAGCAAGAAGAGGAATAAAAAGGATCCATCCGAGAACCTCATCAGACTCATTGACATTCGACCCATCCCTCTCAAATTAACTCACGTCCGTGGCGGGTCACTTCCCCTCCGGTCAACCTACGTCCTGGTGAGTTTCTATTTTTTTCCTTCACTTTCTCCTTTTCATCATAAAGTGTCCAATTTTTACTCTCCTATTTTTTTCCCCCAAAGAAAATTAATTAACAAGAAATCCAATTAATTCAAGGCAAACAGTAATTTTATTACTAGCTCACACACTTTATGACTCTCAATTAAAGAACATCTCATATGTCGTCGGTAAATATAACTAATTGAGACTGTGCTTAGAATTCATATGACGCATCTTCACCAATCATTTTTATTCTCTACGGGGACAAAAATATTTTGACATGGTCCCGATTATCCATAGTTAATTTTTCCTTTCATAATTCCTCAGAGATTTCTAAAAAAAACAGTCATATTTTACTGGTACGGATATTACATAGTGCCCTTGTAACAAGAGTGGGCGGTTTGGTTCCCAAAATTGTTTTCCAGTCGTAGTCCTAATAAAATTACGGAAGCGAAAAACAATTATTCTTTTTTATAGGACGGGACAATGTAAGTTAAAACCTTGATTCAGGAGCTTCTGTCAATTTTTCTTGTGGTTGTGTATAAATCCAGAATAGGAAACTATGTTTTAAAATTAGGGAAAAATTATGATTATTTTAAAATTACGGGAGATGATCATGGATTTTGAAAAAATTGGGGCGGAATGTTCCCTACTTGAATTTATTCCCAAGATTTGTACTGACGGATCTGAGATAGAAGAGTTTGACAGTGTCTTAAAATTAGCATAAATGTGCAAAAACTTTGATTTTTTCTATTGATCTTTCAAACTCCATAAAATTGAGAGTTTTTTAAAAAAAAAACGAAAACCAGAGTGTGTGGCTGTTTATTTAGGAAAAGAAGGTGCCAAGAGCGTATCGTTCCAAATCTCCATCAATACTGCAGAAGAGGATTGCCCCATTATCAAGTCCCTCTTTGGTCTCCAGCCAGGTATTGTAAAAACTCTTTTGGCATCCAACAATATCATTTCCCTTTACAATGGCTCTCAAATAATTCCGTCATTGTGCCACTATATGACTCCATATATGTACATATGTGTATCCAGTACAGTGCACTCTCTCTCAAATGGACCCCCAAGACAAATCCCATAGCTATTTTTTTTTGACAGCCCAACGACAATCTTCCCACCACACAATCAAATCTACCACAATGCTAATCTCCGAATATTCAGAGTAAAGAGCACTATAGGCAGATCCCCTCATGAGATCCTCATCTCCTCTCTCTCCTGTCAAAAAAATATCTTGAGAGTGTCCCACACAAGCAATAGTATCTACTATACAACTATACTTTTTCTCTCCTTATGAAAGAATTCATCCGTACAAAAAGTACAGGATTTTTTGGAGCTGTAAGGGCTGCGGTTGTAACTCAAGTGCACTGTGCTGTATACACTGTGTGGGAATTAAAGCAGAATATAACTTTTATATCTCAACACAAGGCTCAACCTAGAATTGGGTAGGAAAAAAGTGATTGAGACTATGCCTATGAAACCATATGTACATACATATCTATAGATACACCTATGAAGTGCAAAGGAAAGAAGCCCTTATAAAAGACACACTCTACTGTTTCAGAAACGCTCCACGCTGAAGAAGGCTCCAAAACAGCCCTCATTGGGCTCAAGATTCCCCAGCAGAATCCCAGTCCGATTCGGGAGTGAGAGTCATAATCCTCATCCGGTTTTAAAATCCCGACGAAGTTGCAATTGTAGCCGAATCTCCCTCAGCCCATCTCCCTCAATCAGTGCTGACAATAATAATAGTAGTGTTCCCAAGTCCAACAAAACTAGTGGGAAAAGTAAGTAAGTTGGAAGATGACGGAGAGAGTGGGTCTGTTTGTAAATTTTATGAAGTGTCTGCATTTGTACAGTGGACTCTCCTCATGACAAGGGCCCCTCATTTTAGAAGAGGATTTTCTGGGAAAATGATTTTTTGCAAGGGGAATTTCTTGCAAGGGGATTTTGTCCAAAGATTTTTTTTTCCTCTCTGTTTTAAAATCCGCGATAATTTTAAGAATTGAGGGGGAAAGCTGTAATAATAATTATTATAGAAGAATGCCAATAGTTGAAACTGGGATTTTTTTGAGGGTGGATGAAGAGATGCTTCTGGAGAGAGAGCCCACTGTGCATGAGTGGAATCTGTTCGGAGGAAAGTTGAGACAAAGTTTTTTTTTTGCAGCTCATTTCCATTTAGATTTATTTCTTGGGGGATAGGGATACTTCTGTGTATGAAGTATGAGCTATGATTAAGCATATATTTGCTTATAAATAAATAATGTATGCGTGATTGTGTATGGAATGAGATGGAGGAGTTGGGACGGCCCTGGCCTAATAATCTGTTAGCACAGCTCTTGATGATCATATACTCTAGACTTGATGATGTTCAGGGAACTTGTGAGTTTTGATATACAAATATATCTATGATAGTCCTTTACAACTCCGAGTGTTTATACTTTTGAAAGTATAACTGTATAATTATATTATATATAGATACATATTTATATTACGGAGGTAGATTTCCACGGGAGAATTTATGTATACGGAAGTTTACTTGAAGTTTAATACATGTTCGGTGAGTCTCCGCGGGCCTGACTGCTTTCCGTCGTAAATGCTTGTTATCTCATCGTGTGACTCTCATGGAAATTGCTACTCCCGGCTCCTACACTCTAATATGCCTTGTCTCAAATTCCAGAGAGGGGAAATTTTGCAAAGGTAGTGTGAATAGACTTGTAAGGCCGTAAATACTCGGAGGTGACAGGCTCGCTTGGAGTGTTCATTACAGGGGCTATATATGCTCAGATCTTTCAAATTACTATTCTTGTTTCCTCTCCTTGCATTTAATAGGGAATAGGAGTGTGTTTTTGTCTGATACAGTCAGTTCTTTGTTTGAGGGGTTCCTTGGATCTGACTTCAAACTATAAATTATTCCTGTGTTAACGGATAAACAAAATAAATTGGGAGGACAGGACATTTTATGCTTATTTGACTAGACACAGGTCCGTAGACACACACTTCACTTGGAACACCAAATGTCACTGAGACTGGGTCAAACTTTTAGACAAGCATGCTGGGAAAATTTTACTTTAAAAATATTTACAAAAAGATCCATAGCATTTAGCAAAATGAAACGGAAATATTTGCAAAATAGTGCAAATATAAAGCCAAACCTGTACAGGATTTTTATGAAAAGGATTTAGGGAAAGGATTTAAAATTAAAAAATAATCTTAAAGGATTTATGGAAAAAATATTACCAAAGGGGTATTAACGGAAATGGTATAAACATTATTTAGCGTTATTATATAAATCCTTGCAAAAGTAATGGCTGAAATATTATATTTGGACAATTTACAATAATTATTACACTGAATTTCCTACATAGTGTTTCTTAAGGGATAAAAAATACCTGCCCATATTTGGATAGTCCACTATATCTTACTACTATAAGTATATTTATGTACGTACAAATATAATGTAAATATAATCCTAGGGAAAATGTAAACATGCCAATATAAAGGGAATGCTATCTAAGAGGAAACCATTATAATGGAAATTCACTGTATATTTTAGAGACTAGATTATCCCGTAGCATACAACTTGCGAGCATAATGTTGAGGAACTAGTACAAAAGGTACTACTCATACAAGATGCACTTGATAAAATTTACATTTAAAATTGACTGACACATTAGACTATGAAGAGTTGGAGAGTACCTCTTAAAGCCCTTGATATCTCCTACGATTGTCTATCTATTTCTATAACTACATCATCTACTGTAATAACATGGGCTGTGAATACAAACATACGCCGGCTACCATTAATACCATATTCAAATCTTATTGAGTGATTGCAAGTCGAAAAAATTATCTGACTTAGGATGTCAAGCATTTGTCACGATACTTGACCCAATGAGTTTTTGCCTATAGCTGTGAATGCTATAACCCAGATTGGATTCAAGCAAATTTTAACCCTGATTCCTAACAACATATACTGACAAACGCTCTATAGAACAAATTTCTAAATTTACACCATAGATAAATGGAAGCTCAAATTTATACCACGTCAATTCCAGCCCGAATTTCTACCCTAAAATTTTTTACTCCAAATTCATGAAACATAAATTCCAGACTGAATTTCTACCCTAACAATTTTACTACAATTTCATAGGAAATAAATTCCAGCCAGAATTCCTACCCTAACAATTTTACTACAACTTCTTACCAACTAAATGTCAGGCCAAATTTGCAAAAATAAATGTTAGTCCAAATTTACACCCAGTATATAAAGTTCCTTCACAAATAATTCAAAAACACGCTCAAATTCCCTTCAATTATTACTAATTTTTGACCCCAATAAACCTTACAATTTCCCCCCCCCCCTCAACCCAAATAAAACTCCAGCTGAGCTTCCACCCATTTCCTGTGTGTACTACAAGCGTAATTATCATCTCTCAATGGTAGATTTCCCTTACACTTGAGCAAGTCACTGTACACATCCCAGAGCACACACACACACACACACACCTTCTCTCCAGTGAATTCCTCCTCTTCCACAATTCTCCTATTCCATTGAACATATGTATAATACATACATACCCACCTATATGTATCTACCTATACCATGAGGAACTGTGTCTTCCATACCAAAGTCCGTGTGGTTCTCCTACGGACACAACTCCAGCCTTTCACCATTAAACCTTTTCCGGGTGAAGGTGAGCCAAGGGAAAGATAATGTACGAAATGTTCACTATGCACATACTACATACCCAGTGGCTTCCATCCAGACACTCCTGTCCCTATATAATACAAACAGACACATTATAACCATAAAAGGGATGGTAAAAAGGATCTTCTTTGAAGAGCCTCATACAAAATTGTACACACACACACACACACACACAAAATAAACTCCGAAGGGAAACGCATGCTCGACGCATTGAATTTTTGAGGAAATATTTAAATAATTTAATAGAGAGTTTATAGATTTTTATGCCTCTCTCTCCTTGATTCCTACGTGTGTACTGTCCCAATGTAAAAAAGCTTTATATGAGGGAAGGATGGCAATGTTTTTGTTTTTGTATACTTACAAAAAAAAATGTTACGATGTTCCAGGTCTTGTATGCTGAATTGCAGAGACAGTGTTAATAAATAGGGAGTTCAAAAAAAGTTTGTATGTATGTACTGTGGGTTTGGGGCTCTCTCTCTCTCTCTCTGTGGCTGGGCTTATAGGTTGAATGTGTGTGTGTGTGTGTGTGTGTGTGTGTGTAGGTTTTTGTGTGTGTGTGTGTGATCGTTCCGCCACACACTGTCAGACTATCTCGTGTGGATTTGTTTTTAGTAGGTTAGTGGTGGCTGGACAGGGCTGTTGGAGTCTCCCTTATAGGTCCTCCGGATCTTGTGTTATTTTGATCGGACCGCTCTACAGAGACTCACTCCGAAGTGTCCACACGCTCAAATGGGTGACAATGTTAGCTCCTAGTAATAATAGTAGTGTCTCCTCTTGTACCAATTGCACCGACTACTGCTGTTGTTTCAATAATACTGACTCCTCCTCATTACTTTCTATCAATCAGACTGAGCAAGGTACTCATAAATTCTCATGAATATTTTTACAAATATTTTTTTTTTCAGAAATAAAAAAATATTATTTCATTTCTATCTATGCCTGTCCCTTATTATTGAGATAATTTTGAGGGTCATGTCATGAATCCGCCCGTATTTGCTACAGGTGTAGGGATTTGTTGTCAAAAACCTTGTTCTTTGGATTTATGAAGGGAGACTCAAATATAGGAGATATATGTTTGCTCTGGCGCAATTTGTACAGATACATGTATGATTGTGTATACAATTTTATGCATAAATTAATGGGGAAAAAATTCAAATGTCACCCGGTAAATATTTACCGGGTCTTTGGATGCCACTGCTTAATATGTATATTAATGGGGCTGTGTTTTAAAATTCCTTGAATTTAAGGTAGTGTCAAATGGTGGGGAAATATATTTGAGCTGATATTTTATGTTTTTGTAAGTTGTGGGATTTCCAAATAAATTTTGCATTCTGTAACTTTTTATGCGATGAGGGTGGAAAGATTGGGGGTTTTTGTGGAGGAAAAAGGTAACAAAGTTTGGTTTGCAAATGATTTTTTTGAAAAAATTTGAAAGTTATAAAAAGATGATAGGATTTAAGTTATTTTTGTTTTTTTTTGTCGAGGGTTTTTGAATGGAGGTTATGAAATATTTTTTAGGGGGAACTTTTTATTAAATAATGGGGAGGATGTGTTAAATTTTTAGTGTCAATTTCTGGGTGTTTTTGAGATGTTTTGAATAATTTGGGTATTATGGACGTTTTTGGGGGTGTTTTCTTGAGATTTTCCCGGAATTTATGTACTTTTTGGGACAAGTTTAAATTGGGAAAGTGTCATTGCAATTTTGAATCGATTGATTGGAATTGTTTGATGGAATTTTTTGGAATTTTATGGGACATTTTTGTAATTGAGAGATTCCTTCAATTTTGAGAGAGAAATTAGGCATTTCAGAGGGTTTCGTTTAATTTGGTTAGATTTTATGGAAATTTTGAAAGAGATCTTTCTACAAACGTAGGATTCCAATTTGTTTGCAGTTTTACGTGTGAATTTCCTAAAATTTTCAAGATATTTCTTAACGTTGATTGAAATTATCAGAATATTTAGCTTCTGTTCTGATTTCTGACGCTGAGATTCTCTTTGAAAAAAGTATTTCATTTCTGAAAAAAATAGCGTTCCCAGACTTGCAATTTCAAAACTGCATGCAAATCGCATTTTTGAAGTTGAGACATTACTTTAATTCATGCTTTCTGGTAATTGTACCAAACAGAGCTTGTTCCTTACATTGAGGCTTTGGGAATTGCAATAACGAATTTCTTAATTTGCACTTAATTATACTCCAAGGTATGTTAAATCCTTAGCAGTCTGCTTCAGTTCAATGACCATTTAATGAAAGGAGGTTTGTTAATTTTTAGGGTCCCATCGATACCTCAAGAATATGCTCTATTCCTAGAGCTAAAATAATTGTAGTGGTACAATTATTATGAGTGTTGTAACAGCTAGAAATATTATTACAAGCAATCGTTATTACGTTCATGTTTCCGGATCATATAGAAGGAAAACATATAATTTAAAAATAATGTTTGTAAGTACCAAAAGAAACTGAAAGAAAGACCGAGGAGTATAGTAGCGATGAGAGTAATGATTATGGGATTATTATTCCGAGCTTTACAGCCTCATTATCCGTTTATCTGAGTCACTTTGAATCCTTAATTACCTATTGTTCGGCCGGTACTTACATGAGAGGAACATAATATAATTACAAGATAATTAATCCACTAAGTCATGTTTTGGTATACCGACATATCAGTCAAGTGTGTGTGTGTGAGAGAGAGAGAGAGAGAGAGAGAGTGCTGACACTGCTGAGTGAATAAATAATGGTCTATTGTCAATTGTACTTTGTAAATAAGTAATGACCCGGCCCTTAATGGTTTGTTTGTTTGTTTGTTTGGGTTACCCCCGTATAGATGAGACTAAAATAAGGAACTTGGATCGGAACTACCGGAACCAACACGATGGGAACAAGTATTGGAATGGGACGAATAAACCGGAACTTAAATACTGTGAGGAGGATATTTGATCTGGATATTGTCCGTCCATCGATATTGTCTAATAATTAATTATGTGTGAAGTGTTTGGACCTTTTGGACTATGTAATTAGAATGCTAATTGGTTTGATGTATTTTCCCGTGTTGAAGTTGTTTCCTTTGAGTATTATATAGTGTATGTTAACTATATGTGGATTGTTATTGATTTATTGTGGAGATATATACTTATATAGTTTGTTAATTTCCTGCTGTCTCCATAAAAGGTGTTCCTGAAACCTCGGAGCCTTCCTTGCTCAATAATTGAGCACGTTCCTCAATCCTGCTTTTAATTTATGGAGAGATGCAGGGTTATTGTGCAATAGATCCGTTCTGCTTGGTGAATTACTCCGATGTGGATCCTTACTTACATACAGGTCCGGATGCAGTTAACTCTCCCTCGAACGATATCGCCTCCGCCCCCCCCTCCACTTTGAAGTGTTGAGTAGAAAGCAATGTCCTTTTAAATAAGAATTCCAACAAGTTAGAATAAACACGTTCTAATTTGATAGCTATACCGTTCATTTTGATAGGATCAAAGTGGACGGTATTCTTTAAAAAAAAGAATTAGATAGAACAGTTTCAATTCAATTTTACATAGTTTAATTGTTCTGAGAAATATCTGCTGCTACTATTTGAATAGCTCATACTCTGTATTTGAAAAATATTTTAGTAAGGTAGCATTTCTTTCATGTTAGGTTAATTTTGAAATGTTGTTATAAGATTGTCTTTGAAGAGTTATTATTTAACACGTACAAGCCCTCGGGGAGTTTTAATTGTGTCATTTCAGGGGAAGTGTCGACGTGGGAATTATAGTCGTTATAGGGAGAGTTATTCACTATAATCGGACCCTGGATGAATTTTGGAAGAAGAGTGATGGAAGATTGGATCCAAATTATCGAATTATTTAGGTGTAGTGTTATATCCCGGAGGAATTGTTCTTCACCTTTTTAGAGGATGATGATTAGGATTTGTTAGTTCCTGAAGTGTTGATTTCCAAGGAACATGTTTATTTAAAGCAGAACTATATGTATGGGGGACATTGTTCGAGGTGATAAATGTGATAATTGTATGTTAATAGTGTGCTATTAGGGATTCCAGCTCAGGCCTATATTGTTACTAATTAGTGTGCGCCTATGGACTTTGTAATGGGATTTTAGAGTAGAGGTCCGATGTATATTTAGAGCTTTTTTGACAGGTATCATTTTTCATTGCTCACAATACCCGAAATTAGATCCTCATTGTCGGATATTGTGTCCGCTCAAATTGCTTTCCATAGAGGAGCCTGTAGTTAGTCTTCATTAAAACATGCTTTATCAACTTCCTGTACTTCGTCTCGCGTGTCTCAACAAGTTCATCAAATATTTGTGAGCTATGACCTCATCACCCGTCCCAAATCCATCTTGATTAGTATTACAGTCCTGGGTAGATTACCCATTAAACTAGCAGTTATGATACGGAGGCTCGTTCATTTTAGGAACTATAAAAGATCCCTTATTAGATTATGGATGTACCTAATGGTCCAAGCAGCACAGTACATTATTTTTGTACACACTCCTTTTAGATAGTAGACACACACACGGGTTATATAGATACAGGAGCGGAGTTTTATAGAAGGAACTGTTGCAACTTCCAGATTCCAACTTATGATTATTTGATTTAGTGAAGGCATATACATATTTCCTAATGTTCAGGAGTTTACTCAGAAGTTTATAGGAGAGCGGGTTTGTAAAAGGGCAATACCGCCGCTCTGTACTATGTATTTTGCTGTGTTTACTCTGGTAATGTTTTTAATCATGAATTTTTTATTGGAAGTTTCATGTTTCAAAGGAGCCTCCGCCTCTGTGTACAAAAGTAATAACTCTGGCTGTATAAAGTTCCGTCTCTAAAACCCTGAATTATTTTTAATCCTCCAAACTTCCCGACTCGACTTTAGTAACCTCAAGTGTACAGGGCTATGTCGATATAATAGACTCCCATGTATTAAAACCAGTGTTATGTTTTTTTATAAGGGCACAAATATTTTCATACATTCCCGTTTCATTACCCTAAAGTTTATTTGGTTTTACCCGGAAAAGAGCATTTTCCTCGTAAGCGTCAGATTTTGTGGATTTTCGAGGTACTGTTTCAAAGAGTCTAGCCTGTATTTACTTACAGGTACCACTGTACACAGAAGTTCGTATAAATGGGGAGCGTCTATGTACCTAAAATACTCTCAATTACACTGATTGTGAGCGTCCCCAGATTCTTTGAATCTCCGCCGTAAATAGAGCCCCATTTTTCATCTTTCCATTTCCCCTGACGCTGAGGTCTTTGCTTCTGACCTGAAAAAATTCGTTAGTATCAGCCCAACATTAGATTTTATTCGTATACTAATTTTTCTTAATTATTATTTATCACAGAGCAAGCCGCAGTTGGTGGTTCGTGGCTAGGGTACTCTTTGTGCTATGCGAGATTCCCTTATAAGAGGTTTTTTTTTGTACATTAGGGACAAAAATATTTGGATACAATCCCATTCAACATAATGTTAATTTTTCGGCTTTTACAAATAAGATGCAGAATTGTAGAAAAGAGTCAAAAGGGCGTGAGAGATTGTAAGACTTAAATTTTGGAGCTGTCTTAGGGGCGCAGCTATAAAGATACAGGATACTACTGTAGCTATGCATATCATTTTATAATATAAAAGCCGTCTTAGAAGTGTTTGTATGGGAAAGTAGGATTATTTGTTTTTCAAGAAGAAATTTGAATCAATGAGGAAAAATATGGTTTTAATGAGTATAATTTATTTTACCCGTCCATAATTTGTTGCTTTTTATCACATTGATAAAAATCCCATATGGTCCTGCATGTGGAGAGAGAGAGACAAGTTGTAAAATATTTAAGTTGAAAGGTTGGGAGCAATAGTAACTGTTCCATATCATGCAATATCATTGGCCAGGAAATGTGAATACTTGTAGAAATCCCTATGCTTTTAAACGTAATTACACACCGTTTATCCCGACAGCACGCAAGAACATAATTTTTTCCACTTCCTATAACATGCGAACAGATACCTCACGTAAGAATAATAACTTATGTTGGAATTATCTCTCTCCTTCCTATGCGTAGGTACAGTGCTCTCCGGGTCCATAACATTAGTCTTGAAAGTCCTAGAAATTTCACTATTATAATTACATGCTCTTGGGAAACCCATATAATTTAGCATTGCCAGAAGGGAGAATGTGTACAAATATTTTTCACGTTATATACATATATACATAGTAGAGGCAGGTAGATAGTTTGGTGTGATATTTTAAAGGAAACTCTTATAGCCAGACTACTCTGTGCACACACACTTTTCCCTCACACTCGCTTGGGATATTTTTCCACACTTTGCCAAAAACTACGGGGGGAGAAAAAAAACTTTAATCAATTCCTCATTTATTGTGCAAACTTTCGGAGAAAATCCAATTTCAAGCCCAACCCTATGCGAACAGTTCAACCTGGACGTTCTTAAAAAGCTTTTTGCTCTGTGTAAACGTATTACAGGAGTACGCTCTCCTTATTAGAGCACCCCTAGAAAATCTACAAAATTGACTTATAATGAAATGCTCGGATTATAAAAGCAAAGAACAACATTGAGGTAAATGGGGATGTGTCCTTTGCTATTCATGTACCTATTATAATTATAAAGTTTTGAACTTATACAGAAAATGCTGTTTTAGGGTTCCTTATAACGAGTGTAAGTATACAGTACGAAGCCTCTTAAAAATTGCGAGTTAAAATTGTGGGATTAAAATATATGTTTGAACGTTTGAACATTTGTTTAAAACCAGTGTGTATCTATGTACAGTACAAATATGAGTGTGAAATTTGAAAACGTTATTTTTATGGATTTATTTTAATAGTTTCAGTTCCATGTAGAGTCAAACGCAAAGCATGGGGTTTGGGTTCCTACTTCAAAATTCCATTGACACTCGTTTCCATTGAGATGTTTAGTGAGAGGTTGTTAAGTCGAGGTTCCCTCAACTGAGTCGTTCCTATCTCGCTAAAGAGTCGTCTGGGAGCTGTTAACACAAGCCCCTAAAAATTATTCCGTCCATATCTTTATTTCCTGTTACATTTACTATTACTAAAACCTTTAAATTCTCATTCACAAATTTATAAATACCGTCGGCTTTTCTCTACCTATACATATATACGTTTTCGGGTAATGCGGTAAAGAACGGCTAGGAACCTGATAGGCCTTATTTCTGTCTATTCCAGTGTAGGAAGGGTCTGTCCTAAAAAACCCACACATGCATTCCCATACGTACACTACAGATATGTGTGTCTAGGTATGTGTGTGTATGAAGGAAGCCTCCAAGAGCTCACGTATTCATTTGGGCTGTATTTTCTCAAGTGTGAAACTCACATGAAGCAGAAGCAAATAAAGATAAAGGATTTTTATTTCCCTGTGTGTATATGTGTGTGTACATATACTTATATATACAGATACTTATATATAGAGCAGTTACTGCCGGGTTCACTTTTGTACATGTACATGTCTCAGAGCCTCAGTATTTCTTTCCCCTGAAGTTGAACATACACCCAGCTAACCCGATAAAAAACCTTATCTTTTTTTCCTATACACATGACAAAATATACTTACAGTAGAGATATCTGTTTCAGTTTGATTTAAAACAGTGGCAGTTATAAAAAGTACGGAACATTTTTCAGTGGGCTCAATATTAGCACTATCACATTAGTCACTCAGCAAATCGCATGCCTTGCAGAAAAAGCGTTTTTTTTGTAATAATTCCAAAACGACAACTGAATGTACTCATACATTTTTAGCTCCATACATCGGCTAAGAAGCACAGTGTAGCTTTTCCTGGTTGCCTTATCATGTAATAAATATTGAATATTGCGATATAAATTATTCATTACTCACGCTCAACTTGAGTAACGTGCTCCTTTTTAAAAAAAAGTGAGGTATTCAATTTCGCATTTTTGTTTTGAAACAGTAGTCGTTTTTGTATTCTAAGAATTTTGTTGAGGCATGACATGTGTAATTTAGACTAATCTAGCTGTTTTTAATTTTTTGTTGTAGAACAATTTTGCGGATACATTATTACATAGGATCTCTTTATACTAAGACCACCCGGAAAAGCCGCCAATTTAAAGGCTATTTAGGGGCACCGGATGCTCTTGTAAGGATAAAAATGAATATTTTGTGGGACAGGAACGTGTCTAGAAATAATTCTGTCCGAATGGGAAAACATATATTTTAATGAGGTCTCTTATTATTACTCTCAGCGTCTACTACTCCTTACATTGTTTTAATTACTAAGAATTTGTCTTCACTAGGAAAGTTTGAGCACACGCCCAATATTTTAATGCCCCGAAACGTTCAGTTTGTTTTGTTTCGGACACAAATTTCTTGGAATAGAAATAAGTAAACAATTTTTTTCTTATTGAATTGAGCATGTAATTTTGCACAGTGGCGCTTCTGATTCTCAGTAATTTTTCTGTAGCTTAAAAGATTTCACCAGACATTCCGAAAATTGCTCCTCAATAGTTTTTGTTGTTTATGAAAAGAGATTTTTCAGAATTGAATTTTGCTCCTGAAGAGTTTCTCTGTAAAAGTGCCGCTGCTGCTAAAAAAAAGTGTTTCATTTTGCACACGTTCAATTTTTTTTTGCCCCCTAACGAAATTGTGCTATTATAATAGCATCAACTTATGTATGGACTGGCAGACATTCAGATGTGCCTCTCAGCAATTTCCCTGTCCATGGTTTTGCAAACGTTGATATGTTTATACTTGAAAAATGCTCCTACTCCTAGAATTATTACGAACGGAATATTCCTACAAAAGAAGGGTCTGCAGAATTGTGGTCTGGAAATATAACACAAACTATTGTAACATTCCCAGTAGTATTTAGACTCCTCAATTGTAAACATGCCTGCGGACCTGTTCCCTGACTGGCTTCTTAGCCCTTGTAAAAACCAGAGGAGAAACATCCTGAAATGTCTGAAATAAACCAGTGTACAGGATAAATAATGTATAAATAAAAGGTAAATAGGTCAAGTTTGTAAGGATATATAACTTCTCCTCAATCCTTTCCCCATACATTGGACATTGTACGAGCCTGGAGACTCAAAGTACTCCAACTGACTGAGTGCTACCTCAAAAACAAAATCCTACATACAGGGCCAGTACATAATAGTAATGTACGTTATATATAGATTCTACGTATAGATATGTACATGCTTGTCAGATCCGTACGTGTATGTAAGTAAATATGTATGAAAATTTTGTGTTAACTTCTCTGCGAAGAGTGTTCCGGCAATATTCTGCAGGTTTTTCATCTCTCGGTTTCTCTCTCTCTCTCTCTCTCTCTCTCTCTCTCTCTCTCTCTCGAAAACATCTCCAGGCTCTTGAACAGACTACAGTGAGACTGTCCCTATATAAGAACCTCCCTGAAAATAAAATTGTTTCATACGGGCGGAAATATTTTCATACATTCTCATTGAGTGAAGTGTCTCAATTCCTCTGTTTGCATACAGACACGGACAAATTTAGAGGAGAAGAACGTTGTGGAGTCTCAGGATGCTGTTGTAGGGAGATCCGACTGTGGTGCTCTTATTATGGTGTGAGTATGCTGGAGTTTGTGTAGGGATGCATTCGGTAATTGTTCAAAGGGTGTACATATTTTATCATTGGGGTGTTGGCTCTGTCTCCCTTGTGAAGCCTCATGCTGGGAAATAGCTGTAGACAGGAATATAGACAACTGAGTGCATATGGGTACACGGTACTGACACTATATACTTTTCTATAAGTATAATAATATAGGGCTCTGTAAAGGATTTTTTTTTTCTCATAGGTATATTATAGTGTCCCTCTCGTAGTCTCTCGTCCATGGGTTTTATAACCCTGTGTACTCTGTGCAGAGTCTGTATATAGGAGTTTGTACATGGATTTTGAACGTGGGAAAAAGTCCATAGGATTCTCTATGTGTTTTTAGAGTGAAAAGGGAGTTGCGCATGGAAAGACTGCACTATTGTAGTATGAGTGTCTCTCTCTTTTTCGCTACCTTTTTTCTCATATCATCAGCTACTTATATGTTCGTAGGGAACTCTTCGTACTTCGGTCCTCTCTCTCTCTCTCTCTCCTCGTTGTTTACCAGAGCCACAAAACTCGTACAAATATATTTACATGTGAAACCATGTATTTTTACGGCAACTCTCTTTTTTTCCCTTTGGAACAACTTCTCCTTGGAAATGTAGTATTTACTTACTATTTTTCCCCTATAGGCCGAAATCACTGAGGACTAGTCTATCGGACGTATAAGTACAGAGTAATTGTATAGACTCTCCTGAAGTTCCTTCATATATTTATTATTAAGATTAAGGGGGGAGGGGGAGAGAGACAAGAATAGAACTATCACTCTCCTCTATTATTATTATACACTATACCATAGACTTGTTTCCTCATAATTAATCTCATCGTTCCTTTTTGTCAATTCCGCAGTAATGGACTCAAGGAGCTGTAGCAGTAATCTAAGTCGGCTTGATGAAATGCAGGTAATTTCATTACGTCTGTCAACTACAATATAAACATCTCTCTTGTATAGTTCCCAAGTCTGGGTCTTATGTGTGAGTTTGTGTGTTGGTGTGTGATTGTTTGTGCATGAAACTACTGTGTCAAATTGTATGTCGTTTTAGTATGTGGTCAATACGTAGCTTTTTTTTTGCATGGTATTATGTCAAAATTCCTTAGGCAAGGGAGATGTCACTGTTGAAACAAAATTGAGCTCTGTGTGGGAATAGTTATGTAATTTGTGTGTGTGTGTGTGTGTGTGTATATATATATATATATATGGAACTTTTTTTTATGCAAGTGAAAGTACAGAGAGGTACCTTAAGTAGATTATATGTAAGTTGGTTAGTATATTGCTAGTATAGCTATATATAGTCTTTCTTTTTGGAAGGATATACACAATCTCCTTTAAAGTACCTGTGCTAAAATGCATGTCAAAATTGGTTTGGGGAAGGCTATGCTAAAATTCCTGTATTAAGGGCTGTATTAAATTTCCTCGTCCTTTTGTTCAATTTCCAATGTATGAAAGTCTATGTTGAAATTTTAACCGAGCAGCTACTTTGAGATTCTTATATATATGAAAGACTACGGCCAAATTCTTATGTGAAGAGTTACATTCAGAATCTCTTATATTAAAAAATCCACATTCAAATTCTGACGTTAGGAACTACGTTCAAATACCTATTTAGAAGATACATTAAAATTCCAATGCTAAAGGCTACGTTACAAAATTAGTGTTCTACGGACTATTCGTTGAAATTCTTTCGCGAAAGCCTGTGAGCGTCAGAATAATAAAAGTGCTAAAATGTTAATGCCCGCAAGCCCTGCAGTAGCTTACATGTGGGAAAATATGTAAGAATGGCTAAAAGCCAATTTGAGAATTAGCAATAAAATTAAATATTAAAACCAGAAATGAATATTTAAAATAGTGCTAAAATTTTAAGTCTTAAATTCTTATATGTAGAGGCTTGTGGAATGCGCAAATCTGGATTTTGATGTTTTTTTATTCTTATATAAGTACATGTTTTTGTTGAGTACTTTGTAATTAGTCCGTTGTACGAACAAATGCAGATACACTCACTCTCTCTCTATCTATCTTTTTGCTTCTGAATCGAATTGCTCAGGTATTAAAAATTTCTCCCAGAATTACAAGTTTTTAATGTCGTTTTGCTTCATAGCCCTTATAAAATAATTAAATAGGGAGATATAGTGTAGTTGTATGTGTATCTATATAACTCAAGATCTACGAAATTCTTCCTGGGGTTGGGGATTGTTATATGAAATGTTAGTCTGTAGATATTATGCATAAATATTTATGGGTATACTTTTGAATGTGTTTATATACAATACATAAATCAATGTTTTGTTTAAAAATCATGGGCTTCTAATGGGGGGTTAGGATTTTTTCCGGGGATTTTATTACACTTCCCAGTGGAATTACAGTGGAATAATAATTATTACAGAGCATGTTTGCCTTCCTGCACATCAACGGTTGTTTATGTTTTGTACTTCTGCGTGTGCTTATAGGATTATATTATATATGATAGGGAAAGTGAATGTGGTAATTAATTATTATTATGTCGTAGCTCAGAGTCAGCGACTTAACTAACTGCTCCTCTTGAATTAATTGCATGGGAGAAAAAGTGTTTCAATGATAAAACAAGGTGGATTAATATTCTTACTTTTTGTATAATTTGTCATAATTTTCCCTCTTGACTTTTTCAGGCCAGGAGGAACATCTCGGACAAGAACATTTACAGCGAGCCGAGCCGTGGGTTAATGCTGCAGAGTCATCATAGCTACAAGCAGAAGGTGAGTTGTAGTAAATTGAATTTCTCATATTAATTTATGTAAGTGTGTCAGCATGTGTGTGTGTGTGTGTGTGTGTCTGTGTTTTTTTTTTGAGTTTTTTTAGGAGCTCCTTATGGGCTTACCAAGGTTGAACAAAATAAAACATGCTCCCTTCTACAAAATTACGAACAAAGTGCAAAGTGCAGGAGGATTTTATGTCTCTATACAGTACACACTGGATGTTTAAAGAGCACCCCGAAAAGGAGCAAAATTTGAATATTATATTGACGTACACTCTTGTAAAGAGAAAAATGTACAGTTGTGTTAAGGAAGAATGTGTCAAAATATGTTTGCCCATATGGAAAAAAAAATTTCCCATAAGAGATGGTTGATGGAGAAATTGTTCCTGTGAAGGGTTCACTTATTCTGAGAGTGCACTGTATTTATGAGGATAGATGTTACAATTGTGTTCTATTATGTATAGAAACTCTACGTGACATTTTGCACGACGGAATGAGCTCAGTAAATTTTTGCCTGCTGTTGCTGCTGCTAAAATTTTAACGAGGAATTTGCATTTAAAGTGGGAATTTTCTTAAGCTGGTTAATGTTTAATGTGATGCTGTTCAGTATGTAATCTGATGTGTTTTGGGTGATGTGCCAGAGTGGCTTTGAGTGCATGTTAAGAAGAGGAATTAAAATTAATTTTTATTTTCGACTTGAAGATCGGCTACAGAGTCGTGGACATGTACGACGACGACCCGGGAATCATGTCCGAGGCTGAGACCTCATCCACGGGCTTTCGCCGAGGAGGGAAATCCAGATCGAGTTTGCCAGTTGTGAGAACTCCTTCGAAGACACTGGAGAGACCGCTGGGTAATTTATTATTGATTGAATTAATGTTGGGCATTATGTGCTAGACGGTTACCGTCCGTTTTTTTTTCGTGTAACCTTTTTTTTTTTATTTCAACGGAGTTCTATATAGTTCCTCGTAGGATTTCATTTTCCTGGGGAAATTTATAGCTCCTCACAAGTATGTACATTCAAGTTTGAATATTTGGAGTCTGGTTCGAATCTAGGACATATATTTTCAGACCTGAATCCAAACATTGGATTGTTCAACTCCGTTGGATCGATTTTGTGCGCTAGATTTGAGTAGTCATCTCAGTAGAGTTTTGGGTTCTAAATGTAAGTTCGAGCAATGTAGTCAAGTTTGGATTTTAGGTCTTAAATTGAACTGGAGTGCATTTTGATATTTTGGACAAAGTACTAAAATCAGATTTTAGTACGAGTTGAGTCAAATGTTTTTTCAAGGTTTATTAACTTTTAACACAAAATTGAATTTATATTTGATTGAAAATATGTTGGCTTGTTTTTCATTAATTTCAAGTTCTGTGACATTTTTTACTCAAGCAATTTTAAATAACAGTTAAAGCAAATGTAAGAACAGTTTAATGTACCAAAAGTACATATACCGATTTCAAAGTTTCAATTAGTCACTTAAATGTTATTATTCCGTAGTTTGAAGTTGGGAAATATATTGGGTCGGAAAAAATGAGATTCTTCTCATATAAGATTTTTCAGACAGGTTTTGGGGTTGAGTTTGAGTACAGGAAAGAAAAAGGACTTGTGAGGAGCTATTTCGTATGGAGAAAAGCCTGTTGGTTCAAATGGAGTGGAAATGTGGAGCAGGTAGAAGGACAGAATTAAAAATGGATTTTGTGTGGTCGTTTTTTCCTCATAGGTTTGGTATTCTTGCAATATCGGAGTGAGACGAAGAGAGCTCTCCTTCCAAATGAAATTACATCTATGGACACAGTCCGGGCCCTCTTTGTCCGTTCCTTTAGCAAGCAACTCACTATGGAATACCTGGATGCTATGAATTCCAAGATTTATATTCTGGACACTGCCAAGGATATGTTTTATGAATTGGAGGACTTGAGGTGAGTTTTTTTATTGCTCATGATTTTTTTATACACATGGACTGCTTACCTTTTCACATCTCTTATTAAAAAATTGGTTACTCTGGACCAGCATACGATTCCTACTCTCTCCTCGTCCTCCTTAAACCTTGGAACTAGTGAATTTTGTATATTATTGAATTTGTTCATCTCTGAATATAATTTCCACAGAGACATCCGAGACCGGTCGGTTTTGCGTCTGTTCGAGCCCAATGTGAATGGAAATGGTGCTACTCCTACGTGGAATGATCAGGATCAGTATTTTAGTGAACCTGAGTTCGACTCTGATTATCCTACTTTGCATCACGTGCATAAAGCTAAGGTGAATATTTCCCCCATTTGTGCACCTCCCGAAGGACACATAATCCCAGAGAAAATTTTGCTCTCTCTCTCTCTCTCTCTCTCTCTCTCTCTTTCTGAAAGAATGTTACCTTGATATTTGATTACTTTTTTCTCTTTTGACATTTTCCTCTCGGGTGTACGCACAGCCGCTCCAAAAAGTGATCACTCCACAGATGTACGCAAGCTACAGTTTACCTCGCCCCGCACCCCGACCTTTTTCTCCAGGTCCAACGACCACCTCTCACTTGATCAGTGCACAGCAAGCCCCGAGACCTATTCATCCCTCGCAGTCAATGGGAGCTCCTCCAAAACCTCTCCGACATAGTCAGTTCAACAAACGACCCAGCACTCCTAGCAGCCCATTGTACTCTCCCAGAAGTAACAGCTCCAATACTTTCCTGGGAATTAGAACCACTTCTGACATGTACGCAACAGCTATAGGTCAGTTCGCGGGTCGGAGTCAGAGCTCCTTTCAAGTTCCAGTAATATTTAACAAGTTACAAGGCACTGTACTTTTGGGTCAAGTTTTGCTCCAGACGTAAGGACAAAGTCCACACTGGGTCAAGTTTGGCAATATCAGTGCTAATTAGTTCTGAATGAAACTTGAAATATGAGACAAGCAGTGCTAATAAAGTCTGAATCAAGTTTTGCTCAAGCAAAAATCAAAATCTGGGTCAAGTTTGACTCCAGCTTGAAAAAAAAATTAAGGCATTGGGTCAAGCTGAACTCGAAGAACTTGGACGTAGATAAAACATTGGGTGAAGTTTAGATGTAAACATGTTTACAACCAAACTTGACAATTTTATCTGGTTCTGGTTCATCTTTAACCGAATGCCGAAGTTTGAGTTCAAGGGTTGGCTACTTTTTAAATATTTATTTCCAAGTTTAGTTTTTGTAGTGTTTTCCTGAAATGCTCAAGCTTTACTACGTTGAGTGTTTTCCCAGAACTGAATATCCAAGTTCGGGTCCGGGATAGTGTTTGCTTCAATATTAATGTTCTGTTTTTGTCTTAAAGGTACTTACTTGGATATTTATTTTCAAATTTTGTATTGAAATTTATCCTTGAATATTTATATACCCTTATTTTTGTTTAAGGTTATTTAAGTGGATATTTATCTTCAACTTTTTGCCATTTATTTAGTTACTCAAGAACTCGAGTAAGATCGAGAGTCTAATTTTTTTTTGCAATATTTAGATTTGTCGAATATTTAAAAGTCTGAATATTTTCAAAAGAAAAAGGATTTATATATTTTTACTTGAATTATTCCAGTTCGGATCTACGAATTCCTGAAGCCTGGGCCCAGCTTTGTTTTTAGATTCCATTAAACAATGACAAAAAAAGCGTCATTTCACATTATACTTTAAGCATTAGAAAGACTATGGGATATCATACGATTAGCAGGTTATAGATATCAAGAGTTTATGTGCGCCTGGTATAGAGTATCTATAGGTAAGCTATCAATTATAAAGGAATATCAAACGTTGCAGACATCGGATTGAATAACCTTAGTGGATTTAGGTTTGTTTACGTACAATGTAACTTGTATGTACATGGGATGTTATAAGAGGCAGAAGTAGACGCTTGAGTAATTTCATCCTCTGGCGTGTATTTGACACGTTGTATTAAATGACAGACGTTATGTTTATACAGGGATTGCTTATTGTCCGGGTGCCAAATCAGGTGTCAGTTCTGTTTGAAATTCGAGTATTAGTTTTGTACTTTGATTGATTGTGTTCCGCAGATGCGTGTGTAAGTTCTCCGGAGAAACTCTACGACAACTACGGAATGGCCCAAAATGCTGTGTCTCGTTCCGGCTCCATGACACCAGTCTTGATCGATGATGAGTCTCGAATCCGAATGGAGCACATGGAAAGGCAGCTGGCTAATTTGACTGGGCTGGTGCACAAAGCTTTAAATCCTCCGACGGTGGTTCAACCCACCCGGCTCTACAATCCTAGACTCAACTACAGGGATTACATCCCTACAAGAGATTTCCGGGGTGAGGTTTTTATTTCCTCGTAAAAATAATCTGTGTAATGTTTGAATGCAGATGAAAAAATTATATAACCAAACATTAATGCTGCTTTTAGGTCTCAACCAGTTTTGTACAGTAGACTCTCGCTATAACAGATCCCTTGTAAAAAAATTCTCTACAGGAGCAAAAATATTTTTGCTCATTCCCATTTAAAAATTATTTTTCTTTCACATTTGAAGTTCGAACCAGTGTTAGAATATAAATTTTTTGGTGCGCCCTTATAGCGAGAGGGCTCTGTTTAAGTTTAATTTAAGCATTATGAGAGCTTCTGCAATGAAAACATTAACTTTTAATTTCCTCACTTTTCCCCGTAAACAAACAATTGTTTGTTGTTAGCATTCGAAGTATAGAAGCAAAACTTGTATCAGTTTGCTTTTTTTGGGTTAATGTTTTTGGTAATAAAAAATGTAGTAAATTGTTGGGAATATCCTGTAATGGACAATTTAAGTATATGTACGACAGAATTTTAATGAAATGTTTCTGCTTATTGGGATTTTTTACTAAAGACGACATAGACAAACATAGTAGTTCAAGTTCAGCTTCGCTGCAAGGTAACAATTAATTATATACTGGTCAATTCATTGCATGGTCACACAGTTTGGTTTCAATTGAGTATTTCCCTCTTCAATTTATTATTATTGGTTTAAACCCTAACTTTTGTGGTGGCATGTGTTACTTGGTAGTTTTACTCTTTTAATTTCCTACATTTGGACTATTTATAGACGATCCTATCGTAGTCAGACCTGAGGCTCAGCATCAGCACCAGCAACAACAGCAACAACAACAACAACAGCAGCAGCATCAACAACAACAACAACCCCAGCAAATCTTATCTGCACCAACGAAAGCCCAGAAATTCGGGAAAGGTTCGGGAGAAAAAATCTTTGAGTAGTTGAATCTTTTTAATTGGAATTTGTTGAGAAAAACTAATTGAGCTCTTGACTTCGTTACAGAAAAATCTGTGTCATTCAGTGACGATCCTCCGGATCAGTTGCAGTCCTCCACAATTCATCACCGAAATAACCTTTGTAAGTTTAACGTTCGCTTTACGACTGTAATTCAAAGCATTCTTGACTTGAACTATTTTTATATCGTCCGCTAAGAGACAAACATAACTTAAAACTATTAAGAGTATCCAGATTTGAAGCAATTTTGAATTTAATTGGTTTAAAAACGTCATTTAATCCTGTTATTCCTGGGAAATTTAATCTTTTTACTGGATTTAAAATTCTTTGAGACATTCCTATTCAGATTTTAAGAAGTTTTGGCAATTTTGCGTGAGGTTAAATAGTTTTTTGGCACATTCTCATTTCGTTTTACCCTTTTTTGGAGATAATGTCATTTGGGTTTTAAAAAATTCAGATATTCTCAACTGGGTTTAAAAATGTTGAGGTTTGAATCTTAGCTGACGATATATTTTCCATCGTGCACAAGATTATATATGTTACATAACCATGCCTATGTAAATATAAACTGATGATACATGTTACTTTTTTTCTGTCATGCTTACTCTCTTCCCTTGGAATTTAAAATATTTCTTCTCTCCCTCTGTAAAAAAAACTTTGTTTACGTTTAAAAATGTAAAAGCGGAAATAAAGTTGCCATCAAAGCCAGCAATAAAATCATCAACATTGCCCCGAGTCAATCAAACAGGTTCCCGACCAAACTTTACTGCATGTTTTTCTTCTATGTATCTATGTGTATCTATTTCTATTTTACATGGCCACATTATAGCCATACTATAATTTAAGTACACAATTTATTGAGATAGGGTAAAAAGGTTTCACTATGTACAAGGTTGATTTTGTATATATATTTCAGTTGATCGTGTGCTATCCACCCCAGCCGTTCCAACAGTTCCGGCAAATATGGTAGTTCTAAATCAGTCCCAGCAAATTGTTGCCAAAAAGCCTGTTTTACACGCAGTTCCTGTTCCTACTCCGAGTGCTATTCATTTTAGAGCTGGTGAGCCATTTGATGTTTGTTCCGGGTCATTAATGAGCCAAATTAAATTAGTAGAGTTGATTGGATGCCGGTGTTTATTTTTTTCTGGGTTTTCAATCCTGGGTTTGAATTCAATTATAAATGAAATTTTCATGAAGTATTTGTTTTTTTACTGTTACAGATTTGAGCCCCGAAATGTTCAACCAGCTACGAGTTCTTCAAAAGAAGGCCAAAGACCTGAAGAATGATATTAGGATTTTGAGACGGCATGTTCAAGCGCAGTCGCATACTCTCAGAGATAGCATTAGGGAAACGTTTCTAAAATTTAAGTAAGTTTTATGTGGGGTCTGTAATGTGGTCATTTTTTTGGATGGGACTGCTGGAATTCTATAAACGTCATTTGGGTGTAACTATTGAGTATACGGAATGTCCCTATAATGTTATGTCCCTTGTTCTGTGTCAGGGTTATCGCCACTATAGATGAAGATTGGTTGGGGCTGAAGGAGCCAAGACTGAAGCGAGAAGAAGATATGTACAAGATGGAAGTCAACAAACTGGATAAAGACATTACGTTAGCATTTGTCTCTATTTAATTTTATTGCTCCTCTAAACATAACATTTATCAAAGGGAGACCAAACTGAGCGCTTTGTCAATAACGTAAATCCGTAATGGCTTTTATCGCTGCGTATATCCTATAATTCCCAATATTTATATCCTTTGTAACCAGTGAGCTGGAGAAAACTGTCGAGGACCTCCGCAGTCACGTCATTAACAAACGAACTAGGGTCAACATGGCCGATGTGGAAAATATGGCTCTTATCCTTAGTAAATCTAGGTCAGTCTAAACCCTCACGTTAAATTTCAAAATGTATTCCATCAAAAATCTTCCATTCCTGGATTAATTTCCTTAGAATAAATTAGTGTTCTATAAACATTTCCACTGATGAATTTAGGAATAGTATCAATTTATGAATATTAATTTTTGTTAATTTTTGTTGCCGTAGTAAATCCGTTGCAGACTTAAAAGCTCGGTTTCCAGTTCTTCATGAGAATGTCGGCCGAGCTGTGGGTCTGGAAATGGAAAGATTAGCCTCGGAAGAACAGTTCTTGAAAACTGAACCCGAACGACTCGAGAATGCTCTCAAAAGGTGTAAAAAACTTACTGGAACATTGGTTACATTGAAAAGGTACAATTTATACTGTTAACAATATGAATAGACGATATTTTTCAGTAAAACGTTTCAGTTATTTCAAATAATTATTGTTCAAATATTTTGAATATTATAAAGACTTAGAAATTGAAAAATTCTCGGCATTTTTTGAATAGACTGGCCTCAGTTCAAGAACAAAGGCTTCCGGTCTCCCTGGACTCAGGTATGATGGGCCAGCCGCAAGTTCAGCTCCAAGGGGACATCGTAGACGCGTCAAAAAATAGTAACAGGGTATGTTCTCAGTCCTAGAAAAATCGCACCTCCAAGCGTATGTATCAAAATCTCTATATCTATAAAAAACGTTTGCTGTAATACAAAATACAAGTGCCATTCAAAAAAATCTTATTACTACGAAAAAATAGATATTGATTTTTCTAATAGCAAAAAATACTTATTACTGTGTAGTTGCAAATTTTTTACACTGTAGTTAATATGAAACTTATTTTCGCAAAAAAGAATCTTTCCAATACACGAAAAAAAGTTTTGTCGTAAACGTAAAAACTTTCCATTTTTAAGGGTTGATTTATTTTTAATTTGGAAATTTCTTTGAATATAATGATTCTTGAACGAATTATATTTAAATTTCTTTATCTTTGCCTCTAGGATTTTTTTCAGTTGGTAAAGTTCTAATATTGTTAAAAGGCTGACATAGAGGTAGCAAATAGTACTTTGAGTTCCTTACTTTTGATTTCCGCAAAATATAGTTAAATTAATGTTACTAATTATTTTTTGAACTATAGGAAAGCTTAAGTATAGTTTGATGCACTTTTTTTTATAATTGATATAATAATAAAACTTAACTGTTATATTAGAAATAATAGTTTAAAACACATTACATTACTATTGAAAGTATCCAAAAATTACGGGAGGTACTGCTAAACTTACAGTAGTTTCTACCACTGTACACTCTCTAAATAGTGATCAGCTGTTTTTCTTATTTGAGTCAGTATATATAAGAGTATTTATTATTATTGAGATTTCACGTGGAGATCTTTATATACGGAACTTATAGACTGGATCTTTACCATTGGAACGTTGTGTTGCTGTTTTATCAAATTCTTAATTTTTCTCTCTTTCGATTTTTGAATTTCAGTTTTTTATTTCAATAGCCAATTTAAAACTGGTCAAATTTTTTTTTTCAAGTAATTATTACTCATTATCGTAGTAGATTACATATACGAAACGTAATGTAGAATTTATTTTAGACACATACAGTTGACTTTACAAATTAGTGAAGTTTTTCTTTTGGTTTTGTTTCCTATTACATTACTGTCCCAGAAAATATTTCCTTCCCTTTAACTCCTATAGAAATAATTGGGTTAAAAATTTAAAAAAAATTTAGCAAGAGAATTTTTAATTCCCGAATTTTAAGCCAGTTTTATGTGGTCGACGTTTTTGTATTTTCAGATTCAACTTATCAAAAGGAATAGGATTCTTTAATTTAATTTTTGGACGAAATGTTTAGGGGTTTATTTTATGATTTAGCATTGTTAGTACGAATTTTGACAAATTAGTTTGAAAATTTGGTTGGGCTAACATTAGTGATTCCCAGTTTCCGAAATACTGTTAACTTTTTAAGATATGTTACAATGTGTTCATTTAAAAATTTGTGGGCGAAATATTTATTAGTCCACTATTTCTAAGTGAGATCTAATGGAAGGAAATTTTTTTAAGGACTGTTAAGTTAAATACTTGACAACAAAGACAATTTAATTTGTAGGATATAGACGATGGACGGAAGTAATATTTATTCGTTATCTCTCTCTGTTGTTTTTTATACATGCGAGAATAATATAAATGTCGTAGAAATATTTTTGGGTAGATTTTTTCACAAAAGCAACTCTCGATTAGAAAATTTGAATTCAAATTGATTGTGTGGTGGGTGTAATATTAAATATTATGATTTCTAGTAAAACGTTGTAATTATACATATGTGAGGAACAGAAAAAAGGACGAAAAAAAGATCCTCAAAATAATTTCTTGTTCTTCGTGGGAATATGATTCGGAGATTATTTTCAATGGTTATTATTTATACCCCCCTTGTAGTTCATGAAACAAGGTTGGAAGTGGAGCTCACACTTCAGAGAAGTAATTAACGAGTAAAATATTCAATTTTAATATTAAATTTTCTATTAAATTAAAAAAATATGTATCCTAAATCAATCAAAACAATTTTCGGAAACCCTGTTTTGTCTCGTCTTACAAAAAAAATGATTTATTTTTTGCATGTCTCCTCTTCTTTCTCAATCTGTCTCTTCTCTTTAAAATTATATTGGCTGCTCAAACATTGCCTCAAAAATGCTCATGTTCTACATAAAACTTTATACACAAATTTCCTCTATTTTGTCAACATCAAAATCTTCATGTTTCTTTGGATTTTGCCTGCCTTCTGTATTATTGCCTGCCTGTAAATCTGCTCTTCCAAATGTTTGCTTAGTGGTAAAAAAATATTAAATATTCCTTTTATTTTTACGCCTCTCTATATGGCTTTTAAGTTGCTTGAAAAAAAAATCATTATTTTGTAAAATTATTATTTTCACTCTGGGAAATTTTCCCCCCAAGAAATATTTTCTCTCTGGATTTTTTCAATAAGGATGTATAATAATTATGTGAATAATTTTATTATTCAATTTTGAATTTATGAATTATTTTTTCCAATTATTTTTTCGTCTGGAAATCCGTTTTTCTAAAAAGTATTCTCTAGTATAAAATTACTTCTTGGTTTTTTCAAAAAATGTAATATATTTATTGTAAAAATTATTCACTGTACAAAATTATTTATTTATGTCATGGCAGAAAAGTGGAACCTTTTAAAACTTTTTTCACAATCATTTTGAAATTTAAAAATATTTTTAGAATTCTTATTATTATTCGTATATTGATTGGATTTTTACAATTAATTTTTGACAGTAAAATCTTTCATACTAGTATGTATTAGTTAATATTAACTTGACTAATTCGTTGACCTTTGTGACTCCTAGAAGTCGTTCTCAGGACAGCCCACTTCACCCCCTTTCGGATCTCCAACGGCCAGTTCCGAGAAAAATGAGACCCTCGATGAGTTGCTAGACGAATTGGAACTCTCGAAAGTACATCGACTTCATCCTCCATCCCCTCCGAGACGACTCCCTTCATACCCTTCCACTGAGTCCGGAGGAGGCTCCCCTGTTCATCCTCCTCTGGTCACTCCCTCTTCCACAAACAGCTATCCTCCAGTTCCTCCCAAACCTACAAAAATCCCTCCGCCCCCTCCGCCTAGAAGCTCCTCCAAATTTCAAAATTCCCCACCAATTAATCCTGATACCAGTTCCATGTCTGAGTCTTCAGAATCCGTGAATTCTCAAGACGTGGCTTTGAACAATCGACATTTGGAGTTGCTGAGGAAACAGAAGCAGTTGCAGGAGCAATTCTCGAGACTCCAGAATTTACAGCAGAATAACGTGACCAGTGGAGGGATTACAATTTTAAGTGGAGGGGTTGGTGCTGGCAATGGCTCTTCCTCTAGTGGACCTTCCGGCGGAGGTGGTGGGAATAATACAAATTCCTTGAAGAAAACTGGCAGTGAAAGTAATTTGAGACAGAAATTGAGTTTCGCTCCTACGGGATCCTTGGGCAATTTAGGAACTTCCATGCAAAATCAGCTTTATGAAACGGACATTCTTTGAACCATATTTGCTTTTTCTACGAATTAATTAAATCCATAATCATTTAAGCACTAGATTTAAGACAGAAAAAATATTTACTTTATGTTCTCCGTGTATTGTAGTTAAGAAGATTTCATGTATAATTTTGTGCAGATGAATATTCTGTAATTATATGATCCTGTAAATTGACTATATTAGTTCGATTTTAGCTTGAATGTTATGAAGGAATTTAAAACGGAATCAGGAAACACTTTTAGAAGGAGCTGCGTTCAAATTGGATTCTAATCGGGTCAATTGGAGGTCATATTTTTTTACTGGTCAGCTTCGAGTAAGTACATAGAGGCAGCTTTAGATTTGAAATTTGTTCACTTGAATTTGTAAGGTTTCAGGTCAAGTGAGGGTCAAGTTCAGGTCAAATATTTCTATCGCTATGTGGGTTAGGTTAAAATGGAGGCAGCTTTTTTAGATTTTAGGTGACATAGGTTCACGTTGAAGGAATAGTTCAAAATTGCGAAATCAAGACGGGGTCAATATTATGTGGGTTGAATCTGTGTCAAATGTAGGTCAAGTTTGGGTCAACTTTAGTTCAAGATTAAATCTATGTCAAGACTTGTACTTTTAGGCATCATATTTGGATCAAGCTTGAGTCAAGTTACTATCACGTCTGAGTCAGTTAGTTTAGGCCTTGGAATTTAGAATAGATATTTATATCAACCGAAATCCTAAAGTTCTGGGTCAAGTTCAAGTGGAAACATTGTTTCAAGTTTGATCCAGAAATAACATTTCATTTTCGTTAAAATTGAAATCGGTTAATCTTAAGAAAATATACAGGCTTTACTCTCTTGGGAGATTATTGTTCATGTTCGGGTCAAGTGCGGGTCAAGTAGGATCAAAGTATAGTTTGTCCAATAGAGGTCCTGCAATCTTTGAGTTTAACACCATGATAATATGACACAAGTGCAAATATTTTGCCACTACACGCATTTCATTATTAAATGCCAAGAAAGTTAAATGAGGCTTGGATAAATCTATTGTTCCTTTAAAAATCCAAGTGTGCGAGTCAAGTTGAAGTTTTCGAGTCTTTGAATCCGTTGTTAATATGAACGCAGCTCATAGAGTTTGACTATATGTAAATTAAAGTCCTTAGTGTAACAGTTATGGATATACATGCAACTATTGACTATTTAATGTAGGTATTAATTACTTGAAATATAAACACGATGTTAAATAACTTGAACTATGGTGATGAATTTAATACAAAAACACTATTTCTTAGAATATTCCAAAAAGTTATAAAACCATTACAAAAAAATCCTATTAAAAACAGTACACATTAAAAATACATTACAAATAAAAAACAATTCCTTTATACAGTTTGTTGTTGCTATGGAACCTGCGTGTAATTATAATAATAATTGTTATTATTACATCACGTCTGTATTTAAATGCAAGCCAAAAAATACTTTTCGCACTTCTATATGGTTTTATTAGAAATTACATATTATTAAAAATATAATTAATTATATATGAGCCAAAAACTGGAAACAAACCGTTCAAATCGCAAATGTTCAAGTTTTTCATGCAAATTTTTTCACATATATTTAAAATAATTGTTACACTTAATCGACATTAAATTCCCAAATCCTGTAGATTTTAAGGCTGAAAATTGTCACGGGAATTTTCTCACTTGCCATTTTCTCACTGGCACAAGAAAATGCACATTTAAAAAAATAGCTAATTAGTGATTCATATTTAAGCCCTGTCTCGTCAATAATTGAAGCGTTCTTCATATACGTTCACACTTTGGCTTCCTTTTACCGGTCAAATTTAATTTTGTACGTGTGTTATTGTAAGCTGCACATATATTATTTAAATCCGCACATACACACACAGTGAACCACTCTCTATAAGGGCGCTCTTAGAAGGTGCAAAATCTCCCAATTATGGATGTAGTCTTTGATTGTGTCAAATTAAGGTTCTGGCTTGTGGGAATTTTACCAATTTTTTTGTTTTTTTGTAAGACCCAAAAGAGATGTTTAAAATGCGTTCCTGTACTCTCTTTCATAAGGAACCAACTTAACATTTGAGTAAACGGGAACTTCGTTGATTATTTTGGACCTATAAGAGAATGCTTTTATAAGGAATATCCGTTACATGCACGTTTTCCTGGAATTCCTAAATAGAAAAATGAGCATGATCGTAAGAAGGAAGTATTTTTGAGCCTGTAGAGACTGTATTATTTTAAGTTCGTCCGTTATAAAGGGGCTCACTTTGCATGTATGTGCGAACTAGGATATGCTTCTGAACCGTAGATTTAAGTAAATGTAATTAATCATTACGATAGTTACCAATAAGGATTTTTGTTCGACTTCGCCCCTAAGAAGCTAAGGGAAGCTATCAGGCTGAAATAATGGACGCATTTTGAAATGTAATGGACTAAGGTATGGGATAATGTTTATAATTGAAAAAAGTGTGTTTTGCTCAAAAAATTGAAAGGGACTCTTTACATGGAGCGACTATAATGTAATTGACAGGTGGAAAAGGAAAAACTATATGTGGAATTGTTATCTCAATGTTTAGTGATTTAATACAATTGAATACTAAATAATGTTAGGCCTCGTTTCCTATACATATATGGCTGTGTTACAATTTAATACTTATTATTACTATGCTCTACGACTAAACACAAGTAAGTAATAAAAATTTCAATTACTTTTTATGACCGCTATTTCGTTAGGTTTCTGCTCTGAATAATTTTACCTGTAAATACATATCTACATACATATATGTTGGGCATCCAAAGTATTATTTCTCTATAATAATATGTACATGGTGGCACAATGGATTTGACCCCCTTTGGGATTTCTGGTCACAGGGGTAAAAATAAATGTATTTAGGAATTTATAATAGGAATAATATTTTCATTGTCCTTGCGGATCCCTTTGTTTTTTATTGTACACATAAAAATCAAAGTGTCGATACAACGACCCAGTAATTGAGACAACATCATAACGTTAAACTTTTTTGTTGTCATTTCATCATGGACAATAATCGGGGCGATAAAACATGCTCAGTTATACCATAGAAGTGTAAGTTCTGCTCCTTTGAATATTCTTACATTGAATCAGCATCCGTTATGATCCGCTATAAAATTTAAAAAACTTTCAGTGAACGAACTGTCTTTCCCATGAGAGGACGCTGTGAAAATCCAGTTTCCAGCTAACCCATAATCGTTTTGGTGATGGGCTAAATTGCAAAAGTCCCAGTGACCAGAGTCGACTAAATACTTCTACTGAAACCCATTGTATATTATAAAACAATACAATCCAAATTGTATTGTTTCAAGGTTCTAGATTCTAGAAGACCCTCGAAATTTGCTACAGTGATTGTTGTAATAGAGTTCTAAAGCACATGGATTGATTTCTGTAATTATTGCAATCGGGGAAAAACACGGCAAAGCACCAAAATGGGCATTGACTAGTTATGGGTAGATTCGCCTAATATCGTCCATATAAAATATGTACATACATTGAGTGTGTTGACGGTCATTCTAGTGTCATGTGACCATTAATGCGCCAATAAAGTCAACCATAGGTGATTTACTACTAGTGTCTCACAAAGTTTCATTATAGGTCATGCGTCCCTTAAAACCTCAATCTGTCATTAGACTATTGGTGATCCAATAAGGTTACTTTGAGATCACATGACCTCAGATTGACCTTACTGTATCACTAATACTCACGTGACCTCAGATTGACCTTAACGTGTCACTAATACTCACATGACCTCTGATTGACCTTACTGTATCGCTAATACTCACATAACCTCTGATTGACCTTACTGTGGCACTAATAGTCACATGACTTTGACGGGTACCATACTGATTATTAGACGCCACCGAAAAGATGTACTAGTTGTAGATTACATTTGAAGTGGATTAGTAAGACGTCATGAAAAAGGTCATGAATTAAATCAATGCTGGCTTATGGCTATTAATGGCAATTCAATGGCATCAGATATGATACTAATGAATCAGTACTGATCAATAAAATTGGGTAACCGTGAGATTTAAACACTGACCTGGATAAATCTAGTCTGAGTTCGCTGGTAGACAACAAAGACAAAGGACCTAGACTAACAAACGAACTATGCGGTTCCTCAGTGTAGTTCATGGATAGGAGAAATTTCACTACATCATTGAAATAAATGGTAACAAGCATAAAAGCCAGCGGCTGCGCCAATTAAAAATATATGTAGAGCCCATGCGTCTAATTCAGTCTAACAATAAGCAGAGGGATCTATATCAAATTATGTTGTTCTGAAAATGGTAGTATGGTTATTACAGGGACTATGTATAAATAGGTTAGAATATAAAATATAAATAGGTCAAAATTCAACCGTCAACAGATTCAATACATCTTATATGGGAGATTAGCCAACGACTGGTTTTTTGTTCTTTCACGTAATTTTTAAACGACTAAATTTACACAAATCAATTCCTACGTGCTCTTGAACTCAGATACAACTATCACTTTATCAAATTTCTAGCGTGTTCTAGAACCTTAGAGCAATACAATACAGATTGTACAAAAACAAAACAATCTGATAGAAGCACAAAACAAAACAAAACTCGGAGTACAAAACAATATCTTAGTTGTCCTACGTTTGCACTTTTCGCCAAAGTACAAAACCAATACAGAAGTATAAATTACAGCACTACGTGCAACTAACATTTTAGCCTACATTAATCACGCCTGAGAGTTGACCCTACCTACAACCTACATACATCACTCCTGAGATTTGTCCCTACCTACAACCAGCATACCTCTTTGTCATAATTGATTCATACCTGCATTACTAAAATGAAAATGCATGCATATATTCATTGTAAATAATTTCCTCTTAATTTAAAACTACAGAATACATACATAGTTGACAATGAAAATGCTTGTTCAAGCCACATTGTTTAAATTTGCTTTCGAAAAGTTTCGGATATTGATTCAACAATGTTTTATGTGTTCTACTTATTAAAAATCAATTTCTGTTGCTTGATTAATAATTCACTGATTTCGATAATGAATAGGGAAAAAATCGAATTTTACTCAGTCAAATTTAGAAGACGTTTCTGTTTAACGGCGTATTGCATATGCTACACAAAGAATACACATTTATTATCATGCGTAATGAAAATATTTCAAATATAATGTAACAAGACTTAAATTCCTACTGATTCCCATCTTGAATCAACTTTTCCCTTTACACTTTATTTCGAAGGGGATAGACTTACTGCAAACGAATTGAAATCGTTTGCACTCCAATCCGTGTGAATAAAAGTGTAGATGGGACTTGTATTCAACGCTTTGGAATACGAAAGGTTCAAACATACATTTTTTTATGTAGGTACATATGTACTGATTATTCCCAGCATACATAAATTGCAGATTTTTTTCCTCCAAATGTACAGCCTACATACAAATGCCTACAAAATATGTGAAAATATGAGCATAGCCTACAAGTAGGCATACATGTAGGGTATGCCCCCAGCTTTGCAGGACACGTTTATATACATACCAACAGTGAGCGTTAACAATTTTTTACACTCTTGGTACTAGAGTCAACTCTCTATTAGGGAGTACTCTACAAGGTACCACTCACTATAAGGGAAATAATTCGTTGGTCCCGGCAAAATACCCATATAATGATGTGTATAAGACTAGGCTAAAAAGGGATATATTTATAAGGGAAAACTCCCTATACGGAAACACATTTCAGGGTACGGTCGAGTGTTACAAGATTCTATAAGGGATTTTCAAAACATGATTGCTCTGTCTGTGTCTCTACCGCCAGAATTGGTGAACCAAAACGTGTAACACGTGTAAAGCAGTATATACTTCTGTACTGCAGAAGTATAATTTTTAAAATACAGTGCGGCAAATCGCAGACTAAAGTGTGCCAAGAAAGGTATTTATCTAGTTCACCTGTCAGTAATATTTGAAAAAATCTTGTCTAGGGCTCCAACTGGGGTTTTTGTCCCGCAGACAATCTAGTAGACTATGCAAGCGGAATAGTAACTTCATCACATATATATATTTAGTACCTTTAGGGCTTTCTTTGCACACACCTCCTACATTATAAAGTTTGCAAGGTTGTTTCTCTTGTCGGATTTCGTGATGATGTTTTGTCAAATGAGTACAGGGTCATTTCATGCCATTTCTGGAAGGGAAAAATTGTCAAAATTTTGATTTGCCTAATTCTTGCAAAAGGTGAAGCAGAGCAAGTGCCTAGGAGGAACTGTGGGGGTGGAAAACGCTTCTAACTAGCGGATCCATGGTAACGGGTAAAATAGGGTGATTTCACGGAATCCAAGATATCTTGGTCCCTAGCAGCCCGATGCAAACCAATCTTTCACTGAAATAACCGGAAATAAGTGGTGAACACATCGGAAAACGAAGTTCGAAATTTGCAAAAAACGGGTGTTGCTGCTGGAAGTCCTAAACAAACCAACCGATTTGGGCGATTCCGGTGTCAAACGTCTACAAGCTTTGCAATGTAGAACACAATGTGTTTCCTAGATTATGCATTTAGAAAAAAATCAAAATTTTGAAAAATTAGTTTTTGCAGTTTTCATAAAATTCATGGAGTGACTCGGATTCTGCGAACCTAAAATTAAGTGCTACTACGTCAAAGGAACAAAATAAATTCTGCTCATGTTTATAATTTTTTAAACATACGATGCATGTGCAGTTATAATGAAATGATTCGTTTTGTTTACATTATTGTCATATATTTATTATTTTTGTAATGAATTGAAGCTGCACATTTAGTATGTACTGAAAGTGTTTAACAGCAAAGATCAACGCTTTCAGATAAAATCAAATTAGAATATGGACTTATAAACAACCGTACACTATCGAACTATGGGTAATTGAATTTTCATTATTTTGACAGATATAAATACTGCACCGACAACTGCAACCGACAACAATGAATTAACGTATATGAATTGTCAGAAACTCACTAATTCGGTTAAACTCTGGTGATGTTAACTTGTACATCCTTCCTGAAGTAGACGCAGCGTCGGCCACTTCGACTGGTCCTAGAAGGTGATGTAGCTCCACTGTGTATATTTTCGGAACTCTGGACCAAGAAACGCTGTTGTCCGGGGTGTAATGAGCTACGTTGCATGAAGTTGATCTCAACACTGCCCATCCAATTTTAATCCATGAACCATTCCGAGCTGGAACTTTCTGTTCTTACCCATGTGCACGAATCAGATACCTAACAAGCGCCTCCTCGAACAATGAAAATGCCTCAGGCCACTCGGACGATGAAAAAACTCGAACTTCTACCTGCAATTCAGAGATTCGTTTGAAAGCCTGTGATCGTTACATGCCAAAATTCGGGATGCCTCGCCACATATAGTTTCCAGTCTCTCAACCATTGCCTGAACCTCAGCATTGGTGACTAACAAGATCTCAATTGTTGTGATTTGTTCTGGGTGATAGTGGAAATGTTTTCGTTACACGCTCTACTTTCATTTTCAGCGCATCTGTTTCTTTTACATTCTTCTTCTCGAGAGCACCACGACTAGCTTCATGACTTCGTTTTCTTGAAGTCTCGTCAAGCGACCTCAAACTTGCGTTTAAATCATTTAATTCGTATTCTAAAAGAATCGACGATACATTCGCGGTGCCAGATTGTTCTTCATCAAATTCTACACGGTAGGTATGGGTTTCTTGAAAGTTTGACTTATGAATTTAGGAACTTTTTGCCATAAGCTGCTACAGGGAGTCGGTTCTTGCCACGTTTGATTAACCCCGTCTTGTAATGCTGTTGTTGGCCCACTGAATTGTTGGGGTTGATGTAAATGTGGAGGTGGGAAATGGTCTTGGTGATCGTCTAATATGATATTCGTCAACACGAAATGATGAAGTAGTAGTGATTAATGGAGTGCCGTCAACTATAGTTGTATATAAAAATGATCATACTTTCATGCAAGTAATAAAATTGTTCTTTTCTGATAAAGGCGTGGCCCGCGGGTTAAAATTCGGGTCGGGCCTCGGCCCGACCCGCCCGTGCGGGTTATGGGCGGGTTCGGGTTTAATGCTTTGTCGTGTTGCAAGTTGCGGTTCGGGTTGGGTTTTAATCGTATTTCAACGGGGCAGGTCGGGTTGAAATTTATGCACATAGTGCGGGCTGCGGGCGGGTTCGGGCAGGATTTAAATATACCTTGGGCCCGCAAGCAGCCCGCAAAACGTTTAAATTTCAATCACCGACGTTTAGGATTTTTCCAGAATTATATGGTTTGCGTCCGTTTGTGATTGCTCACGTTTCTGCCTTTGTAAGTGTTGGTTGTTACTATTCATCGTGTTCTTCGCTTATCATTGTGTGACTGTGACTTGTAACGTTTTGAAGTTGCTGCTCTGAAATCTGTTAGAGCAGTATTCTTACCATTAGTTAACGTTTCCTCCGAAGGGATTTTCAAACACAAATTAAAAATCGAACCAGCTACAGATATTAAAAATTTTTTAAAACTTAAATAATATTTATTCTTCGGTTTCTACGGTTTATACTTTTGTTTTAGACATTGTGATGGGAAGCGAATCTGACAGCGTTTTACTAAGTTCTTAAACAATTGCGGGCCCCGCGGGGGCCCGCAAGCTGGGTCGGGCTGTGTCACCTGAAACTCAGCGGGCTGCGGTCTGGCGCGGGCCTAAAAAAATACTGTCGGGTCGGGGCGGGTCGACGTTTCAGAGGTTGACTTTCGGGTCGGGCGGGTTCGGGTTACGTATTTGTGGGTAAGACTCGGGTTGGGTTGGGAAATCTCCTGCGGGCCACGCCTTTACTTCCACCTGTCTTCGTGAGCATTGGAGGAATGCAGTGCTTCTTGCCAGCAAAGCCTTTGAGTGGGGTAAGTTTTTAGCCGAAATAACTTCAAATTTGAAAAGATATTTTCTAATGGTTCAAAATGGTGTATTTTGAAGGAATACAAGACCATAATGGGCAACGTCACGGATGGTGTTGTGCTAATTGCCTTTGGCTCCAAAATTAATCTCGCAGCGTTGCCTCAAGAATTTAAATCCAGCTTTTTTGATATGATGAGGCATTTCCCGAAAATTCTCTTTATCTGGAGGTGGGACGGACCTGAACCAGAAGACCAAACGGGGAATCTCATTATTCCAAAATGGCTTCCTCAGTTTCAAATTTTAGGTTTGATAATTTATAACTTTTGAACTTTTGTTGCGTTCAAGTATTTACATTAATTTTAACTTATGCGTTAGTTTTTTAATATTATGACGATGCATGCATAGGTCACCCAAATTTGAGAGAGTTTATTTCTCACGCTGGCTTGAATTCCTTACCCGAGACCACATACCACGGAGTGCCTGTAATTCTTATACCTCTCTTCGCTGATCAAGACTACAATGGTTACAGAATCGAAGCTACTGAAATAGGAATTCGTTTGGAATTGAAGCACCTTAATACCAAAATTTTGAGTGCATCTTTAAATCTAGTCCTATACACAATCCAAAGTACGATTGTAATGAAATATTACTGAGCTTTTGCAATATTCAATGGAGATATGAGTAAATACATTTCTTATATGGAGATTCCCAAGCCTAGACAAAATACCTGTCAATACTTGGAGATCCTACTATGGCTTACTACAACGTATTGAATAAGTGTATTATATACATATAATCGTGGGGAGGATTTAGTCTTGTCATTACAAAGTGAATGCTACCTGGAAGGAAATCATTATGTATAGGAAATTGGTTGTATTAGCAAAAGCTTGAAAGTTTGAATTTGATCTATTCCCGTTTCTATCCAGATACTCCACCAACATGAAAACTATGTCTGCTTTATTCAGAGATCGACCAATGAGTCCAATTGAAACAGGAGTGTACTGGACTGAGTATGCCCTCAGACACAACAACACGAGAATCCTGAAACCGATTCAAAACCTGACGTTTTTCCAAAGAAGATATTTTGATGGAGCTTTGATTTTAATTTTAATGATATCCTTGTTATTAGCGTTGCTGTTTGTTAGTATGTTCCGGGATTTTCCAAAGATGCCATGTAATAAAGACTCAATTACGGAGGATGAGCATAAAAAAAACAGAAGCTTCACTGACGGCTAGAGAAAGATGCAAATTTGTATTACATGGAATATGGCAGGGCTGGAGTTTTCGAAACATATTGATACAATTCCGATTAAGATTAATCTTAACGGATTCCAAAAATAATCCAGATGTATTTGTTTTGTAAAATGAAAATTTACAATCTAGTTATTTTCTATAAATTCAATATCAAATTCAAATACTTGTACAAGTATTAAATATTAATACCTGGAGTTATTATAGCCCCAAAAAAGATCATGGCTTTACAACTAAATTAAAGCCAGAAAGTGTCCGAATTCGGGAACTATGAATTCAACGGACCCCAGTGCTATGTATCAGACAGTTTTATAAAGGCATTAATGATTAATCCACACAATTAATTACCATAACCGCATATGACTTGTTAATTCAATTTTAGATCAGAAAATTATCAACAAACTAATCAATTGTCTAGATTGTAACGAATTCATTTTCGCATATAAGTATTCTTGTTCTGCGTCATTTTATGGAGTCACATCGAGTACACACCAATTCCTGAATTCCAACATTAGGAACGAGGAAGAAGAAAAGTCTGAAAGCGAAGTGGGCTTTAGGTGAATCTCGGGAAAGCAAATCGAAGAATGTGAAAATTCTTTTGCCTCTGCTGAAACTTACTTTTGAAGATTACGCTCAACCTGAAGTTGAAGAGGAAGTTTCAAATTAGGAGTAGTTGATATTGAAGAATTCATTCAACTTGATTCTTACATCGAAGAAAAAATGATTCAGTAACATTCTAATTTTTTTATTATTTACGAAAAATAAAACCCCAGTACAGTTATTTGAATGATTTTTAATTAATTCCCGTAACTTTTGACGAAAATGCTCCGCATTTTCAATGGTGAGTAAATTGGGCATTTTCAGAAGGGTTGGCATACATCGAACTCCCTTAGGGATCATTTATATATGACGTCATACGATTTTTGAAGATTTTTATACCTCCCTCCCCCTGAATCATATACAGTCAACCAAACGGCATACCCCCTACCCACCTAACGTCAAACATGAAACCAGATACTTAAAAAGTTAGTACCTGATCCGCACCTGTACCCAAATACCCGGATAAAACCTGTATCCACAAAGAGCTTTATTTTGAATACATTAGCTGTAAATTTCAACAAAAAATTTTTTCTAAAATAATTTTGAACGCTAGGTGATCCAACAGATCCCTACGTTTGAATTGGGGGTTTGTGCAGTAAGAGCGGAGAGCAAGGTTAGGAAAATATTGCTTACGGATCAAAAAAGACCGATGTGGAAAAGACATTCTGATGTTGTCATTTTTTCATGGTGAGGGTTGTAGATAGTGCATCGCATGGGTTCAGGTCGCACCCGGGTATTTGGGTTCAGGTCCAGGTTCAGGTTCAGTATGGGTATATTTATTTTGGACCCATTAATTTTGGGTCCTTTCTGGGTACAATATTTTATACCCGTAAAATTGGGTACAGGTTCAGGACCAGGTACAGAGAAAAACCCGGTTTGATTTTACCTGTCAGGACCAGGTGCAACACATAAAAAACCTGAACCTGATCGCAAAAGACCTGAAATGTTTGGGTTCATTGATTGAAAGTTAAAGGCCGGAGAAAACAAGCTTCCCAAATGATTTCCATCGCAAAAGCAATGGCAGGGTGTCCCAGGAACCAGTGAACTTTCATTCTTATGCATTTTAAATATATTTTGTACTACACATACCCAATTGCACTTTTAATACAAGATAAAATTTAAAAAAGTTTGGATTCTCAAGTACCCAAACATATTCAGGTCCGGTCCAAAAATACCCGGGTTCAGGTCGTCTTTTGGGTACTTTTTCGGGTTCAGGTACTAATCAGGTGCGGGTACTACAATTGGGTCAGGTTCAGGATCGAAAAATTTGAACCTATGAAATGGGTACATTTTCAGGTACAGGTTCACGCTTTTGAGGTACCCAAAGTTTGGGTCCAGGTTCAGGTACAGGTTCGACTGTTTTGAACCCATGTGATGCACTAAAGTTGTAGATTCCCTGATATGCAAATATCTGCTATGTAGCCGCCAGATACAGCAAAATTAGCCTGTAAAATAAATCTGTCTAATATAGTAGCATAGTCGTCACATTTTGAATTGTTTTTCACAAAAATATCCGTATCTTACAGGAAATTGACATGTGAAATTTCAGCTGAGACTGGCCATATTTTGGGGTTACTATTGCGTTAGGAAATTGAGATTTGTGAGATCGAATCTTGTAGTGGGGTCTACATGCTGTTAACTCAAGTGCAATAATAAAATGCGACCAACGAACCCGATCATCACCAGAAAATTTATCGGAACATCCACGAACTGGTCCAAACTTTAGTTCGGGTTTCGACTAACAATAAGAACTGCCAGTACTTAAAGTTTAATTTGATCCAATGTTACTGGGGTCAGAAATAGGAAGCAAAATCAAAATTATCTACCGTTTATAAATTAATAATTATTTGCTCACTCGCCACTTAGAACAATAGTTTGTAATCGCTTGTAGCGACTTGGTTGGGCTTATCAGAGAACTGTTTAAATTGGAATTGTAAACAAGACTAACAAAGTTAAAGCAACTTTGCTTCAGAAGCAAAATTCAACCCCCCTTTCTTTTGTGATTGTAACCATTGATAGCGTGCATTATATTTCTGTGGTGGTAAGATGTTTGAGGGAATATGGTTGAAAATCGCATGACTTCAGTTTGGTAAATATCCCCACCCCCTCCTTGGTAATGTTTCATCATAATTTAGTTAGCCCTCCTCCCCCAAAGCTGTATGACGTAATAAATACATGATCCCTTATCCAAGAACTTGACGCTTCTATTCTCAACTGTCTGCCCTTACCAAACATAATTGTGTGAATCAAAAATGAAGAAATTGACATTCTAAAAGGAATCCTACTTTGGTTCACGTTCGTGATCCCTGCGTCCTCAAATATTGACTGGTGTTGGCCGTTTGTAGTATGGGAGAAAACTGAAAGACGTGAAGTGCACAGAAACATTTATATTTTCATAACGATAATATTGACACCTGAATCTTGTTTTCCATGTAAATAGAATCTTGAGAAGTAAGTCCGAGTTGTAAGAGTGTTTACATTGCCTTAACTCCATAGTAATTTTAATGGAATGGTAATGTAGAAGACATCCCTTAACAAGAACAATACTAATTACTTAATTTTGCGCATTCAGTATTGAACATGAAAATACTTGAATATTTACAACGGGTCGCTTCCGTTTGTGCTTTTGTTAGGTTTGGTTCTTATTTCCGTATCATCGTGTTTCTCGCTAATCATGATGTGGCTGTGATTAAAAATAACGTTCTGAGGTGTTGGCTATAACTCAAAAGCGTGTAAAATGTCTTAGCATAGTATCCTTACAATTAGCTAATGTTTCATGTGCAGTGATTTTTAAACATAAAATGACATGAATTTAAAGTGAAAGTAGCTACAATTATTGCAAACAATTATTTTTAAAACTTGAAAAACAATATTTATTCCGGTTTCTACAGTTTAAACTGCTTCTTTAGGCTTTGTGATGGAGGGTGATTTGGAAATTGAAATACTCGAAAGTACTAAAGATCGAAGTTTTAAAAAAGATGAACTTGTTAAATTGATTACATCAAAAAGTGACCGTATCTCATTACAAGAAAATCGGGGCAAATCTGTAGTTTGGAAACATTTCAAAGTAGTTGTCGTCGATTCTATTGCAGTAGACGTTGTTAAGTGCAATAATTGCAATGATATATTTTTTTTGGAGTTCAAGACAAGGAACTTCAACGTTGTCACGGCATCAGTGCAAATTCCAATTTCGATATTGTGCAATATTGGAAGAATAATCATCAATTTCCTAGACTTCGGTCTTTAGCTCTTTGGTTGCTCGCTATTCCAGCCTTATCAACGCCAAGTGAGAGAACATTTTCCTCAACTGGATTTACATTAAATTACAGGCGCACAGAGCTTTCTGGTGGCTCACTTTCAATGTTGACATTCATTAACAAAAATGCGAACGTTTGAAGAAATTTTAGTTTTAAATTTAGATTTAATTAATACATTGTCAACGTGTTAATAACATATTTTGCAGTTGCTTAATGTAATATTGTCTGAATTAACCATCAACTTTTCCTCAGTAGCTGCTCGTTTTCTACAAAAAAAAACAAAACTCGTTGTTCGATCATTCAGATGAACGCTCTGTAATAATTTGACATAAATGTGGCATCGTAGAAAATATTTGGGTCGGGCCGAGTTAACTGAAACCCAGCGGCCTGCGGTCTGGGACGGGCCTAAAAACGTTACTGTCTGGACGGGGCGGGCCAGTGCTTTCGTGGTTTTCTTTCGGGTCGGGCGGGTTCGGGTTACGTGTTTGCGGGTAAGACTCGGGTTGGGTTGGGAAATGGTCTGCGGGCCACGCCATTATTTTTTGATATTAAATAAGAATTGATGAAACGTATCACAATGTCTTTGTGGACAACAAATCATTGAGGAAATCCATGATCAAATTGAGCATACCTATTCAATAAGTTACTCTCAGATTACAACAAAACAACTATAAATGTTGTCTGTGATATCACAAAAGCAGCAGTACCGTTTTTTCATCATTTTGATGTTTATACTAAGATACATTACTGAAATTAAATTCTACATCTGAATGGATAACGCATGGAATATTATTAGCATTTGATCGAGTTTGACCTTTTAGATAAACGTTGTTTTCTGGAACAAGAAATACTGAAATGGTATCGGATGTACCTAAAACAATTAGTAGCATTGTTAGTTGCTGCAAAGGCAAACATGGTAATCATTTTGCTGGATTCATTTTCACAGACCCGAATGGAAACATGTTGTACATGATAATCCATACTTGGTTCACGAATGGGATGGTTCATTTCTTAATATAATTCTTTTTCTGGCGAAATAAGGGTTAAATATCCTGCAGCCACCGTTGTCAATAAAATGTAGTGGGAACTCTAATTTGGTATAAAAATGTTTCCAGTCAGGCTGTATTGATCAAAAAATTAAAAAATTCATTAATTTAAAGAAAGTTAATTTTGTTTTTGTTAAGACTGGAGAATTAAATTTTCATAGTCATAAATGAATGTAGACTTAGTTTAGTATGAATAGTGTCTGTGTAGGTCTAATTATATAAAATTATTTTTATGCATAATGGAGCCTTAAAATGTTACTTTAACTAATTAGTAATGGGGGAAAATAAGTGAGTGAGTAATTGTCTACAGCAGTTAGTTCTTCAGATAGAATGTGTACAGTGTACTCTCGCTATAAGAGGCCTCCTTATAAGAGCATGTTCTGTATAAGAGTACTCCCAGGTCCTTCTAATGGGATTGTAGTGCTGTAATTGTTCCCTATAAGAGCACAGTTTATAAGAGCATTTTCAATGTAAGAGCCAGCTTTTGATTTCCTAACGTTAAAAACAAATCCTTTATAGGAGCATATGAGCAGACAGAAACGATTATGAAACGTTTGCACAAAAACACCAAGAACGCTAGAAGAATGTCTACAGTTTAGCAGAATTGGTGACGAACGAGTCACCTAGTAGTATACACAACCTCTCATTTGTAGAGCAAAAGAGGTTGTAATGCCCATCTATCTAGGAATCTGCCTCGTACAAGCTCCATGTACACCGAAAAGTATCAATTACTTGCTGTGAATCAAGTAATTTGTTTCACATTTTAGACTTCAACAGCGGGTATCGAAATGGACCAGAATACTGTTTCACGTATTACTGGCGAACATATTGAAAGTGAGTACTGATTGTGAGTTTTATTCATACAGTACTGATTCAGTAACAATTCCTCATATTACAACCAGAGAAACTTTGCTTTCAGTTGGAAAAACTTAAGCATTAGTTAATTTAAAATGTACCTACAGTAATCGATTCTTTGGATGCAAATAAAAATATTGTAGGCAAAAATCTTGCAATGGTTTGACTTTTTCACTGCAACAGGCCCAAATTGATATTTCTTTCCAACCAAAATATAATTGTATAATAAAAAATTATTTATAAATAAAAATTGGTTTACCCTGAAATCTTATGTATTGTTTAGTGATGTCGTTTTAGCGCACTTATAATATATAACAAGTATTGCAATTTTGTAATGCATTTAGATACATGTTCCTTATAAGAGCATACCGTTATAAGAGCGCTGTTGAAGTACTTGGATGGGTGCTCTTATAGCGAGAGTGCACTGTACTGAAAAACAAGAAGATATTAAGAGGTAATTAATACGTCCAAGCGATTATTATATTGACAGGTAACGCTATTCTGATGAATAGTATGTAGCCAAACATACATCATTGCCCTACGTATAATACATTGGTTCGTAATACTCATAATAAAAACACAATTCAATACTTATAGCAGAATACTGCAATTTTCAATAGAAATAATAATTATATAATTATTTACGTTAGAATTCTTTTAGGTTTCTGCAATCGTTTATGGAGAATGTATCCAAAAATTATGTAACTTCATCAATCGATCAGTCAAATTTGAACATAGTTTAATATTACGTAGTCCTTGACTATAAGGTATAGGCTTTGAAGGGTTTTCTTAGAATGATTACTATTGAAATGAAGGTAAAGTTGTTTCATCATTTGCGTTTTAAAAGTGAAGTTTCTAAAATAATAATAATAAACATTCCTTGCTTCAATAAGACCTTAACATCCGAAAATTCAACTGAATCAGTGTTAAATGTATGTGTAATCGTAAGGAACTTATTTGGAAAGTTATCATGCAGCCATAAATCAAAGTTGGTTGTTTCTGTTACACCAACAATAAAAAAATATCATCTATGTATCTACCATAAAATACAATTAGTTTGTGTGAAAGAATATTAATTAGCTCTTTGAATACAGTTATGTTAGCAATAGCTACACTTGCTATATTTCCCATTGCTATTCCTGAGATTTGTTCCAGATTTACGTCTTGAAACATTACATCGTTTTTTTAGTGTCCATTTAAGCAACAATTTAAGCATAAAATCAGCCAAATTATAGAGATTTACATTGTATTCATTAAAAATGGCGACAATATTATACTTTTGGAGGCAATGAGGGATATAAGGAATCCACGTCAGAAGTTGTTAGTATGTACTTTCTATTTGGTTTTAAATGGATTGCAGTCAATAATAGTAAAAAATGATTGGTGTCTAAAATAATATTATGTACATTAAGCATTACTGGTTATAGTATTATATCTAGTAATTTGCTAACATGTCTATTAAACGTGTTACAGTTGGCACTAATTGGAATTCCAGGCGGAAATTTCGTTTCATTTGTTTATAATTTGCGAACCTGTAGCAGTACATAAAATTTACCTGGCGAGAAGTTATCGGTTAGTCAGGATGTAAGCTTACAAATATTTGTAAATGGAGATTCACAGTTAATTATTTCATTTCGTATTAAAATGTTGTCTGAAAAGAGATTTAAAAGCCTTTTGTAGATCCACAAACACAGCCGGAACTTTAAGACTAAGAAGAGACATGAGCACGTAAGAACATTTTATGCATAAATACAAATACTGCAGCAAAGCACGAGCGGCCACGTTGGAAACCACAATGGTTTTCATCTATGAGGTGACCACACTCTCTTATCAGTCCACGATAAATACGTCTCTCAAGTAATTTGTTGAGAACAACTCCCTTTCGATCAATTCTGCTGGAGTAGGCCTCATTTGTTTTTAAAAAATTCCTGAAATTCCGAAAAACTTAAACGATGGTTGATGATAATCGGGATTTCTATGAAATGGTTTGAGGACCTTATAGTTGTGTCAACAGTCCGAGTGTGTATTTGGTTGAAATCGATGTCAATTCTTGAAATTTGGAAATCGCAGTGAGATGAAGATATTCAATGGTGGTGAGAGGCTCTGACTCTCTTTCTATGACTATGCTAACCTAGTTAAGAAATATGCTTAATTATTACTAAATGTAATAATATTAAAACATGATAAAAAACTAAAAGATAAAAGCCGAAGATATGTTCCCAAATCCAAGTATTTCTAGACTTCTCCGTCCATACATCTTACATTAGAACATTCGTAAAAATAGCCTCACACTCAACTGGGTTTCTTTATATTACGAAAGGCACAGGTAAGCTAACTTTACACTTCCTTACTAATTCTACATTCTATGTTAAGCATTTCTACAATATTATAATTATTGTATTTAGTTAGTGTACGCCTACACACCTTTTTACATCGCATATTACAAAAAGGGTGTCACTCAGTCCAGATTTCATCAGGACTGTCCTAATTTGAGATAAGGACGCCTGGTGACCTTATGAGTAAGGGTAAAGTCCTGATGTATTTTCGAATACTGTGTTTAAGTCGATTTGATGCAATCTGTTGTTGTGTTGTTTCCGCAGAAGCAATAAAATTTAATCTTGGCTGAACTTGCCCGGCTATATTGCTAGTGTATGTATTTAAACGAGATCGTTTTATACTAAATATTAATAATGCCAAAGAATAACTGTATTTACAATTTGCTATGGGAAAACGAGTAGTTTCAATAAATCTTGCAGCAAAGGTAAGAATCAATTCTGGTTCAGTATCTAGATATTTGACGGAAGTTGTACAAATGGTGGAATTTCGGATCTACAGCCGAGATTAGAATTTTTGCAAATTACTATAAATAAAGTTATTCTCAAATGTACATATAATTTTTAGCATACAAGAAATTACTTGCAGTTGCGAAAACCGCAAAAGAACTACGACTTTCGGAAATGCAAATGTAAGTTTTAAGAAGTCAATATTCACGATAAAACACTTTTGTCTGCCAATGTAGCGGTTAAAATTGAAAACAAATAATAGGGTTTTAAGAAGAGGATAGTACCTGACATTGTATTTACATCTTTTTATTTATAACGGTTTTTGTAGGATAATACTATTTTTGAAGATGTGACTTCACTGTGAGACTTCTTAGCGGTGCTGTTTTACAAAGCAGAGGGCCAAAATTCCTAAAGAAAATGTTTTCAAAAGGAAGGAATAAATTGATTTAACATTTACGTTAATAAGTCCTTGTTTATCTTGTACAACATATGTTTATTTGTATAGTGAAAATGCGATTCAAAATCAGTGTTACGTCTATTTCCTGCCATAATTTACTTTACCGCAAAGAGATTCTAGAAATCAAGAAAATAAGGTATTCAGAAGGGAGCTAACAAAATAATAAAAGAAGGCACACATTAACCGTCCAGCAAGTGTGAAGCAGTTTCTAGTACAAAGACCCCAAAACTTGAGAAATCTTAGTAAACTTATTGTGAGAGTATTTATTACTAATAATATCTTTAGCTTTGATAACCCACGCTCTTAAACGTTAGACAGAAAATATCCGAATTACAAAGTATGCATGGTTTTTGCTGTTTTCGAATTTCATAACATTACTTTTATCCACACCTGGAGAACCGAAAAATAAGGTTTCCGTTAGTTTGTAATACGTTATTGTAATTTTTTTCCGTTTTGGTTTTTGTTTACCGTTATTTTAAAATCCCGTTATCGGTTATAACGGTTTTCAAGCAAAATGAATTCGGTTGAACATATAATAACGGTATTCAGCAAATTTTATTGAGCTATTTTTAAATTAATTTGATTAAACTAATAACACAAGTATTATTCAAACATTTCAAAACCACGGAACTTCATAACATGTACCATTCAAAATCCGTTGGTTCGAAGGAACAAAACGGCGTCCAGTACCACATCCTTTATACTGCTTCGTCTGTCAGATAGAACAAATGCTAATGTAGAAAACAGGCGTTCAACACTCACTTGAGTCCCATGAACCCAAATAATTACTCTAGCTATATATCTCAATGAAGTCGGAGCAATATTGGCCCACTATTCGAATATATCATACTTTACGCACTTTTTATTTTTTTCACTCGGAATTTTTTCATATAATGTCTTATAATATCCATGATCTAATATGATATAAACCTTCCAACAATGCTGTTCTACTGGAAACAGAAGCCGTATATGCAGATTATATTTTTGTCTTTATTCCTCAGAAATACTTCAAACGGGTCTTCCTTGTCATTAGAAACATTAACTTCAAGCTTGTCGACATCTTGGTAATAAAGTGAAACTAACAATTAGCACTATTAGCAGAAATCGGAATATGCTGAAATTGAAAAATAATTAGCAAAAGCAGATGTATGTTTGCATAAAACTAACAATACACAAGTCAAAATAAGCTTAAATTGAGTGAATCTAATAATACGCAATTTGTTTGTACTAGGTAAGTAATCAACGTACCGACATGTACATACATACTCACAAAATACGTTTAAAATTATCCACGTATTCAAACGGGGTACGTTCACGTTGAATACTTGTTGCCTTTACAGTTGAGAAAAAACCTAAAATAACTGTCTTTTTTAAATTTCGGTTACGGTTATTACTAAAACACATTTATTGTTTGTTTTCGTTTATCGTAAATATTTTTTTTCGGTTTTCAGTTTGATTTCAAAAACCGTTTTTGTAATTTTTCCGTTAATAACGTTATTCCATAACGTTATACCATAACGTTATCCAGGTCTGCTTTTATCAAATGGGAACTCCGGCTCCATTGAGAGTATGCTTGTTGTTCCAGAAAAGGCGAAAATAATCAATACTCATTTATTGTAACCCCAATATTAGACGAGGTTACAAACGCACGTTTTTTACAGAGCCAATATGATTTCAGGGTACACAATATTTGGAATGGTTTCATATTTCTCCTGAGTTCCCGATTTCTAGAGAAACATTTCACCAATACATCTTTAAAAATGAGAAACTTTGCGTTCTGGATGATTTGTTGTGGGTCAAGTGCGATGTGCCATGTGGGATGACTTATAGTGGGTCATGTTGGATGTGGGGGAACTTATAGTAAATCATGTTGGATATATGAGATGGCTTTTAACAAATTTATCGGGTGGCTTGATCATTCAATTTACCACCTGGAATGGATTGATTCCACATTGTGTGACGGCTTGAATCCCACGCGTGTTAGGCAGGCAATTCTTTAACTCTGAGTGAGTAAAATCTCATTGTGGGGTTTGGGGCAGAGATGATTGCATGGTCAAGTACACCACGCGTATTTCGGGTCATGTTCAAGTTCGGGTCATGTTCATGTCCAGAATTTAAAGTACTCGAAGTTATCATGTGATGGCCAGCCAAAAGCAGAACCCGAACAAGACATTTTATTTCAAGTCATGTTCATGTTCAAGTAAAGTATTTGGACTAGAGTCAGTTCATGTTTGTGTTCATGTAAGTCATGTTCGTGTTCAAGATTCATTTGCCAAATACTTGACCACGAACTTGCTTTTTTCAAGTTGAAGTTCGTACTTTCCCCACGATTTGCGTGGAAATTATTCAAATTGCAAAACGTTTTTTAAAACTTCGGCTACGTTTTCTTTGTAAGCCCTGACACAGGTCATACAAAGAATGTCAGCCAGCAGCTTCGTCGTTGGTACATGCGATAGTGTCGTATTACTTTAATACCAAAGTAAAAATATTTACCCGTAGAAAAAATTAATTAATTATTTAGAAGTAAAACTAAATTATTACACCTACTTTCGAAATGGTGGGAGAAAAGATTCACATCGTACTATGCCTTAAAGCGTGGCTCAAAATTTTAAAAGATTACATGAAACAGTGGGAAGAATGTGCCGCCAAAAAATGCTTGGTGAATTGGATTTGTAAAGTAGTTTTTGAGCTTGTGGGAAGCTGATTCTTTTTTGTTTGTATTTTTTCATTTGCTGATAATAAAATCATAAAATTGTCGATTTAATGTGACATAATATATATTACTTCTTCATTTTTAAAATACTTGAAGATTCATGTTCACGTTCATGGTCAAGTCAAGATCATGTTCGGGCTAGAAAAATGTACTGAACGCGCGTACTACATCAAGTTCAAGTTCTGGCAGAAAGTACTTGAGGCCATGAACTTGGTCCTGCAAGTATTTACTTGATCATAATATACCAAGTTCGGGTTTGATTATTATTGCTACTTGCATATTCATGTCCAAGTCAGGGTCATGGCCGGATCCAGTAAAATACATGACCCGAAATCAACTCTGGTTTGGGGTGTCTTTTATCTGAATCCTACATGTATGAGGAATGGCTTCACCCGAATTTGTGAAACATCCGATGGGTTGAAGTTTTCCGTTCAATCGTATGTCCACTTTTTCAAGGAAATTTGCAAGAAGAGGAACCAAGAACAAAATTCAGCAACAAAAAAAAGAAAGAGTCCAGGCAATGTAAATAATCTTACAAGTCGGACTTACTTCTCAAGATTCTATGTACATGGAAAACAAGATTCATGTGTCAATATTAGTGTTATGCAAATATAAATGTGTCTGTGCACGATACAAGTCTTTCAGTTCTCCTGTACTACCAACTGCGATGGCATAACCGAATTTCCTTGTCTAGAAGAAATTGCTCATAAAATCAACACATACGTATATAAATCACTATGGCAAACATTGTATCCAATTGACTTTAGAGCAAACTTGCCATTTCCCTCAGGTGAGCTTCGGTCATCCCAGGCGTCACGTAAGGCAACGAGCTTAAGTGACGCGAAATAAAATATCTCTGATGTGCTTTCAACAATTATTATTATTTACATTATTACATTAAAAATTGTGTGATGACTATGTACCATGATAGAATCGCAGAATTAATTTTTTGTTTGAGTCAGCACAATGAGGCTGCCTGTGCTTTGGTTAATGTATATATTTTTACTCGTACTGAAATTACAAGGCTCTGTTTCTGGCGATTTGAAGAATTTTAAATCCTTGTCTACTTTTGCTAAATTGTTGTCCTATTTAAAAAGCTATCATACAAACATCTTCGCTCCGAACTTCCTCGCATCTGAGGAAACCTCAGGGATAGAACATCAGATTCTCTTGTTGTGTTCGTTGGTGCTTCACCCAGTAGTTTATTCCAAAAACTCAATATTCACAGGAGAAATTGAAAAGCAGCGCAGCAGAACCACAAATGCAAATAGTGACTTATTTGTATTAATTACAGATTCGCCTATACTGACGTCTACTCGCCACGAGCTAGAAAAACAACTTAAATTGAGACGTATCATAACGAATGTTGATGACGACATCGTTCTGGTCACATACCCCTGGAAAGATCATGCAAATCCGAATGAACTGAAGATGTTCAAGCAGAAATCCGGGATGAAGAATCATCAAGGTGCAAGAGACTATCCTGAAAACCTCATATTTTTTGAGTGGAATTCAGTGCGACTGGAGACAACGAGCCGGATATTTGTTACACACGTATTTTGCTCATACAGGCGGGAGATGTGTTTGAGAGAAGAAGAACTTCCAGAGAAAACAGTCGAACAATGTGAGACTACCGACGGCTGTATGTATCATGAATTCGAGTCCAAATTCAAACGGTCATCCCGAAGGCAATACAACTACAACAGGTCACCATTGGTTATTACAAATGACATGGGACAATTTAGCACTTTCCAGACTCCCTTTGACGTAATACAAAAGAAACGTTTCCGGGACATCATAAAGTTCTCATTGGATATATTCTCCCGCGAGGATATTATGAAGGTTTCGCGGAACGTTTTTTTGCCGGACGCTCGATTAGTATCAGATATTGCAGCACATTTGAATGGAACTGTTACTGTTGTGAGGACAAGCGCCACAGAGCGAAGTGGGATATGTCCTCAAGCAATAATACAATTGTATCCGGACGGCCGCACCTACTACAGCAAATTTTTTGTGACGGCCCAGGAACGCTTCGGATTTGTATATTGCGTCAATGGTACAACTGGCTTTAGAATGAATCTCCTCTCACTTTTTGACCCGCTGGACGGGTTTACTTGGCTATTGGTTCTAATTTCTCTTGCCACCCTAGCGATTCTTTGCAAGGGCACTGGTAATGTAACGACATATATTTTTCAAATCTTTCGGGCCTTGCTTGCACAGCCGACATCACGTTTTACAGAGTATGCGTGGTTACTGTTCCTATGGAATTTTATAATAATATTTCTATCAAACGGGTACACTGGCTCTATTGAGAGCTTGCTCGTTGTTTCAGAAAAGCCGAAAATAATTAAGGATTTTTCAGAGCTGGCTAACAAGCAATACAGAATGGTTATATCCCCAAAAGAAAACATACATTCATGGTGGCCGCTATTTTTTAGGGAACCAGTATTTTTTAAGGGTACAAAATATTTGGAGTGGTTTTGGACATCTGTTGAAGTATTGGACACTCATCATCCGCGTATTGACAGTAAGTTCTACTTGTATATAATTAAAAATGAGAAACGCTGCATGCTGGAAGTAGAGTATAATACTGGATTCCTGGCTGATGCACTTAATTCCATGAGTCAGAATGTTAGTTGCCACAAGGGCTAACACGTTATTAGTAACCGTTTCGTTGGATTCATCTTCACCTACCCAAATGCAAACATGTTGTATATGATGATGCAAACTTGGCTCACTAATGGAATTATTAATTTATTTACTGGTAATACCAAAGCTCAGGAAGCAATGGTGTTAAGGAAGAGTTCCGAACTTGTCTATAACAATACCTTGGAACATGACTTCACCACCACCGGTACAGAATCGCTAGGCTTAGTTCATGTGAGTGGTATATTTTATTTATGGTTAATTGCTCTTTGTATTACAATAACTTACTTTTGTTTGGAAGTATTGAGGGCGGATTACCGTACGTACCGATCCATGTTTATTGATGAGAGAATTACTATATAGGATTTTAAATTAGTTCTACATGTATTCCAAATTTCATCAATATCATCAAATTCCTTGTCAAGTTTTGTTCAAATTGCTGTAAATGAAAATGCTTAAACGTTGCTAATATAATATTAGGTCCACGATACACAATCCTTGGAACGATATTGCATTAACAAGGCTGCAGCGCTCAATTTTGCATATACATAGAACGCGAAGAAAGTAAGATTCTGTTTAGAATGCCAATTTCTTCATTTTTAATTCACACAATTATATATGGTAAGTACAGGAAGTTGAGCATAGAAGCGTCAAGTTTTTTAGGATAAGGGGATTCTATGTGTACCAACCCTTCTGAAAATGCCCAATTTGCACACCATTGAAAATGCCGGGCATTTTGGACATTTTCGTCAAAAGTTACGGAAATTAATTAAAAATCATTCGAGTATCTGTACTGCGGCTTTATGTTTTCGTAAATAATGAAAAAATAAGAAAGTTTCTAAGGGACGATAAAATGAAATAGAACTAGCACTAAAAGTTACTGAATCATTTTTTCTTCGATGTAAGAATAATCAAGTTGAACGACTTCTTCAATATCAAACTCCTCGTAATTTGAAACTTCCTCTTCAACTTCAGGTTGAGGGTAATCCTCAAAAATAGGCTTCAGCAGAGACAAAAGAATTTTCATATTCTTTGCTGCATTGCTGTCCCGAGATCCTTCGTCTAAAGACCGCTTGGCTTTCAGAATTGTCTCCATCCTCGTTCCTAATGTTGGATTTCGGGACTTGGTGTGTACTCGTTGTGACTCCACAAAATGACGCAGAACAAGAATACTCATTTTATTTCTGGAAATGTGGTAATGCTAACTTAATTCAATGTAGTGAAATCAAAGACTGGAATCAATTCTATTACAATTTAATATATCGTATACTATTCCCCCACGTATGTATGTGTGTGATTCTAAATTATGCATAAGCACATTTAGTCACAAAAACAAAACTTTTTCAAATTATAGTCGCTAACACAAATACTTTGGTCTCCGTACACATACGTCCTGCTGATTGGACCAGACAAATCCCACGAACCATTTGTCCGTCTCGTTGCTATTGCCTCAAATGTAGCCAAACTAGGAACGACATCAAACGCTATTGTGAAGGTAACCTCTTGACGTGCTAGCCTTTTATCAGTGACGTTGAAGATCGTATCCGAAGAGTCGTTCACCTTGCTACTGTTTATTTGAAATACCTGAGCATTTAGAACCTGGTTTAGATGCAGAAATATACACTGTGGAAATCCTGTGAACATTGTGTTAATATTAGCTACGACGCTTTCAGCAGCCTCTCTTACCAAACTGTTATTCTCAACTTCCACCGTCTTTTTCAATCGACAAACGCAAAAATGCTTTGCTATTTCAGCATCCTCGCAAGTTCTATTCAGTGCAATTGGAAGAAACAAGCTAATGCCACGAGGTAACGTATCTTTCATACTATGGTATCGCCCATGTGGATTTTCAATGTTTTCTAAACGTAGTAAATCGTGCAATGTCTCGTACAAATCAAACGGAGTGGTCAATCGGTATTTGTTCCGGAATAGGTTGCTCACTGCAGGACGATATTTATCCCTGAACCACTCTGGCAGTATGAAATACAGAAAGGGCATTCGTTCTTCCAGTCTGCCTTGAAGAGTAGAACGAATGCCGCCGTAATTGATACCGTGATCACTCATTAAAATAAAAATTGTATCGTCGAGGTAACCTCCAGTTTCGAACCATTGCAACGTTTCCAGAAGGATTTGATCTGCAAGTTTTCCTTCTTCGAGATAGTCGTGAGTCATGGAGGTAGTCCAAATGAACTGGAAGTACCTTCTGGTTTTGTTCATTGTAAATGCCATCTTCTTCAAATAATCAAGTGATACCTCAAACCCCATTCTCGGGCCGTAGCATAAGTCGGCATTCATTAAACGGTGATGTCCAAGTAGTTTTTCTAATTTATATGTCATAGCGTTGTTGTAGTAGTCTGTTGGTTCGTTAAAGAAGCCTTTTTTAACATAATTGAATATCCCCATCCACACGGCATCTTCCCCATAGGCAGTTCTGTATCCTTGAGAGGAGAAATTTTTCCAGATGAAAGGACATTCATCAAAATAATCGGATTTATTTTTCCACCACCCTTGTTTAATTTCTTCGACGAACATCCCTGTTAAAGCTGGAACTGTCACAAAAAAACTAGGATTTCACATACATATTTCGCGGGAGCCACACGAAATAATAATCCGGTACTAATTTTCACCATAATAAGACTGATTGGGTCAACTTAATTAAATTATCATTTGAAAAGGAGCTTATTTTGGTACCTATGTTGGGAAAAGTATTGTCCCCGACTTTGGTGTACCCTGAAAGGCCGTAGGCAGAAAGGTTGTTCTTGATGTATTCGTGTGTGAGTGGCATGATTCGCTGAAAATTCATGTGAGAAACCGCATCTAGACCTAGAATCACCACATTCACCGTTCGTTTCCCCTCACTCATATTTTTGTCCTGGTTCAAAATCCGCTGCTCCACAGATGGCTTCAAATGGACGAATCCGAACATATCGACAGGTTTTAAAGTAAATCTTTCTGGGTCTTCATGAGGTGGTGTCGTAGTTTCCAGATTTACTTCAGGCAGCATTGGAGTGCTCAGGTAGCCCAGGGTAAATTCGGATGGGTCTTTGCGACAGGACACAATTATGAAATCAATTGTGGTTGGAATTGGCGTTTTGACATCGAGAATTGCAATTCAATTTTCATCTAACCTGAAGAAATGAACAAAATAAAATTTTATTACCAATTATGGTAGATAGTTAAAATAAACATTTTAATGTTTTGAATGGTAGACTGAAATTTATTAACCTTACTCAATGTTTTTATCGCTTCCAGCAGTACGGTTAAATTTTTGGTAACAACAGAATACATAGCCTAAAAGTGTGTAATTTTTAACTTGTATTAGATTAGATTCCAAATCAGTTGCGAATATTAAGGTATGATTGTTTTCACAGTTAGCAGGTTTGGGATTCTTGTTATAGGAAAGGACACTCTCATCAAAGCGATTTAAAACAGGAAGGTTACAAGCCATTTCTTCAAGTATGTTTGGCATTGTGCGGGAACCTTCTTCGAATTGGAGCATTTCCCTCCATCTGCAAGTCAGTTCAAGTTTGTACGACACGTACAAGCCCACAAAAACTGTAATGGTTAACAGTATGATGAACAGCCTTTGAAATATTTTGCGACGATGTCTTACGTATTTATTTATCTTGCCGGGTTTTAATAGTTGAGTTGTATCTTCGATTCTAGAGTTATTCATGTTTGAAGGTATTTGTCGACATGCACTTGGTTTGTTCGGATTGAACTTGTTTTTGTCCTTTTTTGAACCTCACCTATTAATCGCGTTATAAGCTGGGTCAGGCTTGATTAAATGTTTGGAGGACGAAACGGGTTGTGCCAAATCAATAAAATTGAAGCCGTTTGTGGAGCGAGGTTGGGCTGCTAAAAGTTTTTCAGTTTCTTCAAGATTTGGGCTGCAGTTTACTCCGATTCTCACCTCAATTCCAAAATTGATCCAAATTATCTGGGATCAGAAATTATGTTTCCTTATTTTCTCAATATATCTATGTGCATATACACGAATAATAATGAGGATAATGCAGGGTAGTGATTTACCTGAAATTCTTTGGGTCTCTGTTTACTGTATTTAGTGGATTGCAGTAATTACTGTTCAAACTACAATGTTTTGTAAATTTGGAAACAATATTTTAAATGTACATTAATTTGCAAATTTCAGTAGCTCAGTTTTTGCTGTATTTACGCTTAGCTTGGATAGGAGCGAATAGGAAAGTAGAACTATTTCTCTTTTCTTCTAGCTTCCAGAAAAGGCTGGACAAGAATTGGATTAAGATATGCTTCATTCGTTTGACCTAGCTTTAATGCAGCAGGTATTTTGGAATCCACAAATATTTGCCTCACTAAACGAGAGTCGTAGTTGGTACGTTCAAAGTATTGGTGAGCCGTTGTTTCGTGATAAGGCATAACATTTTATTGCCACTGATTTTCTAATCAATTGCAAGCAATGCGCTTAAGTTAATTCGAGTTTTGATCATGATCTTGATTTGAACATGAAAGTCAAGTATTTGTTTTCAAATGGATTTGATCACGGCAGATCATGTTCAAACAATTACCTTCAAAGTTGATATTTTCAAAAAATTAGTAAACCTTTAATCCGGGATAATAAAGATGCGGGATATTTAAAAGCCAAATAGTAATCTGGCTATTATTATTACTAGATTTATTACGGTATGTAAATAATTTCTTCTAACATTACCGTTGATGTTTTTGAAGCAAGTTATTAAACATGTAATCGAAAATAAACATACGACAGACGTAGTAGTTTAGTACTAAAATATCACTTTGCCCTGCGAGTGTTCATTGTATAAGGTGGCAAGAAACTATTCGCTCCTTCTCTATCCTGAGAAGGGGTAATAGGGAAATTTTTTCAAATCCATTATATGTTGCAAATCTTTACCGGATATATGGGTCAAGGAATTGGAGTGAAATCAATATATTTTAGAAAAATCAAATTTCGAAAGTTTTCAGTCGTTTTCTCACATTTGAAAATTTGTTTCCAAATAAGTTTTTGACACTAGTTTGTACGACACTTCATCGGCAGTTTAGGGAGATACTAAATATGTATATATATCCCTGCGTTAAACATTGTGAGAATTGCATGACTAGTACAAACATACAGAAAGGGTACGGAACATTTGAACATTCAGTATGATAAATACGAGGCCTGAATGAAATAGGATTTTTTATATTCACTAACACAATTCATAAACTTCGCTTCTTATATTCAATTTCTGAGATCGCAATTTTTGACTTTGGAAGGCCCCCATGAATCCCATGACATTTAGAACGAGCGTTATACTTTCGTTATAGTGTTAATTGACATATTAAACATGCTTCTGAATAATCAACTACAGTGAAAAAATTTATAATGAAATCGCAAGGGAGCTTGAATTTTTGTCCGGTATAAACATCATTCCATTATATGATTAAAAAGAAAGCAATATGTTTATGCAACTGCGTTTGGCGGGGATGAACAAAAGTGTCCGGTAAAATGAGAATTCCGTTATAAAGCGGCCGTTATAAAAAGATTTCACTGTAGTTACCACAGCTAGTTGACTTCTCAGTAGTCAACGTTCTCTATGGACATCTTAATACCTTGTCCCCTGCGATATGACTATAAATAGGTTCATTTGAGTACATAACTTTTACTGTTGTCCATAATGTGAGCTAAAGTTGAGGAGTAATCGTTTTCTACGCACACTGTACATTGAACAGAATATATTTAATTTGCGTTTAAACAAATATTGGCCCGTCTTTTTTGAAAAAGTAACGATCCTTATTGCACATTCATTGCATATATAGGCAGGACGACTCAATTGAATGTAGATATCTGTGTTCCCGTTAGTTAAACTGCACAAGTCGTAAAATTAAGCTTATTCAAATATTGTTTAATTTTTTTTGAAAGGGACATTAAGCGATTTATTATATAGTAACTGATTATAGAATGAAATATATTTTTTCTATTACAATATTGTTATAACAAGGCTGTACTTTAATTGGAATACAATTTCCCGGTCAGAAATCTGGCTACATAATTATGTGCAGGTCTCTGTGCATATTTTGCAAACAATTTTATACATATTTTTGGGACGCTTTTTTATGCACAGACTATTATGCATTCCTTCTGCATAAAAAATTATGAACGATTGTTTATATTTGTTATGCATATGTTGTTAGTAGTATGTATGTATGCACGCATATAAATATTATTATATTAAACCATAAAAATAGAGTTAAAATTAAGCATTGCAAATGGTTTTACCACATGTTGGTTACATAATCATATCTTATTTATTGGTTTTCAAGAAATTCATACTAAAATTGAATGATAATAGTAATAAAGTATAAAATGCATGAGCATAAATTATGAAACTACTGTTCGTCTGAACCAACCAATACTGTCTGTACTCTCCCAGAGATTTCGAGATTTTACTACGAATTAACAATTTATCAAATTTTGTTCCTGAGTGCTTGCAATCGTCTTCCAAAACGGATGAGCAGTAACCTAGACAAATGATGTTGATTGTTGTAAATTAAACGCCATACACGACTAAAATGTATGCTGTCAGTAAATAATTTTTAGTGAGTGCTTTTAATATATTTATAATACTTACTAATAACAGCATCCCGTTTCATAGCGTCGACAGAAGGTTTAATTGGAAGCTGCTTATTTGCGTTGCACACCCGACCAAACAAGGACTTCCCTACAATCTCAGACTCTTCGAAAGCCAAACGAAAAATGTTGCGACCCAAAACAGCTGGGGAGGATGAAAATATTTTTGCCCTTTCCAGAAGAGCGGAGTTCAACGTTACACCACTACCAATGTCTACCAGCGTCTAAATTAAATTAAAATGCATGCAATAATTACACGTCAAAACAATATAAGTTATAACATTAAATGATTGGTAATTTGAAATCATATTTCATAAAACTTAATTTGAAGTTAAAGTTTGCTATTTTTAATTTTTATAATACCGTCTTATCTTGCTGATATTTAAGGAGCTTCTTGCGCATGTTTTTGGATTTGCCTAATGGACACAAAATAGGAATTAATATTCAACTTGGTACACAATTTAAAATTCATTTAATACAATTTTAAAGCAAATGTAATGGTTTACACATACATTGGTTTTTCTCTCGATAGGACTGTTCCTCGGAGAGTTCAGACTTCAATGTGTCAATAGTAGATTCAGCCTTCCTCAATTTCTTGCTTAATTTTCGAATGCGTTTTTCGTAATCCGAGGAATTCTGATCAGTATCTACATCGCCATAGGATGCGGTTGGTTGAGGAGCTTCACGTGCTTGATTCTGGTCCAGTGATTGGATAATCCCATCAATGACTGCTCCAGTGTCTTCCGATTTGCGTTTCCTCCCTTTCTGAACAAGAAATAGGAATTTGTTTTATTGATATTTCATTTTAAAATTTGAACTCTACTAAAATTAATACTACATATCTATTATGTAAGACTGCAACTTACCTTTGTTGTGTTTGAATCCCGAGTTTCTTTAGGTTTCAAATGACCATGAGATTCGCCCAATGAATCTAAATATGAGTTCACATTTTTTGGATTTGGGCCTGGAAAAAAGAAACGGATTGAACAAAAATAATTATTTTACATGCAACGTCAAGTATGTACATATCATTAATCAATCGGAAAAGAATCTTGAAGTAATGCACGGACGTTACGCAGTATTGACTAATATATCATCAATAATTATATTTGCAGTACTGAAACAAGAAAACGCTTACCTCCATAAATTATTTGCGCAGAGTACACTTTTCGATTGAAAGATATTTCAACTTCAGGAAGTGCAAAAAGGTTCTCATCACTTTCTTTCCTCAACGATCCATTAGCGATACTGGAACGGGCAATGCAAGAATACTTATTTTCCTCAGTCCAAAAAACCAAAAAATGTTCTGAAAAGACCATTTCCCCTTAACTTCTGCCTAAAAAATATGCCTGAAAATATAATTAAAACGAACTATTGTGTTGCTATGTGGCAATGTGGACCCACTGAATGATGCAACAAGGCCGTTACACACCGAATATTGATATCTGCCAAAATTTAGCGCCTGCGTGACTGCAGCATACATCAAATAGCTTAAATTAAAAAGCGCGTAAACCTTGTTTGGCAAAGAAAGAATAAGCACCTTTAGACTAGACGGTCGTTATAGAGCCAAAATGTACCAAGTGCATTTTAGATAAGAAGCAAAATGACTTTTTATCTTGCTTAAAATCCAAGTGGGCAAAGTGGAAACCAACTTATGGTGACCATTTGCACTATACTTAGTCGATTCTGATTTCTAACTTGCGGTGATGTTATTAACCTTAATTTCAGTCAAGAAGACAATTAGTTCATATTGCTTCTTACCGACAATCAACTTGTTTCATTCTGCCTCTCCAACGATTGTTTATACCTAGAAAACTATATGGTTTTAAATAATAAAATTCAGTACAGTTTGATTTTTGAAGAAAATGGGTCGTCCAAATTATAAAAGATACCTTAAAGGCCCAGTATTTCAGATTCAAAAAGGAGTCCCAAGGCAAACCAAGCACAATATAAAGATGTGTAGTATTGTTTATTATGATTGTGTATTAAATTAGTAATTGTAGTATTTAAAACTGTTTCAATTACTTCATATGCATATTATGTTTCTACAATCAATTCTCTATGTTATTAATATGTTTAGCTTGGTATTTACTTTCAAAACTAAAATCTATTAACATTTCAAAAACGGTTTCAAAGATCCCAAACCGCAGGACGTTCCGAGGCATGTGAATCAGCTATACAATATGTCCAACAAGAGTTCGATGATGATGCTTCCCTTACAAATGATAATATTGTGATTGATTATTTTAAATTTTTGTAACTTTGCAACTCAGAATAATTTGGAACAAATATCTGCGTTCACGCGTTGAAATTTTTTTGGATTTTTTAGGAAAATGATGGGCTCTCAGGTGATGATTTTACCGATGATGACAGTACAGCTAACGAAGAAACACGAAGTGACTCTGGTGAGACATGTCCCACAGACTCAAAATCATTTGCAGAGGTATAGCTGCATTTTTGAAATGTTATTTAAAATACCTATAATATGTATGTGTACATTCATTGCCAATAGCCATTAATAATAAATCTTACCAAAATTATATGCATATTTTTAGGACGAACCATGTATTCATCCAAATCTTACTGTGAAGGAAGGATCATTGTTAGTGTTCGCGTTTATATTAAGGCATAAACTGACTAATGATGGAGTGCAGCATCTTTTAGATTTAATCCAAATATTCTGTCCTGGCTGCAACTTCCCATCTTCAAAATTTCTGCTGAAGAAGGAACTGAGTATTACATATGAGTCCCTGAACTACCACTACTATTGCAAGTCCTGCAAGAACTTGATGCTGGAAAAGGGAAATATTTGTCCTAAATGCAACACGTCTACCGGAAACAATTTGTTTATTACATTTGACGTACATAAGTCCTTGGAAAGCATTCTGCAACAAGAAGAGGCATCATCGAATTTGTTCAAAAATTTGAAAACCAGAACAACAGACTCAAATGAAGACCAAACCTCGTATCGAGAAATATTTCACGGGCAGAAATACCGACAGCTGCCTTTGCTACCATTTGACTTCACTTCAACAATGAATTGTGATGGGGTTCCGTGCTATCGCTCTTCCAATTTTTCGATATCACCCTTTCTTCTATCCATAAATGAGCTGAGTTATAAACTTAGACGAAAATATACTTTTGTGGCAGCCCTGTGGTTTGGTAAAGATAAGCCTTGTATGCGTGTGTTTCTACCCCCGATTGTGCAAACGCTTAACAAGGTTACTGCTGAGGGTATTAAATGGCGAAATGTTGATGAACGTATAAGAAGTCATGTGTTTTTTCCCATGCTGGCAGCATATTCAGTTGCTCGATGTTCGCTTCAAGGCATCAACCAATTCAATGGATCATTTGGTTGTCCTTGGTGCTTGGAAAAGGGGGAAACATTCTGGGAAAATGAATCATCCCATAAATGGATATACAGAACACACAGCCGAACTCAGGAATCAAGATCAATTTGTTAGTGATTTGAAATTATATCGCGATCGGTTAAAACTTAATCCGTCCACAAAATCGTATAATGGAATTCAAGACGCAAGTGCTCTTTTACTGCTGAAGCATTTTGATATTGTTTCGGGTTTTGTATTTGACTATATGCATACTATAGAACTGGGTGTTTCACGAACGTTAACCAATGCATGGTTGGACGCAAAATATAAAGACAGGCCATTTTATATTGGTAATAAGCTACAAATTTTAAACGGCCGAATTGAGAAATGGAGAATGCCATTTACTTCAGACAGGACTATTCGAGTCTTGGATGAACGTAAGCACTGGACGTCAAGCGAATGGCGCATCTGGACATTTATTTCGCCATTTATTCTTAAGGATGTTCTTCCCCGTGCTTATTTTGCCCATTTTCTGAAATTTGTGCAGCCAGTATTTTTGCTTTTGGGAATGCGCGTTCGTAATTATGACATTTCTGGAATCCGTGAAACCTTAAAAACGTTTGTTGAGAATGTTGAAGGACTCTACGGAACATCATTCTGCTCGTTTAATGTGCACTTGCTAATACATGCCACAAAATGTGTTGAAAATTGGGGGCCACTGTGGAACTACTCATTGTTTCATTTTGAAAATTTTAATGGGATTTTATTGAAATTTTTCAAAGCGTCCTACAAAATTGAAGCCCAAATAAGCAATAAAATAGTGGAAAATTCTCATGTACTGACCACGGGTTCCAAGTTATTCAAAAATGTAATTGCGCTCCATTTTTACGAGGAACTTATTGAGAAGCGAAGAATGGTAGAAAAGTATAAAGTAGACTTCTGGGGATGCCTATTGTTGGGAGCGTCCAGGCCTTACATTTTAAACTTGGACGAAATAAAATTAATCCGTAAACTGGGTTACACAGACGAAGTTGTTGCTTGCGATTCATACAAACGAGGTTATGTTAATAATACACATTTAGGTATTCAATCAAATATTACGTCAAAACGGTGTGCATGTGTGATACAAATTAAATCCCAAATATTTCTGATTAAATCAATCATACTTGTTACATTTTCACTAGGAGAAACACGTTGCTTTTTGATTTGTACCGAGTTGAAAACTACTCAGTTAGTCCGAAGCTACTCTGCTGCTTTTAATGTACGATCAGAAAATAAAATAAGACTGTTGAAATATATAATGACATATATGCAAATATCTCTGTAATGTGTAATTGATTATGCTGATCAGATGGATTCCTTTGTAAGGATTCCATAAGATGATCGTCGACCCTTTTTGTAATAGGATCGGTATGTAGGTTAAGAATTCTCTTTTCAGCTTATTCTATTCTGGATTTCACAATCACTTGTGCAATCCATCCGGGAAATATCTTATAGTTTGGTAAACAATAAGATACATTTATTCATTACTTGGTGAATTCGTTGTCATGTATGATTCTATAATTCTACAAATATGACAACACTAATGTTAAATAAATCAGTCTTTAATTTGACTTACACGGATAAGTAATCAATTGTCTTCGACAAGTTATTTATCATAAAACGTTATCAGCACGATTTAGCTACATACATAAATGTTGAGAAAAATTTTATTAAGTGAGCTAAATGATTTGTTAAAAGCAAACTCAAAATTTTACGAAATTTTGAAAGTGTTACACAGAACTCGAGAAGAGTGTCTATGTAAGTTCGTCATAAGACATCCATAGTTTCACAACAGTACAGAGTTAATAAGTGAGAGCGGGTAGGAGAACTATTGGGACGGGACTGTCGAAAGTTAATGGCAGGGAAAGGCTCTAGTCAAAGAAGTAGAAGTACGTCACCAGTGAAACCAACCACACCACCTCCAAACATGACCACTACAAAAGTGACTAATTATAGGGTGCAGACTGAAGGTATTGACAAGCTCAGCGGACCCGAATTCTACCCAATATGGGCAAGGGATGTGAGAGCAAGTCTTGTGTGTGCGGGCCTGAAAGGGATCATGGACGGATCTGAGCCCTACCCGTCAACGGGAACTCCGGAAGAAAAGGAAGAATGGGAGCGTAAGGACTCCGCATGCCAATCCGTGATTCTCTTAACAATGGCTAAAGAAACTAAAAACAATGTGTCCACCACTACGCGTGGTGTGGATATGTGGAAAATTTTGAAGAACACATATGGGACCAGTTCAAAGTGGTCACTACCCGGCTTGATGGACGAATACATGAGTGTACAAGTCGATGAAAAAGGAGCATTGGACGCAATCAACCGTCTACAAACCATCGCTGGAAAGATGAGAGACATTGGAAATCCAATGCCACCAGAGCATGTAGTGGGAAGGGCTCTTTATTGTCTCAAAGGAGAGGCTTACAGGCCATTCACTGCAACCTGGAGAGGGATGGGAGACCCTAAAGCTCAAACTATGGACCTCCTCATTCAATTGCTAAAACCATTTGAGGAAGAGGTAAAAAGGGATGCAGTCTCGAAAGCTGTATCAGAAAAGGCATTTTTACTGAAAATGAGAAATTTTCAAAATAAAAATGGCCAACAGAACCAAAATCAGAAAAACCCTGGCGCCCAGAACCAGCAGGGAAATGATGGAAAATCCAAACGAGAACCTGGGGAATGTCATTTTTGCGGGAAGAAGGGGCATTGGAAAAATGAGTGTCGCACGAACCCCGCTAACCAAAAGAAAACAGAGGCAAACAATCAGCAACAAACAACTAAGGCTCCAGAAAAGCCGAAAGTTGCAACTGAAAACAAAGCCCATATGGTGAGACGAGTCGCTCTTAGATCAATTCACTTCAAACCTGCGGAACATGTTCATATGAATGAGAAATTCGATTGGATCTGTGACGGTGGGTCAAATGTGCGTTTGTGTGGGAGAGAAGATTGGTATTCAGAGTATGAGAAATTTTCTGATCCAGTTTATCTCGAGATTGCAAGCTTAGCGCCAGTTGAGTGCCCCGGAAGGGGGACTATTTTAGTGCAAGCAAAAATCAAAAACAAATGGTCACCAGTGATCATGGAAAATGTTCTCCACTATCCAGGAGGAGCAAACTTATTTTCTATGCAAGTTTTCAATGATGAAGGTCATCGGGCTGACGTGCGTTCCACAGGGACAACATGAGGAATCACTACACGCTACAAAGGGGGAGGATGGTCAACACATCATGGACTTTAGACGGATGGAATTTATTCCCAAGGCTATCGCTCATCTGGGGATCAAATTACCTCGTTCCAATCGTTGGCATGAGAGACTCAACCACGTAAATTTTCAGTTCCTTCAAGACACTTTTCGCAAACAGGCCGCATTCCTGGGGCATGATGATCAATTCGAGGATGCTTACAAGTGTGAAATATGCAGACAGGCAAAGGGGACCACGTGTGGAAAGAATACATCTCTGAGAAAGGGATTATTCATGACCTCACACCGGTAGGCTGTCCTCAATCTAATGGAAAGATTGAACGTGACATTCAAACAATTAAGAAAACAGCTAGGGCATGTATGTTAGAGGCCCAGCTCGGAGAAAAATTTTGGCAGGATGGAGTGACACTTGCAGTATATACTTTGAACAGGCTCCTGAGCTCAACAAATAAAGAGCAAACTCCATATGAGATGCTGTGGAAAAAGAGACCACAATTATCACACGCTAGAATTTTTGGGTGCGAAGCAAATGCTCGCCGCCTAAACCCTAAACTATGGGAAGATCAGGGAAGAAAAGGAATTTTCATAGGACACGTATCCGTATTTTTACTCACGTCATGTGGACTGTAATGAGGACTCAATCAAGAGGAGCGCTCGTGTTACAGCTGAGATTCGGGACTTATTTCCAGAAAATAATAAAAGGAATTATGATACGATGATGAAAAAAGATGAGGTGGAAGTTGTGCAAGTGCAGAAGTGAGTACAATTCAAAAATCCACTCTACATCCCACCAATGCCAGCCATAATTCCTGGCCCTCCCACACCTCCGGCCGAAAGGGCACGGATGCTATCAACATTAAGGGGAGAAGGACGAAGGAGGTCCAAATCAAGTTCACCGACTCGGACTAGGTGTGATACAACCATATATACACCAAAGGTCCCACGCTCGGGAATTTCCAAAGAGTACAGGAAGAAACTGGACTCACAAAAGACAGATCCCGGACCAACCACTTCTACTCCTATGAGGATGGACACAGATGAAATGTCAGATGTGCTTGTAATTAATGCAGATGGGGAATTCCACGACGCTCTTACAGATGATGAGGCCATGGAGGAATTTCAAACTCCTCCTCCGGGATCAGCTGAAGATGCCCGGCTGGACGAAGAATTAGAGCAGGAAATAATCGAATATCAACAAAGACATCCTACCATCAGCAATGAAGTGGTGGAGGAACTGGCGGAGGCCGCCCGTGATATTCACCTGGAAGACACAGTCGTAGCTGAACCACGCTACCCAAAGCGTAAGACAAAACGACCAGACTTCCTTGGGGCATTGAGCTACTCAGTTAAACAGCTTGCGGATAAAATGGACTCAATGGAAAATCCACCAAATGAACCCATGGAAAAAGCCCCAGAAACCTACGAGGACATGCGTAAATCCTGGAACAGTTTGGACTGGAAAGACAGTTTGGACCAGGAGTACACCAGCCAACTAGCTAATGGCACATGGGAATTAGTCAAAAAACCCCACAATGCGAAGGTGCTAAATTGCATGTGGGTCTATACGGCCAAACGACTACCTGAGGAAGGTATTCGGAGGAAGGCGAGGTTGGTGGTGAAGGGTTGCGCACAGAAGGAAGGAGTGGACTTTGAACAAACTTTTGCTCCAGTTGTACGGTATGAGACTGTAAGGACAGTTTTTGCAGCAGCTGCTCAAAAAGGGTTATACCTACAACAGTTTGATGTCTCAACGGCATTTTTGAATGCACCCCTAAAGGAGGATGTTTACATGAAACAACCCAAAGGGTATGAGGCCCACCCTGGATACGTCTGTAAATTAAAGAAGGGTCTCTATGGGCTTAAGCAAAGCCCTAGAAACTGGCATCAGTGCATCAAAAAGGAACTCTATGATCTTGGCTGAGAATCCACTACATCACAGCCGGACAAAACATATCAATGTCAGATTGCACTACATACGTCATTTGGTGGAGACGGAACAAATTAGACTCGAACACCTTGGCACGGATAGACTCGTGGCTGACATATTCACTAAAGCTTTGGCCGCTCCAAAATTCTACCCGAAGATGAAGCTTCTGGGAATGAGCAAGAAAAAAGAGGACTCCAATAAAGTTAAAATGAAGGAGACTCCAAAAATTAGGGGGAAGGAGGAACCTCAATATTCTGAGGAGTTAGACGAGGAACCTGTAACGGCTGAGAAAGCCTGCACTTCCAGAGTCAAAAGTAAAGTCGTAGTGCCTGGACCATTCAAACTGAATTTAGCACTCACTTTAATCCTTCTCTTCTTGCCCCTCATGCTATGCCAGAAATTTCAGGAGGGACAAGCCGTGATATGGAAGAAGAGTACAACACCGGCTATTGATGGATATACTTCAGTGGAGATGAGAATTCATCTCTATTCCCCCTGCGACCTACTTCCTACAGAAGGTTTGACAAGTACAGCGGGCGAAAGACTTAAACTCCAATGTGAGACTCAATATGAAAAAATTTTCCTCAGCGAACTGGAACTAATATGTCCCATTAAAAACAAGGATGTATCAAGGAACAAAAGGGTGAAGCGAGAGCCTATCACCATTATTGTTATATTATGCATTGCTGCAGTTGCTTCAGCAGGGATTGGCCAGCATGGTATGCTACTCAGGAAGTCCATAAAGTTCAGGTTTCTCAATTAGAAATTGAGAGAACACTGGACGATCTGGAAAGGAAGGTCAAAATCAACAGTGTGAACCTGAAACAATTGCAATTCGAAGTTGAAAAAATGGGAAACACTGTCAATCGTCTCATCACGGACATTAATTTATTAAAAGACAAGATCGTGGAAGTCCAATATCTAGTTTTCTATATAACTAGTAAACTACTACAGTAAAACTTGTCTATAGTGGCCGGCTATATAGTGGTTTCCTCCTCATAGTGGCCCATATCACGTTTCCCCGTCATAAGTCCTATCTTTTAACATTACGTAAACCCTGCATATAATAGCTTTTTATATAGTGGTCTCCCTTCAATTATGGCCTGGGATTTTTGACCATTCGTATAGTAATGCATGCTTTCAACTCTGCATATAGTGGTCCGAATAAACATCAGTGTAAATTTAAATCGCGCGTAGTTTGTCAACTTGAAAAAACGTCATGCACAGTCCATACCATGTTGTGGCTTATGTATGTATGCTCGGTATGATTGGTTTTCGAAGCTATTTTAAAGAGAACTATGACGTTTTGGGGAAAATACAGACAATCTCTTCCAATGTCAATAACATTAGCATTAGAGTTATTATAAAAGGGTTACTCACGAAAGAAAGTTGCAGAACATCTTAAAATGCCAAAATCATCGGTATAAAAAATATATTCATATAAAATACAAATTTCGTGTGGACAACGCTCTTAGGGTAAAAAATCAGAACGTTAAATGAGTACATTATTCCTTCAAGAATTTCTTGAATTAGTAATTACTTTAATAAAATGTAATTGTTAATAAAATATTGAATACCAAGCAACCATTAAACGTGAGCGAGAATTATTTAATTTTACGTTCTGTATATAGTGGTTAGGACCACTATATCCGGCACAATGGTCCCTGTTAATAGTGGTCAAATTTTCTTGCACCTAGAGAAACCACTATAGACAAGTTTTACTGTAATTGGAAGGGGAGTAATAATGGAGTCGATGAGACTCTGGAAAAAGAAAAAGATGAATAACGCTTTCTTCGATTTTCTCAACATAACTCTTCCATGCGGACATGAGTGCCCGATTGAATTCGCTGAATTCAATAAATGCCAGTTGGATCAAGATGGCCACGAACTCTATCTTTCATTTGCGGTTCCTAAAATAAGTAATTTGACAACTTTAGAAGCGGGCCCTTTTCCCTGTTAGTAAGGGATAAAAATCAAACGTGCAAGCTAGAATACATCGGACCATCTAATGCGCTATTATCACCTGATGAAGATTGTCTGAGAGCAGTCGTCATGAAGAAGGACTCCCAAAGTCAACTTTTTGTCTCCAGAAGCTCAGCATGTCTTTACTGTAAAGATACGGCCACCAGGGATGAGGCAAAAATGTTCCGGACTCAACGCTGCACGCCCACTAAACCTGGGGATGAACAGGAGTTCGTCCAAATCAAGACACACAATAATAAATTCTTTATTTATTGTCCTGGAAGAGAATTCCAGAGAAATGATAAAATAATGGTTGCGTGTCCAAACAGAGTATTTACTCTACCCTTGACAAGTACTTTTACCATTGATAATGTGACTTATCGTGGAGAAGTATTAAGTTTAGTTTAACATGAAACTGAAGATCCACTCTTGCATGACAAGATCGAATGGCACTTGACGCCAGTAGTGAACTGGGATGAACTAAACAACACCTTTCCGGTTTTAGAACCTTTGGACCCAAATCACTGGACCAGAGCAGCGGGAGCGGAGGGACTTGGCTTCACAGATTACTGGAAACTCGGATTCGGACCACTCGTCGGACTGATACTGGTAATGGGAACAGGATGGTTCATATTTGTGAAAAATAGACTATTAATTCCAAGGCCACTCTTTCGTCGGAGAAATCGGATCGAATTACAACCCAAGGACGAACCTGAAGCTGTGGAACTGCAGCCGTCAGCGGTAACCAAGACTCCAAAAGAAAATGTTGTACTGGAGTACAATGAACACGTGGGGTTTTGAAGAATCAAAGGAGAAATCAACATACACATGAAGGAGGGTGTTGAAATATATAATGACATATATGCAAATATCTCTGTAATGTGTAATTGATTATGCTGATCAGATGGATTCCTTTGTAAGGATTCCATAAGATGATCGTCGACCCTATTTGTAATAGGATCGGTATGTAGGTTAAGAATTCTCTTTCCAGCTTATTCTATTCTGGATTTCACAATCACTTGTGCAATCCATCCGGGAAATATCTTATAGTTTGGTAAACAATAAGATACATTTATTCATTACTTGGTGAATTCGTTGTCATGTATGATTCTATAATTCTACAAATATGACAACACTAATGTTAAATAAATCAGTCTTTAATTTGACTTACACGGATAAGTAATCAATTGTCTTCGACAAGTTATTTATCATAAAAAAGACTCTTTCAGGCTAGCTCAGTTGAAGAGAGTTGCTATTATACTAATGTTCCTTCTAACAATGTCCCAACTCAAATTGTACTGCTACCCAATGTTGTAGAATCTGAATAAATTCAATAATTGCTACGGTAGGCATTATAAGATCATTGTATTTTGTTATTTCCAAATTATTTATGCATACACGGTATGCATATAAGATTATGGTATGTGTATACATAATAATGTACATAAATCCCGGCTAGAGTAAAACATGTGCATAATTATGCATGAAATTTTTGACCGGGTTGTCCCACCTTTCAAGGTTGCCAATTTTAATAAATCATTGTATAGTAAGTATGTAAATTACAGTTGAGGTTTCATCATCAAATGATGATTAATGTAGATGGTCCAGAGCTGAAATTGGTGACAAGTCATATCTTGTTCGTGTCCCTTTGGTTCTTTTACTCGTTTGACTGCAATAATTATACATACATTCTTTAAGCCTACTACCAGGCTGATATAAATAGGAGACCGTCACTAACCCATTTGATTTTATGATGTCAAACAACTTGTTTCATCGGACGCTCCTGGTAAGCCGGAAATGTCGCAAAAAGACCATTACACTTTCCCTGTAGTTCTTGGATAACCTGCAATGTAATCCGCTTTCCGGCTAGCCGATGTGGAAATCTCGTCATTTATCCTGGAAAGAAATTGAAATTCATTTTTCTACTTTTACTGGTGGCAGCATACTTTACGATTAATTCGTATCTACTAAAATCTTAGGTAGAACCAAAACTTAATTCGTAAGCCTATCACACATAGGTTCAAAATTTCTAGATACAAGGCTCGCAAAGTCAGGAATTTGTGGAAAAAACTTTTGAATTTGGGCTCAGATTTTAAAATTGACTTGCTGCCCAAGAAAATATGCAAGATTTAGCCACATGAAGGTGAATCAGCTTTGCAATAAAATAGCAAAATAAGAATTAATTAAATAAATTTAAATCATGTCAACTACTTCAATTTTAGATTCAATTTGAGATAAACGATCACCTCTTGACCTTACAATTAGTCCAACATGACCTCACCGATTCTAAATAGTGTGCACAATCCCCTACTTCTCATAACGGGTCAAAAATATGCAAATTCCGCCTCCCCTGAAAGGCAAAGGTAATAGCTCATATGCGGCAATTCCTAAATACCAAATTTCGTTCATATCCACAACCAAAACGCTTAATAAAATATTAAACCAACCAATAATGGTTTGACAAAATAGGGCATTATGGAAGCATCCATTTCAACGCACGTCAGACATTTGCGTGGCAACATTTTGCGTGAGAATAAGAGCATAAGAAGTTACTATCTCCTCTTTAAATACTAAAGTTGGTGTTTGGACACATTAACAATTAATCATGTCGCTGTTTAAGGATTTCTTGCGGCAGTGCGTTGAATTCCTAAGGTACTTTTAAAATCAGGCACTCCTGAATAAGGGTGCAGGGGGGACATTGTCCCCTCAATAAAAGTCAGAGGGGACAGGCTATACAACTGTTCCCCCATTTTTATAATTCAAATTAGCATTTTCATGACTTTATGCTGTCAAAACTGTAATAAAGCGATATTATTGCAATACCGACTGACAGAAAATTACTCACATAAGTTCAAAATCATTACCAAGGGAGGAAAGGGTTGCTTTCAAAAATCCATTTCCAAACATCATCCATGACTTATCAATCCAAATTTATCCCTTTCGTGAAATTGTTGATTGCACTACTCGACTTGTCTTTTCGCTTTCAAACAGAGGGACTCATGCAAGAATTCTCCTCACTTTCGTGATTTTGTGGTATTCTGTCTGTTGGGCGGATTGAATTGTTACAATTAAATAATCAGTTTCGCCTCCGATCTGTCTTCAGCATAATTTTGAATGTTATCTCCGCAAGAATGCATTCACTATCTTCTCCTGCTTGTATGCGCTAGAATGAAAAAGATATTTTGCAACACGGTGTAAAAATATTTGTTTAGAAGAAATCGATTGCTTCAAGTTATTTAAATACGATTAATAGCGATTTATACAGTATTGTTTTACAATTTGAAGTTGACAGCATTAAGTCAGGAAACGGCTATTTTTATTCCTGAAAAATGAGAGAACAGTTGTATAGCTTGTCCCTTCCTGACTTTGTTTGGGGGGACAATGTCCTGCCTGTCCCCCCTTACTCCGTAGTGCCTGTTCATGATCATGATATGTAATGACAAATGTAAATCACCAAGGCAAACATTGCATGACAGAATTTTAAGAACAAACTTTCTGATTTCCTTAGAAGCATGTACTTTTCGTTTACATTGCCGTCTTGGGCTTCAATAATGATAACATATACGACAGAACTAATAAAAAGAACATCTAAGAGTAGTACTACGTGTAAGGTCACTAAGTGGCAAAGCACCACTCACAGTCAGTGATGTAAAAGCCTATAGTAACCACAGTCTCAGCATTAGATATACGTACCTCTACAAATACAGGACACGTTTTTATGCACACCAACACTGAGCATTAACAATTGGTCATTAAAATACTTAACATACAGGTGAGCATTCACTCATTTAATTATATCTTAAACGCATATATGTACCTACATAAATGTACTAACGTTTTTACACTCGTGGTATTAAAATCAACTCTCTCTATAAGGGAGTACTCTACAAGGTAAAACTCACTATAAGGGACATAATTGGTTGGTCCCCGACAATATTTCCAAATAACGATATGTGAAAGACCCGGCATATATGGGATATATTATAAACTCCCTAAAAGGGTACACGTTTCAAGGCATGGTGGAGTGTTACAACATTCTATAAGGAATTTTCAAAGCGTAATTGCTGTCTGTAGTCTCTACCGCCAGAATTGAGAAACAAAAATCCGTGCACTGCACTGATTTGGGCAAACTTTGTTTGCATGTGCAGGAAAGTGAAACTTGTATTAAAAGATGTATAGTAAGGTAGGGAAATAGATTTGGATTTTTTCGTTATAGGTAGCATGTCCGTACGTCAATCCATTGGAAAGATATAGCAAATGCAAGATTTTTTATCTATAAAATAATTTTCTGAGATCAAACGGTTGATACCATGTCGCCGAAATTGTCAGAAGGCACAACTAGATTTTATGGCCGATATTTTGGTAAAGGTCACGTCAGTATGTCAATTCGTTGTATAGATATGGCTACCACAAGATTTTGTAGAGTGACGGACGGACGGACAGACGGACGGACGGAATACACTCGTGCATAAGAAAGTTTCACTTTCTAAAAACATACTGATATAAACTACTAGCTTATATATGTATGTACATACTATTGTATTGCAGAAGTATATTTTATAAAATACAGTGCGGCAAATCGCAGAGTAAAATGTGCAAAGAAAACCTCGGGACGTCCCTTCCCGAACAGAAGCCCTAATCGTTACCAGATTTTAGGAAATCACAATAAGGTTGATCCGAACTTCAACAAGGTTTGGGCATGTGCCTTACTAGTAGCAGATAAACAGATAAATTTCTCAACTCATAAATAACTAAATTAATAAAACGTATATTTACAGATTTGGCAATTTTCCTCAGGCATGTGTAAGGTTCTCAACGGATAGGATAATTCCCTTATCCTATCCGTATCCTATCCGATCCGAATTTTTACTGATAAAACTGAAGCGTATCCGATCCTATCCGCTTCCATCGGATTAAAAATAATCTTATCCGAAGCTTATCCGTAAATTTTCGGATGACGTATTTATCCTATCCGAAGCTGTCGGATACGAATAAGGAGCTATCCGATCCTATCCGCAGATATCCGATCCTATCTGCGGATACACGAATCAATTGTAGAAGTTGAAATTGATCCTAGAGTTTGGCTTTTAGTTTTAAATACAATATTCTGTCAGTTTATAACGTATTGTAATGACAGAAGAAACCGTGCGTGCATGTTTGCTTGGCAAAACATTTAACATAAATAATTTAAGAATTGAGAGTTTTTTTCGCTTATCAGATATTCTCAAATATTTACTTATTAGTAACCTTTAACAATTTGAAGCCTATAAGAACAGGTATTTAGAATAAATAGCTGAAATTCAAAATATGACTGAATTTCTGGCCATAACATAAATACTTGACGGCATGCTTATTATTCGTAAGGTTCGGTTTCAGGTTTGCTACAAAAGCTACATGAAGTGAAAAAAGTATAAACGTTTTGAGAAATTGTCGAACTAATGTCCTGTCGGTGATTGCAGCAGATAGAAATTATAAGAGTGGTCGTCATGTTTTCAAAAATTCGTTTATCCGCGGATATCCTCGGATATCCGTCGGATTATCCGAAAAACAAAAGGTCGCTATCCGATCCGTTCGGATATTTTATGTAGTAGTATCCGATCATATCCGGGATTTTTTTCGGATGCGAATGACAAAACCGATCCGTTCGGATAAATATCGGATCGGATAATCTTCAGTTTTATCCTATCCGTATCCGTATCCGATCCGTATCCGTTCGGATATATCCGATCCGTTGAGAACCTTAGGCATGTTTAGTTACTTTTCGGATAAATTAGTGTGCTTTTTATAGTGGATGTGGATATATGTATTTCACTTATAAGAATAAAAGGGACAATCTTTATGTATAAGGGACAAAATATACATATCGTCGGCTAAACTTGCTAACCGGCTATAATTTAAAATGCTTAGAACGAAGAACGGCTATAAAGCTGAAATCTCAAATGTGAAAACCGACCATAATTCCCCGCTTCCTCTCCTCTCTGCGGACCGGGGTTTATGCTCTACATCAAAGGAGAATTATGGCCGGGTTTCACTTTAGAGTTTGTGGCGGGAGCGCTATAACCGGTTTTCATTTTAGGCATTTTAAATTATAGCCGGTTAGGAAGTTTAGCCGACAATATATTGACTGAATATTCGTCTATAATTAAATCACCGTTTGCGTAATCTTGCGATATCTACCGGTTGATGAGAAAGACGATTTAATACAAGCTATAAATCCGACAAAAACATTGGAAGTTTTAACGCCCGGTATCCTTGCATACGCATGTGTTTATACGTGAATTCATTTAACTACCTTATAATAAGACTAAACCCGATATCCTTTTAGAAATTTAGGCAGCGTATGTACGTTCCACTGAAAAACTTGAAATGCCTTATTGTCTTTGATTTTTGCAGATATCGTACGGGCAGACAACCAGAAACCACGACATTCGGAGGATGATACATTAGCTCAGCATGTGACACGTTGAAGTACTATCTGTAATAATAATTATTATTAGCAGCAGAGTAGTTTCAATAGAGGCTTCGAATTAATCTGGCTTGTCAACTTGAACGATGAGGGTGTCACTGATATTGAACTGGCTTTCGTGCTTGCATTTACTAAAATTATGTGGCTCTGTTTCTGACGATTTGGAAAATTACGAAGCCCTGCCTACTTTTTCCAAATTCATGTCTTATTTAAAACTGTATCAAACAACTATCATCGCCCCAGGTGACCTCACATCCGAAGAAACGTCGGGCATAGAACAACTCATCATCTCGTTTTGCATACTAGTGTATCATCCGATAGTTTATTTCAAAGACTCAGTATCCGGGGAAGACATTGCAAAGGAGCGTGTTGGAACTTCAAATGCAAATCTTAACTTATTTATATTAATTACAGATTCCGCCAGACTGACCTCTAATAATTTCCAGGTTGAGAAACATATTCAATTAGTTCGTGATATAGCGAACGTTGATGAAGACATTGTTTTGGTCATATACCCCTGGAAAGATCATGTATCTGTAAATCTGAATACACTGAAGTTGTTCAAGCAGAAATCCAGAATCAGGTGGACTGGAGGGGAAAGCCAATATCCTGAAAACCTCATATTTTTTGAGTGGAATCCAATGAGAAATACAACAAGCAGGTTGTTTGTTACACAAGTATTTTGCTCAAGAAGGGGAAAGATTTGTTTCAGAGAAGAAGTAATTCCAGAGAAAACAGTGGACCAATGTCTGGTTGAAGATGGCTGCTTTTACAAAGAATTCGATTCAAAATTTAAACGGTCGTCTCGAAGGCAATACAATTACAACAGGTCACCTTTGGCTTTATTAAATGACGTCGATCAGTATCAGAATTTCGGATTATCTTTTGACGTAATTCAAAAAAGACCTATCCGGGATATCATAAAGTTTTCCTTGGACTTATTTTCTCACGAGGACATGATCAGGGCTGCCGATTTAATTTATCTGCCGCTAGCTCGATTGGTGGCTGAAATTGGAGCACATTTGAATGGAACTGTGACTGTTTTGAAATCAAGGGTGTCAGAGCGGAGTGGCGTACTGCCCCAAGCCATTATACAATTGACTCCAGGTGGCGTCAGCTATTTCAGAAAGCTATTTGTCACGGACCAAGAGCGTTACGGATTCATTTACTGTGTCCAAGGAAGAGTTGGTTTTACAATGAATCTTCTCTCATTGTTCGACCCCTTGGATGGGTATACGTGGTTACTGGTTGGGTTTTCTAGTGCAGGTTTAGTGGTACTATGCAAGCGGAATAGTAACGTCATCACATATATATTTAATACCTTTCGGGCCTTCCTTGCACAGCCCTCCTCCTACATTATAAAGTTTGCATGGCTATTTCTCTTGTGGGATTTTGTGATGCTATTTTTGTCAAATGGGTACACCAGCTACATTGAGAGCTTGCTCGTTGTGTTTGAGAAGCCGAATATCATTACTGATTTTGAAGATTTAGCAAATAAGCAGTACAGAATCGTGGTATCCCCAAATTTTAATAAACAATTCACGAGTCTGTTTGATGCAGAGCCCATATTCTTTAAGGGTTCCAAATATTTGGAGAGATTGCGCGATTCTGTGGATGTAATAGATGATGACGAGATTACTAGCAAAAGATTTTACGGGCACGTCCTTGAAAATAAGAAACGTTGTGTTCTGGAACAGGAAATACTTGCCGAAATGGTGTCGGATGTACTTAATTCAATTAGTAGCAATGTGAGTTGCTACAAAGGGAAACACGGGATTGGTAATCGTTTTGTGGGATTCATTTTTGCAGACCCGAATGGAAACGTGTTGTACACGATTATCCATACTTGGTTCGCAAATGGGCTCGTTCATTTCTTTGCTAGTAATGTCAATATCCGAGAAATTATTCTGATAAGAAGGCATTCTGCGCTCCTCTATAATCTAACATCTAACACAGACTCCACCACCGAAACCTCGGAATCATTCAGCTTAGTTCAATTGAGTGGAATTTTTTATTTGTGGCTAATTACACTAAGTGTTTCCACAACTTTACTATGTTTGGAATTACTGAGGGTTAGATACTGGACTTGAAAATCGAAAATTGTCGGGTGGCTAAAATCAAACTGAGAAAATGGTGTGGCTTTCTATTTTAATTTCCAACCCTGATTCAGGCGTGCTTTCTGGGTCAAGACGTAACTCGGCAGGCAGCGACCACTGTTTTGCTGGATTTGTAGGTCAACAAGATTTGCACTTTTAGTTTGGAGTCAACAATATTGGAATACAGAAGTGTACTCGAAAACGTTGGCTCACTCGATTGGTCGTCTTGGCTTGATAGGTCATCAGGATCATGTATTCTAAATTATTTTTAAATTCACAGAAATATTTTAGACCATACATTTATACTTCTAACGACGGACGTATAATCAGTTATCATATTGTAATAGTATACGCGATTTTCTCCGTGCATATGAGTGAGTCCTTAAAGATACTCACATCACTGATACTTTGTGAAGTTTTGCCACTGGTTTCTGTTAAGCATTTATGTATTAATTGTAATGAAACTATTATAGATTTCGCCGTTGTAATTATTATAAAGGAACTGTTCTATAAACTCAAATGTAGCAAATAGTCAAATCATCTTATATTATTCTGATACCTTGCCTGCTCGCGAATATTATATATATACTTACTGGGGAACTACGAGAGAAAATTTTTATTACTCTATGGTATGAATATTCTGACGTCACTTCAAGCTTGAAAGAACTAAACTTGTTTTCCTGTCTATTTCCTCACAATATGTGCTTCTGCAGAGTTAGACGTTTGCATTGCTGTCCCAAAAACATTCATGGCAGATACCAACTATAAAATGCAAGATACAAATGCATTTAAAAAACCAAAATGCAAAATACAATTTGTAAAATATTTATTTCAGCACATTATTCTAAAATACAAACTACAATTCACTTTTTTAACTCCGGAAATCGAAAATATAATCCACAAAATACATCGTGTGTTGGATAGCTCAGGTTTAAATGGTGGCGTCAACCCCACATTAGGAAACCCGTAAGTCGTCATATCTGTCCCTTGTCACATATGTTAAAAAACTACAGGGGCAATTTCATTGACTCTCTTTGAGGACATAATTTATATAAGTAGTATGACTCCCTTCCGGTCAATTCGGCTGGAGTGGGCCAAATAGTTGTTTTTTAAAAGAATCTTGAAATTTTGAAAACAAATGAAACGACTGTTATTTCAAACACTGTTATTGGAATTTCAATGAAACGTTTTGAGGACATTACAGTATAGTTGTGTCAACAGTAATTTCGAGTTCGTATTTGGTTGAAATCGATCAGTCAATTCTTAAAATTTAGGTCAAACGACGATATTCAATGACATTACTATATACGTACTTGTTCCCGCCATAACTATGTTCCCGCCGAACAGCTTTTTAAAAGAAGTCCTTCGCAAAATGGTAAAGGTTCGGATGTATTTCATAGTCAAACATTGGAACTTCATGACAAAAACATGGAAATATACATAACTGTAAGCAGTTGGGTTCAGATGGTGTGACCCACTTTAGGTTTTTTTCCGTTGACCACAGGAACGCGTCGGATTTGTGTCTTGAGTCAGTGGAATTGTTTGAATGAATCTTCTGTCACTGTTCGACTCATTGGAACGGTTTACTACACTTTTTTCCCATCGGCTTGGCCATCCGATTTAACTTCTGGGATGGATTAATTTACCCCACAATGTGGGAGGGCTTGAACCACACAAGTGTTGGGTTAATTCTGAGTAAAACCTCATTTGGGATATGGAATGTCTTGTACTTACGTACTTACATAACACATATGAGGGTTGGCTTCACCCGAATTTGGGAGATATCCTTTGACTTGAAGTTTTCGGTTCCATCGTATGTTTACTTTTTCAGGGAAAGCAAGAGGACGAACCAAGACCAAAATCTAAAGCCCCGTTGTAAATATTCAAGTATTTTCATGTTCAATACTGAATGTGCAAAATTAAATAATTAATATTGTTCTTGTTAAGGGATGTCTTAAACATTACCATTCCATGAAAATTACTATGGAGTTAAGGCAATGTAAAACTCTTACAACTTACTTCTCAATATTCTATTTACATGGAAAACAAGATTCACATGTCAATATTATTGTTATGAAAATATAAATGTTTCTGTGCACTTCGCGTCTTTCAGTTCTCCGATACTACCAACTGCGATGGCATGACCGAATTTCTGTGTCTGTAGGAAATTGCTCATAAAATTAAAATGTACAGTCATCTATACATAAATCACCATGTCAAACATTATATCCAATTCACTTTAAGACAAACTTCCCAATTCCCTCGGATGAGCTTCGGTCATCACGGACGTCACGTAAGCCAACCAGCTTCACTGATGAAAAATAAAATATTATTAAGGTGCTTTCAGCAATTAATATTTTACATTATTATATTAACAGTTGCATGATGACTGTCAAGATAGAATCGCAGGATTAATTTTTTGTTCGAGCCTGCACAATGAGGCTGCTTGTGCTTTCGTTTATGTATTTAGTTTTACTCGTACTGAAATTACGTGGCGCTGTTTCTGGCGATTTGGAGAATTTTAAATCCTTGTCTGCTTTTGCTAGATTAATGTCCTATTTAAAAAACTATCATACAACTATCATCTCCCCAGATTCACTCACCTCTACGGAAACCGATGGGATAGAACATCGGATTCTCTTGTTTTGTTCAGTGGTGCTTCATCCAGTAGTTTATTTCAAAAACTCAATAGTTATTACAGGAATAATTAAAAGGCAGCGCTGCAGGACCACAAACTCAAATAGAAACTTATTTGTATTAATTACAGATAGGCCTAGACTAACGTCTACAAGCTACCAGCTAGAGAAACAACTTAAATTCTTTCGTATCATAATGAATGTTGATGAAGACATCGTTTTGGTCACATACCCCTGGCACAATCATGTCAATCTGAATGAACTGAACATGTTCAAGCAGAAATCCGGAATCAAGAAGCATAAAGGTGCAAGGGACTATCCTGAAAACCTCATATTTTTTGAATGGAATTCAGCACGACTGGATACAGCGAGCCGGATATTCGTTACACACGTGTTTTGCTCACACCGGCGGGAGATGTGTTTGAAAGAAGAAGCAATTCCAGAGAAAACAGTCGAACAATGTGAAACCACCGATGGCTGTACTATGTATCATGAGTTCGAGTCGAAATTCAAACGGTCATCCCAAAGGCAATACAATTACAACAGGGCCCCATTGGTTATTACAAATGACATGGGGCAGTTCAGCAATTTTCAAACTCCCTTTGACGTAATACAAAAAAAACGTCTCCGGGATATCATAAAGTTCTCAATGGATATATTCTCCCGCGAGGATCTTATTACGGTTGCGCACAACGTTTTTTTGCCGGACGCTCGATTAGTATCAGATATGGCAGCACATCTGAATGGAACTGTCATTGTTCTAGGGTCAAGTGTCACAGAGCGAAGTGGGATATTGCCTCAAGTAATATTAAAAGTATCTCCGGACGGCCGCACTTACTATAGCAAATATTTTGTGACGGGCCAGGAACAATTCGCATTTATATACTGCGTCAATGGCACAACTGGCTTTAGAATGAATCTCCTCTCACTTTTTGACCCGCTGGACGGGTTTACTTGGTTATTGGTTCTAATTTCTCTTGCCACCCTAGCGATCCTTTGCAAGGGCACTGGGAACGTAACGACATATATTTTTAAAATCTTTCGGGCCATGCTTGCACAGCCGACATCGCGTATTACAGAGTATGCGTGGTTACTGCTCCTATGGAATTTCGTAATAATATTCCTATCAAACGGATACACTGGCTCTATTGAGAGCTTGCTCGTTGTTTCAGAAAAACCGAAAATAATTAAGGATTTTTCAGAGCTGGCTAACAAGCAATACAGGATGGTTGTATCCCCAAGTACAATCAGGCATTCGTGGTGGCCGCTATTTTTTAGGGAACCAGTATTTTTTAAGGGTACAAAATATTTGGAGTGGTTTCGGGCTTCCGTTGAAGTATTGGACACTCATCAACTGCGTATTGACAGTGACTTCTACCTGTATATAGTTAAAAATGAGAAACGATGCATTCTGGAGTTAGAGAGGGGTGCTGGATTTCTGGCTGATTCACTTAATGCCGTGAGTCAGAATGTTAGTTGTCACAAGGGCAAACACGCCATTAGCAACCGTTTCTTTGGATTCGTTTTCACCTACCCAAATGCAAACATGTTATGCATGATGATGCAAACTTGGCTCACTAATGGAATCATTGATTTCTTCAGTGGCAATACAAAAGTTCGGGAAGCAATGGTGTTAAAAAAGAATTCCGAACTTGTCTATAACAGTACCTTTGAACCTGACTCCAGCATCACCGGTATAGAATCGTTAGGCTTAGTTCATGTGAGTGGTATATTTTTTTTATGGTTAATTACTCTGTGTATTCCAATAACTTACTTTTGTTTGGAAGTATTTAGGGCAAATTATCGTACGTACCGATCCACATTTATTGAAGGAGGAACTACTATTGGTTTCTAAATTAGTCGGTAAAAATGTATTAATAACGGCATCGCTGAATATTTAGCACATAAATTATTTAATTCTAATTGATTTTAAACATATAACTGTAAAACTATTTTCCATTCACTTTTTAGTATTACGATTTAGTTTAATTTTCACTTTCGAAAAAGGAAAACTGAGGGGAAATTTCACGTCAGTTTGAACTATCGGACAAAATTCACCGACTATAAATCGGCGTCAATCATCAATGGAAGCAAAACTAAAAAGAATAATGCCGATTGCGTGTGATTTTAATCTGTAAAACAAAATAATGAACAACTAGTGCTTGTAATTGTATCATCAGCATGATGACTGACAATGAGTATGATTATGCAGTTGTACGGGTATCCAAATTCATCACGGTACGGGATCAAATTTCATCAATGTCATCAAATTCGTTGTCAAGGTTTGTTCAAATCGCTGTAAAAGAAAATGCTTAAACGTTAATAATAAAACATTAGGTCTACGATACACATACCTTGGAAAGATATTGCACTAACTAGGCTGAAGCGCTGAATTTTGCATAGAGCAATCCCCGAGTCCACATAACTCCAGAGGCTCATAAAATATTTGATCCCACTGTTTGCAGCAAATTCTTTTCAATTGTTCCAATGTTTGCTTTGTTGACATCAGTCAATATTTCAGGTTGTAGGGGTCACGAAGGTAAACCAAAGTCAAATTTTTAAATTTTTGATTCACTCAATTCTGCTTGGTAAGGGCAGAAAATTGAGCATAGAAGAGTCAAGTTTTTGGATAAAGGGGTAAGGTTGAGCATAGAGATGTAAAGCTTTTGGGCACGGGTATATTCAGGGTTGGTCATTTGAAAATGCCGAGCGATGTATACGCCCTTCTGAAAATGCCCAATTTACCTACCATTGAAAAAGCCGGGTTCTAAGGGTCGATAAAATGAATGAAGCGATATAATTGTAAACTAGCACTAAAAGTCACTGAACAATTTTTTCTCTTCAACTTGGGGTTGATCGTAATCTTCAAAAATAAGCTAAGCAGAGGCAAAAAAGATTTTTCACATTATGTGGCTTGTTTTCCCGAGATTCTTCATCTAAAGTTCACTTTGCTGTCGGAATTTTCTAAATCCTCGCTCATAGGAAAGCCAATGGTCTGGTCCGGACCATTGATAATAGTCCGTTATTGGTCTGGTCCTGTCTGTTTCAATACTTGGACCAGTCCAGATGCAACTGTTCCAGTATCTGGACCAGAAGAGACCAAGGGACCATGGTCTTAACCGTTCGCATAATGAAAAATGTATGAATTAACGAAATCCCATGTAACGTTTAAAATTGCCATTTTGGGGATTGAGATCAAAACTTCAGTTAATAAAACGTGATTGCTGACGGGAATTACTCGTAATTGTTTTCTGGACCATGGTCTTTGGTCTGGTCAGAAAAACTGGACCAGACCAGTTTCATAAATTGTGGATCAGACCAGACCATTGACATCACTACTCGCTCCTAATGTTGGATTTCGGGACTTGGTGTGCACTGCCCACTGAATTGAAAAACTTCTGTCTACATTGCAACTGAACAAAGGCATGGAAAATAACCTTAAAGTAAACTTTGCTAGCTTTGAAGCAGAAGGAAACGTTGAAAGATTCTTGCAATATCCGAAAGGAGTTTCACTTGCTAAAAGTCAAACACCAAAAATCCCAGATGCTTCTCGACATGCTGCCAAGTTAATTGGGTTTCGAATTTCTGCCTCTCCGTTGTAGTCAGACGACTGCAGTACAGTCGATACCAAATTTGGTAGCCAAAATTTCCAAAATTTAGTTGCCTTGCATATGGTCATTGGTCACAAAAAAATTCCTTTTCACGATGTCTATGATCCAGCAAATTACTAACATACTAAAATAAACGGCAGTTGGTGCAGACATTTATTACTAGGGTACCCATAAATAAACTAAAGATGCGGTCAACAAGTCATATGCGGTTATGGTACTAGTGTGGATTAAACCGTAATGTCTTTATAAAACTGTCTGACATAGCACTGGGGTCCGTTGCATTAATAGCTCAAGTCATCGAACACTTTCTGACTTAAATTTAGTTGTAAGGTCATGATCTTTTTCGGGGCTGTAGTAGCTCCAGGTATTAATATTTAATACTTGCACAAGTATTTGAATGATATTGAATTTATAGAAAATAATTAGATTGGAATTTTCATTTCACAAAACAAATACAGCCGGATAAGTCTTGGAATGCCCCAGCTAGCACTGGAAGAACATAATGATTTCAGATTGACTTCAGTGGCACTATTCATAATGACAACAGCACTTTTTCATTATGAAATCAAAACGATACCACTATGATCCTGAAATGTCCGCTTATTCGGTTCATTAAGTTGTCGTAATGACATCAAAGATATTTCGTGCGTGCGAGGAAATTATGACCAGATTATGAGGCAACAGTGCTTCCCTCTAACAGTAATCAAAGAATTTATTCCCTTGCTACCACTACCTCGTGTACGGCATATACAAATTCTAATAGTAATTAGACATTACAAACTACATACAACTATATGAATATAAAATTAAAGCAAAGTCACAATAAATATAATGATTGGAAATAAACATTTTATTAAATATTTCCAATAAACACTTTTTCGTCCATCTGCACACGAATAATTCCCTTCCACAAAAAATATGTAACGTTCAAAACACTCATTTTAAATTATAAAAAGAAATTACACTCAAACGGAGTATTGTAACTGTATTTAAATGCAAGGAAACACATTCATTTAAAATATTATGTATTAGTATAGAGGAAACATATGCATTTTTTGTTAATTGTACCGACGAAAAATTTAAACAAAAATATTATGTGCTGAATGCTCTTATTCAGCGTGTAAGGTGAAAGTAGGTATGTACAGTATACATTATTTGCATTTGTATATCTATGTTTAACTCACTTCACTTCACTAATTACCAAAGTCTAAAATTTAGTCTAGAAAACCAGGGAACACTGAATTGTGCCCGTGTAATTAAAATCCACTGTACTTCATTCACAATATTGTCAAACAAATTGACACACTAGGATAATTTATTTCACTTAAAAATTAATATTTTAAGTGAATTGGGAATGATGAAGTCACACCACTAATAAACCAACTAGGAATTGGTTAAAACAGTTTATTCCTCACTAGTCTCGCGCCCTCCCAGTAAGCCTGCGCAAAAAGTAATGTCATAATTTTTACGGAAAATGACAAGATTATGAGCGCAGTTCACTCTGACTCTGACATACTGAAATCATTATGAAGAACCCCAGAATCTGTAATATTTTATGTACTATTTCAGAACCGTGTCAGAAATTGCTCATTGATAAGATGCCCATCGGAAGTCATAATCTCCTCATCAAAAAGACATGAACTGATTATGAATTACAAGCATCAATAATGATATCATTATGACGTTCAGTGCTAGCTGGGGCGTTAAGAATAATCTTAATCGGAATCGTATCAATATATTTTGAATACTCCAGCCCAGCAATATTAAATGTAATACAATTGTATCTTGAATATCCGAATATATTTCTCTAGCTGTCAGTAAATCTTTTGTTTTTTTCCATGCTCATCCTCGGTAATTGAGTCTTTAGTACATGGCGTCTTTGTAAAAACACGGATAATACTAACAAACAACAACGCTAGTGTCAAGGATATGATTAAAATCAAAGCTCCATCAAAAAATCTTCTTTGGAAAAACGTCAGGTTTTGAATCCGTTTCAGGATTCTCGTGTTGTTGTGTTTGAGGACATATTCAGTCCAGTACACTCCTGTTTCAATTGGACTCATTGGTCGATCTCTGAATAAAGCTGACTTAGTTTTCATGTTGTGGAGTATCTGGATAGAAACGTGAATAGATCAAATTCAAACTTTCAAGCTTTTGTTAATACAATAAATTTCGTATACATAATGGTTTCCTCCTAGGTAGCATTCCTGTTGTAATGACATAATTAAAACCTCCCCACGATTATATACAGCACATATATTCAATACTTAATAGTAAGCCATAGTGACATCTCCATGTATTGACAGGTATTTTGCCTAACTTTGGGAACCTCCATGTAATAAATTCACTGTGTTTACCCATATCTATTGAAAAAGCTCAGTAATATTTCACTACAATCTTGCTTGGGATTGTGCAGAACTTAATTTAAAGATGCACTCAAAATCTCGCTATTAAGGTACTTCATTTCGAAACGAATTCCTATTTCAGTAGCTTTGATTCGGTAGCTATTGTAGTCTTGATCCGCGAAGAGAGGTATAAGAATTACAGGCAACCCGTGGTACGTTGCCTCGGACAAGGAATTCAAGCCAGCATGAGAAATACACGATCTCAAATTTGGGTGTCCTATGCACGCACCGTCAAAATATTAAAAAAACTAACGCATAAGTTAAAATTAATGTAAATACTTGAACGTAACAAAATTTTCAAGAGTTATAAATTATCGAACCTAAAATTTGAAACTGAGGAAGCCATTTTGAAACAATGAGATTCTCCGGTTTGTCCTCTGGTTCAGGTCCGTCCCACCTCCAGATGAAGAGAATTTTCGGGAAATGCCTCATTCTATCCAAAAAGCTGGATTTAATTTCTTGAGGCAACGCTGTGAGATTAATTGTGGAACCAAAGGCAATTAGCACAACACCATCCGTGGCGTTATCCATTATAGTCTTGTATTTCTTCAAAATATACCATTGGAAACCATTAGAAAATATCTTTTCAAATTTGAAGTTATTTCAGCTATAAACTTACCCCACTCAAAGGCTTTGTTGGCAAGAAGCACTGCATTCCTCCAATGCTCATGAAGACAGGTGGAAGGGATCTTGCAAAATCGTTGGAGTAATGGCTAGCAATCCTTTATTATTAAAGAGCACTTTCTGTCCGTTTATTTAAAGTTTCGCACTTTCATGGTTCAATGGCCTCACACAACGACCAAAAGGTGGCATGCCAAGCACTCCTTATTATTAACGAGAACTACCCGCCCGTTTATTTAAAGCGCTACTCTTAATATAATCGCGCACGATTTAGGCATGATTTAGGCATAGAACAAGTCTTTACGACAGGGCTTGATTCGTAAGCCATTCGGCTTTTAATTTCTACAATCACACTACCACCTCTTCAAGTAATTGTCCCTGTGAATCACAAGGCTTTTACTAGTGAAAACTAAATCCACATTTCTTTGAATATTTGCAAAGGCGGGTACTTCCAGCGTTTTCAAATTGTATCTCCTTTGCATAATTGCCTCCAGCTTTGGGTAAACGAAAATCCGCCTTGTAATGAACGATTTCAAAGGCATCAGAAAATTCATGAATCTCTGTCACATACTCATAGGATATGAGTAACCCATAGCTTGTTCAGGTATTGTGGCAGATTCGTCGGGAAGGCCAAATTCATCCTGTAAGCACAAGCCTTGTACAAAATTAGTTTTGATTTTTTTCGTGCGCTATTATCATCCCACATTCACCAAAAATGGTATTGGCAAGTACTAAATCAAACCTTCCTTCGTTGATGACATGTACTCTGTCTCCATGGAAAAGCTGTTGGCTCCTGTTGGAAATTGTTTCCGAGACCAAATCGTGCACGTTTGGATGTTTGGAAGGTTGATTCTTGAATCCGGATAATATAGTTACATTACTGCCTCTGTCTGCCAAGGCATTTAACAATGGCTCAAGACTCAATTTATGACTGTATGAACCACCTCCAATAAATACTAAAATATTTGCACTGTTTCCGGCTAAACTGCATGATAAAATTTGGACTGTCAAAATAAAGGTGAAATTGAATGGATTCATGTTCGATTTCTGCTGGCTTGCTTGTAAGTTGATTCTGAATCTGATGTTCTGGAGTTGAGTAACTAATAAATGTGCTCTGATAATGGCATGACATACTCTCACATAACTCTTGGTCATTAATTGAAGTTAAATATTAAAAGTTATCAACTCAAAAGTAGCCATTTAATAAAACCATTAAAATTGACCTTGAGATATAACTTTGCGGTTGTGAACAAATGATATAGTGAACCTGATTACTGAATGAATAACAATTGTTATTCACTATTCACCAAAATAAATCACTCTTTTACAGCAACGTACAATAATAGCTAACCCTTCAAAGGGAGACAATAAGACGTCGTTATTTAAGAAACCTTGTGCTTCCTGTGAACTAAAAAGGAAAGGCACTGCTACTTTTGAAGTAATATTCCAAAATATTACCATTGCAATGACTATTTTATTCATTAATTTTATTTATATATTCAACCACTGTTACGCACTGACAATTATGCGTTTGAGTGGATTACAAAAGAATAACAACTTTTATTCTCGTTCTGACAGTGAGAAAAATTCCTGTTCCCATCCTTAGAGCTGACCTTAAGTAAACCCAGGCAAAAATCCTAGTGTGGGATGGCTATAGGATTTCACAACGTCAGAAAAAATTACAAAAATCCCATGAAGCTCTATAAGATCTTGTAGGAAATACATGGGGTATGAGAAAGTGCGATTACGCATCGTATAAGATTAAAATCTATAGGAATTTGTAGACGTTATCCTATAATTTATACTTACCACTTTACAATTTTGTATGGAATTATAATGATTTCTTTATTTAAAATGAGATTTGTGAAATTTACTTTTATTCATGTTCAATAACATTTGGAAGTTGTACATAATATTCACAGTCATCAAGCAAAATTTTGAAGTACTTTATAGCTCGAATTTCGCTCAATTTTTTTAATTCAATACTTTTCTGTGCGTTTTGTCGCACTTTATAAATATAATTACTGCAACTAAAGCGTTTGGTCTTAAATGTTTCGACAAGTACAAATTCACAGCAACAATCACATGTTGTGTATAATTGACAAGAACATACGGCTTTGAAAAAAACATACAATTTTGCCCAGTAACCGACGGGACAAATAAACTATATTGTAAGTACGTTTTGTAGTATCGAAGGATTTAAATATATGATGGTTTATTACAGCACGCTCACTTTTCGTTACAGTAACAATGTTTGAATTCTCTTCGATAATTTGACGCTGATATTTACAATCGTGTGTACAGTTATTAAATGGGCCCAGCACTTGAAATTTCTTAAATTTTGATCGACAATAGTTTAGAGATTGATTATTTTGTTGCTTCCCTGATTTTTGCAATTCGATTTTTAGCAAACATTTACGAGCAATTTGAATGCAAACTCCGTTGGGGCTTTTAACCCAGTGTTTCAACAAACCATTTAAATCTTTGAATATAAAGCACGAGTTGTCAAAAATGGGACCCCAGTTAATCATACATTCTATTATGTGTGATAATAAATGTGTATTAAAAACGCAGTACTGTAGACCATATAAAGACTCTACTTTAGACACAAATTCAGAAACATTTTCTTCTAACTCATTGAGATCTTCAGAGTTATCCCAGGGTTTTAGTAACTTATGCATTATATTGCTAAGCATAACAAAATGGTTTAAATATCTCGGCTCTAATATGCCATCGAGGACCACGGGTAACATAAATAGCCAGGTTTTGTACTCAGAAGCCTTCCAATATTTAATTTCATTAATAGAACGGGGTAGACGAGATATTTCGTCTGGAACCTTTGTCAAACTGTAGCGTTGATCAATTAATTCTTTTGAAGACCCGAGATAAAAAGCTTTACCTGGGCTTTTTAACCAAGTAGACAAAAACGTTCGGACAATCCCTAGCAAAGTACAGTGCATGTAGTCAACCCTAAAACCATCAACTATATCAAAATTTTTTAATAGAAGAAACGGCGACGCAGTCTTAATTCCCATCGAAAAGTCCAAGTTTCGTACTTTTGAAATATATGCTGCATGACTCCGGCATGTTCGTTCCTGGTGACTGTAAATGCGCGTGTGTCCATCTCCGTTTTTAACAACGGTTCCTTCTTGCTCACAGAATGTACAACCAAATCGGCCATTATACTGTGTATGACCTTGAAGCATACATCTTGCAACTGAATCAACACAACAGTTAACTACATACACAAATGATTGTATTGGCTGACCAGAATTATTTTTCCATTCTAAAGGAATTGTCTGGAAAGAATTTAAATGTTCAATTAATTTAGGGAATACCAGAAACGGGTCAATTTTTGTCTTCCCAACCCACAGAGCTCCCAGTAATGCACACTGTTTTTTCATGTAAAATGGTAGTTTATTAATTACAAACAAAACAGGCCACAATGAATAACCCGACGATCGGAATAAGGTAATACCGTCAGTATTGATGCACAACGAAATATCACACTTTTGTATGGGTAGTTGTTTCAGTTTTCTACCAATATTTTGAAGAGAGGTTATTTCTTGCATTCCTTTTTCCAATGCGGTACAAACATTTCGGGATGTAAGAATTAGCTCTAACTGTTTACGCAAGTCCAATGTCACAAAAATATTGTTATTTCTGACGTCATCAGTGAGCTCATAAATTCGGTTACATTTTTCACACTTCATTTTTTGTAGAATGTGGTTGCAATCGGTGCAATAATAATGTTTTTTAACCCAGCTATTTTGGGTTGGAATGACGTTTTCTGCTTGTGTTTTAGTAGTTGGATACTTGACATGATTTGGTAAATGTAGTTTAATTAGCTGCAGAACGGATTCCAGGGTTGCAATAGTCCAATTATGTTGAGAACATTTTTGAAGCACAATTCGTACGCTTTCTTGTAACGTGAGATCACATTCATCGTAAATCTAAGAAAAAGCCATTAAAATATATTTATATTATAATCACATATTTCTGTTTTGTAATAAAAAAACAACTGTAAATTGACAAACCTTGCCGTTTCCCCGATTCACGTATTCGTTGTTAGAATAAGGTTTGTTTTCATCTACCGAATGGAGAAATTCTTCAATTTCGGATGAAACTGTAGTAGTCAGAACGTCCGTGTCGGGTTCAGATTCATCCGCAGAACTAATACTTGACACTTCCCAATTCTCGGGATCTTAAACATTGTTAAAAAAAGTACACATGTTCAATTCATGACCATTGCCCGAATACTGAGCTGATATTAAATAGAACCAACCTCCAACTAATATTGCACCATCTTCCTCCAATGGTTTGTTACACAAAATGTGGTCAAATTTCCTATTACTGCGAATTGCCTAAATAAAGTAAATCGCATTAATAAAATACATTTCCCCTTAATATGTATGTGTAATTAAATATGAGTAGCAAATAAAATTAGAGTTACTCGATTTTTTCTGCTCCAGAAGGTTTGTCTTGGAACCGTGGAACCTAATTTTAGTCGTTTTGACATTCTGGCTAATTTTGATTTAAATTATATGAAAATGAAGTAGTACTGAGCTAAAAAGATCCAGACAATTTCAAGAGCTCGTTCGTTTGCGCAAACGATTATATTATGAACATGAGCTGCTTGAGACAGTTTTAGTTCTTTTTAGGGGCGAAGCGATGTATGGAGATCCTATTGATGTTGTCATGAGCTTTAAATCAATGTTACTGTTTAATGTAATATCAACCATACTTGTTTGTTAAATGTTAATTATAAAATACAAGCGCAACCTCTTTACGCTAGCCGATTTTACCCAAATGCGAAGACATTGAAGTCCTCAAAATATGGAAATGTACACGACATGGAACAAGTACATTTTATTATTTGAGTTTTGTAATTTTTCCTTACTACAATGTTGCGTGTCGAGAGTTGAGTTACGTCAATACTACACACGAATGCTAACTTTCAGCATCGAACAAATCAAATCGTAAAATCCTGTTTTCACAAGTTCATAATTGAGGACTTTTTAACCACGCAAGCAAACAACGCCACACATAGTAATACAATTTCAGATGTGAGATAGCCAACTACATATGCACCAAAAATTATTAATAATTAAAAATATACGAAAACTATAACTGTGGCCCCTGTAAGTGTCAAAACAAAATGACAAAAAGTAGGGCCAATTTTATTTTTTAAAGAATTTAATGATTAGCGTTACGTTTTTACGCATAAGGGTCAATGTTCCCTATATTTTTACCCAAAATGCATAATAGGACTAGCATTTTAAATTTTAGTGTTGAATTACCAGAATTAATTGCAAGCTTACTTATTAGATACTTTAAGTGTATGTATGAATTACAAATAAAATTATTGCAACTGTGGAAGTGTTTCCCTTTGCCCCTTTTTGATGTGTATTGTCTGCATCTTTGCCGAATGGTCAACGGCGGGATCAAACGCTTGCGTCGTACACTTCACTCTCAGAGACTTGTAGCAGTCTGCATTGGTTAATGGTGTGCATTACAACGGCATGGTGGAAGTATCGTAGATATTTCATAACCCTTTTCTGGCTGTGATTTCTTTTATTAAAGCTCGTTAAATTTAATAGCAATAAAAATGGCAAAAGCATCTACGGAATATGCTTGTGTGTTTTACATTGAAGAGGAAAGTTATGCATCCGTTAGAGCTGAAAAAATTGCTTACAACAAAACTTTGTATCCTTCTGTGCAAGATACAATTGGAATTGAGCTTCCAGTAGTGTGGGAAGATACTGGGAATGCATATAATGCAAACATATTGGATATTGGTAAGTATTTCACCTTTATATTTTAATATAAAATGGCAATACTACTGCTTAATTTGTATTTCTGTTTCAACTTTATTACACGGGTTTTATTTAATAGGAAAAAAGTCCAAAATGGCAAAGATGGCTGCCTCGCTTGCAAAAGAGGCCCGAGATAGGTCGTTCAATGATAATGTCGATTCCGGCCAAAAGAGAACACGTTCTCACATTGATGTTGCTGATCAGGTAAGCCTTGCCATTACATTTTGAATTAGTATTTACGCCAACATTTACACACTACATAAATGTGACCATAGTGGAAACTATTTATTTTTTTGTAATTAGGACATTGAGAACCTTGACATAGGACCAAAACGAAACAAACGCAAAAAAGTTCAAACGGTATTTTATTGGATGGATTTTAGATTGTAACAAATATAACTAAACATGTTACAATTACCAAACTTTAATGTCCCTTAAATTATTGTAGGTTCACGGAGGGGCTTTGGACATCAGGCGTTAAATGTTCAACACACCGCAAATAATAGCCTAGATTGTGTAGATAGTACGGGAACTGTCAACGTTTTGATGGTAACATAACATTTGTTATATCGTCAATCGCATCCTAATTTTATTGATTCAAGGTTTTAGTTTTATTTGTAATGTTGGAAAACTGTTTTAAAAAAATATTTTATCACTGTCAAATTAGGAACAACAGCCAGGTGTTAATGCTGATACCCTGGATCAATCGTCGAATAGCATGGTTAATGCTATTGCTGAAAGAGACATTGAAATTGAAAATTTACGTAGGAAATTATTGCGGGAGAAAAATAAGGTCTACAATTTGCAAAGTAAGAATATATTTGTAACAGAATACTTTGAATCAATTTGAAATAAAAAATCATTGATTCAAATCAAACTTTAATGTCGTATCTTCGCAGGAAAACGTTCTACTAGTGAGCAGGTAGAACTTCAGGAATTCAATTATGACTTGACGATTTCAAAAGAACTAGTTGAAAGCATTCGAGATCGGTATCGCGGAAGTCCTCCGCAATTCTTGCGAGCTATGATGGAGCAGACCGGTGCTTTTACTCTGCAAGAAATTGCGGAACACTCAGTTTATGGGCGAAAGTCATCTTCTAATCCCAATCTGGTTCGTCCAGCACTGCCTCAAAAATTCATTGCTCTGAAAGGTTAGAATTTTCTATTTTTGGTTATTTAGTTTGACTTATTTTAGCTAGTGCGTGTGTTTGCACAAGAATAAACCAAATATATTTAGAAATTGTTAATTTCCAGAGTTTGTCATTGCTGAACCCGGTTTAGAACGAGGATCTGCAGCTTTTTTGAAGTTTGAAGTCAGCGTTCGAGGAATTTTTTCAGACGCTAGAAAGCGATTGAAACATTTAAGCACTTCTGCTCAAAATTCAGTGTAAATTTCATTTTGGGATTTGTTTGCGTTGAAGTGAATAAACAAATTATAAGTATTTGTCGTTGGTAATTATTGTATGCAATTATTATTAACCGTCATCACAGATATATACCCTCACGGTGTTTCTTATAAGATAATTAGTTTTGCTTTCCCATACGATTGCTAGGTTATTATCTTATATTGACACGGGATTGCTTCCTACAGGCGCGCATGGGATCCTATGAGATATTTCTTCGGGATATCGTCCGCAGATCAGATACATTTATCCTATGGTTGTTACTTATAAGATCCCTTATGTTTCGCGTGACTGGGAACACTCGAAAATACATACATACATTCCTGAGGTTTCTACGTGCAAATTATGATTTATTAGAAAATGTCTTTAATTTTTTAATTCACATGTAATAATGCGCAGATTTTATTAATTTATGTATGTGTATCTATGTTAATCAATTTTTCCGGGACAATGTTATTCCTACTTTAATTTATGCGGTGCTCAACGTTACATATATATATGTTATTTGTTCATACCCATAATTTATTTTATTCAGTGTGGCTCTCGTAAATTCAATTTACATTGAATAGATTCTCTGAAAGTTTCTCTCACAACCACTTTTATGTCAATTCTAGATAGAAGTCTGGGAAGAATTTTTGAGTGTTCCGGAATAAATTTTCGGTCGCCAGTATTTACTACGGATGTGCAAATATATTTTGCATATTTTATAGAGCTACATCCTGGAAAAGAGACATTTGCGCATTAATGACAGAATGATCGCGTCTATGGAAGCTAATTATTAAATTTGTTAATGCCTATCAACAATTAGTGATGTGTATTGTAACTTCAATGACTACGATTACTATATAAATAATACACCACTACGAAGCAAAGATATTTGCGGAGCGGACTTTATCCTACAATTTATGAAATTACAGTGGAGTACTAAAATCATAGCCTTTGACAAATGTAGAATTATTTGTTGAGTAATTAATTATCTTTTTACCTTTACATTGTATATACTGGCGAACAATTAGGGTCTGTACATAAATAACGTTTCATTTTCTATGGGGAGGGGGTTTTTAGGCTGATGATTTTATGTACACTGCTGGAAGGAATGGCTAATATCAATCATGACGTTTCATTGATTTATAAAAAAATAATATAACGCGTTTGGAAAATTGGACACACAAATTTAATTTTAAATACTGTTTGATCAAGTTTTAAATGAACTAACAATAACAATACATGAAAACTGAATAGCAAAATTATTTTAAAAATAAACTGGATAATTTACATCACATCTTCTGGTATGAACAGTTTATATTTACTTACATATTATTTTGATTTACTTTTATTAACCATTTTGTGGCTTTGCTTCGGGCTTGCACTGTACTTATCATTCTAGATTTAGACAAAAAACATGTATAGCATTTTGCTCTTAATGAAAAATGTACAAATGTATCTACTAAAATTTTCCTGTCCACCGCCAATATACAAAAGATTTGAATGAGAAAGTAGAAAAATAATAAAGTTAAACTTGTACAGGTTGACATTCATTCTTTGTCATCAGATAAAATGTAAATTCTACCAACTATTTGGAGATTTTTGGATTATATTTACTATTTTAAAGGGATTACAGCAGGAAACGTTTTATGTGTAATTAAGGACATTTAAGTAAATTCAGCTGTGGGCATGGAGTTCACATATTATTTTCAAAACGTATTAAGCAAACGCAGGGCATTGTTGTGAAAGATTACAACAGTACCATGTTTACAAACTTTGCCGATTATGATCACTCTTTTCAATAATACAAGATTATGCGCAGCAGTCCGTATAACGGAGGGCATTTTCATTGTTACAAATTTGGTACATAACTCATATGCCGCAATTACTAAATACCAAATATCGTTCTTACCTACAACCGAAACGCTTAATAAAATATTAAACCAACTAATTGTGGTTTGACAAAATAGAACCTTTTGGAAATATTCTTTGTAACGTACATTTGTTTGTTAGACATATGCGTGACAACATTTTGCCTGAGAATAAGAGCATAAGCAGTTACCATCCACACTGTAAATACACGTGAAATTTGGTGTTCAACATTAAATGTTTACAGCAATTAATCGTTGATCATGTCGATGTTTAAGGATTTCTTCCCCGAAACTATTCAATAATGCTATTTCGGAGTGGTTGTTAGATAAATACTCAAAAAATGAAACTTTTTATGCGAAACTAGATTCATGTGCTAATATATACCTATTAATGTCTTGAAAATGTGCTACAATTTCGTGCTGCACAATTGACACACATGATGATGATCATTTGATGTAAACAGCAGCGCTGGCATGCCAGAATTTCTGTGTCCCTGAATGTTCATGATCAGGGTTTCAACGTTCGAGAAAGCGGGGGGGGGGCAAAATGTTTTAATTAATTTTAGTTTCTTTGCTAGTGGCTAGGTACAAACGTATATACACATGAGGTTACCTTTAATTTTTCGTTAGCTAGCTCATATATGTATGTAAGCATCTCAAGTATAGATCTTCGCAATTATAAAGAATTTTCTTCTAAATTTTAAAAAACAAGCTTTCACAAATTTCTGAATCTCATATAATTATTAAAATTTTTTATAACAAACAATAAATACTAGCAACATTTTATGGATTTCAAACAGGGATGGATAACGTTAATCATAAAGTAATTGAATAACGTTATTAGCGAAAAAAAGATAAAACGGTTTACAGTAACGAAAACGAAACGGAAAACATGTAATAACGTTAAACTAAAACTAACCCAAAGGTTGGATTTGCAAAACCAAAAATATACAGTCGACTCTCCTTATAGCGCCTCTCCCTATCATTCATCATTTTTAGCCAATCAAGGGCTAAGTTTTATTTCACTTGGGACTTACCCATCATGAACTTGATTACAGTAATGTTTTATACATATAATTATAAAAATGCAGACATTTTTGATAGTATATTCATCAGAATAACTCAATATTCTGAGGAGTTCCACTAAGTCTCTCCTTCTAGACAATTTCAGTAGGTTATATTTTATCCGATAAGCAACCGTGGATTTACAGTTGAAAATAAAGTGCTCTAAAGTGAATAACACGGATTGGTTACATAAGGGGCAATCATTTTCTTCAAAGTCAACACGAAGGTTTCTATAGCATAATCGTTTAGCGCTAACTCTAAGCTGGGCAATTAAGCTCTTATATATATTATTTACATTTAGTTTGAGATATTCTTTACGAGCTACTCCTCCATATACATGCTTATATAACGCGTTGTTACTGGTGTTTAGTACCTTGAGTAAATCTGCTTCAATGTACATCTCTCTGGTTTTAACTAATATATCCGTGATATTTTGCGACAGAATCAGAGGACATTGAGCTTAGAATACAAAACCGTAGTCACAATCGTTCAGCAATTTCTCCAATTTTGCTATCCAGTTATACTTATTATGTAACATGTTGGCGTTATGTAGTTCGTAAAGTCTCAAGTAACATTTTTTAACCACACGGTTATTATCTAGCATAAGTAGGCGGAACCAGAACTTAAGAATGTCCGAAAATATTTGATTAGCAAGTTTAGTTCTCCCAGTTTCAATTCGAACTATGTAGTTTGCCGCATATACTGGCAATCTCAGGGTACGCCGGATGAACTGACATTGTAGTCCCTCAATACTGTCATTTCCTATGTATCCTATTGACCACACTGGGGATGCATACATTAGGGAGGATGAGCAGATTGAATCAAATAGTTTGAATCTACTTTCAATAGAGTACATACATGATTTGTTACATATTTCAAGGACGTTAGCTAATGCTATTTTAGCTTTCCTCAGTCTATCGTTCATTGCATTCAAGAACATACCGCTAGACGAGAATACAATTCCAAGGTAAGTATAAGAATTTACAATTTCTATTGGCTCACCATCAAGGAACCATTTATAGGATTTAGTTAACATACCTCCTTTTCGGAAGACGATTATCTTGGTCTTATTCAGGTTCATTAATAGGTCATTTTGTTTACAGTACTGGCTAATTAAATTTATGTCCTTTTGCAAGGACCCTTTGCTCTCTGCTAGTGTAACAGTATCATCTGCAAAGTATAGATTTTTTACGCTATTTGCACCACCTAGCCCAACTTTCGAGCAGCTATTTGTTTCTAAATAATCATCCAGGTCACTTATGTACAAAGAAAAAAGAAGAGGACTTAAAATTTCTCCTTGTAGGACACCCATGCTTATATCGAAGAATTTTGAACATCCAACATTAGTTCTTACACTCATCCTTGCCTTAGAATATATTGATCGTAATACGTTTATAATTTTTGCACTAATTCCTAACTGGTCAAGTTTGCGCCACAGTTTTTCATGGGGAATGCTATCAAAAGCGCGCTGGAAATCAATAAATAGAGCAAAAAGCTTGCCTTTCCTGACTCTCAGTTTAATCTGTATTAGAGCCATTAGGCTGAATATCTGGTCTAAACATCCTCTGCCTTTTCTCAAACCAGCCTGGCTCTCGGGGATTTTATTGTTCTGCTCCGCCGATTTGGTGAGGCGGGTACATAGTAAAGTTGTAAATAATTTAGTCATAGAGTTAATTAGGGCTATTGCTCTATAATTCCCGGGGATATTTATATCGCCTTTCTTAAATATCATTACAAGTTCAATTTCCGACCATTCAGGTGGAGATTCACCAGAAGCAAAAACGTTATTAAATATATCAAGCAAATACCACAGAATGTTATTAGGTAAATTTTGTAATACTCTATTTGGGATACAGTTTGGGCCCGGAGCTTTATCAATTGAGAGTAAGCGTTGAGCATGTTTCAGCTCTTCAAAGCTAAAATGATTGTCTAGCTCTGGTACCGTTCTATAGAATATATCTACACAGTCTTCATCTTCTCTTGGTGGTAGAACATTTTTGTAAAAATCTTCCCACTCATTTATTTTTATAGGGCATTTGACAGTGCTGTTATTTTTTCTAAACTTCCTAACTGTCATCCAGAATTTGCTGATTGACTTACAATCGGTTAATATACTTTGAAGGTCGTGAAAGCTTTTCCGTTTTTTATTTTTAACTAGTTTTTTAAAATTTGTTCGTTGTGTGACATATATATTTCTGCTTTGCCTAGATTTAAGTTTACGAAATATTCTATATGAATGTTTGACCATAGCTAAAGCTTGCCTACAGTCATTATCGAAATAATGTTTGTTTGGATTGTTTGACTTATTTGGGTAAACTTGGAGTACTCCGGTCTGCAGAGCCGTGCATACAATGATTTTGTTTAGCTGATCGTAACATATAACGGGTGGTTCTACTTTTAGTCTGTCAACAAAATAGCTAAAATTTGGCTCAGCACACTTGTATCTTTGTTTCATTACAGGTTTAATCTCTTCTCTGTATATACTAAGGTTCAGACAGCATGGAAGGTGGTCGCTTAAATGGATATCGCATATCTCGTAGTCGCTTATAAATTTTAGAGCATTTTCATTAACAAAACATAGATCAATTGAACTACTTATTTGATGGCTTACAAATGTTAAGTTTCCCTCACTATCATGTGTTGTTCTACCATTTAGCACACAAAATCCAAACTCATCTAACAAGTTACATAGTGTTTTACCATTTGTATTGCATACATCATCTCTAGATTTTCGAGCGTATCGTATATTTGATTTAAATTGAAAGTTACAAAATCCCTGCTTTAGCTGGTTCATATTTCCTATTCTGCAATTGAAATCCCCCGTGGCGACAATACCGTCACGAGCATAATAACTAATGTCGTCGAAAAAATCAAGAATTAAATTAACTTCACAGCAGGGTGGGAAGTAACAGCTTGCAAGCACAAATGTCATGTCTGTCTTCACGTGGCTTATTTTTAGCAAAATGTAATATTGAGAGCTTGAGATTAGAGTTGATTTGAATACTTCGTTTGAGACGAATACTGTTATTCCACCACTAGCTCTGCCAACTGAGTACTTTCTTGTTGCTGGGGCAGTAAATGAAGTGAAATAATTAAAACATTTTGGGTACTTATAATTTAGTTTTTCAATATACGTTTCAGAAAGGCAAATAATATGGCAGGAGTTGAAAAAGTTTGTATCCTTATCGTTTAAATTTTGTAAAGTGCTGATTCCGTTGCAATTCCACTGTAGTATTTTGGTGCCCTCGTGCTATGCTGAACCTTGAGACGCGCTTGTGATAACTGGTCGAGGTGGTCCACGGTGAGATGACGGAGCCTTTGCCCCTTCAGGGTAACGTGCTGATGTCGTCTGTGCTTGTATTTGTCGAATAGGATATATCCATTCTTTCTTGGCTACAACCACCTTGGATCCATCAGATTCGTAGTACGTTTCACCACCGTCCTTTGGCTTGACAATGAGATATCGCCATGATCTAACTTGAAAGATGGAGTCCTTTCCTTCAACGTACTTTTTCCCAGTTTCGGATAGAAATTTTCGGACTGTCCTTTGGTGGAACGTAAAGTCAGGTTGAATCCCATATCTGGAACCCTTCAACTTCACAGCATTTTTGAACATCATGCTAGCATATATTGGTTGCTTAAAAATACATTTGATGGCTTTTAAGTTACCCAAATTAAGGAACGATACTTTTTTTAATGATGTTTCATCTATTTCCGTCAGCTCCAGGACTTGCTTAAGTTCTCGTAACAATTTGACGTTATCATCATTACTTTCTGCGTTGGTTCCAGTAACAATAAGGTTGGTTGAGCTCATTACAATTTTCAGCTCGATCACGTCGTTTTTTAGGTGCACAATTTCAGCTTCTTGGGTGTTCATATCGGATCTGACTCTGCCGTTTAATCTCTGCTGCGCGTCTGCTTTTTTCTCGAGGGTAGTCAATCGGGTACCGTGCAGCTCCAGGGTGACTTTAATACTGGAGATATCAGATTTGATCTCATTGACTGCCACCTTATTCTCCTTGGAGTCATTTTGCAGGTCCAGTAAGATTTCCATCATTTTGTCCCCGTTGGAGTTTCCATCTGGAATATTTTTAAGTGCTTCTGAAGGATCGTTTCTACCCATATGTAATTACGAGAATAATTTGGATGGTTTAGAAAGAACAATGTAAGTGAAATGGAAGTAACTAGCCTTTGAAGGAGCCCAAGCCCCGCCTATAGTATCTGCTTTTGTGCCAAAAAGTCTGTCAACTGAATGACCTGACGGGCTTGGGCAGTGGTGATAGTATGCTCTGTATCAAGTAGAATGTCCACTGGTTTCCAGATTTTAATTTCAAGATTTTGATGTTTTAGTTTAAGACATGGACTTTTGAAGTTTCCCGTCACTTTGCGTATGTTTATTGCATGAGAAAAATAGGTCACAATATGGCGAGGGTAATAAAGTCATACAGACAGTTTGCTTGGGTATGACTGGCTTTACAGGAATACCTGCTGTTATCAGGATTAAGATAACGGAGCAACCTTCTTTACGTCTAGCTCGTTTCACTGCTTGCTTGGAATATACAGTCGACTCTGCTTATAGCGCCTCTCCCTATAAAGTCATCTTGAGTTCCTCCCAAGCTACATTCTATGATAATTTCTACCTTTATACAGTGAATTTCCTATATAGTGGTTTCCAAGGGAGTGACAAATTCCTGCCACTATATAGGGATGCCACTGTATGTTACTAATGGTTAACTATATACTATAAATGTTTATAGACAATAACTGTAACTAAATATATTTATAAATTTATTTATTTTTACAGAATACTCAAAATTATGAGGTATGCTAAGCTTCACTAAGTTTAAGATATTCAGTAACTTTAGGTTTCCTCATACTATTAATAATGTTAGTCGTAACAAATTTTTCGACTGCAAGGTCACCATTCCAGAAAATAAATTCGCGTCTCAAATTTCTGGAATTATGAAAATGGGAATTATTTCCACTGAGTACTCTGCGGTTTTTTGCTATGAGGTTTTGCTTTACTGTCTGTTTAATGTCATTTAAATGTTCAATAAAATAACTCAATTTATTTTAAAAAATCAACAAGAAGTAAAACTTATTAGAAGTGAGCCAAGGCAAAAATGGCATTGATTTGTGTCATTTTAACTTAAGTCACGAATCATATGACATAAATCCAGCTAATCATACCAGGGCTTCAGTAAACCACAATAATAATATAACTATTCACATTTGAAATTAAAATTGAACCAACCGACATAAGCATTATTAACCTCCCGCACGTTTTATAACATCATGTTATACTTTTTTAGCCATTATCTAACCAATTTTATGCCAACTGCCATTATAATTTCGCATTTTCTGAGCCACCGTAACACATAATAGTGACATTATAGAGGGAATACCATTACAGCGGGTGCCACTATACTGTATACCTTTAACATTGTAAACCCCTAGGGAGGGTTTTTTGATGCCATTAAAGAGGGAATGCCATCTAAGAGGAAACCACTATATGGGAAATTTACTGTAGCGTCACTCGTTATAACGTCAGTTCCTTTCTAAAGTCGCTTTTTTTGTTGCCTAAGGTGAAAAACGTATCCTTATACTGTAACGTCATGTTGACGTTACAAAGCGTCACACCTAGCTAAATAACATACTGGTGCTGGCATTTTAAAGTTTTTTAAAGCTAGTGTCACTATAATTACATCGGCTTATTATAAAGCGACATTATAAAAGCCTGGAAGGAACGTATTATTGTGAATATACATATATACAAGCGTGGTTAGCGACATTGACTAAGGCCCATCCAGGAAAATCCACATTTTAGTTTTATTTTCTCATCCAGTAAAGAACTGATATTCATAGTTTTAACGGAATTATATTTTTCACTGTTTGAAACCTTTGTAAATGATCTGACAAATGTCTTATTGACATTCAGAACATTTTGTATCCAATCCAGACATTTGTTGACGATAGTGTTTGTGGCTTGGCACACTTTGAAAAATATGATTATTTATTAATTAATTTTAACTATTTTTGTTCTCATTCTGCATAGATATATAGTATGTGCTATATGTCTGCAATGAAACGAGACATGAGCCCAATTTAACTAAAACGGAAAATTTGCCATTTAACCGTTATTTATTTTATGTGCCTCTATAACGTCGTTCCCTTATAACGTCACTTTTTGGGAGATTTATTGATGTCATTATAAAGAGAGTCGACTATGTAAACGTTATTTTCTGTTTTTACAAATCACATGCATTGCCATCTTGTAAGCTCCACTAAATGGTTAGGCTGATCTCAAATGAGACACGACGTAAAACGCTTCAATTTCGTTTCACTTGAACTAATTCTTTTAACACGTCCTCTCCTTATGATATATATACGAATACATATAAACTACAGAAAGTAACTCCTAACTCCTTATCAATTTACATTAGGTAATTAGTTACACATAAGTAAGTAACGGCCATCATTGTTGGTGTTCATTTGGTGAAACAAGACCAAATACTGAAATCAATGGGACGAAAAAAGACGAGCGCAGTGACCGACTATTTCCAATACAATGAATACAATCTGGGAGAAGAGAAAAAAAACCGTTGTTTATTGGAAGGCTGCGATTCAATAACACAGGTAACTTTTGCACCACACGTTTTCTACAATTTTAATTGTAACAAGTGTCGAGTTTACGTTTTGTCAGACAGAGGAATGAGATTGACAGATGAACTTCTGAACGCCATTCCAATTCTTCGAGTAAATGAATTCTGAGAGACATTTATGCATTTGTATGCAGTTCTCATTATTTTTTTTCGATAAATAGGCAATGCATTTATGTTTCATTGATTAAAGTTGGAAAACATTTTTATATCCGTATTTAACCGTTTAACTGTATGTCATGGAAGCTGTAACCGTAATTTTCGAAAACTGTTTTTAAAAGTTTAACAGAATAGTAAGGAAGCCGAAACAGTTTTTACCAATAACCCTTTCTTCAGATAACGTGAACCTTAACGTTAACGTAAATAATTCTGAGAGAAACGTTAAGGTATTAACTAAAACCATATTTTTCGGTTTTCCATCCCTGATTTCAAATAGAAATCAGAGATTCATTGCACTGGTTGTAAAATAGTTCTGGGAATGGTTCGATGTGTTCTTTAATTTTTGGTCTGGTCTGGTCCAAGCGCAGGACTACACCACATGACATGCTTCAAAATGTTGGTCCAAGGAACATTCTCTGGTAGATTTACGTCATTTCGAAATGAAGGGCTTGTTCCATGCGTTGAACCAGATAAATTTGATGGAATTTTGTGGCGGTGAGTTATTTTATTCAAAATTGTTCACTAAGCAACGTATTTGTAATAGCAATTAGATATTAATATAACTGGAATAAACTGTTTTGATTGACATTTTAATACTGTTGTGACTTTTTCAATTCTCTCAGGGAAAAATCTATCGACTATATAATTTGACCCAACCGAATTGTCCGTTATCCTACTTATACAGAAATGGTTTTAACTGTCTGAACCGTCGTTTCGTGAAATTGTTGATTCCACTACTCGACTTCGCTTTTCGCTTTCGAACACACTGACTCATGCGAGAATTCTCCTCACTTGCGTGATTTTGTGCTATTCTGTCTGTTGGGCGGATTAAATTGTTACAATTAAATAATCAGTTTTGCCTACGATCTGCAAAGATAATTTTGACTGTTATCTCCGTAAGTATCCTTGCACTATCTTGCCCTGCTAGTATGCGCTAGAATGAGAAAGATATTTTACAACACGATGTAAACATAATTATTTGTTTAGAAGAAATGGATTGCCTCAAGTTATTTAAATACCATTAATAGCGATTTGTACAGTACTGTTTTACAATTTGAAATTTTATTACAGTTTTGACAGCATAAAGTCAGGAAAAGGCTAATTTTATTCCCGAAAAATGAGAGGACAGTTGTATAGCCTGTCTCTCCCTGGCTTTGTATGTGGGGGGGCAATGCCCCTCCCTGTCCCCCCTTACTCCGGAGTGCCTGTTCATGATTATGATATGTAATGACAAATGTAAATCACCAAGGCAAACATTGCCTGGCAGATGTTTAAGAACAAACTTTCTGATTTCCTTAGAAGCATGTACTTTCCGTTTACATTGCCGTCTTCGGCTTCAATAATGATTACATATACGACAGAAGTAAAAAATAATACAAGACCATCTAAGAGCAGTACTACGTGTTAGGTCACTAAGGGGCAAAGCACAACTCACAATTAGTCATGTAAAATCACATAGTAACTACAGTCACAGCAGTGACTATACGTACCTCTACAAATACTTGACACGTTTATATACACACCAACATAGAGCGTTAACAACTGACCATTAAAAAACTTAACATAACGGTGAGCATTCACTCATTTAATTATATCTTAAACTCATCTGCCTACATAAATGTACAAACGTTTTTACTCTCTGGGTCACTCTAGAGTCAACTCTCCCTCTATAATTGAGTACTCTACAAGGTAAAACTCTATATAAGGGACATAATTGGTTATTCCGCAAAATTCTAAAATAACGATATGTGACCCGGTTTTTAAGGGATATGGTTATAACCTCCCTAAAAGGAGCACATTTGAAGGCACGGTGGAGTGTTACAACATTCTATAAGGAATTTTCAAAATATAAATTGCTCTGTCTGAAGTCTCTAACGCCAGAATTGGGAAACAAAAACGTACTGATATAAACAACTAGCTTATATGTATACTTCTGTACTCCAGAAATATATTTTTTTAAATACGCTCCGGCAAATAGCAGAGTAAAGTTGTCCACGAAAACCTCGTTACGTCCCATCCCGAACAGAAGTCCAAATCGTGACCAGTTTTTAGAAAATCATAACATAGGGAGAGTTAGCTGTATATTCATTTAATAGTCAAATCACCGTTTGCGTAATCTTGTGATATCTATCATTTGATGAGAAAGATGATTTAATACAAACAACAAATCCGGCAATAGATGTTGGTAGCTTTACTCCCGGTATCCTTGCATAAGCATGTGTTTGTAAATTCATTTAACTAGCTAGTAATGAAAGTATAACCCGATATCCTTTAGTAGCATTAGGCAGCGTATGTACGTTCCATTGAAATTTTTTTTGAAAATTGAAAAAATTTGAATTGCCTTATTTTTATTTATTTCGCAGAACTCGTACGGACAGAGAATCATTGCTTCACTCTTAAATATTGAAGTCCCCACGTGATACACTTGATCAGCATGTGACACGTTGAAGTACTATCTGTAATAATTATTACTATTTCCAGTTGAATAGTTCTAACAGAGGATCCGAATTAATCTGGCTTGTCAACTTGAACGATGAGGGTGTCTCTGATACTGAACTGGCTTTCGTGCTTGCATTTACTAAATTTATGTGGGTCTGTTTCTGACGATTTGGAAAATTATGAAGCCCTGTCTAGTTTTGCCAAATTCCTGTCTTATTTAAAACTGTATCAAACAACTATCTTTGCCCCACGTGACCTCACATCTGAGGAAACGTCGGGCATAGAACAACGCATCACCTCGTTTTGCTCACTGGTGTTTCACCCGATAGTTTATTTCAAAGACCCAGTATCCGGGGAAAACATTGCAAAGGAGCGTAGTGGAACTTCAAATACAAATCTTAACTTATTAATATTAATTACAGATTCCACCAAACTGACCTCTAATAATTTCCAGGTTGAGAAACATATTCATTTAGTTCGTGATATAGCGAACGTTGATGAAGACATTGTTTTGGTCATATACCCCTGGAAAGATCATGTATCTGTAAATCTGAATAAACTGAAGTTGTTCAAGCAGAGACCCAGAAGCATGTGGTATGGAGGTGCAAGCCAGTATCCGGAAAACCTCATATTTTTTGAATGGAATCTAATGAGAAATACAACAAACCGGCTGTTTGTTACACACGTATTTTGCTCGAGCAAGGGAAAGATGTGTTTCAGAGAAGAAGTAATTCCAGAGAAAACAGTGGAGCAATGTCTGGTTGCAGATGGCTGCTTTTACAAAGAATTCAATTCAAAATTTAAACGGTCATCTCGAAGGCAATACAACTACAACAGGTCACCTTTGGCTTTATTAAATGACGCCCGACAGTACAAGAATCTCGGATTCCCTTTTGAAGGAATTCAAAAAAGACCTATCCGGGATATCATAAAGTTTTCCTTGGACTTATTTTCTCACGAGGACATGGTCAGGGCTGCCGATTTAATTTATCTGCCGCTAGCTCGATTGGTGGCTGAAATTGGAGCACATTTGAATGGAACTGTGACTGTTTTGAAATCAAGGGTGTCAGAGCGGAGTGGCGTACTGCCCCAAGCCATTATACAATTGACTCCAGGTGGCGTCAGCTATTTCAGAAAGCTATTTGTCACGGACCAAGAGCGTTACGGATTCATTTACTGTGTCCAAGGAAGAGTTGGTTTTACAATGAATCTTCTCTCATTGTTCGACCCCTTGGATGGGTTTACGTGGTTACTGGTTGGGATTTCTAGTGCAGGTTTAGTGGTACTATGCAAGCGGAATAGTAACGTCATCACATATGTATTTAATACCTTTCGGGCCTTCCTTGCACAGCCCTCCTCCTACATTATAAAGTTTGCATGGCTATTTCTCTTGTGGGATTTTGTGATGCTATTTTTGTCAAATGGGTACACCAGCTACATTGAGAGCTTGCTCGTTGTGTTTGAGAAGCCGAATATCATTACAGATTTTGAAGATTTAGCAAATAAGCAGTACAGAATTGTGGTATCCCCAAATTGGAATAAACAATTCACGAGTCTGTTTGATAAAGAGCCCATATTCTTTAAGGGCTCCAAATATTTGGAGAGATTGCGCGATTCTGTGGATGTAATAGATGATGACAAGATTAATAGCAAAAGATTTTACGGGCACGTCCTTGAAAATAAGAAACGTTGTGTTCTGGAACAGGAAATACTTGCCGAAATGGTGTCGGATGTACTTAATTCAATTAGTAGCAATGTGAGTTGCTACAAAGGGAAACACGGGATTGGTAATCGTTTTGTTGGATTCATTTTTGCAGACCCGAATGGAAACGTGTTGTACACGATTATCCATACTTGGTTCGCAAATGGGCTCGTTCATTTCTTTGCTAGTAATGTCAATATCCGAGAACTTATTCTGATAAGAAGGCATTCTGCGCTCCTCTATAATCTAACATCTAAAACAGACTCCACCACCGAAACCTCGGAATCATTCAGCTTAGTTCAATTGAGTGGTATTTTTTATTTGTGGCTAATTACACTAAGTGTTTCCACAACTTTCCTATGTCTGGAAATACTGAGGGTTAGGTACTTGACTTAAAAATCGGAATTTGCCGGGTGGTTAAAATCAAAATGAGAAAATTTTGTGGCTTTCTATTTTAATTTGCAAACCTGATTCAGCCGTGCTTTCTGGGTCAAGACGTAAGTTGGCAAGCAGTGACCACTGTGATGCTGGAATTTTAGGTCAACAAGATTTGCACTTTCAGTTTGGAGTAAACAATATTGGAATACATAAGTTTACTCGAAAACGTTGCTACACTCGATTGGTTGTCATGGTTTGATAGGTCATCAGGATAATGTATTCTTAAAGATACTCATCCTCACTATTACTTTGTGAAGTTTCGCCACTGGTTTGGGTCAAGTATTTATGTATTAATTGTATTTAAATTATTATAGATTTAGCCTTGTATTTATTATAAGGGAAATGTTCTATACACTCAAATGCAGCAAATATTCAAGTTATTTAAAATTATTCCGATACTTTGCCTGCTCACTAATATTATATGTATACTGGGGAACTGCGAGAGAAATTTTTTATTACACTCTGGTTTGAATATTCTAACGTCACTTCAAGCTTGATAGAACTAAACTTGTTTTCCTGTCTATTTCCTCACAATATTTGCTTCTGCAGAGTTAGACGTTTGCATAGCTGTCCCAATAAATACATACGCGGCAGATACCAACTATAAAATACAACATACAAATCCATTTAAAAAACCAAAATGCAAAATACATGTCTCTGCAGGCAAACTACAAATTGTAAAATATTTATTTCAGCACATTATTCTAAAATACAAACCACAATTCACTTTTTTAACTCCAGAAATTGAAAATATAATCTACTAAATTCATCGTGTGTTGGACAGATGTGTGTTGGATTTAAAAGGTGGCGTCAACCCCATATTAGGAACCCCTAAGTCGTCGTCTGTCCGTTGTCACATGTATTCAAAAACTACGGGCGCAATTTCATTGATTCATTTTGAGGACATAATTTATATCAGTAGTATGACTCCCTTCCGGTCAATTCGACTGGAGTAGGCCTATTAGTTGTTTTTTAAAAGAATCTTGAAATGAAAAAAACGAAACGACTGTTATTTTAAACACTGTTATTGGAATTTAAATGAAACGTTTTGAGGACATTACATTATAGTTGTGTCAACAGTAATTTCGAATTCGTACCTGGTAGAAATCTATCAGCCAATTCTTAAAACTTGGGTCAAACGTCGATATTCAATGATATTAATATATACGTACTTAATAATGACAGTAGCTAATTACAGTAATTACACATATAATCTTAGCACAAGACTTACGCCAGACTTTTCACAGCCTCAAATTATCGTGTAGCGTTGATTTTATGTTTACTATTTGATATATTTGGTTTTAATAAACACAAGAGGGAAATTCAATAAAATTCAATAAAAACCCGAGTGTCCAAACGTTATAAAAATCTTTGTTTGGGATAGTGCTGTCCATGGGAACGGAAATTTGGTACCCATACCTGTTCCTGTACCTGTACCCATTTTTTCAGGAACTAAAGCAATGGCCCTGTTCCTGTACCCATAAAAATGGGTACCAATTCAAAGTTCCTGGACCTGTTCCTGCAGGAACAGGGATTAGTACTCGGACCAGTTCAGTTCAAAACCGAAAAATTCCGATTCGGTTCAGTTCAGTTCAGTTTGATTCATTATAAATAGAGTCCAGTTCAGTTGTTGAACTGAACTGAACAGTTCGATTCAGTACTTGAATCGAACTGAACCATGTAATGCAAACTGCAGTTCAAACGGTTTGCAAACGGGCTCCTTGCTGGAAATGTCGCCACCAAAGTACATTCTTATCTTTCATTCTCATATATAGTTATTTAACGAATAATGAACAGTTTAGTAACTACTTTATTATTTAACAATTTTTCTTTTAATAATTCCATGGGACATTGTTGCTGGACCAAGCTTGGGGCAAAAGAAGTTGCATTTCGCATTACTTTCTTTAAAACTTCAACAGCTACTTAAAATTTTGGTTTGATTACGGAGCTGAAAAAATTAAATTTGATACGAATCCTAAGGAAAATGTAAATACTGAATTCGCCCAAAGCTGCAATGCTAAAAGGATGCAATGGATTACTAAACGTAGATTCTGAAACAGGGCCATTCTAGAGTACATTACCGTCATCATAATTTGTGCGTTCTACAGTGCACTGATTGCTCTGGTGAATGCGATTAGGAACAGGTTAAGAGGAAAAAGAAATCAGTTTTTTCTGGGATTGACTCGAATGACTAAATTCGGAGCTCTATGTGTGTACATCCGCAATTGTTCTTGCTTACCAAACACTGCGACTGAACTGTTTGATTCACCGATTCAGTTCAGTTCATCGGGTGAAACTGAACTGAACTGAACTGTTTTTACTTGAACTGAACCGAAACCGAATTTTCGTTTCAGTTCACTGCTCAAACTGAACTGAACTGCAAATTTTGAATCGAACTGAACTGTTCCGAGTACTAACAGGGATGTTCCTGTTCCTGTTCCCAAAAGTACTTAAAGACTAGCAGAAAAGTACAACCTACACATTTATGCATCGATTTAAAAAGCCAAAGTTCAGATCGACTTTATTAAAATAAATAACAGCACACCATCTGTAATACCATTAGCTACTCGAATTTAAATGAGAATTCAGTAACAGTCATTAAATTAATTATCGCAGCGCAAAGTACAGTAGTAACTGCAATTAGCTAAGACAAGTAGCACTTTCAATATACTTTTGCTGAGCTAATAAGGAAAAGAGCACACTGGAGTTTTCTGAGCTACAATTTTGGGTTTAAGTTCCAGAGAATACCATTTTTGCAACGTGTTAAATAATAACAATTTATTTTTTTGTTAAATATTGACGTGCGAAAGGGTGACTGATTTGATATGTTGCAACGTACTTTTAAAATATTATTTTGATTGTGAGGTTTTTTATATTAAATTCACTTCATGTGAATACCGGGTAGGTACACGTTTTGTTCCTGTTCCCAAACCCGCTTTTGTTCCTATATTTTGGGAACAATTTCTTTGTTCCCAAACGTTCCCAAAGTGTTTTGGGAACAAAATTTGTGTTCCCCTACGCACCCATTCCTGTTCCTGTTCCCAAAAACCTGGGTGTCTCCTGTTCCCATGGACAGCACTAGTTTGGGAATACAAAACTGTTAGTTTTAATATGTTTGAATCGTTCTAACTTTGATTCATGTATGCCTAGAGCGCACTCAGGTGTCGGGATTTCAAGCTAACTACCATTTAGATTTAATAGAGTATGTAAATTGGTAAAATATAACTATGTTCCCGCCGAACAGCTTTTTAAAAGAAGTTCTTCGTAAAATGGTAATGATTTGGATGTATGTACATATTTCAAAGTCAAACATTGGAACTTCATGACAAAAACACAGAAATATAGATAGAAACTAAAAGTTATAGACAATATCAATAGTTTGAAAATCAAGACACGCAATTATAATTGGTTTAAAATAGTAGACAACTTTAAATTTTGAAAAGCTAAGAAACCCAGAGAACCAAAATGTCCATGCAGAATGATATGGCTTCAAGAATCTGAGAGTTTGCCATATTGTGTAACCACGAAGGCATTACGATTACAGTATCGGACAGTATCAGAATTTCCGATTGTCTTTGTCGTAATTCAAAAAACGGCTACCTGGAAAATCGTCAAGTTTTCATTGGCTTGTTCTCTCAAGCTTCTTCTGGAGTTCTCAAGGCTACTCACGCTTTTATTTTGCATCAAGCTTGATTGGTCACAAAAATTGCAGCACGTTCGAACGGAACTACGCCTATGTTTCAAGATCACGTGTCTCAGAGCGAAGTGGCACAGTGTCTCAATCAGTTAAACAGTTGGGTCCAGGTGGTGTGACATACTTTAGGAATATTTTTGCCATTACAGGAACGCTTTGGATTTGTATATTGAGTCAGTAAAACAAATGATTTGAAAGAATCTTCTGTCACTGTTCGACTCATTGGATGGGTTTACTACACACGTTTTTTTACATCAACTTGCCCATCCGATTTAACTTCTGGGATTTATTAATTTACCCTACAATGTGGGAGGGCTTGAACCCCACCAATGTTGGGCACGCAATCCTTTAGTTCTGAGTAAAACCTCATTCGGGATGTGGGATGTGTTCTACTTTTATCCCACATATGAGGATTGGTTTCAACCGAATTTGGGAGATATCCTTTGGCTTGAAGTTTTCGGTTCCATCGTATTGTAAGAGTAGGTTATGGTTATACCATGAAATCCTAACTCCTGGATTATTTACTTATGTAATTATCAAGAAATTGTAAATAATTGGAAATCGTGCTGATGAAAGGAATGATTATGAATAAACGATTGAGTGTGATTTTACATTAATCCGAAGACTAATTGCTTTTATTTATAATTGAAATCGAAAGGAAAAGGAAATGAAGATTAACAACTAAAAATAGGTGTTACTGGAATGACTCTCAGTTATTCACTGAAGAGTCTGGAAGAATCTTAAACTTAACAAGTGGCTACTTGAGCCTATTTTTACAATCTTAAGTCTAGACGTTACATCATAACGGATGTAACGGGACGTTGACACTCGTCGGCTTTAGCCGATGGGAAGTGCTTACATTGCACCTTTACAATAAGTGTTTTAAGTAGCTTTGAACTAACTTAACCTAGGGTTGTGTGTTTCACAACTTAATTAACTATTCATGTGAGACTTAACTAATTTATGTAATTTCTATATACATACCTAACATCCCGCGCGGTCGGGGAAAATTTTGTCCCCAAAATTTAATAATTTGTATTTTAAAATTCATATTGTGTTAGTACAATTGGTATGTATGTTTGAACAAAAGATAGGTAGAATAAAGAAGAGACAGATCAAAAAAAAATTATTTTTGTGTTTTTCTGTAGAAGCTAGTACACAGACTGGAATCATTTAAGGCGAAGGTGATAACAGGTGTAAAATCAATGTTGTGTTAGTACATCCTACGGGTATAAAATCAAAATGAGCTTAAAACTAGGCTGGAGTCCGGGCAGACAGCTGGTTGGATAAATTGTTGAGGGCTACGATGGGTGGATATGGGTCATGGTTGTGTGGGCGGGGATTATTGATGAAGTATGCGCTGGGTAGTGCATGGGAGATTCGGGAGTTCTGGCGGTTTCGCTGACGATACCGGTAATAACAATATAAACCATATACAATTAAACCAAAACCAATAATGGTTGAAAGGGCAGTACTTGACAAGGTGAAAATACGGAGAAGAACTTGGGAATCTCCCTCGCCAACGCCAATTTCCATTTTTGGAACCGGAAGAACGGGGGGAACGGGCTCCGGTGCTGTTTGTTTGGCATGGACAGGCGGAGAAATGGTAGTAGAGAGAGTAACTGTCTGGCCGGGCTCATCCTGCTTATTCTGTAAGTTGAGAAAAGAATTATGAATAGATTTCCATTCCTCTAACATTTGAGTAATGTTGGCATCATAATTATTAACATCTTTGAAAGGCTTAAAAGTATCGTCTTTATTATCGTCAAACGTAATCGGTGAATTGATCATGAGTCGTTGTTCAAGTGGGGAAGGAGTGAGCGGAGGAGGAGGAGGAGTTTCCAGGTTAGGTTTTGGAATTTCGGGGAAAGTGTTGGAGCGAGAGGGAATAAAATCCAAGATTTTACTTATAATTGGTGGGGCTACCATAAGAGCAGCTCCAGCAGCCATAACTTTGACCGCATTATTTTTCTTTGAAGGTGAAGCCTGCATGGGAAGATTAAAATTTTTGTTACCGTTCTGAGCCATGGAGGGTAGGGATTGGATACTGACTGACCGTTGAAGGGGTACCATTTTGTGCATTGAATTGGTCCGGGCCATGTTTAGTTTTGTTCCGGCACCTGTCAGCTTGGAGAGGTTGGGGAGGCTTCCCCAAATGCCAAGCGGAGCACTTTCACAGGCAAAAATAAAAAGAAAAATCATGATTATTAAGGTTGAAAAGTTGACGGGGCTTCCACAAATTCCCCTTGTTCGTTGAGAACGAGTTCCGGGTAGATTCGGTGAGGTTGATGGAGAGGAGTGAGTTGTATGGTTTCCATTATCGTTTGGGGTCTGAGGTCGATCACCGTCCCAGTCGTCGGAGTCCATTGCTGCGGCGGCTTGACATGCGTCGTACCAGTCATCATATGAGTCGTTGGCGGGGGCCCGGGTGTCAGAGTTGGGAGAGGGCGAGTTTGGCAAACTGTCGTCATCACTTCCGGTGTAGTCACTTTCGGAAGTGAAGGTATATGTACAGGGCCTTGTTGAGGTGGTTGAGCGAGAGGGTTTTGTATGGGGTCCGGTGGAGCTGTGGACAGGAGTTGTTGAGGCAATGTCAGAGTAGGGCCTTGACGTGGCCCGTGTTTCTTGATCCAATTGGATCGACGGGTTTGGATTGCACAAATGTTGGCTGATTCCAAACATGCCCGAGATATTTGCTCGAACCGAATTTGCGGATCGATTGAAATAACGGGCGTCGCTGAGACGTAGTTCGGTGGGGCGTCGCGTAGTTGGAGGAGAAATTCGTTCCACATTTGGGATTGCTTCACTGTTGCCTGGAAGTAAGTTGCGCTCAACTGGTCCAGAAGGGAGGGAATTTGGTCCGGCAATACAATTCCCACAGCAACATGGCGGAAGGTCCTCTTCAGAATAGGAATTGAGGAGTCGTAACAACTGAGTTCGTTCCCAGACGCGTCGGCAAATTGATAGGGAAATATTTGAACTGTGCAAATTGATACTGGACAACAGATCAGCGTGTCCGGGGTTCCGGGGAGATAAACTTTGATTAATTCCGTCCAGGGGTTGTCGGAGAGTCGAATGGCAGGATTGATGCCCAGAGTTGTCGGGTACTGGACAATGCCTGGCACATAAGGGTACACAGGCGGGGACTGGGGATTGTTGCTGGTCATTGTGGTCAGACATGGGAAAATGTAACTTTCTTTGTTTTATTTCTTAAACGTGTGGAACGTCGAACTGTATGACTGTTATCAATTTGTTGGGGAGATTTGAGAATTGATTTTAACTTTGTGGAGTGATAACCAAAAGTTTGAGGTGAGAAGTTTGGAGGAGGAGAAGTTAAACGCTTAACTGGACGGTCTTCAGAAGAAGTGGACGGTTGTTGCTTCATTTTGCGTGAAGGACTTGTGGAATGTTTACGGATGGGAGAAGGGAGAGAGGAATCGGAGTTTGGGGTGTCGGAGGGAAATTGTGTCAACCAAGCGTCAAAGTCGTGCTGGTCTTCCGTAGTATATACATACTCGGGATGAATAATGCCATCCCCCAAATCAATTTTTATGAGCTTGAGTTGGGAGAGGTGACACTTAATACTAGGTCTAAGCTTAGTAGAGGGAAAGGTTAAAACTAAGTCAGCATTATTGTTCTTATCAATATAAGTTATGGTATAAGGTCCAACCCAACGACAAAGAAGTTTGTCAGACAAACCAATTTTTCGCTGAGGGAGATAAAATCGAACGTGGGAACCAACTTTAAACTCTAAGGGTTGATACATAGCATCAAATCGTTCTTTGGCTTGTAATTGAGCCTTTTTAATTAACTGGGATATTCTTTGATGCATAATTTTGACCTGAGAAGCGCTGAGCTGAGTCATTTGTAAAAGTGTATTGGGAATGGAGTTGAGTAGAGGAGCTGGAGGAGCTCTACCGAAGAAAGCTTGAAAAGGGGAAATTTTTGTAACTGAATGCTCGGACGTATTATATGCAGTAATTACATACGGAACAAATATGTCCCAATCTAACTGATTGTCCGAAACAAATTTGCTGAGCATAATTGCGAGAGTTTGATTTAATCTCTCTACAATTCCGTGGGAACGGGGGTGAAAGGGCATGCTTACATGATGTGTAATATTAAACCGTTTCAATAAATCTTGTAGAGTTGCAGATTTAAACTCCGCAGCTCCGTCAGAAATTAGTATAGACATGCCTGGAAACGTTAGAATAAAAGATTCCAAATGCATGGCTATATGAGCAGCTTCTCTGTTGGGAAGGAGGGAAGTATGTACCCATTTGGTAAATAAGTCGGTGAGGACGAGTACATATTTATTGCCTCTCGGAGTTTCACGAAAGGGGCCTAATAGATCCATGGCATATGTGCTCGCTGGAATTTTTATGGGAATGTTTTTCAAACTGTCCATACGTAATTTGGTGAGGTGCTGGCGACTTTGGCACTCTGGGCAATGAGTACAGTGCTTAAATGTGTCTGATGTAATTGATCTCCACCAATAAAATGGACGGAGACGTGCCAAAGTCCTCTGAAAATTCAAATGACCACCAAGGGGATGATTGTGAGCATTTTGTAATACGATGGGAATCATAGCTTTAGGGATGACTAAAAGTTTAGGATTGCGGGGGTTAAATTGAATAAAATAAATACCATCATCATTGGGAATTAATTTGGAGCGCTTTTTCTGCAATAATTTATTTAAAGTATGATCAATAGCTTGAGCATGCTTTAAATCAGCGGGATTTATGAGAGGTATTGGTGGGAGTGGCTTGGGGCTGGATGTGGGAGATTGGGCTGTAAGACCGGGTATTGTAAGATCATCTTCCGTGTCTTTTGTAGTTGAAAGAGCGTAGGGGCAACGAGAGACACCATCTACGTTCCTATGTAGAGTACCTTTCTTATACCTAATTACGTAGCGAAATTGTTCTAATATTACAGCCATACGAGTAAGTCGGGCGGTGGGATTACGTTGGCATTTTAAATAACATAAAGCATGATGGTCCGTAACAATTATGAAAGGTTTGAGATATAAAAATTCTCGAAGTTTTCGTGTGGCAAATACTACAGCTAAACATTCTTTTTCCGTGGCACCCCAATTTTTCTCAGCTGGAGTCAAAGCTCGGGAAATAAAATAAATTGGGTGTTCGCCATCCTCAAATTGTTGATGTAAAATGCCAGCTATGGCTAAATTACTTGCGTCCGTATATAAAATACATGGGAGTGTGGGGTCATAGTGTCTAAGGACCGGAGCTGTGCATAGCGCATTTTTGAGAGTCAAAAATGCCTTATCACAGTCTGGGCTCCAATGATAGAGAGAATGTTTCTTCAATAATCCTTGGAGAGGAGCAGCTATTTGAGCAAAGTTCCAAATAAATCTGCGATAATAACCTATAGTGCCTAAAAATTTACGGAGAGTTTCTAAATTATTGGGTTTGGGCTGTTCCATAATTGCAGCTACTTTTGCTGATTCAGTGGATAGACCTTTTTGGGACAAAAAGAATCCAAACACTACATGTTCTTGCATACCAAAGAAACACTTTTTGGGATTCATGCGAAAATTAACTTTAGCTAAGCGCTGAAATACAAGTTCGATTGCGACTAGGTGAGAGGGAAAGTCTTTACTATAGGGTATAATGTCATCAATATAAGATACAGCGTGTGTGTATCTTAAAGTACCGAGAGTACGAGCAGCTAGCCTTTGAAAGTAGGCAGGGGCATTTTTCAGACCAAAACATACACGTAGGTACATATATAGTCCGAATTCAGTGACAATAGCAGTTAAATGTTGATCATCCGGGTGGATGAGGGCTTGGTAATAACCGCTAAATAAATCTAAGGGGGAAAAATACGCAGCACTTCGTAACTGAAAAAGCAAGTCATCAATCCTTGGGAGAGGGAAAATTTCGTCTATTGTGATTTTATTCAGTTTTTGAAAGTCACAGACGAGTCGCCACTTACCTAATTTTTGGCGGACTAAAAATACAGGGGTTGAGTAATTGGAATTTTCGCAGGGGACGATTATACCTGCTTGAAGTAATTTATCTAATTCCTGCTTTAAAATCTCACGCTCCGTGGTGCTCAAGCGGTAGGGTTTAGCTTGAACTGGAGTGTCAGAGTTTAATTTAATTCGCATGGGGGGCAGGGTGCAAACTTGAAGATCCATTAGTGTCCACGCAAATAAATATGAATATTTATTGAGGAGACTAATGATCGAGGCGCGTTCAGCTGGCCTTAATTTGGGATTAATATTTAAGGATTGTAACTGTTCAGGAGTAAATGGGGTTGGATGTGGAGGAATTACCGGAGCTGTATTTAAGCTTTGGGTAAAATCATAGCGTTGAGCATGACCTAAAAGGGTATCAGCGGGAATAATCTGTGTAGATGTGGAGATGTTCGTGGCTAGTAAAACATTTTTCGCTGGATTAATAACCGGAGGAAAAATTACTTTGTATTGTTTTTCTATGAGTGGATGAGGGTTGAAAAATGTCGTGTGAGATGTGTGTAGTGGTGTAGTAGGTACATACATTTGGTGTCGAGGGGGAAGTTGGATAGTAAATAATGTTTTGACGGGAGAGGAACAGCCGCACTCAGACGAGCAAGTGGCTGAGTATGCATGCTTACGAAAGTAATGACATACGTGTGAGTTGTATAGGGAGTTGGAGTTCAGATGTATATGAAAGTCAAATTGTGTAATAAACTTACAGCCAAGAATGAGTGGAGGAGTGAGCGTTTCAAGGACATGGGCCTCTGTTGTGTAAAAGTAGTTATCAAGTTGGAACGTTAAAGAGGCTATATGGGACGTAGGAATGCGAGCTTTATCTGCTGTGATAACAAATCTTTGTGGGCAAGGAGTGATGACTGCACTGGAGGGGATGTGATTCTTTTGTATTAAATTATGAGAGGCTCCTGTATCAATTAATGCATCAATGGAGACATCATCAAAATAGCACATAATATATGGGCACATTGATGAGGCGGGTGATAGATTTATTGTGGGTAAGTTATGGAGGGATATTGAAGATTCGCAAAGTGATTCTGGGGAGCTTGATTGTTTTGGGGTGGATTGGGATTGAATGAAATTTCCAATCTGTGGGCATTTTGGTCGTTCCGGCGATTGTTGCCGTGGTTTTGTTGATTGTTGCGGAAGCCATTGTTGGTTCCGCGGAAATTGTTGTTCCGAAAGTTCGGGCGGGGACCCTGACCACGCTGGTTGGGCCCCCTCTGTTGGTTTCCCGAACGGCAGTCACGACTGATGTGACCGAACTTATTACAATTATAACATTGCATGCCTTTGTGTGGGTTTTGATTTTGGCCTCTGTTGTTGTTGTTGGGATTATTATTATTATTATTGTTACCTCGGGGCTGATGGGGAACCGGTTGATGAATGTTACCTTGATTACCGCGGTGATTATTATTATTAAAATTGCCGCGGCCATTGCCACGACCTCGTCCGCGGCCAGGGACAAAAGCAAAATTAGCTTGGGCATTAGGCGCATCAGACAAGGTAAGTTTTTGGATGGTCTCTTCCAAAGACTTAACTTTTGCAGCCATATCTGTGGGTCCAGCAGTTGTATCTGCAAATTCTCGTTGTTCGCAAAAACGAACGAGAGCAGCTATGCTCGTAAATGGAAAACCTGCCGCTGCAGATTTGAACTTGGGGAGGAGGCCTTCCATTCCCCAAGCAACACGGTCAGGTTGACTCATGGTTGGGTCATAGCGAGTGCAAATACTATCAACATCATACAAAAATTTAGCACTCGTCTCATTATCTTTTTGTTTGCGGGAAATTAATTGATTGAGATAAACCTGTCTGGGTTTTGCATAGCGTTCACGGAGGGCCGTGAAAAATGTATCAATACTAACAATAGTGGGTGGTGCTATTGCGAGTTGGGTTTGTAGCCATTGAAAAGGGTCACGAGCTAATAAATTGGGAGTGTGTCCTTGAAGAGTGGGCCAATCCCATTGGTATTGGGCCACGACACGTTGAACGTCAATAATAAAATCATGTACATCGTGAGTTGCGGGAAGGAATTGTTTAATCTTTTGGAAATCAACAATGGAATGAATGGGAGCGGTAGTTACCGTGACATTGACGGGAGTTGGCGCTGCTGCGGCTGCGGCCATTTTGAATGGTTTGACCTTGCGAGTTTTGGTAGAGGGTCCGTGACGGGAAAAATGTTGGATTTTACGTGCTTTTAATATTTGTCGCTTAAAAGAGGGAACGGTTCGTGTAACTGGAGTAACTAATGGAAGAGCAGGTAGCGGTGGAGGAAGTGGTGGAGGTAAAGAGATTGGCGGTGGAGTGCCTGGTGGTGTAGAATATTGTGGACTGGGAGTTCTCGGAGGAGAAGCTTGTGCGGGAGGAACTACTGGAGGAACTGGCGGTGGAGGTGGTGTGTTTATTGGTAATGGTGGAGGTAATAGTGGTGACTTTTTACTACTGCTAGAGGTAGCTTTTGCTTTGGCTTTTGCTTGTTGTAAAACCTTGGCTAATTCAGAAGCGTCTTTTAAATCAGGGTCAGAATTTTTACGAGTGACGCGACTTGTAGAAGGCTTAGGGTCAGGTTTGGATGCTGAGGGCTTCTTTTTATCGGACATAAATTATAACGTAAGTATGTACGTACCGTGACGGTGGTTCATGGATATGAAACTTAACACTGTGTATTTACTATATAAAATTCCTCCTGGATGAGGTGGGAACGGTACTGAGCTCCGTGGCTGTCCGTTGAGTATACCCAAATCCTCAGGGCATCGGTCGGTGAAGCGCAGGTAAATCCGTCTGCCTTCCGTGGACAAGAAATGATAACCCCGTTGATCAATAAAAACTTACGAGGGGTTCTTCGACCGGTCACAGTCAATAAGGTTGACTCCACTGGGGTAGTCCCGAATGAACTGTGCGTGTTGCAATGTCAAAAATGCAGGAATGTAACCTCTGCGTGGCCAAAACTGTAAATCTCAAAAATTCTCACGAAATATGACACATTATTCAAACTTGCCTGGTAATGAAATCAATTCTTAAAGTAAATCGATTGTTTCCCAAGGGGAGTGATAATTGAGAGTAATTCGGGAGCAGTGCCAGGGAAATTTTTATTTTGGCAATGTTTTACAAAGGCCACCATGTAAGAGTAGGTTATGGTTATACCATGAAATCCTAACTCCTGGATTATTTACTTATGTAATTATCAAGAAATTGTAAATAATTGGAAATCGTGCTGATGAAAGGAATGATTATGAATAAACGATTGAGTGTGATTTTACATTAATCCGAAGACTAATTGCTTTTATTTATAATTGAAATCGAAAGGAAAAGGAAATGAAGATTAACAACTAAAAATAGGTGTTACTGGAATGACTCTCAGTTATTCACTGAAGAGTCTGGAAGAATCTTAAACTTAACAAGTGGCTACTTGAGCCTATTTTTACAATCTTAAGTCTAGACGTTACATCATAACGGATGTAACGGGACGTTGACACTCGTCGGCTTTAGCCGATGGGAAGTGCTTACATTGCACCTTTACAATAAGTGTTTTAAGTAGCTTTGAACTAACTTAACCTAGGGTTGTGTGTTTCACAACTTAATTAACTATTCATGTGAGACTTAACTAATTTATGTAATTTCTATATACATACCTAACAGTATGTTTACTTTTTCAGGGAAAGCAAGAGGACGAACCAAGACCAAAATCTAAAGCCCCGTTGTAAATATTCAAGTATTTTGATGTTCAATACTGAATGTGCAAAATTAAATAATTAATATTGTTCTTGTTAAGGGATGTCTTAAACATTACCATTCCATTAAAATTACTATGGAGTTAAGGCAATGTAAAACTCTTACAACTTACTTCTCAATATTCTATTTACATGGAAAACAAGATTCACATGTCAATATTATTGTTATGAAAATATAAATGTTTCTGTGCACTTCGCGTCTTTCAGTTCTCCGATACTACCAACTGCGATGGCATGACCGAATTTCTGTGTCTGTAGGAAATTGCTCATAAAATTAAAATGTACAGTCATATATAAATCACCATGGCAAACATTATATCCAATTCACTTTAAGACAAACTTCCCAATTCCCTCGGATGAGCTTCGGTCATCACGGACGTCACGTAAGCCAACCAGCTTCACTGATGAAAAATAAAATATTATTAAGGTGCTTTCAGCAATTAATATTTTACATTATTATATTAACAGTTGCATGATGACTGTCAAGATAGAATCGCAGGATTAATTTTTTGTTCGAGCCTGCACAATGAGGCTGCTTGTGCTTTCGTTTATGTATTTAGTTTTAATCGTACTGAAATTACGTGGCGCTGTTTCTGGCGATTTGGAGAATTTTAAATCCTTGTCTGCTTTTGCTAAATTATTGTCCTATTTAAAAAACTATCATACAACTATCATCTCCCCAGATTCACTCACCTCTAAGGAAACCCCTGGGATAGAACATCGGATTCTCTTGTTTTGTTCGGTGGTGCTTCACCCAGTGGTTTATTTCAAAAACTCAATAACTACAGGAATAATTAAAAAGCAGCGCAGCGGGACCAACAATTCAAATGGAAACTTCTTTGTATTAATTACGGATAGGCCCAGACTAATGTCTACACGCTACCAGCTAGAGAAACAACTTAAATTGACTCGTATCATAATGAATGTTGATGAAGACATCGTTTTGGTCACATACCCCTGGCACAATCATGTCAATCTGAATGAAATGAATATGTTCAAGCAGAAATCCGGAATCAAGAAGCATCAAGGTGCAAGGGACTATCCTGAAAACCTCATATTTTTTGAGTGGAATTCAATACGACTGGATACAGCGAGCCGGATATTTGTTACACACGTCTTTTGCTCATACAGGCGGGAGATGTGTTTGAGAGAAGAAGAACTGCCAGAGAAAACAGTCGAACAATGTGAGACTACCGACGGCTGTATGCATCATGAATTCGAGTCGAAATTCAAACGGTCATCCCGAAGGCAATACAATTATAACAGGGCCCCATTGGTTATTACAAATGACGGGGGAGAGTTCAGCAATTTTCAAACTCCCTTTGACGTAATACAAAAAACACGTATGAGGGATATCATAAAGTTCTCATTGAATATGTTCTCCCGCGAGGATGTTATTAACGCTGCGCGCAACGTATTTTTGCCGGACGCTCGATTAGTATCAGATATGGCAGCACATCTGAATGGAACTGTCATTGTTCTAGGGTCAAGTGTCACAGAGCGAAGTGGGATATTGCCTCAAGTAATATTAAAAGTATCTCCGGACGGCCGCACTTACTACAAGAAATTTTTTGTGACGGAGCAGGAACAATTCGCATTTATATACTGCGTCAATGGCACAACTGGCTTTAGAATGAATCTCCTCTCACTTTTTGACCCGCTGGACGGGTTTACTTGGCTATTGGTTCTAATTTCTCTTGCCACCCTAGCGATCCTTTGCAAGGGCACTGGGAACGTAACGACATATATTTTTAAAATCTTTCGGGCCATGCTTGCACAGCCGACATCGCGTATTACAGAGTATGCGTGGTTACTGCTCCTATGGAATTTCGTAATAATATTCCTATCAAACGGATACACTGGCTCTATTGAGAGCTTGCTCGTTGTTTCAGAAAAACCGAAAATAATTAAGGATTTTTCAGAGCTGGCTAACAAGCAATACAGGATGGTTGTATCCCCAAGTACAATCAGGCATTCGTGGTGGCCGCTATTTTTTAGGGAACCAGTATTTTTTAAGGGTACAAAATATTTGGAGTGGTTTCGGGCTTCCGTTGAAGTATTGGACACTCATCAACTGCGTATTGACAGTGACTTCTACCTGTATATAGTTAAAAATGAGAAACGATGCATTCTGGAGTTAGAGAGGGGTGCTGGATTTCTGGCTGATTCACTTAATGCCGTGAGTCAGAATGTTAGTTGTCACAAGGGCAAACACGCCATTAGTAACCGTTACACTGGATTCATCTTCACCTACCCAAATGCAAACATGTTATGCATGATGATGCAAACTTGGCTCACTAATGGAATCATTGCTTTCTTTAGTGGCAATACCAAAGTTCAGGAAGCAATGGTGTTAAAGAAGAATTCCGAACTTGTCTATAACAGTACCTTTGAACCTGACCCCACCATCACCGGTATAGAATCGTTAGGCTTAGTTCATGTGAGTGGTATATTTTTTTTATGGTTAATTACTCTTTGTATTCCAATAACTTACTTTTGTTTGGAAGTATTTAGGGTGAATTATCGTACGTACCGATCCACGTTTATTCAAGGAGGAATTACTATTGGTTTCTAAATTAGTCGGTAAAAATGTATTAATAACGGCATCGCTGAACATTTAGTAGATAAATTATTTAATTCTAATTGTTTGAAACAGATAAATGTAAAACTATTTTCCACTGACTTTTTAGTTTCACGATTTAATTTAATTTTAACTTTCGAAAAAGGAAAACTGAGGGAAAATTTTACGTCAAAATTCACCGACTATAAACAAGGCGTTAGTCATCATCAGACCCCCAATGGAAGCAAAACTAAAAAGAGTAATCCCGACTGCGTGTGTTTTTAATCTGTAAAACAAAATAATGAACAACTAGTGCTTGTAATTGTATCATCGGCATGATGACGTGAGTATAATTATGTAGTTGTACGGGTATCCAAATTCATCACGGTACGGGATCAGATTTCATCAATGTCATCAAATTCTTTGTCAGGGTTTGTTCAAATTGCTGTAAAAGAAAATGCTTAAATGTTACTATTAAAACATTCGGTCCATGATACACAATCCTTGGAAAGATATTGCACTAACAAGGCTGAAGCGTTGAATTTTGCATAGAGGGAAACCTTAATCCTTAGCAATCCCGGAGTCCACATACGGGAAAGGCTCATAAATTATTTGATCCCCCTGTTTGCAATAAATTCTTTTCAATTGTTCCAATGTTTACTTTGTTGACATCAGTCAATATTTCAGGTCGTAGGGGTCACGAACGTGAATCAAAGTAAAATTTTTTAATGTTTGATTCACTCAATTCTGCTTCCTAAGGGCAGAAAGTTGAGCATAGAGATGTAAAGCTTTTGCGCATGGGTATATTTAGGGTTGGTCATTTCAAAATGCTCAATTTACCTACCATTGAAAATGCCGGGTCCTAAGGATCTTATTCGGGGCTCTAGTAGCTCCAGGTATTAATATTTAATACTTGTACAAGTATTTGAATGATATTGAATTTTTAGAAAATAATTAGAGTGGAATTATCATTTTACCAAACGAATACATTCCGTTAAGTCTTGGAATCCGTTAAGAATAATCTTAATCTGAATTGTATCAAAATATTTTGAATACTCCAGCCCAGCAATATTAAATGTAATGCAATTGTATCTTGAATATCCGAATATATTTCTCCAGCTGTCAGTGAATCTTTTGTTTTTTTCCACGCTCATCCTCGGTAATTGAGTCTTTAGTACATGGCGTCTTTGGAAAAACACGGAAAATATAAAATAAACAATAAATAAATGAATAAAACGAACAACAACGCTAGTAAGAAGAATATCATTAAAATTAAAATCAAAGCTCCATCAAAAAATCTTCTTTGGAAAAACGTCAAGGTTTGAATCGGTTTCAGGCTTCTTGTGTTGTTGTGTCTGAGGACATTCAGTCCAGTACACTCCTGTTTCAATTGGACTCATTGGTCGATCTCTGAATAAAGCTGACATAGTTTTCATGTGTCAGCTTCATTTGGAGTATCTGGATATAAACGTGTACAGATCAAATTCAAACTTTCAAGCTTTTGTTAATACAATCAATTTCCTATACTTAATGGTTACCTCCTAGGTAGCATTCCTTTTGTAATGACATAATTAAAACCTCCACACGATTATATACAGCACACATGCAATACCTAATAGTAACCCATTAATAGGGTTCCCACTTTTTTGAAACGTCATTTCGGGACAAAATAATCTTAAATTTTGCTTACATATGCACGATTCCTAATTGTATTTTTCAGCCTTTTTGTCATCGAATAACATTGTCTTGTTTTCCGGTTTGTTCAAAAAAGAAACCAATTAACAACATGAAAAGGGCACATTAAGCCTGACTTGAAGCTCTGCCTTCACAAGTTTTGTTGACATTAAGTTTCTCTCGGCTGTCCAAACTTTCTTCATTAGGCTGAAATAACTCTGCAAAATCGTTGCTAACAGGAATTAATAGCACGATACAAGCTTGAATAGTTCAGGACATTCATCTTTCTTAAAAAACTCAGCCCACTTTGCACCGACCGATCTGACGATCACCGATCACAATAAACAACTCAAGTTTGATGAAGTAAGCAAAATTCATTGTACAGTAAGTTGGTCCTCGTTTAATTTAATACCGAGTGCAACGGCAATATTTAGTAAATAAGCCATGGATACTAAGAATTCCTCTGATTTTAAATTTAGTAGTTCCATTTTCCAAAAAAAAATAGTATCACTGAAATCAAAATGTCTGCTTAAATAGGCCTGCAGTGATTTCAAAAAATTCCAAAGCTTCCTGTTCAAAGCGCTTTTGTTTTGTTGCGGGGGTAAATTTTTCAGAATTGCATTAGTGCTACTTCCGTAAAATTTATAGTATCGGTTTACAGAAATTTCCAGAAGAGATTTCATTATGGCGTAAACTTCCGTAGAAGTACAATCATTACACTCCAACATTAAAATGGGCAAATTCATTTATTGTAAAATAATGTGCACAATATATGTCTAGGTAACATTCGGTTAGGCATTATACTTTCGCAGCAACTTCATTGCTGTTATGACATAGAACCTTGCGATTAACAACAGGCCAGTCACTTTGTTCCTTCAAAAGAAAATATGACTTCAAAGTTGACCTATTAGAAAGGAATCCGCCCAGTGCTGGAAGTAAGGAAAGCCGCATCCACAAATTCACGTAACAGTTTTAAAGAGTAGTCTCTGCGCAGACGGGCTAGATTCGCCAAAAACCTTTAAAACTAAGCCTCCAACATCCATTGATAATTTATTGCATGTATTTTTCACAGCGTTGTGTATAATGTGATATTTGCAATTACCAGCAACAATTGATGGATTTTCTTCCTGGAATATTTAAAACACATAATTTTGGGGCCGTAAGTTACGGTCGCATTGTAACAGCAAATATACTAAGTTTTTAATCGTCTCCAGATTTTTCGGTTAAAAAAATCGAAACGTTTTTAGTTTCAGCACCTGCTTTCTCTAGGTTTTTAGGAACTTTACATGTGAAATTTAACAAACCCAAATTCTTCATACTTCACAGAGAAAGTCGCTTTACACACTAAAATCCTAGAAGGGGTCTGGTTATCTTTGATATTTTGACGTAACAAATTTTTTGAATTGACAACCTCTTCCCATATAGAATTGTAAAACCTAGACCTTTTTAATTATTACCTGATGTTTAAGCGATTTTGTTACTCTTGTAATCACATTTTTATGATTTTATTAGTTTTATGTAGATGTTCTCGTTTGAATCGAGCTACTCAAGAATGAAATATTTTATTTTTATTTTAAAATCTAGTAGTAGTCATAACTTTTTGAGCTCGATGTTTCCGGGACATTTACGTGTCCTGGAATACAACCTTTCGGGACACAGGACAACGACTGTCATTCCTGGACGTCTGGGATAGGGTTCCCATAGTGACATTTTCATGTATTAACAGGTATTTTGCCTAACTTTGGGAACCTCAATGTAATAAATTCACTGTATTTACTCAAATCTTTCTTGAATATTGAAAAAGCCTTGTACAAAATTAATTTGGATGTTTTTTTCGTGCGTTATTATCATCCCACATTCACCAAAAACGGCATTGGCAAGTACTAAATCAAACCTTCCTTCGTTGATGACATAGTCTAAAACAGAGTCGCCCCTGGTCTTCATAATGATTCTACACGATTCGGCGCTATTTTCGTTGTAATTATTAACAACCCAGGAATGCTTGCCTTCAATACGTTCCTGTACTCTGTCTCCATGGAAAAGATGTTGGCTCATGTTGGAAATTGTTTCCGAGAACAAATCGTGCACATTTGGATGTTCGGAGATACGATTCTTGAATCCGGACAAAACAGTTACATTATGACCTCTGTCTGCCAAGGCATTTAGGAATGGGTCAAGATTCAATTTATGACTGTACGAACCACCTACAATAAATACTAAAATATTTGCACGGTTTTCGGCTAAACTACAGGATAAAACTTGGGCTGTCAAAATAAAGGTAATGAATGGATTCATGTTCGATTTCTGCTCGCTTGCTTGTAAGTTGATTCCGAGTCTATTTATAGTAATTATTGCGGTTACTTGCTATACGCTCATTATTCTGGATGTTTTGTATTTTAAAAATAGGTTTGGGCAACGACGTTATGAAATTAATGAATAGCGTTTCCTTGCGAGATTGAATAAGATCTGAGCTAGATGCGTGACAATGCCGTTTTGATGTTTTATATGCGTTGTAAATAATGCCCTGTTATTTTAAAATAATTCACATTTTCGCATTTCATACTATAGCACAATTCTATGCAAATTGCATTTACATATTGATCCACTAATTCAATTTTCGTGTGATTAATACATGAGTGGTGAATATAATACATATTGTACTGATGTTTAAATTGAAAGTTATACAAAAACCAGTGAACCCACATGGCCACAGTGTCATAAGATAAAAACACCATGTCATATCCGATGTAGAACCCTGGAACTGATGTTGATGTTCTGGAGTTGAGGAACTAATAAATCTGAACTGATAATGGAAGGAAAGACGTACTCACATAATTTGTGGTCATTAATTGAAGTTAAATAATAAAAGTTATCAATCCAAAAGTACCAACTTAACAAAACCATTTGAATTGACCTTGAGATAACTTTACGTTTGTGAACAAATGATATATTGAACCTGATTACTCCAATTTTTATTCACCCAAATAAATCACTCTTTTACAGCAATGTACAATAATAATTAATCCTTAAACATTAAAAGGGAGACAATAAGACGCCATTATATAAGAAACATTGTGCTCTGTGTGAATTAATTAAATAGGAAAAGCACTACTTTTGAAGTAATATTCCAAAATATTACCATTGACTATTCTATTTATGTATTTAATGAATATTACGCATTGATAATTTTACGTTGGAGTTGATTAAAACAGAATAGCAACTTTTATTCTCGTTCTGACAGTGACAAAAATTCCCGTTCCCATGAAATATTCCTATAGAGCTGACCTTCCGTAAAACCCTTTTGCAACGCTGCAACATACATAAATGTCTGGGATTTCTACATGCAAATTATGATTTATTAGCAAATGCCATTAAATTTGTAATTTATATGTAATAATAAGCAAATTTTATTAATTTATGTATGCATATCTATGTTAACCAATTTTTCCGGGACAATGTTATTCCTATTTAAATTTATGCGGTGCTCAACCTGACATGTATAATTCTGTTATTCATACCTATAATTTCTATTATTCAGTGTGGCTCTCGCATATTCAATTTACGCTGAAAAGCCTGTAGTTTCTCTCGCAGTTCTTCTGACGATTCTAGATAGAAGTCAGGGAAGAATTTTTGAGTGTTCCGGAATGTAATTTTCGCCGCTAGTATTTATTACAGACGGGCAAATATATTTTGCATTTTATATACAGCTGCATCTTGGAAAAGAGACATTTGAGCATCAATGACAGAAGGTTTGCGTCTACAGAGAGCAAAATACTAAATTATATTTCACGACTCGTCCTCTATATTACATTGTAGTACCTCCATCTATCCCTAACGTCCACAAGTTAAAAGCCAGAAAGCTCAGTTTTCAGCGCGCTGCCACTATTGTGATTCTCTTTCTTTTGTGCCTAGCGTTCACAGCTCTCAGTATCTCTCGTAAATTTCAGACTGATCTTAGGTAAAGACTGGTTATTTCGTCAACTAAAAATGGGTAAGCATAAAAAACACAATTCTTCAACTTCTTCCTAGTCGTCCGATGATGTGACTGATTTGTTGAGGACACTTGCCAAGAAATTAAGAAGAAAAGAAGCAAACGGCGCGATCGTAGTCCGCGAGACTCGACACACCGTAGCCGCTCCTATAAATCTAAAAGTGAGGAAAGACAAAGATCTTCCTCCTCTAACTCCCGAAATGGATCACGACCTAGGAGATATTCCCATTCAGATAGACGCAGCCCGACAGTTTCCATCAAATCAAGCCTACCCGGATCCCCTGGTTCACTGCCTGCACGTTCGCGTTCACGTTCACTCTCCATTCATGCTCCGAATGACCTCAAACTACATGAAATTTTGGGATCCTCCATAAAAGCCAAAAGAGGCATGGAGGCGATCTTGTGGATCATTGGGTTGAAAGACGGATACCTGACGAACTTAAAGCAGGCTCATCCGGTCCCACGTAACTGTAACGCGATTGCCGCTCCGGCACTGAATTTAGAAATGCAGGCAAGTAATGCCCAGAATGCCAAACTTCTAAAGAAGGAGGGCTAATTTGTTGCACAGCAACAGCAACTGGCGTGCGGGCTATCCGCCATTGGAGTTGCGGTAGGACAACTGGCACATGTTAGTGTTCAAGATGACGCCAGTCTCAAGGCAAAATTTTAAGTAGAGAAGGCACTGAGTGGCTCCGGACGCATAATAGCTGACCTGACAATCGTGAGTTTGAGTAAGTTGTCTATATTGACGACATATTAATCATGGCAGCTTCCCCAGCTCAGTGCAGTAGGGACACTTTAAGCGCTATTCAGTTTTGGGAATCGTTGGGGTTTGCTATTAATTGCAAAAAATCAATCTTAACACCTTTCAATAGGTGTGAACATCTGGGATTTGATTAATGCCTATTATTAATAACTCATGCGCATTGTAACTACAGTGACTATGATACCACTATGAAGGAAAATTTTTATTATTAGACGAGCAAGGACTTTATTCTACAATATATGAAATGACAGTAGTGTTCTTAAAGCGTAATCTTTGACGAATCTTGAAATTTTTGTTGAGTAAGTAATTTGTTGCGTCCCGTACATTGTATATACTTTTGAAAAATTACGGGCTGTACATAAATAACGCTTCATTTTATAAATTTCTAGGGAGAGGGGTTTTCAGGCTAATTAATTTGTGTATATTGGATGATGTCAATGATGGCGTTTCATTGATTTCAAGAAAAATAAAAGGACCCGTTTGAAAAATTGGAAATTGGACACAAAAATATCTAAATACTGTTTCATGAAGTTTTAAATGAACTAATAACAACTATACGTGAAAGCTGAACAGCAAAATTGTCTTAAACTGGATTATTTACATCACATCTTCTGGTAAGAACAGTGCATATTTGCTTAAATAATATTTTGGCTTACCTTTATTAACAATTATGTTTCATACTCTGTATCGGGCTGGTACTTCATCATTCTATACTTAAACATAAAACAAAATATTTGTGTGAAAAGATTTATTTGCCAAATATTGTTACATACATATATACCCTAAAGCGTCATTGACTGCAGACCTGGTGAAGGATCCGCAGTAAGGGATATCACTAAAGGAAAATCCGAAGAGATTTGTAAGACCGAGTTGTCATCTACTGCGTAGCATCTACCGATCGGCGGAATCTGTCCCATTTCCATAAATTTCCGCCGGAAGAGAAAATGTAGGTGGAGCCACTACAGGGAGTCCACTTTGAACTTTTCCAGTTATTTAGAATTGGGGATCCGTCCAAACAGGTGCAAGGTTTGGTTCATTTTCATGGCACCAAAATTGGATCAGTAGATTAATTTCAGAATATCCATCCAATTGTACAGGGGCGCAGAGACATAGTAACGGCCAAATCAATTTCATTTTAATAGCATTAGGTCATTCTATTTATGACATAAATGCTGAATGGACATTTTCAAATCAACGAATTGTAGTAAGTTTTGTATTTCATTCTACGATTCTGCTCAAAATGCATGATTTTTCCTCGAATAAAAATGTCCCAAATGCCCGGCATTTTCAAAATCGACATGCCCTAATTATTGCTAAATGTAACTTGTATCACTATGGGTTATATTATCACAGCCGTCATGCAACATTTTTTTGTAGGAAAAGTTTAAGCTACTTCATGACGTGTAGTAGAAGGGTATCATACATTACTTTGCACCCAAAGTGCAATCCAGGCCTTTCGGTGCAATCAGTAACCTAAATCAGCAACACTTCCGTAATCAGGAGCCATAATCAGGAGTCCTTCGGATCATTTTATAATTGTTGCACTTCCGGTGCCACTAGCAAAAAATAGATGTAAACATAAAATGTGTAAAAAACATGAAGAGGCAGGGAGAAAAGGATCTGCAAGTCGAGCATACGATTTACAAGTACTATGTCTGGTAAATGCTGGAGTCCTTGTAAACGGGTTTATTCACACCAAGATTTTATCCAGCAGTATTGTGCACTGTAATGCTGACTAAAAATTAGAGTTCCAAGTTTTCCTCATTTCCCCGAGGAATTTAACATAAAGGAGGGACTCATCTATTAGTTGAATATTAAAAATCGGGTCGTAGCTTCCAGCTAACGAAGTTGAACTGGTACTGTTGATAATAAAATCCACAGGTAGCCCAGCTCAAAACTAATAACCCGACCGCGTCAGATATTTAAGTAATATCCCTGAAAGGGTTTGTAATACACCTGTGAATTGTGCACGCTACGTGCAACTGTTTACAAAAATAAATTTACCGATTTGGTTGATGTTTTGAGTTGAAGTAAAAATAGTTTCTACTTGTATTTCAGTAAACGTGACGCTGCCTTCGGCGATGTTTACATTATAAGCTTTCAGGGGTATGCAGTTTATAAGGTTAACAGATGCTCCAAAATAAACTAAAATGAAATTATTTCACTGATTGTAGTAAATTCTTAAATCGAATAACATAGGGCTGCGTGTAATGTCTACAACAGAAATTTTCCGGTATAAAATCACAATGTGTCATAGCTCTTGTTGAGAGAGGTATTCGGATGTTGGTGTACCTTACAACTTGATTCTGAGTCTAAGAAAAGAGTTTATCTTAACCACATTTCAGCAGGTTGGCGTGCAAATTTAATTTTACTCGAAAACATTTTAAACAAAAGTTCAAACTCATTTCATCAGTAGAAACCTAAAATTTGGAGCAAAGTTCTCATTAACAAAGTAAAAAATCTTATCCGTCCCGTCGATTCAAAAATACTTGGAGAATGACTGTAAATATCCCGGAAAAGAGTAATTACGAGACGCTTGAACAAATGGACGGACGCCCTTTACAGATATATGGTAAATATGAAAAAGAAACACCCAATTAATTTTTTTTAAATCTTTTCCCGTGCATTCCTAGGTTATAGGAAACAATTGTAGGGGTTGAACTTGTTGAAGTTTTGCAGAACTGAAGTTCAATGCAAGCTTGTAAGGGTCTTAATCTAAGTGGATGTTCTGTAGAGTGCCTTTTAGAGTGTATTGGTATTGTTAGGTATGTATATAGAAATTACATAAATTAGTTAAGTCTCACATGAATAATTCATTAAGTTATGAAACACACAACCTTAGGTTAAGTCAGTTCAAAGTTACTTAAACACTTATTGTAAAGGTGCAATGTAAGCACTTCCCATCGGCTAAAAGCCGACGAGTGTCAACGTCCCGTTACATCCGTTATGATGTAACGTCTAGACTTAAGATTGTAAAAATAGGCTCAAGTAGCCACTTGTTAAGTTTAAGATTCTTCCAGACTCTTCAGTGAATAACTGAGAGTCATTCCAGTAACACCTATTTTTAGTTGTTAATCTTCATTTCCTTTTCCTTTTGATTTCGATTATAAATAAAAGTAATTAGTCTTCGGATTAATGTAAAATCACACTCAATCGTTTATTCTTAATCATTCCTTTCATCAGCACGATTCCCAATTATTTACAAATTCTTGACAATTACATAAGTAAATAATCCATGAGTTAGGATTTCATGGTATAACCATAACCTACTCTTACATGGTGGCCTTTGTAAAACATTGCCAAAATATTATTTCCCTGGCGATGCTCCCGAATTACTCTCAATTATCACTCCCCTTGGGAAACAATCGATTTACTTTAAGAATTGATTTCATTACCAGGCAAGTTTGAATAATGTGTCATATTTCGTGAGAATTTTTGAGATTTACAGTTTTGGCCACGCAGAGGTTACATTCCTGCATTTTTGACGTTGCAACACGCACAGCTCATTCGGGACTACCCCAGCGGAGTCAACCTTTATTGACTGTGACCGGTCGAAGAACCCCTCGTAAGTTTTTATTGATAAACGGGGTTATTATTTCTTGTCCACGGAAGGCAGACGGATTTACCTGCGCTTCACCGACCGATGCCCTGAGGATTTGGGTATACTCAACGGACAGCCACGGAGCTCAGTACCGTTCCCACCTCATCCAGGAGGAATTTTATATAGTAAATGCACAGTGTTAAGTTTCATATCCATGAACCACCGTCACGGTACGTACATACTTACGTTATAATTTATGTCCGATAAAAAGAAGCCCTCAGCATCCAAACCTGACCCTAAGCCTTCTACAAGTCGCGTCACTCGTAAAAATTCTGACCCTGATTTAAAAGACGCTTCTGAATTAGCCAAGGTTTTACAACAAGCAAAAGCCAAAGCAAAAGCTACCTCTAGCAGTAGTAAAAAGTCACCACTATTACCTCCGCCATTACCTATAAACACACCACCTCCACCGCCAGTTCCTCCGGTAGTTCCTCCCGCACAAGCTTCTCCTCCGAGAACTCCCAGTCCACAATATTCTACTCCACCAGGCACTCCACCGCCAATCTCTTTACCTCCACCACTTCCTCCACCGTTACCTGCTCTTCCATTAGTTACTCCAGTTACACGAACCGTTCCCTCTTTTAAGCGACAAATATTAAAAGCACGTAAAATCCAACATTTTTCACGTCACGGACCCTCTACCAAAACTCGCAAAGTCAAACCATTCAAAATGGCCGCAGCAGCAGCAGCAGCAGCAACTCCAGTCAATGTCACGGTAAATACCGCTCCCATTCATTCCATTGTTGACTTCCAAAAGATTAAACAATTCATTCCCGCCACTCATGACGTTCATGATTTCATAATTGACGTTCAACGTGTCGTGGCCCAATACCAATGGGATTGGCCCACTCTCCAAGGTCACACTCCCAACTTACTAGCTCGTGACCCCTTTCAATGGCTGCAAACCCAACTCACCATAGCGCCACCCACTATTGTTAGTATTGATACATTCTTCACGGCTCTCCGTGAACGCTATGCTAAGCCTCGACAGGTTTATCTCAATCAGTTAATTTCCCGTAAGCAAAAAGACAATGAATCGAGCGCCAAATTTTTGTATGATGTTGATAGTATTTGCACTCGCTATGACCCAACCATGTCTCAACCTGACCGTGTTGCTTGGGGAATGGAAGGCCTCCTTCCCAAGTACAAATCTGCAGCGGCAGGTTTTCCATTTACGAGCATAGCTGCTCTCGTTCGTTTTTGCGAACAACGAGAATTTGCAGATACAACTGCTGGACCCTCAGATATGGCTGCAAAAGTTAAGTCTTTGGAAGAGACCATCCAAAAACTTACCTTGTCTGATGCGCCTAATGCCCAAGCTAATTTTGCTTTTGTCCCTGGCCGCGGACGAGGTCGTGGCAATGGCCGCGGCAACTCACATCATAATAATAATCACCGCGGTAATCAAGGTAACATTCATCAACCAGTTCCCCACCAGCCCCGAGGCAACAATAATAATAATAATAATAATAACAATAACAACAGAGGACAAAATCAAAATCCCCACAAAGGCATGCAATGTTATAATTGTAATAAGTTCGGTCACATTAGTCGTGACTGCCGTTCGGGAAACCAACAGAGGGGGCCCAACCAGCGTGGTCAGGGTCCCCGCCCGAACTTTCGGAACAACAATTTCCGCGGAAACAACAATGGCTTCCGCAACAACCAACAAAACCACGGCAACAATCGCCGGAACGACCAAAATGCCCACAGATTGGAAATTTCATTCAATCCCAATCCGCCCCAAAACAATCAAGCTCCCCAGAATCACTTTGCGAATCTTCAATATCCCTCCATAACTTACCCACAATAAATCTGTCACCTGCTTCATCAATGTGCCCATATATCATGTGTTATTTTGATGATGTCTCCATTGATGCATTAATTGACACAGGAGCTTCTCATAATTTAATTCAAAAGAATCACATCCCCTCCAGTGCAGTCATCACTCCTTGCCCACAAAGATTTGTTATCACCGCAGATAAAGCTCGCATTCCTACGTCCCATATAGCCTCCTTAACGTTCCAACTTGATAACTACTTTTACACAACCGAAGCCCATGTCCTTGAAACGCTCACTCCTCCACTCATTCTTGGCTGTAAGTTTATTACACAGTTTGACTTTCATATACATCTGAACTCCAACTCCCTATACAACTCTCACGTATGTCATTACTTTCGTAAGCATGCATACTCAGCCACTTGCTCGTCTGAATGCGGCTGTTCCTCTCCCGTCAAAACATTATTTACTATACAACTTCCCCCTCGTCACCAAATGTATGTACCTACTACTCCACTACACACATCTCACACGACATTTTTCAACCCTCATCCACTTATCGAAAAACAATACAAAGTAATCTTTCCTCCCGTCATCAACCCAGCGAAAAATGTTTTGCTAGCCACAAACATTTCCACATCTACCCAGATTATTCCCGCTGATACTCTTTTAGGTCATGCTCAACGCTATGATTTTACCCAAAGCTTAAATACAGCTCCGGTAATTCCTCAAAATCCAACCCCTTTTACTCCGGAACAACTTCAATCCTTAAATATTAATCCTAAATTAAGGCCAGCTGAACGCGCCTCGATCATTAATCTCCTTAATAAGTATTCATATTTATTTGCATGGACACTTATGGATCTTCAGGTTTGTACCCTTCCTCCCATGCGAATTACGTTAAATTCTGACACTCCCGTTCAGGCTAAACCCTACCGCTTGAGCACCACGGAGCGTGAGATTTTAAAGCAAGAATTAGATAAATTAATTCAAGCAGGTATAATTGTTCCCTGTGAAAACTCCAATTATTCCACCCCTGTATTTTTAGTCCGCCAAAAATTAGGTAAATGGCGACTCGTCTGTGATTTTCAAAAACTAAATAAAATCACGGTAGACGAAATATTCCCTCTCCCAAGGATTGATGACTTGCTTTTTCAGTTACGAAGCGCTGCGTATTTTTCCCCCTTAGATTTATTTAGCGGTTATTACCAAGCCCTCATCCACCCGGATGATCAGCATTTAACTGCTATTGTCACTGAATTCGGACTATATATGTACCTACGTGTATGTTTTGGTCTGAAAAATGCCCCTGCCTACTTTCAAAGGCTAGCTGCTCGTACTCTTGGTACTTTAAGATACACACACGCTGTATCTTATATTGATGACATTATTCCCTACAGCAAAGACTTTCCCTCTCACCTGGTCGCCATAGAACTTGTATTTCAGCGCTTAGCTAAAGTTAATTTTCGCATGAATCCCAAAAAGTGTTTCTTTGGTATGCAAGAACATGTAGTGTTTGGATTCTTTTTGTCTCAAAAAGGTCTATCTACTGAATCAGCAAAAGTAGCTGCAATCATGGAACAGCCCAAACCTAATAATTTAGAAACTCTACGAAAATTTCTAGGCACTATAGGTTATTATCGCAGATTTATTTGGAACTTTGCTCAAATAGCTGCTCCTCTCCAAGGATTATTGAAGAAACATTCTCTTTATCATTGGAGCCCAGACTGTGATAAGGCATTTTTGACTCTCAAAAACGCGCTATGCACAGCTCCGGTCCTCAGACACTATGATCCCACACTCCCATGTATTTTATATACGGATGCAAGTAATTTAGCCATAGCTGGCATTTTACATCAACAATTTGAGGATGGCGAACACCCAATTTATTTTATTTCCCGAGCTTTGACTCCAGCTGAGAAAAATTGGGGTGCTACGGAAAAAGAATGTTTAGCTGTAGTATTTGCTACACGAAAGCTTCGAGAATTTTTATATCTCAAACCTTTCATAATTGTTACGGACCATCATGCTTTATGTTATTTAAAATGCCAACGTAATCCCACCGCCCGACTTACTCGTATGGCTGTAATTTTAGAACAATTTCGCTATGTAATTAGGTATAAGAAAGGTACTCTACATAGGAACGTAGATGGTGTCTCTCGTTGCCCCTACGCTCTTTCCACTACAAAAGACACGGAAGATGATCTTACCATACCAGGTCTTACAGCCCAATCTCCCACATCCAGCCCCAAGCCACTCCCAGCAATACCTCTCATAAATCCTGCTGATTTAAAGCATGCTCAAGCTATTGATCATACTTTAAATAAATTATTGCAGAAAAAGCGCTCCAAATTAATTCCCAATGATGATGGTATTTATTTTATTCAATTTAATCCCCGCAATCCTAAACTTTTAGTCATCCCTAAAGCTATGATTCCCATCGTGTTACAAAATGCTCACAATCATCCCCTTGGTGGTCATTTGAATTTTCAGAGGACTTTGGCACGTCTCCGTCCATTTTATTGGTGGAGATCAATTACATCAGACACATTTAAGCACTGTACTCATTGCCCAGAGTGCCAAAGTCGCCAGCACCTCACCAAATTACGTATGGACAGTTTGAAAAACATTCCCATAAAAATTCCAGCGAGCACATATGCTATGGATCTATTAGGCCCCTTTCGTGAAACTCCGAGAGGCAATAAATATGTACTCGTCCTCACCGACTTATTTACCAAATGGGTACATACTTCCCTCCTTCCCAACAGAGAAGCTGCCCATATAGCCATGCATTTGGAATCTTTTATTTTAACATTTCCAGGCATGTCTATATTAATTTCTGACGGAGCTGCGGAGTTTAAATCTGCAACTCTACAAGAATTATTAAAACGGTTTAACATTACACATCATGTAAGTATGCCCTTTCACCCCCGTTCCCACGGAATTGTAGAGAGATTAAATCAAACTCTCGCAATTATGCTCAGCAAATTTGTTTCGGACAATCAGTTAGATTGGGACATATTTGTTCCGTATGTAATTACTGCATATAATACTTCCGAGCATTCAGTTACAAAAATTTCCCCTTTTCAAGCTTTCTTCGGTAGAGCTCCTCCAGCCCCTCTACTCAACTCCATTCCCAATACACTTTTACAAATGACTCAGCTCAGCGCTTCTCAGGTCAAAATTATGCATCAAAGAATATCCCAGTTAATTAAAAAGGCTCAATTACAAGCCAAAGAACGATTTGATGCTATGTATCAACCCTTAGAGTTTAAAGTTGGTTCCCACGTTCGATTTTATCTCCCTCAGCGAAAAATTGGTTTGTCTGACAAACTTCTTTGTCGTTGGGTTGGACCTTATACCATAACTTATATTGATAAGAACAATAATGCTGACTTAGTTTTAACCTTTCCCTCTACTAAGCTTCGACCTAGTATTAAGTGTCACCTCTCCCAACTCAAGCTCATAAAAATTGATTTGGGGGATGGCATTATTCATCCCGAGTATGTATATACTACGGAAGACCAACACGAATTTGACGCTTGGTTGACACAATTTCCCTCCGACACCCCAAACTCCGATTCCTCTCTCCCTTCTCCCATCCGTAAACATTCCACACGTCCTTCTCGCAAAATGAAACTACAACCGTCCACTTCCTCTGAAGACCGTCCAGTTAAGCGTTTAACTTCTCCTCCTCCAAACTTCTCGCCTCAAACTTTTGGTTATCACTCCACAAAGTTAAAATCAATTCTCAAATCTCCCCAACACGTTGATAGCAATCATACAGTGCGACGTTCCACACGTTTACGAAATAAAACAAAGAAAGTTACATTTTCCCATGTCTGACCACAATGACCAGCAACAATCCCCAGTCCCCGCCTGTGTACCCTTATGTGCCAGGCATTGTCCAGTACCCGACAACTCTGGGCATCAATCCTGCCATTCGACTCTCCGACAACCCCTGGACGGAATTAATCAAAGTTTATCTCCCCGGAACCCCGGACACGCTAATCTGTTGCCCAGTATCCATTTGCACAGTTCAAATATTTCCCTATCAATTTGCCGACGCGTCTGGGAACGAACTCAGTTGTTACGACTCCTCAATTCCTATTCTGAAGAGGACCTTCCGCCATGTTGCTGTGGGAATTGTATTGCCGGACCAAATTCCCTCTCTTCTGGACCAGTTGAGCGCAACTTACTTCCAGGCAACAGTGAAACAATCCCAAATGTGGAACGAATTTCTCCTTCAACTACGCGACGCCCCACCGAATTACGTCTCAGCGACGCCCGTTATTTCAATCGATCCGCAAATTCGGTTCGAACAAATATCTCGGGCATGTTTGGAATCAGCCAACATTTGTGCAATCCAAACCCGTCGATCCAATTGGATCAAGAAGCACGGGCCACGTCAAGGCCCTACTCTGACATTGCCTCAACAACTCCTGTCCACAGCTCCACCGGACCCCATACAAAACCCTCTCGCTCAACCGCCTCAACAAGGCCCTGTACATATACCTTCACTTCCGAAAGTGACTTCACCGGAAGTGATGACGACAGTTTGCCAAACTCGCCCTCTCCCAACTCTGACGCCCGGCCCCCCGCCAACGACTCATATGATGACTGGTACGACGCCTGTCAAGCCGCCGCAGCAATGGACTCAGACGACTGGGACGGTGATCGACCTCAGACCCCAAACGATAATGGAAACCATACAACTCACTCCTCTCCATCAACCTCACCGAATCTACCCGGAACTCGTTCTCAACGAACAAGGGGAATTTGTGGAAGCCCCGTCAACTTTTCAACCTTAATAATTATGATTTTTCTTTTTATTTTTGCCTGTGAAAGTGCTCCACTTGGCATTTGGGGAAGCCTCCCCAACCTCTCCAAGCTGACAGGTGCCGGAACAAAACTAAACATGGCCCGGACCAATTCAATGCACAAAATGGTACCCCTTCAACGGTCAGTCAGTATCCAATCACTACCCTCCATGGCTCAGAACGGTAACAAAAATTTTAATCTTCCCATGCAGGCTGCCCCTTCCAAGAAAAATAATGCGGTCAAAGTTATGGCTGCTGGAGCTGCTCTTATGGTAGCCCCACCAATTATAAGTAAAATCTTGGATTTTATTCCCTCTCGCTCCAACACCTTCCCCGAAATTCCAAAACCTAACCTGGAAACTCCTCCTCCTCCTCCGCTCACTCCTTCCCCACTCGAACAACGACTCTTGATAAACTCACCAATTACGATTGACGATTACAAAGACGATACTTATAAGCCCTTCAAAGATGTTAATAATTATGATGCCAACATAACTCGAATGTTAGAGGAATGGAAATCTATTCATAATTCTTTTCTCACCTTACAGAATAAGCAGGATGAGCCCGGCCAGACAGTTACTCTCACTACTACCCTCTCTCCGCCTGTCCATGCTAAGCAAACAGCATCAGAGCCCATTCTTCCCGCTCTTCCGGTTCCAAAAATGGAAATTGGCGTTGGCGAGGGAGATTCCCAAGTTCTTCTCCGTATTTTCACTTTGTCAAGTACGGCCCTTTCAACCATTATTGGCTTTGGTTTAATTGTATATGGTTTATATTGTTATTACCGGTATCGTCAGCGAAACCGCCAGAACTCCCGAATCTCCCATGCCCTACCCAGCGCCTACTTCATCAATAATCCCCGCCCACACAACAATGACCCATACCCACCCATCGTGGCCCTCAACAATTTATCCAACCAGCTGTCTGCCCGGACTCCAGCATAGTTTTAAGCTCACCTTGATTCTCTAACGATAAGATGTACTAATACAATATTGATTTTACACCTGTTCTCACCTTCACCTTAAATGATTACAGTATGTGTACTAGCTAGTAAAGAAAAACACAAAAACAATTTTTTTTGCCCTATCTCTTCTTTACTCTCCCTATCTTTGTTCAAACATACATACCAATTGTACTAACACAATTTGAAATTTTAATGCAAATTATTAAATTTTGGGGACAAAATTTTCCCCGACCGCGCGGGATGTTAGGTATGTATATAGAAATTACATAAATTAGTTAAGTCTCACATGAATAATTCATTAAGTTATGAAACACACAACCTTAGGTTAAGTCAGTTCAAAGTTACTTAAACACTTATTGTAAAGGTGCAATGTAAGCACTTCCCATCGGCTAAAAGCCGACGAGTGTCAACGTCCCGTTACATCCGTTATGATGTAACGTCTAGACTTAAGATTGTAAAAATAGGCTCAAGTAGCCACTTGTTAAGTTTAAGATTCTTCCAGACTCTTCAGTGAATAACTGAGAGTCATTCCAGTAACACCTATTTTTAGTTGTTAATCTTCATTTCCTTTTCCTTTTGATTTCGATTATAAATAAAAGTAATTAGTCTTCGGATTAATGTAAAATCACACTCAATCGTTTATTCTTAATCATTCCTTTCATCAGCACGATTCCCAATTATTTACAAATTCTTGACAATTACATAAGTAAATAATCCATGAGTTAGGATTTCATGGTATAACCATAACCTACTCTTACAGTATTGTGTTATGAAAGTCCGAATGTGTAAAGAGAGAGTGAAGGGATAGAAAGATGTGAATAGTGCGGGACTGGAGGAAAATCCCCGAAATTTCGGCATGCTAGTGTTGGTCTCAGGCTCTCTTAGGTAAGGGTTGGCAAGAGCAGGTTATGGCAGGATTATTCCTGTTCAGTCAAGAATAAACAGGACTGGGCAAGACATAGTGTAAGGGTAATTACACATGTAAGTATGTACATACATGGATGATATGCATTATGTGTACAGTAAGTGCGTATTCACACACGGAGTTTTTGGTTTTGTACTAAAAAATAAGAAACAACGTAATATGGAACAAAGGTGTCACTAAAAATCTCAGATCGTGTTTATTTTTATTAACCCTAATAACGTTACTGTCGACCAAAGAACTCTTATTTCCAGTTGTATTATTAGCATTCAACTCACTGAATGACTCATTGGCAGACAAATTGATTTCAAGGGGTACCTGAGTTGACACAGATATATCTTTGATTGTGAACGTACGAAAATTGATAGTTGTTGGCATAAGTGGTGAAGTAATAGAAGCAAGCTGCTCAATTAATTCTGCTTGGCGTGTGAGGTATATTTGGGGCACATCTCTTTAAATATGATATCCTTAAGGTTTTAGGCCCGCGAACTTAAAATTAGTAAACATTAGTTTCTGCGCGTATGGTTACCTGATGCTACACCATGTCAGTATGCAAAACATGTAAGCGGGTGCTTCTAATCATTGGTTGATCAAGTACAGGCTCTCCTGTTTAACTCATTGTCAGCTAGAATATGCATATCATATGAACTATTTTCAGAAGACGAATTTACTGCATTGTCCATGCGTAAACTGTACCATTGACCCTTGGCGTCATGGCACGAGACTACTCTTTGGTTGCCGTCCGTCAAGGTTTAACTGAAAAATAGGAATTATTTTAGTACTTTTTAAAATTGTGTACAACTACTGATTTTTGGAAATAAAATAAATGTTGACTTGCCATACAAATACATCTATACTACAGTATGAATGCATTTTATTTATTAGTCAAAATATTTTCAGTAATGATACAAAACAATTATAAAACTGGAAACAAAAGAATTTTGGTTTCCAGGTAACTGTATTATTAAACTGATACATGTTGTGGACAATGGTTAATTATGTTTTGTCCAGAACAGAGAATTTTACCTATTCCTGGTCCACATTTGGTTTATGTAACCTGGTCTTAGTGATGCAATTTTCTTGTTGGACTGGTCAGTTACTGCTATAAGCGGTAAGAATGTTTACTTATTTATAAAATTGTACCTTGCGAGTAAATTTCCCGGACTCTCATCCGTCTCATCTAAATTCAAAATATCCTAAAACATCACGATCCGTTCAGCCTCAAAGTTTCAACCCAAACAATGCTTCATGTTTTAACAAACAATGAGAGTTTGAGAGTCGAGGAGTTAGTATATCTAACCTTGTCCCAAAAAATAGTTATTTATATTTACGGAATATTAATGATTGTGTATTGAATTACTAGAGTGATTCTGCCCCAAATTACAAGTATTTTTTCTCCGGCTCATTTCTCATAATACCAAGCCTTACAAATTGACATCAGTCATTCACTAGTCCAGCAAAAAGTCTACTTTCCATCTCATACATCATATAATTAAGTGCTTTAATGTTAAATGTCGACCTGAATTAAATTAATACCAATAGCTCCGTATGTTTCATATATGTATACAGAACTTGCTTTGTATCTTGGCCAAGACTGTTTCCAAGAGTTCACATCTTTGTACTGAAGGAGACTGATGCATTGATAGCACTGGAAACTTTCTGGTGCAGATAGCGTCTTTCTGAGCAGTAATACAAAAATTATTTCCCAGATCAATGTATCTTCTACAAATATCATTTTGTTCCTCCACAGCGTTTATGCTCTTTTACAGTTAGAATTCTGGGTTGTTAAAAAACCTAAAAGCTAAGATAATTATTCGATTTGAAACTACAAATGGTTTGTACATATAATTCATTTGGGTTCATTCACGTGTTGTTAATGGTTAGAAACTGTGACAAAAGATTAGCACCTATGAAATTCATTTTTCTACAGAACCAACCATTCTCAATTTCACAGGCGGATTCTTCAACGAAACGGATCAATTATGGACGTGACTCGCATTTTTTATTCCTAAAAAAGATCAAAGTCAAAACTAATGGACTTCTACAATGAAAAAAGAAAGAAATCAAACAGTGTTGGTATGATATTGTCGCCAGGGATACAATGCGAAAGAAACTTTTACAAGCTTTGATAAGCAAATCGGACTAATTGATTATGTTCCTTGTGAAAGCCAAATTGATTAAATGGTCGTGTTGCATAAAATGCATCATGTACAAGTTTCCGGCTCAGTATATTAAACTATACACACTTGGTCAATTTGAATTATACACAAGTTGACCTTGATTAATTTCGCAGTTGTAAAAAACACTGTACTTCGGGAGTTTTGCTTCTAATTGTATAAGTACTTGCATTTAATTTTTGCCCCTTAAACTACTATTAATTTTTAATTCTATATATTCTATTAGTTTTTAATTTTAAGGATCAAGGAGGAGCAATATTTCTTTATTGGTGGACTGTTGGTGTGCCAAGAATATAAAATCATTTCAGGGAATTTTAGCTACGGGCTTAATCGGTTGGTAGGGACTGGAATTACCAGCAGGTTTTTTATATATGGATGTGCTATCATTCCGGGAAAATGCTACTGAATCAATTTTTCGAGTAATAAACGAGTATCAAATCGAACACAAAATTCTGACTGTTAATTACGATAATGCAGGTAATATGGACAATGTGGTGGATGAGGTGGCTAGGCTCTTGAAAGGGAGGGCATATAAAACAGCTATTATAAGTAAACGAAATTGTGACCATACTGCACAAAAAGTCGCCACAAAGTCTGCACAAACAAAATACTTGCAAATAAAGAGCTGGCATTTTACATCCTTATATGGTAAACAAGATCCATTATAAGAGCATATGAGCAGACATAGAAACGATTATGAAACGATTGCAGGAAAATCTCACGAGTGTGAATGCGCACAATGTTCTGAAGTTGGTGACGAGTGAGCAGAGTGCAAATATCCATCAAATATAGATACAATATATCCTGGCTACTGGCTAATTTTCCAGGATGGATATGAACCAGAATTACTGGATTCTCTGTATACAATTGAAAATATTGTGGACAAATCCCTTGCAATGAATTTTCGGCAGGCTCACATTTTTATTTCATTCTAAACAAAAATTAATAATTGTTTAATTGATAGTATTTGTAAATAACATTTTAGTTTATCTTATAATCTTATGTAGTGTGTAATGGCGTTGTCTAATTTAGCCTACTTCTTAATAATGTACATAGATCTATGTAATGTATAATGAGTATTTTAATGTAGTTAGATATATGTTCTCTGTAGGAGCATGCCGTTATAAGAGCGCTTTTGGCGTGCTTTTATCGGTGCTCTTATAGCGAGAGTGCACTGTAATGATTTTAGAATGCCTGCAGTTGTACTGTAGGGTACTATTCATAATGAAAATAACACTCTTTCAATGTGAAATCAAAATGCTACAACTATGATCCTGAAATGTACGCTTATTCGTCACATTAAGTTATCGTAATGACATCAAAAATATTTCGTACATGCGGGGAAATTATGACCAGATTATGAGGAAACAGTGATTCCCTCTAACAGTAATCAAAGAATTTATTCTGTGCTACCCGTGCGGAAATCTAGCTTAGGAAACTATGGGAATAGAGTATCAATAGGAAATTTTTAGATTTTTCCCATGGAAATCTTTAGTTTCTTATAGGTAAATCTACTATCAAGTAGGAATTACGCAACTATAGGAACGTCTTTTACATACAGTCAGTATTACCTACAGTCAGTCTTTATGATAAACGTTCCAGTCTCACTCAATCCAAGTATGCTCTTTATGAGTCTCAGTTACCATATAGTAAGTCTTGTACTCAGCAGCCATCTTTGAGAACTGTTGGGGAGGTTTGAAACAGTCAACAGTTGACGTGGGGGTCAAAAGTTAGATATCCCATTAATTCAGTAAAATTAATAATTACTTACCCAACGAAACAAAAGTTTTAAAGATGTACGGCCCGTTTTCAGGAGACTGTAGGAAGGCCGACCTAAGTCAAGAAAAACATGTAAGTGTACACTACTAACAGTATTGATATTGATTGTATAGTTATGACGGATTTAGACTAGGACGAATCAGAATCAGGTTGGCGCCAGGTTCCGAATTCACCTTTTAGAGTTTTCAGAAACAGAATCATTGTTAAATCTGAAAAGTTCCGAGTCAACTCTTCAGATTCTTACCTAAATTAACCCAACTAGCCCAGAAGAGAAAAAATTGGGGGTGGTTCTGAGGTCCGGATTTTGATCAATGATGAGAAGGCGCCGACGAAGAATATTTATCAGATGCCCCGACGACCATTGAAAATGAAGAGTCTCGGAATTCTGGTTACCTAAGGTGAATCCCCCAGAATTTCTCGAAGTTGCAAATTTTCTAGCGTTGGAAATACCAGCTGCATTAAAGCAGCTCTTTCCTTTTGACAGAAATTTTCCACTCATCTGCCGTCATTGTGAGATTTGACGAAACTGGTTCCGATATCGAAAATCCAATAAAGATTCAAGTGCCTCAACAGGGAGGTGATTTTCGAGCATCCAATCTGAAATTGCCGTAAGTTATAAAAATATACCTAGAAATTAATAGATGCGTAAAATTTGTGTTCCCATTTTTAATCGAAAAAATACTATTTATTATTTTGTCTATATTGGGTGCATGCTCTCGTTCTGTAACCCCATCCGATTATTCTTTACTTTCAACCCGGACAACAATTTCACAAACATCGATGTCAGCAATACAAAGAATCACATTATTTAGAAAGGGAAACAAGTCGCACATAGTTTCATCACTGGACAATCACTCATCGCTTTTCAGATCCATTCTTACAAAAGCATTTTCCAATTGCGGGTTATGAATGTGACCATCTCCATAGCTCCAGCAATCAAACCGATACTTGTGTTCTGGTAAGATTTATTTTAAATTCAAAACTCATCTATTTTTTATTTTTGTACATTTAGTATAAAACTCAGTAATTTCTTAAACTCAGTTTATCTACACTGATATGATATTACATAAATACATGTTCCGATAACTTGCATGGTAAAATACCTATAATAATTACAATTATTGTATTATTTAGTAAAAATTGTAATTAGTAATTTGGCTTACGCATTTGGTTTTTGGCGTACACATCTATTTAATTTGATATTTGCATTTGGGTTTTAATCTCATTTAAACAATTACGTTTAGTTTTTTAACAATTTTAGTTCTAACCAGAATTAAATATTTGGGTATGAGCAAATTGTGTTCCCAAAGTTAACCCTATAAAAGTGCTAATTAAATTTCATACTTTTGCAGTGGATTTTATCTCCACCGACATCCCATGTTGGTCCTTGACGTTTGGTAGCCCTTCAGCTAAAGAAAAATTCCTGAGTAGTCTACTCAGTTTGACTCCTTATCTGGCTACCTCATTGCAACACTCCCAGCAAGATGTTCAGTTTTCATGTTATTATAATTATATACTAATGATTATGAATGGTGAGTGACAATGTGTCACTCACTCATGTCTGACTTTCTAGTATTTACATAAAATGTATTTCATTCAATTTTGTACTAACGCTTTAAATTACAGATGAACCTCCTACCAGTGTAATGCTCATCGACTTAAAGGCCATTGCTTTAAAAGATGGATTTATATAATGCAAACCGTATTGTTAAGTTAAAAACCAAGGGGAATTTCTGTGGAGTTTGCATATGTATAATATATTTAAGTGTCAATTTGAACGTACTGTTTAAGACCATCTTCACTGTAGATTCGAATTACGACATCAGGTTTTGCATTTATACTCCTTATGGCGCTGGTAGACTGCTCCGTTTCAGGTCCAGGTTCATGCTTTTCTAATGGTTTCCTTCAGAATTCATGTTTATGCTTCAGGTTAAGGTTTAGTGTCAGGTTCATCGTTTTCTGAAACCTTAAGCTTCAGGTATTTGTAAAACCTGAAGGTCATGTAGACTTCAGAATCAGCTTCAACTTCAGATTCAGTTTCAGAATCAGGATTTTACCTACACGTTTATACTTCTCAGAATCATCATTAGGTTCAGGTTCATCATTGATTAAAGTTTGGTTTAAAATTTCCTTAAATGATAACAATTTGACTGGCAGTATTACTGTTTTCTAAACCATTTTGAAGTTCCATCAGCAAGTGCAATTCGCCCTGAAGAACTGGATTCTTAAAAATACTCCTGATTTATACTTCCAATTTCTTCTTACTTTGTAGGATTTGTCGATTCAATATCAGCTCGAGTATATCGAATTCCTCAGGTAAGCATTTAAACCAAATTATTACAGCTTAGGCACTAATTATAGTTGTACGATCGGCTTGATTAAAATATGACTTTTTTCCAGGTTAACCTTCTTCTAGCCAAAGTTTTAGATGGGAATACGGTTTACGGGGCTAGTTTTTACAATGATTTGGTTAGTTTGGGTGTTCACACCTCGGGATTTAACACCGTGGACTTTCAAACATTTCATAGGGACGATAAAGGCCCCATAAGCCTGAACTCATTATTCAATCGTAATCGCAAATTATCATTAAAATAAAGGCTTCAGACTTAGCCTGAATGTTCGCACTATAGTGATCACAAAGCTTCAAACGTTTCTTCTTAAGACAATAACAAGAAGTGATACTGTTATGGAGAATTGAAATTATTAAATGGAACCCCTTAATTGGAAGCAAACATGATTTGATTGATGATGAGGCTCACTCTTATTCATTACTCTAAGCATTATTATTATTAATTCATTTTCTTGCATTCATGCAAATGACTTTCATTTTTTTAGTGGAAACGAACAGGTAATTCGAACATGCTGGACGTTGAAGAATCGGAATTTAGGTTCGGTTTTTTTCCGGTCACGAGGTTTCAAATACAGGTATTTACGTTCTGCTTGCTCCGGTTACAATTTCTTCACAGTCCGTCCCTCCTTCCTCTCAGCATCATGAAACATTAGATGTGTAATGCATATGTCATTCTTTACTTTCGTGTTACATTCATAACAATGAAGAAACCTTGTTTGTGGTTTAATTCATTTCAGAAATTCAGAATACACTTCATGTTTTGAATCCTTCTATATTTTTTGAACGGATAATAAATGCGGATAAAACCTCGTCGTTGTCTGAATTGTGGTTCTTATAAAGTGTAGTTGCCTTAACGTTTCCCTCGCATTTTGCTGTGCACTTAAATTGTAAATCAATGCACCCCGAGGCATAAGGAAATAATGCAAGAATGTTTTGAGAATTGAGACAAATGTTACGCGTTAGTGTTGTAAAAAAGCAGTATGGTCCCAACGTGTTGAAATAATTATATAACAACTGTGCTCTTTTTAAATCTGTCTATGAATGTCACTTCAAGATTTACTTGGTGTAGGGAAGCGAATAATAATTTTATCTGTACTGACGTTTTTAGGTGAATGTTTGTAAACAAGTCTCATGTGTAAAATTAATTTTTTTGAAATTTAAATGAACACTGCCATAACAATGACTCCTTGAAAGTTCTCATTAATCATCTATGCAACTCGATTTCAATTTTTATCTGGCTAGTTGCAATTTTATTCACCCTTAACAAAACTACGTGCCTTTCTTAATCTCTCGTAATACCCAGTCTGACTGTGAGACTTGCTCACGAATAACTTAAAATAACTACCACATAAATGTAAATTGAAGGGAGTAAAAACTAACGACTTATGCAAGTACTTGATACAATCTAACCGAGGGAAAATGTGTAAGTCACTGCTTTTGAGGTCTCCAAAAACTCAAAGGTCGTTTTTGTCCAGTTAGTGTCATGTAGCTGTAGATATATTTTATTTTGAAATGATATGTTCATATGTTAAATTCCCGAAACAAGTAATGACGATTTATGTATTTATGGCTGAAGATGTCTTTGAATGGTTGTAATAGGCTGTACGTATTGCATTTATTGAATCAGTTCCGTGTGGAGAAAAACAATTACAAACTAAAAGTATTCATTTCAAGTTTTGGAGAGACAGGCAGACCCAATTCCTCAGGCTTCACGGCTACTCTTTCGTTCAAAAAAACTAACCCACATACTCATGCATTGCTCAATGACATTTCCTCGAAAAGAGTTTTATTTCTTGCTAAAAATACTTCATCTTCCAGGCTTTCTCCTTCCAGACCGTGGCGTCTTCCAAGTGTCAAACATACTGCATAAGAAAACGTAGATTCGACGCTAGCTGTTGAAGGTGGTATGGACAAATAATCTAGAGGTAGTGGAGCTAGCCAAGAATAATCGCCTTCAAGACTGTTCCAAAACTTGAACACATCGGCGTTCAAATCCGTGGTGTCGTATGTATTACATTAAAAGTATGTATCCAGTTCCACCCGTAGTTTATAGGAAACATCAACACTTGAGTTGTAATTCTGTTGAATGGACTGTTTCATAGCAGCTAAAAATGGAAATTTTGGATTAGGCGGCTGTTGCGAACCCTGTGATGCATGATGATCTATCGCTTCAGTGGCTGTAGGTAAATCGTAATCCTTTTCAGACACGTAGACGTCATAATCATTTATGATAAATGTTTTTTCCAGATTTCTTTTCTCGGGCGGAAGAACCATTCTGTATCGCCGGTCAGGTAACGTCGCAGCAAAATACGTTCCCTCAATAGGGTTATCGTCGTGATTGTGCAGGTAGGTAACAAACTTTTGTTTCATTATTTCCTTGATTTGTTTTGCTGTAAGTACCTAGGAAATAATTGCCTTTATAAGCATCCAAATGGAAGTGCAGTGATATGATCATTGCAATAATTTCCGATGAAACAGCGTTGTTCTCATTCTGGTTTACGAGCGTATATCGACTGCAAGGCTCCAAGATTGATACCAGTTGTTGAATTTCATCCCAGTCATTTTCATTTAAGATGTACTTCGCTTTAACCAATACTTTATCGCTTTAAGTAACCAATACTTTGGTTAAACCACTTTTGACTCGTACAAGTCGCGAAAAAAACATTACAAAAGTAATTCCATCGTATTTCGCAGAACGCAGCAACATTTATCAGCGTATGAATAAAACATGTCAGTCTACGATATGTTTTTGTCATAGTAGCATCTGCAAATTCTGTCCTAGTCTCGCCGATGCAGCCTTGATATCGGTGAACGGGGGAAACGGCTTCGACCTGATATATATTCGTCATCAGAATCTGGCACCGTATAAGTATCCTCTCGGTTTAGTCGCTCAAACATTTTGTTATCGGCGCGGTGACTACAAATCATTTCCAAACCACCATAAAGCCCTGCAAATCTGCTTCGTATCTATATCGTAAGAATCAATAACGTGGCGCATTTCTCGGATAACGTCATTTGAAGTGTGTTCAACGGTGCTGAATCGCCTCAGAGCTAAAAGCACTTGTGTTTTCTTTTTTCTGTGTCCATCAAAAAACGTTGCCAGTACACCTAAATAACTGCTAGTTTGTCCCTTTTTCGACCATTTATCAGAAGATATTGTTATTCGCTTTACAGATTTAAGCAATTTTATAATGGCATTTATCCCTGAATAAACAAGCTTCTTAACATCTTGTTTTATTGTTTTGCGATTGGAAACTCTTAGTTTTGGACCAGCAACACGAATTCATTCTCGGAATTCTTCAGTCTGCAAAAGCAAATATGATGAAGTCGTAGTAGCAGCAAATTACGCCAGCTTTCGTCGGAATTTCAGGTGTTTTGGGTCGGTTCTTGTGTAATGTTTTGCAAAATATTGTGGAGTGTAATGTTTTCTGTGCTTTTAACGGCTTTAGATGAAAGTCGACAACATCACGATCATTTCGGTTTACTACTTCGCAGGCTTGTGTATTACACACCTGGAGATGTCTTTTCATGTTTGTAGCATTTTGAGTCTTCAGTTCCTTTTTACAAAATTTATACGTGCTGGAGTTTCGGGTGATGCATTTTTCGAAATGATTCGACACTGAAGAATGAGGCTTTCTTGTTTTCTTTTTATCAGTCGTGGTAGATCCTGGGATACCGGAACTGTCATTCAATTTATCATCGTCCGTTCCGTTTTCTGTGTTAAAAAGTCAGAGATTTCGACATAATCCATTATGAGTTTGCCTTTCTTTTATAAGTTGTAGTACCTATATTCCAATCCGAGTTAGTGTCAGAAACTGTATTCTAGGTACGCCGTGGGGACACGATGCAGTAGCATACGTTGCAGAAATATTAATGCTTTTGTATTTTGATTTTATTTCAGATATCCGGGACTGTGATAGTCAGGAAATGATTATTTTGTTGATTTTTAACCGTGTTTGTAGAAAATTGATGTTTCTTTAATAAAGCTATATTTTAAAACACTAATGATTTTGATGTTTGATGTTGATGAGCTTGTAGTTTTAGGATTCTGTAATATTGATTAAGTTGCATCAAACAAAACCTGCATCAATGTAGATATATTTAGGAGAGGGCTAGTCGGATTCCCATAGAATCTTCATAGGCGAAACTATAGGAAACTACAGGAACATCTATAGGAGCGCATATATCTGAAAGGGTCCCAATTTCCTGTTAATAAATCCTATAGTTCAAAACTATAGTATTCCATTGCCAATTTCCGCGTGGGTACCATTACCTCGTGTAGGGCATTAATGTACATAGTACATACATACAAATTCTAATAGTAATTAGACAGTACAAACTATACACATCTATATGCAAATAAAATAAAAGCAAAGTCTAGAAAAAATATAATGATTGGAAATAAACATTTATTTATTAAATATTAACAATAAAACACTTTTTAGTCCATCTATACACTAAATGTCCTTCCACAAAAAATATCGCAAGTATAAAACATCCTCATTTTAAATTATAAAAAGAAATTATACTCAAGACAGAGCATTGTAACTGTACAATTCGCTTGAGGCATAAGGCTTGATTCGTGTAGAGGATGAAACACATTCATTTTTTGTTAATTGTACTGATGAAAAATTGAAACAAAAATATTACGAGTTGAATACTCTTATTAGTATATAAGTATACATTATATACATTTGTATATGTTTAACTGACTTCACTAATCAGAAGTTTAAAATTCTGTCTAGAAACCCAGGAAACACTGAATTTGTGAGGTATAGATAAAATCCACTATACTTCATTCGTAATCTGGTCAATCAAGTTGACACATTAGGATAATGTATTTCATGTTTAAAAATTAATAAGTTTAAGTGAATTAGGAACGATGCAGACACGCAACTAATAAACCAACTTGAAATTTTTTAACAGTTTATTTCTGCACTGGTCTCGCGCCCTATCAGTAGGCTTGCGCAAGAAGTCATTTCATAATTTTTACTGAAAAAGACAAGATTACTAGCGCAGTTCAATCTGACCCTGACAAACTGAAATCATTAAGAAGAACCCCAGAATCTGGAATATTTTATGTACTGTTTTAGAACCGTGTCAGAAATTGTTCACTGTTAAGATGCCAAGAAGTCATAATCTCCCAGCTAACACTGGTAGTTCCTAATGATTTCAATTAGATCACAGTAACACTTGTAGATGTAATTCATAAAGACAACCAAAACTTTCTTTTCGGAACCAAAATGTCTTCATTATAAGGAGCAAATGTCCGCATTTTTGTAACAAATACAGCTCATAAAGGTAGCAGTAAGCATTCAGTCGAATGAAACATGAATAGAGTGTTTATGAGGAGACTGTGCTGCCATCTAGTAGGACTCGGGTGAGATTTTTTAAACCAGCCACCAATCATAAAAATTAACAACGGCTTGATTATGGAAATAATATTAAGGAAAAATGTATTTTCTTATGTTTGATGGATTGTAATTGAACACGAATGTTATTTGGACAAATGTTTAAAAATTAATAGAATCTAACAGCATACATTTGATTAGATTTTAAGTAACTACAGATAAAATATTACTATAAGGTATTCATTAACAAACACAAATGAAAATGTTCAGACTTCGCGCATATGATTCAGCAACCCATTAGACGACAGTTCGTCCTAAATTAAGTAACGGAGTCCTAGAAGTAAAACATGGAAAATTATGCATATAGATACTTAAAAACAGTATACTGCAAAACATGTAACAGTTATTAGTAAAGAAGTAAAAACCAGTATTACCAAGTGTCGTTTAGACTTAGTCTTGTACTTAAATCTGTCTGGAGCATGCTGTAAAAAAGTCATTACGGCTTTCCGGATATCCAACTCCGAGGCAGGGGCAGCAAAGTTGTGTCTAACGGCATCCAAATACTAATTTCTAACAAATAAACTACAACCATTGTTTTTATATATTTAGTAAGAAAGATACTAACCAATAATTGTTGCGTTTGCATTCCAAACACTGAAGGTTTTCTTAATAGCTGTCCCGTAAGAAGTGTAATTTCCAAATCCTCGTCAGACATAAGCTTTCCAATAACATTATTGACCTTCTGGACGTAACTTGGTAACCTACGAGAAAAGGCAATACGTAAAGGCAATTGTAGTATTCACCATTCACCGAGTTTTAATAAAATTAAGGTAATTACAACTGAGCTACGAAATGTGAATTTCTCCGCCAGCCTCGCGTCAAATTCTTCAAGCTCGGAAACAGTTTGGAATGGAAATCCATACGAAGCAAGATTTGCTTTAATTTCAATGGGTTTTATAGATCCTTCAGCAAGTTTCATGACTGTAGAATTTAAGTTTTCTATAGATCTAACAATTGAATCTTGATCTGTTCGGACTATTGAAACGTTCCGGGTAATGAGCTGCTGCAAATCTGACAGAGAACAAAAATTGAACTAAACTCAAAACTACAGCTACGCGTGAGTGAGAAAACACTAGTAATTTATACATCTTCATATTAATTTATTATTTGAAATTTCTTACTGTAAATTTCCTGTCTAAGCCATAAATCACTACCCTCCGCACCGATTTCATCTATTGCTCGATGATAACGGTCTGTACATTTCTGACTAGATTTTTGAGCACTGTCCAAATTCAAGCCTTTAGTCAATATAGGTGTTGGAATTCCGAGGTCATTCAATTCTATTGGTTTGAAGGTAAATCCTTTCGAGATACTAGCTAAAGGCTCTTCATCACTAGAAACAACTGACGGATCCGAATTTTCAGTTTACTTAAACATTAAACTTGATAGGTGGATTTGGTAGTAACAGAATCTCTGGATTTGACCTTCCAATTTAATCGAAAGGAATTTGGTCACTCACGATTACCTCGTTTGATCGTGCAGCTTCAAAATCAGAATGCTCGTAAAAATGAGGAATGTTGGATACTGCCAAGTTGTACATATCTAGGAAAAAACATGATTTGCAGATGATTAGTATTACCAATAATTTAATAAATCATCAAAATAAATTAAGCCAAAATTTATTTTTATAGAAATTATTACCAAAAACATGAAACATCCTTATCGCATACGTTTTACAAGTTTTCTTATTCGGTGGTTCTTCATCTCGAGCGGCAGCATATATGTCGTCTATATCCGGATACTTTGACCAGTAAGTGAAACGTTTGCCATTTTTTTCGTGTACCCATAACTTCTTGGTTTTCAACAAAGTCACCACAAGATACTTGCAATCAAAGGTGGTCATTTTGGACACTGTGAATTACTGGGAAAATAACATACTTACTGGAAACAGACCAAATGCGTTTCGGGGCAAATGATAAATCTTCTAAGTAAATATCTGCTAATGCAGAACTACAAGGGATTTCATGAAATGGCTTTTTATGAATAATTTTGCGTTCAACTATAACCAATTCACAAGTTTCTGTAGAAGTTGCGATGTTTGTAACTTTCTTAATAGTCTCGTAATTGAGAATGCTGAAGCAGTCTTTGGTATTACACTTGAGTTCGAAGCCTTTTGTAAAAATATTTAAAAATTGGGGGTCTTGGGTTCCTGGAAATAAATTTACCATCGCGGTGGTTTGTCGCTTTTTGGTCACTTTTGGCAGCACTGTATTTGTTGTTTCCGCTTCAAACATCCTTCGATGTACTTGTTGTAGTAAACAATTTGGTTTTCTGATTAGCTTTTTAATTTTTCCCAACTTATTTCCAAATTTAAACGCGGACCATTGATATAGTACTTCCAGGTTTTTGCAGTCCTGTACAATATGCAGGAGTCCGTGTATATTGTACGTACAATGTACTGCACCGTAAAAAACTTCGAAACGCTTCACAAAATATTTTAAAAGAGATTCTGCACAATCAGCGTATTTAAGTATTAGCTGTTTGTTGCAAAGAATAGTCACACCAAGATGCAAACATAAAAAGGTTTTGAAAAATTCTTCTTTAAGAATAGGCTTCAGAACAACAACAGGACCTGTGTATAGCAGAAACGTTCTTAACTCCGTAGCCTTCCATCGGTCTATTTCTTTAAGTGACCTGGCTTTTCTTCCAAAATCAACAGGCTGGTGTGTAGAACAAAGTATCAAATGTTTTGAGATCGCTTCGGATTAACCCGCACTTATCTTGAATCTTGAAACTGGTACCTTTAACCACAAGTTCAGAAGCTTACGGTCTACACCCAAACAAATTAAATGCATATATTCATATGGGAAAGTTTTAATTAAATCTACATTCAATCAAATTAATGGGGTTAATCTGGAATGGTGAGCAGAATCTGTTTTGTTACGAAATCACATCGGTTCGTGAATTATCACGAATTAGGATCCCAGTTCTTCCAAAAATTGTGCAAATATTAATCAACATTATCTGGCTTGGACTTTCCTAGATATATTCCGATAGTAAATACTTCATTATTCACGTTGACTATATTTCCAAAGATTGACCAAAACTGATCCGATGTACTCTTAAATAACGGCAGACCGTCAACGTTTATTTGAAGCAACAATCTATCAGGGATCTTGTATGTGTACTGCAGTGAAGTTTTGATACAATTCTCGAGCCCGAAATGAACGTACTTTCCTGGGCTAACTACACTTATTATTGTCCGTTTCGGAGTCTTCAGCAGAGTTCTGGAATCCTTTGGAAGTGAACTAAAACAATGATGACCTATCAGTTTAGTCAAAAGTTCTGTTAATCCTGAATGTGTTACATGATGCTTTACGCTCCAGGTTCTGAGAAAATCTTCCAAGCAGTCGTCTTCCACAATATTAGATTCTTCGGAGCTTATGCTTTCACAATCACTACTCACAACCACAGACTCACAATCAGTACCTTCATATATCCCGTTTTCACAAATTTCATTTCCGGTTTGCAAATCTTTACTTACTTCATCACACAGTATCCGATTACCTGCACCGTACTGCTGCTTGGAAACACCATAAAAACTTTCAGCAGTTTCATTACATAACTGTGATTGAACTAATCGTGAAACAAGTCTACGTTTGTGCCTACTAGAATACTGATTTTTAATTCTTATCATATTATTCTCATTTTTAAGGTTAGCAAAAACCTTACCTGAAGGCAATTTGGTAGAATAATTTGCCTAAATCCGTGTAACTTTAAGATGAACACGCGGTTTCAGCAGTTTAACAGGGAACTCGTTCAGTTTAAAAGTAAAGATGCAAGAAAGATGCTTAAAATACATGCGCACTACGCTGGATCATTTTTTAATCAGTAAACTGACCGATTCTTGATTATGTGTATATACATGTCAGCGTTATTAACAATCCAAGAGCTTCATCAGAATTAAGAAATATATCTGAATTGATTCAGAATATATTCATTTATCTGGTACCAGTTTTGTTTCAAACGCCTATCATAAAAATGGTGTGAAATAATTTTGAATTGCATGTAGCGTTTGCGATATCTTTATGAATTGTTGTGCTAGTTGTGCTCCTAATCAAAAAGACATGAACTGATTATGAATTCCAAGCATTAATAATGATATCATTATGACGTTCAGTGCTAGATGGGTACTATCCCCTCTGTAAATACAAAATTTTTGGTGTTTGGACGCATGAGCAATTAATCATGCCGCTGTTTAAGGATTTCTTTCCCGTCACTATTCCATAATACTATTTCGGAGTGGTTTTTAGATAAATACTGAAAATGAGACTTTCTATGCGAAACTAGATTCATGTGTTAATATATACCGATTAGTGTCTTGAAAATGTACTACAATTTCGTGCTGCACAATTGACACACATAATGATGATCATTTAATGTAAAAAACAGCGCTGGAATGTCAGAATTTCCGTGTCTCTGATTGTTCAGTTCATGATCAGGCACTCAACGTCCGAGAAAGTGCGGGGGGGTGAAAATGTTTTAATTAATTTTAGTTACTGTGCTAGTGGCTACGTACAAACGTGTATATACATTTAAGGTTACACATTATTTACCGTTAGCTAGCTCATATAATCATCTGAAGTATATCAGTAGATCTTCCCAATTATAAAGAATTTTCTTCTAAATTTGATAAAACAAGCTTTTACACATTTCAGAATCTCATATATTACAAACAATAAATACCAACAAAATTTTATGCATTTCAAATAGAGATATCAAAGATTCATTGCACTGGTTGCAAAATAGTTCTGGAAATGGTTCGAACCGTTCTTTAATCTTTGGTCTGGTCTGGTCCAAGCGCGGAACATTCTCTGGTAGATTTACGTCATTTGGAAAGAAACGGTTTGTCCCATCCGTTGAACCAGATCAATGTGAATAAATTTTGTGGCGGTGACCTATTTTATGCACATTTTTCACTAAGCAACGTATTTGTTTTTGGGATTACATATTAATATAACTGAAATAAGCTCTTTTGCTTGACATTTTAATACTGTTGTATCTTTTTCAATTCTTTTAGAGAAAAATATATCGACTCTATAATTTGGTCCAACCGAATTGTCTGTTATGCTACTTATACAGAAATGGTTTTAACTGTCTGGGCCCTATTTCATAAATAATACAACCCGACAATGACAATTTTACAAGTACAATTGTATTATTGACAATTTACAAGTACAGGCGTTTCATAAACAATTCTCAAACCAACCGTAATTACTGGTGCATATTTACAAGTTGTCATTGAGGAGTAATATCCAAGACCCGGGAATTGTCATACAGTATATAAGCCGATTCAAGTATTCATTGTCAGTTTGATAAACCGTGCTGACGCCCAATCCCATGGTACTATGACCCGTTTCTAAACCATGTCATTACATTTAAGATCTGTTGCTCCACCAATTTTAGTCACAATATATTTAAATGTGCATTTGGATATTCTGACTTATTCGATAAAGTAGAATGAATTGTGATTTTCAAAATTGAATCGGGGTTTAAATTTTCTCCTTGCTCTTTCACGAGGATCATTTTGGTCACTTTCACTACTTGTATCGAGTAAAAAATTCATAGTTAACTGTTTAAAATCTGTCTAAATCAATATTATTTATTTACAATATATCTCTATATTTATATCCAAGCAATTTTATATACTCTAATTACAATTTGACAGTGGTTTAAGGTACTGTCACTTTCGAGCGACAATTGTAAGTCACTTGTAATTACGCTGGTATATGAAACGCAATAATTGTAAATCATTTACAATTTCCTGTCATTGTCAGTCGATTTTTCCTGTCACTGGTCATTGTCACACTACGGTTTATGAAATCATATTTCAGTTGACAATTGACAATTTGTCACTTTTCACCTGTAATTGTCGGATTGTAATGTTTATGAAATAGGGCCCTGGTCCTACATTAGAGTAGATTTATTGGTCTGTCATAAATTTGGAACGGATCATTTAAAATTGTTCAAATGTTTGATCCAGACCAAACTTTTTGGTCGGGACCTGAACAGCTCCACCATTATTGTGAGCTATCTGGAATGGCGAGGTCAAAATTTTCAGCATGGGTAGCGGGAAACAATATTCCTGATTTAACAAGGTCAACAATTGCACAGAGTCATGAATATAAAAAAATTTATTTCCTTGAGGGGCGGCGGTGCGTTGAATTCCTAACGTACTTTTAAAATCAGGCACTTCTGAATAAAACATTAGAAAAATATTACAGAAGAATATAACAGAAGAAATAGATTGCCTCAAGTTATTTAAATACCATTAATAGCGATTTGTACAGTATTGTTTTACAATTTGAAGCTTTATTGCAGTTTTGACGGCATAAAGTCAGGATAAGGCTAATTTTATTCCTAAAAAATGGGTGAATAGTTGTACAGCCTATCCCTCCCTGGCTTTGTTTGGGGGGGAAATGATATTCCTGCCCCCCATACTCCGGAGTGCCTGTTCATGATCATGATATGTAATGACAAATGTAAATCACCAAGGCAAACATTGCATGGCAGAGGTTTAAGAACAAACTTTCTGATTTCCTTAGAAGCTTTCGTTTACAATGTCGTCTTCGGCTTCAATAATGATTACATATACGACAGAAGTAAGTACTACGTGTCACTAAGGGGCAAAGTACCACTCACAGTCAGTGATGTAAAATCAGATAGTACATAACAACAGTCACAGTAGTGACTATACGTACCTCTACAAATACTTGACACGTTTATATACACACCACATAGAGCGTTAACAACTGGCTATTAAAATATTTAACTTACCGGTGAGCATTCACTCATTTAATTATATCTGAAACTCATCTACCTACATAAATGTGTGTTTTTACACTCTTGGTTACTCGAGTCAACTCTCTGTATAACTGAGTACTCTACAAGGTAAAACTCTATATAAGGGACATAATTGGTTCGTTTCGCAAAATTCTAAAATAACGTTATGTGAAAGACCGGGCTTTTAAGGGATATGTTTATAACCTACCTAAAAGGGGACACATTTCAAGGCACGGTGAAGTGTTACAAAATTCTATAAGGAATTTTCAAAACATAATTGCTCTGTCTGTGGTCTCTACCGCCAGAATTGCTCGAGTAACATCAAAGAATGTATTAGTGTAGTCCAATTTTTCAATTTTAGCCTTTTGAAGACATTCTTGTAATAAAGTCGTATTTATAAGAGTACCATGTTTGTTAGTAAAACCACGCTGTTGATCACAAAATGGAACATAGAATCTCATTCTAGAATCAAGGACCTTTTCCACTGCTCTTCTTAAAACAACATACTGTAATTGGTCTGAAATATTTGGGATCACTCTCATCACCTCCCTTTGATATAAGTATTGTTCGGGCTTGACGCATAAATTTAGGAACAAAATTGTGTTTAAGCATGTACGTGATCATTACGGCCAATATTTTTGAAGATTCAAAATTTGTAGCTTTCAACCATCTTGGAAGTATGCCGTCTTCTCCTGCACTTGATTACACTCCGGCAAATCCCAGAGTAAAGTTGGCCACGAAAACGTCCTTTCCCGAACAGAAGTCCAAATCGCGACCAGTTTTTAGAAAATCATAATAAGATTGATCCGTACTTGAAAAAGTTTCGGGCATGCGCCTTACTAGTAGCTTTACAGCTAAATTTTTCAACTCATAAATCTTTATAAGGGACAAAATATTCCAAACCCCGGATTATACCTTATAGGTAGAGTTGACTGTATATTCATTTAATAGTTGAATCGCCGTTTGCGTAATCTTGCGATATCTACCATTTGATGAGAAAGATGATTTAATACAAACAATAAATCCGGCAATAGACGTTGGAAGCTTTACTCCCGGTATCCTTGCATAAGCATGTGTTTGTCAATTCATTTAACTATCTTATAATGAAAGTATATATAACCCGATATCCCTCTCCAAAAATTAGGCAGCGTATGTACGTTCCACTGAAAAATGTTTGAAAAAATTTGAACTGCCTTATTGTTATTTGTTTCGCAGATATCGTACGGACAGACAAGCATAAACCACGACATCCATAAAATCATCGCTTCACTCTTAAATATTTAAGTCGTGTTACACTAGCTCAGCATATCACACGTTGAAGTACTATTTGTAATAATTATTATTATTAACAGTAGAATAGTTTTAATAGAGAATCCGAATTAATCTGGCTTGTCAACTTGAACGATGAGGGTGTCTCTGATATTGAACTGGCTTTCGTGCTTACATTTACTAAAATTATGTGGCTCTGTTTCTGACGATTTGGAAAATTATGAAACCCAGTCTACTTTTGCCAAATTCCTCATATTTAAAACTGTATCAAAACAACTGTCTTTGCCCCACGTGACCTCACATCTGAGAAAACTTCGGGCATAGAACAACACATCACCTCGTTTTGCTCACTAGTGTATCACCCGATAGTTTGTATCAAAGACTCCGGGGAAGACATTGCAAAGGAGCGTAGTGGAACCTCAAATGTAAATCTTAACTTATTTTCATTAATTACAGATTCCGCCAGACTGACTTCTAATAATTTCCAGGTTGAGAAACATATTCATTTAGTTCGTGATATAACGAACGTTGATGAAGACATTGTTTTGGTCATATACCCTTGGAAAGATCATGTATCTGTAAATCTGAATAAACTGAAGTTGTTCAAGCAGAGACCCAGAAGCATGTGGTATGGAGGTGCAAGCCAGTCTCCGGAAAACCTCATATTTTTTGAATGGAATCTAATAAAAAATACAACAAGCCGGCTGTTTGTTACACACGTATTTTGCTCAAGCAAGGGAAAGATGTGTTTCAGAGAAGAAGTAATTCCAGAGAAAACAGTGGAGCAATGTCTGGTTGCAGATGGTTGCTTTTACAAAGAAGTCGATTCAAAATTTAAAAGGTCATCTCGAAGGCAATGCAATTACAACAGGTCACCTTTGGCTTTATTAAATGACGCCCGACAGTACAAGAATCTCGGATTTCCTTTTGAAGGAATTCAAAAGAAACCTATCAGAGATATCATAAAGTTTTCCTTGGACTTATTTTCTCACGAGGACATGATCAGGGCTAAGGATCTCTATATTACTGGCCACTTTCTGAGGGATCTGTTAATTTAAAGCTTGGCGCGCTCATTTCACTATATAGCAAGCCAATACGTATGTAGTATACAACTTCACTATATAGTCAAGCAAGTCGGTGGTATACACAGCAAGCAAGTCGAGAAGCACAGCGAGCTGAGCGAGCTTTTAGAAATTTTAGATTATAATTCCTTAACATTGTACGCTCTATTGAGCTTTCAGTGTAGGGTTTCTGTTCGGGACAGGATCGGGACAGTTTCGGAACAACATTTTTGTCTCCAAGTTATTTTGGGAATGAATCGGGACGAACGTTTTTGTCCCAAAGATTTCTGGACGGGACGGAACAGTAGATCGGGACAGAAAAAAGTACCTGTACAGTATACAATTGATGTAAAAATGAAAATGTATGGGAATCGTTGCGTTTAAAATGTGTTTTATATATGCGAATACTTTTAAAAGTAAACATGCGCTATTATTGGGGGTATTCTTATGGAAATAGTGGAATTTGGAGAATTTCTTTTAAGACTGGGATTAAAATCTGGGAGACCCGAGTTTTTCGGAAGGGGCCCGGGATCGGGACAGTTTCGGGACCAAAGTTTTGTCCCCATGATATTTCGGACTGAATCGGAACGAAATGTTTTGTCCCGAGGATTGTGGGACGGGACCGAAGCACCATACAGTGATGCAACAGCAAGATTTAATAACAATGGAATTGTGGTATTAAATTGACCAAGCGATTAGTTAAAATCCACGTGTAGAGCGAAATATTGAGTTTGGAAGAGAACTTCGGTGGGTCGGAGAATTTTACCATAATTTTTTGATGGTGTCATGTCAACCAGCTCCATGAAACGAATTGTTCGTCTTGCAATTAATAGTTCTCATGTCTTATATGAGATTACTTTTCCCGGCGAAGCGGCCTATTAACATTACGTCTTCTCGCCGGGCCTTGATATGGGGTCTGTGGCCATTTAAGGTAGGTCTTAAGTTTGTGTACTCTCACAATTCTCAAGTACTTACCCCTGTGAAGCACAGGGCTTTTACTAGTCCTTTATTATTATTGAGCACTTCTGTTGATTTAAACCTTCGCGCGTTTGTAGTACAATTCAAACCTTCCCGGCTTATTTCACGAATTCAAACCTTCCCGGCTTATTTCACTATATAGCAAGCCAAGCCGGTATGTACTATATTATTTCACTATATAGCCAAGCAAGTCGGTGGTATATACAACAAGCCGAGAAGTAGAGCGGGCTGAAAGCTGAAACTCTGTCGCAGTGGAGAGGTTTTTCAGCTCGCTCAGCTCGCTGATCTTCTCGGCATATACCAACTGCTTGCAGCATACTGATAGCTCGCAATATTACGCCATTTTAGATTATCACTTAAAAACGCTAATCATAATTATTATAAACATTAGACATAAATCAGCAGATTTGGATTAAATTAAGACGTAGTGAGAAAAACTACGTTCGGTTACAGCACTGAATAATTTGATAAGAGGAGAATTTTAATGGCTGAACTTAGTTCACATTCGTGTGGGATTCTTATTAAATAGGAAGAATAATTACAAGCCTTAGCATCCAGAGTTTTGATCTTTATATCCCTAAAAATATCATTAGGAAGTAAGGATTGATTTGTAGGCATTGTAGGAACCATGGACTTCAGTAACTATAGCAAGTTAAATGTGCTGCGCTAATATGAAATCCTTTCATTTTTTATATTTTAAATAATCAGTGCGTCCAGTGTCTGAGGCTTCAGTTACAATATTGCGGTACAACGGATCTATATACAAATTATAATAACATAAAAATCATATTTGATCAGCACGTTGTGCTGATCCACTAAGGGGTGAAGCACCATACAGTGATGCAACAGCAAGGTTTAATAACGACGTTGGTATTAAATTGATCAAGCGATTAGTTAAATTCCACGTGTATAGCCAAATATTGAGTTTGAGAGAAAACTTTACTGGGCCGGAAGCTGTTGCCCCATAATATTTTGAATGAATAAATAAAATAATTATATTATATATATAATATATATTATTAATATTATAAATAATATGAATTGCCAACTACCTATATAAAAACGAATTGTTAGTCTTACAGTTAATAGTTCACGTCTTATATGAGATTACTTTGCCTGGCGAAGCGGGATATTAATATTAAGCCTTCTCGACAGGCCTTGATACGAGATCTATTGCCATTTACACTTTTATTATTTACACTATTTATTTACACAAGCAATTGCTCCTGTGCGAAGCACGGGGCTTTTACTAGTTTACTTTATTTGCCGCTAGCTCGATTGGTGGCAGAAATTGGAGCCCATTTGAATGGAACTGTGACGGTTTTGAAATCAAGGGTGTCAGAGCGGAGTGGCGTACTGCCCCAAGCTATTATACAATTGACTCCAGGTGGCGTGAGCTATTTCAGAAAGTTTTTTGTCACGGACCAAGAGCGTTACGGATTCGTTTACTGTGTCCAAGGAAGAATTGGCTTTACAATGAATCTTCTCTCACTGTTCGACCCCTTGGATGGACTTACGTGGTTACTGGTTGGGATTTCTAGTGCAGGGTTAGTGGTACTATGCAAGCGGAATAGTAACGTCATCACATATGTATTTAATACCTTTCGGGCCTTCCTTGCACAGCCCTCCTCCTACATTATAAAGTTTGGCTATTTCTCTTGTGGGATTTCGTGATGTTATTTTTGTCAAATGGGTACACCAGCTACATTGAGAGCTTGATCGTTGTGTTTGAGAAGCCGAATATCATTACTGATTTTGAAGATTTAGCAAATAAGCAGTACAGAATTGTGGTATCCCCAAATTGGAATAAACAATTCACGAGTCTGTTTGATGCAGAGCCCATATTCTTTAAGGGTTCCAAATATTTGGAGAGATTGCGCGATTCTGTGGATGTAATAGATGATGACCAGATTACTAGCAAAAGATTTTACCGGCACGTCCTTGAAATTAAGAAACGTTGTGTTCTGGAACAGGAAATACTTGCTGAAATGGTGTCAGATGTACTTAATTCAATTAGTAGCAACGTTAGTTGCTACAAAGGGAAACACGGGATTGGTAATCGTTTTGTTGGATTTATTTTTGCAGACCCGAATGGAAACATGTTTAACACGATTATCCATACTTGGTTCACTAATGGGCTCGTTCATTTCTTTGCTAGTAATGTCAATATTCGAGAACTTATTCTGATAAGAAGACATTCTGCGCTCCTCTAGACTCCACCACCGAAACTTCGGAATCATTCAGCTTAGTTCAATTGAGTGGTATTTTTATTTGTGGCTAATAACTTTAAGTGTTTCCACAACTTTCCTATGTCTGGAAATACTGAGAGTTGGATACTATGGACTTGTGCATCGAAATTCATTGACGGGTGACTATATAAAATCAAAATGTGAAAATTGTGTGGCTTTCTATTTTAATTTCCAAACCTGATTCTGGTCTTCTTTCTGGGTAGGACTTCTACTGGGGACAATTTTTTTGTCCTGTAGACAATTCTGCCCCGTTCCGAATTCCTCGTGACATAAAAATTCGTCCCGATTCTGTCCTGAAATAACATGGGGACGAAACTTTTGTCCCGAAGCAGTCCCGATCTCCATCCCGTCCCGAAAACCTCGGCACGTCCGGTCCCGATCATATTCCTAGTGTTAAAAGAAATGCTCCAATTTTCACTAATTCTATAAGAGCACCTGCAATAAAGCGAAAGTTTACTTTAAAAAGTATTCACATATATAATAACAAATTTTAAACGGACCAATTTCCATACATATTCATTTTTACAGCAATAGTGAATTGTACACGTGTTTTTTTCTGTCCCGATCTATTGTTCCGTCCTGAAAACCTCGGGACGACCCCTCCCGAACAGAAGCCCTATATATTACTAATTTTATTGAAATTACAATAGATCTAGCCGCTGTAATTATTACAAGCGAAATATTCTATAAACTCAAATACAGATAATTTTCAAAGAATTTTAAAATCATTTAAAATTATTCGGATATTTTTATCTGCTAACGCATATTATATGTACATACTTAAAAATGTTGTAAGGGCCAAGGCCAGAAATCGACCTGAATAAATATCTATCTATCTGTCTATATGTACATACATATTATATTATACTGGGGAACTGTGACAGGAAAATTTGATTACTCTGTGGTATGTACATATTAGCTGGCGTCACTTCAAGCTTGATAAAACTACCCTTCTTTTCCTGTCCATTTCATCACAATATTTCATCTTGCAGAGTTAGACGTTTGCATAGCTGTTCCAAATACATACCCAGCAGTTCAAAACTTTAAAATACAAAATACAAATGTATTTAAAAGACCAAATTGTAAAATACGTCTCTGCAGGCAAAATATAAAGGGTTTGCCATATTTTGTAACCACGAAGGCATTACGATTACATTACCGGACAGTATCAGAATTTCCGACTGTCTTTTGTCTTATTTCAAAAAACGCCTATCCGGAAAATCGTCAAGTTTTCATTCGGCTTGTTCTCTCCTCTCATAGGAGATTCTCAAGGCTACTCACGCAATTATTTTGGCTCATGCTGGATTGGTGGCAGAAATTTGAGCACATTTGAACAGAACTGCCCCTATGTTTTAAAATCATGTTTCTCAGAGCGAAGTGTCTCAATCAGTTAAACAGTTGGGTCCAGATGGTGTGACCAACTTTAGGATTTTTTTTGCCATTGACCACAGGAACGCTTCGGATTTGTTTATTGCGTCAGTGGAAGAAATGCCTTAAATGAACACTGTTCGACTCGTTGGATGGGTTTACTACACACATTTTTTTAAATCGGCTGGGCCATCCGATTTAACTTCTGGGATGGATTAATTTACCCCACAATGTGGGAGGGCTTGAACCCCACAAGTGTTGGCCAGGCAATTCTTTAATTCTGAGTAAAACCTTACTTGGGATATTGACATGGGTTGCTTGTACTTGCATCCCACATATGAGGGATGGCTTCACCCGAATTTGGGAGATATCCTTTGGCTTGAAGTTTTCGGTTCCATGGTATGTTTACTAATTCAAGGAAATTTGCAAGAGGAAGAACCAAGACCAAAATCTAAAGCCCCGTTGTAAATATTCAAGTATTTTCATGTTCAATACTGAATGCGCAAAATTAAGTAATTAGTATTGTTCTTGTTAAGGGATGTCTTCTACATTACCATTCCATTAAAATTACTATGGAGTTAAGGCAATGTAAACACTCTTACAACTCGGACTTACTTCTCAAGATTCTATTTACATGGAAAACAAGATTCAGGTGTCAATATTATCGTTATGAAAATATAAATGTTTCTGTGCACTTCACGTCTTTCAGTTTTCTCCCATACTACAAACGGCCAACACCAGTCAATATTTGAGGACGCAGGGATCACGAACGTGAACCAAAGTAGGATTCCTTTTAGAATGTCAATTTCTTCATTTTTGATTCACACAATTATGTTTGGTAAGGGCAGACAGTTGAGAATAGAAGCGTCAAGTTTTTGGATAAGGGAGTTCGATGTATGCCAACTCTTCTGAAAATGCCCAATTTACTCACCATTGAAAATGCGGAGCATTTTCGTCAAAAGTTACGGGAATTAATTAAAAATCATTCAAATAACTGTACTGGGGTTTTATTTTTTGTAAATAATAAAAAAATTAGAATGTTACTGAATCATTTTTTCTTCGATGTAAGAATCATCAAGTTGAATGAATTCTTCAATATCAACTACTCCTAATTTGAAACTTCCTCTTCAACTTCAGGTTGAGCGTAATCTTCAAAAGTAAGTTTCAGCAGAGGCAAAAGAATTTTCACATTCTTCGATTTGCTTTCCCGAGGTTCACCTAAAGCCCACTTCGCTTTCAGACTTTTCTCCTTCCTCGTTCCTAATGTTGGAATTCAGGAATTGGTGTGTACTCGATGTGACTCCATAAAATGACGCAGAACAAGAATACTAATATGCGAAAATGAATTCGTTACAATCTAGACAATTGATTAGTTTGTTAATAATTTTCTGATCTAAAATTGAATTAACAAGTCATATGCGGTTATGGTAATTAATTGTGTGGATTAATCATTAATGCCTTTATAAAACTGTCTGATACATAGCACTGGGGTCCGTTGAATTCATAGTTCCCGAATTCGGACACTTTCTGGCTTAAATTTAGTTGTAAATCCATGATCTTTTTTGGGGCTATAATAACTCCAGGTATTAATATTTAATACTTGTACAAGTATTTGAATTTGATATTGAATTTATAGAAAATAATTAGATTGTAAATTTTCATTTTACAAAACAAATACATCTGGATTATTTTTGGAATCCGTTAAGATTAATCTTAATCGGAATTGTATCAATATGTTTCGAAAACTCCAGCCCTGCCATATTCCATGTAATACAAATTTGCATCTTTCTCTAGCCGTCAGTGAAGCTTCTGTTTTTTTTATGCTCATCCTCCGTAATTGAGTCTTTATTACATGGCATCTTTGGAAAATCCCGGAACATACTAACAAACAGCAACGCTAATAACAAGGATATCATTAAAATTAAAATCAAAGCTCCATCAAAATATCTTCTTTGGAAAAACGTCAGGTTTTGAATCGGTTTCAGGATTCTCGTGTTGTTGTGTCTGAGGGCATACTCAGTCCAGTACACTCCTGTTTCAATTGGACTCATTGGTCGAGCTCTGAATAAAGCAGACATAGTTTTCATGTTGGTGGAGTATCTGGATAGAAACGGGAATAGATCAAATTCAAACTTTCAAGCTTTTGCTAATACAACCAATTTCCTATACATAATGATTTCCTTCCAGGTAGCATTCACTTTGTAATGACATGACTAAATCCTCCCCACGATTATATGTATATAATACACTTATTCAATACGCTGTAGTAAGCCATAGTAGGATCTCCAAGTATTGACAGGTATTTTGTCTACGCTTGGGAATCTCCATATAAGAAATGTATTTACTCATATCACCATTGAATATTGCAAGAGCTCAGAAATATTTCATTACAATCGTACTTTGGATTGTGTGTAGGACTTGATTTAAAGATGCACTCAAAATTTTGGTATTAAGGTGCTTCAATTCCAAACGAATTCCTATTTCAGTAGCTTCGATTCTGTAACCATTGTAGTCTTGATCAGCGAAGAGAGGTATAAGAATTACAGGCACTCCGTGGTATGTGGTCTCGGGCAAGGAATTCAAGCCAGCGTGAGAAATAAACGCTCTCAAATTTGGGTGACTAGGGTTCCCAGACGTCCCGGAATGACAGTCGCTGTCCCGTGTCCCGAAAGGGTGTATTCCGGGACACGTAAATGTCCCGGAAATGTCGAGCTCATAAAGTTATGAAAATTATTTGAGTTTTAAAGATAAAAATAAAATTTTTCGTTCTAGAGGAGCTCGATTCAAACGAGAGCATCATGTGCCATCTACATAAAACTAATAAAATCATAAAAATGTGATTACAAGCGTAACAAAATCGCTTAAGCATCAGGGAATAAATAAAAACGTCTAGGTTTAACAACTGTATTTGGGAAGAGGTTGTCAATTCAAAAAATTTGTTACGTCGAAATGGCAAAGATAACCAGACCCCTGCTAGGATCTTAGTGTGTTAAGCGAATTTCTCCGTGAAGTATGAAGAATTTGGGTTTGTTAAATCTCACATGTAAAGTTCCTAAAAACCTGGAGACAATTAAAAATTCGAAAATTGTGACCAGTAATTTACGGTCGCCAAAATTATGTGTTTTAGAAATTCCAGGAAGAAAATCCATGAATTGTTGCTGCTAATTGCAAATATCACATTATACACAACGCTGTGAAAATGCATGCAATAAGGTATCAATAAATGCTCAAGGTTTAGCTTTAAAGGCTTTAAGAGAATCTAGCTCGTCTGCGCAGAGACTAGACTCTTTAAAACAGTTATGCGAGTTTGTGGAAGTGGCTTTCCTTACTTCCAGCACTGGACAGATTTCTTTCTAATAGGTCAGCTTTGAAGTCATATTTTCTTTTGAAGGAACAAAGTGGCTGCCCTGTTGTTAATCGCAAGGTTGTATGTCCTAACAGCAATGAAGTTGCTGCGAAAGTAGAATGCCTAACCGCATGTTACCTATATATTGTGCACATTATTTTACAATAAATGAATTCGCCCATTTTAATGTTGGAGCGTAATGATTGTACTTCTACAGAAGTTTAAGCCATAATGAAATCTCTTCTGGAAAGTTCTGTAAACCGATTCGATAAATTTTACTGAAGTAGCGCTAATGAAATTCTGAAAAATTTACCCCGCAACAAAACAAAAGCGCTTTGAACAGGAAGCTTTGGATTTTTTTGAAATCACTGCAGACCTATTTAAGTAGACATTTTGATTTCAGTGAAACCAAATTTTGTTTTGAAAATGGAACTACTAAATTTGAAATCAGAGGAATTCTTAGTATCCATGGCTTATTTACTAAATATTGCCGTTGTACTCGGTATTAAATTAAACGAGGACCAACTGTACAATGAATTTTGCTTACTTCGTCAAACTTGTTCCTGAACTATTCAAGCTTGTATCGTTCGTGCTATTAAATCCTGTTAGCAACAATTTTGCAGAAAGTTATTTCAGCCTAATGAAGAAAGTTTGGACAGTCGAGAGAAACTTAATGTCAACAAAACTTGTGAAGGCAGAGCTTAAAGTCAGGCTGTCAGTCTTAATGTGCCCTTTTCATGTTGTGTATTGGTTTATTTTTTGAACAAACCGGAAAACAAGAAAATATTATTCGATGCCAAAAAGGCTGAAATATACAATTACGAATCGCGTATACGTAAACAAAATTAAAAATTATTTTGTCCCGGAATGACGTTTCAAAAAAGTGGGAACCCTATGGGTGACCTATGCATGCATCGTCATAATATTAAAAAACTAACGCATAAGTTAAAATTAATGTAAATACTTGAACGCAACAAAAGTTCAAAAGTTATAAATTATCAAACCTAAAATTTGAAACTGAGGAAGCCATTTTGGAATAATGAGATTCCCCGTTTGGTCTTCTGGTTCAGGTCCGTCCCACCTCCAGATAAAGAGGATTTTCGGGAAATGCCTCATCATATCAAAAAAGCTGGATTTAAATTCTTGAGGCAACGCTGCGAGATTAATTTTGAGCCAAAGGCAATTAGCACAACACCATCCGTGACGTTATCCATTATGGTCTTGTATTCCTTCAAAATACACCATTTTGAACCATTAGAAAATATCTTTTCAAATTTGAAGTTATAAACTTACCCCACTCAAAGGCTTTGCTGGCAAGAAGCACTGCATTCCTCCAACGCTCACGAAGACAGGTGGAAGGGATCTTGCAAAATCGTTTGAGTAATGGCTAGCAATGAAAACTAAACCCGCATTTCTTTGAATATCCGCAAAGGCGGGGACTTCCAGCGCTTTCAAATTGTATCTCTTGCATAATTGTCTCCACTCCACTGGTCGGCAAAATTTTTGAACTCGATCTCGCACTCATGAGTGCTAAGAGTCTCTACATGGCGCTCAGAACTCACTCAGGAACTCGAATTCTGAATCAAACAAGAGCTCGCACTCGCACTCATGAGTGCCAATGATGAAATCTTGCACTCAAACTCGCACAGTGCTGCCCGAGTCAAGTCAGACTTGACTTGAAAACTTGCGACTTGACTAGACTAGCAGGTAAAAATACCCTTGCAGTAAAACTTGACTAGACTACATCCTGTTTATTTAATTACGGGACTTGACTTGACTAGACTCCTTGCAGGGACGACAACTTGAAGATTGACTTGACTCGACTAGCCTTTTTCGTTGACATTTTCTAGTCAAGTCATGACTACCCCCAGTACCCTCGAGCGGTCAATAAAATTCCAGAATCATGCACATTATTACGTTTCCAGGTCTTCATCTAGTTTCATTTACTACTGCGATCGGATAAATACTATTATGGCACATGCACACAATTACGACGTTTCAGGCTGTAACAACTCCAAAAATACAACTGCTTATCATTTTCACTTGTTCTAGTTGTAATTTTCAAGCCAATATTTTGAACTTGTTTATTGTGGTTAGTCACCATATATTATAACAAAATTCTAGTTTTTTGTTATACAAAACCAGAAGGTCCTAAAAAATCTTCACGAAAAAATATTGTTACTTATCATACATGCACAAATTTAAGCAATGCGTTGATGGAAGGAAGCGTTGTTTCGAATAAATCAGTGAACATTATTTGTAAACAACGAGCAGAATCCAAAAATGAGAAATTAGTAAAAATTCCCAGCAGGATTAAAAATGGAGTAATAAAACTATGCATTCACTTTTCATGCTTGCGTAGAAGGTAATATTAAATATTTCAATCACCACAAGCTGCTACTTGGTGGGATTATTTGCTTTGACTGTAAGACTAGAAGACTTGACTTGACTAGGACTTGACTACACTTTCCTGTCCTATTTTGAGACTATGACTTGACTTGGCTAGCTGGATGGAATATCCAGGTGACTTGACTTGACTGGACTATGCCTAATGCATGTTGTGGTTGACTTGACTTGACTGGACTATGCCTAATGCATGTTGTGGTTGACTAGACTAGACTTGACTTCAAAGGGCTGGCGGGCATCACTGATACATGCTAATACGACGTGTAATGAACGATTTCAAAGGCGTCAGAAAATGCACGAATCTCTGCCACATACTCATAGGATATGAATAACCCATAGCTTGTTCAGGTATTGTGGCAGATTCAGAGATGCGCAAAGGAAATAGCCTTCCTTCAAGCCTTCGAAGGCGAAAATACAGTAAAAATTTCCCCTTCAATATGTTCTAGAATGAAGCCCTCTAAAAAATCCGCCTTCCTTCACCCTTGCTTCCAAAATATATACATTCGTTTTTGCCTTCAGCCTTCTTCTAAAATTAGCCTTCCTTCAATTTTACAACTACAACCCGCTTAAAAACGTTTTGCACCAGCAGGATTCAGTGCAGTGAAGAGATCGGGCACACATTGTCAGTTGTGAGTTCACGAATTGGCTGCATTGTGGCGCCAGCAGCAAAACGTCATTGCATATGCTATGATTTCACGTTATAGATATTTCGTGTACCTGGTAGGCTTCACAGCCTTTTAGAGGGCTAATATTTAGGAAGCCTTCCTTCACAATCCTTCATTGCAAGTTTTTGTGAAGGCTTCCTTCAGCCTTCAGAAAAAAGTATCCCCATCCTTCCATTCCTTCTGCAACGGTAAGAAAGTTACCTTTCCGCCTTCAAGGAAGCCTTCTTGGAAGCCTAGCCTTCGAAGGCTGCGCATCTCTGGGCAGATTCGTCGGGAAGGCCAAATTCATCCTGTAACCAGGGAAAGTAAGCACAAGACTTGTACAAAATTCATTTGGATTTTTTTCGTGCGCTATTATCATCCCACATTCACCAAAAATGTCATTTGCAAGTACTAAATCAAACCTTCCTTCGTTGATGACATAGTCTAAAACAGAGTCGCCCCTGGTCTCCATAATGATTCTACACAATTCGACACTATTTTCGTTGTAATTATTAATAACCCACGAATGCTTGCCTTCAATACGTTCCTGTACTCTGTCTCCATGGGAAAGCTGTTGGCTCCTGTTGGAAATTGTTTCAAAGAACAAATTATTCACGTTTGGATATTTAGTGAGTCGATTCTTGAATGCAGACAAAACAGTTACATTATGGCCTCTGTCTGCCAAGGCATTTAGCAATGGCTCAAGACTCAGTTTATGACTGTACGAAGTACTTCGAATAAATACTAAAATGTTTGCAGGGTTTTCGGCTAAACTTTGTGATAAAACGTGGACTGTCAAAATAAAGGTGACAATGAATGGATTCATGTCCGAATTTTGCCCGCTTGCTTGGACGTTGATTCTGAATCTTTGTATTATAATTATTGCAATTACTTGCTTTACTTTTATTATTCGGAATGTTTTGTATTTTGAAAATAGGTTTGTGCAATGACGTTATTAAATTAATGAATAGCGTTTCCTTACGAGGTTCAATAAAATCCGGGCTAGATGCGTGACAATATCGTTTTGATGCTTTTATATGTACACGCTGCAATATACCCTGTTATTTTAAAATATTTCACATTTTTACATTCAATACTGTAGGACAATTATATACAAATTATGTAGTTTACACTTTGATACACTAATTCAGTTTTCGTTTGATTTATACAGGAGTGGTGAATATAATACATATTATACTGATGTTTAAATTGAAAGTTATACAAAAACCAGTGAACCCACATGGCCACAGTGTTAAAAGATAAAAACACCATGTCATATCCAATGTACAATGTAGGACCCTGGAACTGATGCTGATGTTCTGGAGTTGAGGAACTAATAAATCTGCGCTGATAATGCAAGGCATGACATACTCTCACATAATTTTTGGTCATTAATGATTAATTTAACTTCAATTATTGAAGTTAAATAATAAAAGTTATCAATCCAAAAGTAGCAATTTAATAAAACCATTTGAATTGACCTTGAGATAACTTTACGGTTGTGAACAAATGATATGGTGAACCTGTCTACTCTAAATTGGTATTCACAAGAATAAATCCCTGTTTTACAACAATGTACATTAAAAACTAACTCTTAAAAGGGAGACAAGAAGACGCCATTATTTAATGAAACCTTGTGCTTCCTGTAAAGGTGGGCGCCTCCCCTATATCTAGGGCCTACAAGTAGGCAAAATATAGGCTGCAAAAAAATTCCCGTGTTAATTTTAGGCATTATAGGAAAGGGGGATAACTTGTTGTGTAGAATGCCTATAAAATGTGTTGGGCATAATAACTTATCCATATAAATGTAGGCTAAATGCTGGCGCACATTTTACATGCATTTACAGTATATGTTAGATTGATGTACTTACTATGCTGTGGACATTTTCTACTGTTTAAATAGTGCTTCCTTCAATTTTTTACTAAAATTGATGAATAGCTCGGAACTTAATGTTGTTTTTAAGTGCAGTCATACGTTAAAAATTTGTTTAATTTTCACGTGGTATTCAAATTAGTTATCCTGATGATACATACTATACATAACTATCTTATTGTTAGTAGGGCTACTTTAATTATGTATGATATACCTAATTATAAGTTTGTGATGAATTAATAAAACGTATAACACCGGGAGAATCTCAATTTGACATAAGGTAAATGTTTGTGTAGGGAGATCCCAGACGTTCCTGTATCATCATAGATTTCCTATAGACTGTTACATATTACTCATAGGCGCAAATATATATGCTAAAATTATGTAGGCGTAAATGTAGACAATGGATTTTTTTAAGAATATGTAGGCGTATATGTAAGCAATAGGTTTTTTTTGAAAAGGTAGGCATCTAGGTAGGCTTGCGAATAATCCGTTCATAAATGTCGGTAATTTTTTTTAGCTACACTAATGTAGGCATATTGTAGGCAGGATCGGGTATTACAAATATATTATGTAGGATATCGGCGAGGTAAACTATTTTGCCCACCTCTGGCTTCCTGTAAATTAAATAGGAATAGCGTTGCTACTTTTGAAGTAATATTCCAAATAAAATCATTGACTACTTTATTTATTAATTTAATTTATGTTTAATCACTACGACACCCTGACAATCATGTGTTTGAATTGACTAAAACAGAATAACAACTTTTATTCTCGTTCTGACTGTGAGAAAAATTCCCGTTCCCATGAAATATTCCTTAGAACCGACTTTCCGTAAACCCTTTTGCAACACTGCAACAAACACACATGCCTGAGGTTTCGACGTGCAAATTATGATTTATTACCAAATGTATTTTTTTTTAATTTATATGTAATGATACGCAAATTGTAGTAATTTATGCACGCATATCTTATATTAACCAATTTTTCCTGGAGAATGTCATTCCTATTTAAATTTATACGGTGCTCAACGTGACACAAATTTTATTCCTACCTATAATTTATTTTATTCAGTGTGGCTCTCCTATAATCAGTTTACATTGAAAAGCCTACAGTTTCTCTCACAATCACTTTTATGACGATTCTAGATATAAGTCGGGAAAGAATTTTTGAGTGTTCCGAAATGTAATTTCCGTCGCTAGTATTTATTACAGACGGGCACATATATTTTGCATTTTATATACAGCTACATCCTGGAACAGAGACATTTGAGCATCAATGACAGAAGGATCGCGTCTACAAAGAGCTAAATACTAAATTCTTAATGCCTATTATTAATAACTGATGCACATTGTAACTACAATGACTATGATAACACTACGAAGGAAAGATAATTGCGGAGCGGACTTTATTCTACAATTATGAAATGGCAGCAGAGTTCTAAAATCATTACCTTTGACAAATCTTGAATTTTTTGTTGAGTAAGTAATTTTTTTCTGCCCGTACATTGTATATACTTGCGAACATTTAGGCTTGCTGTACATAAATAACGTTTCATTTTCCAGGGGAGGGGGGTTTCAGACTGATTATTTGGTGTATACTGCAGGAGGGTATGGCTAATGTCAATGATGCGTTTTATTGTTCCCATCCCACTACCCCGACAATTCTCAATGCATTACTAATAGGGCAGTCAAGGAAGTGGATAATATTAAAAATTATTTCAAGACAAAATTTGTACAGTACGGAATTTTTACTCTTTCAATTTTCTTTAATAATTTTCTGACGCTTGTTTGTATAGCATTCAGTGAGTTTTCAAACAAGACTACGTTTCATTTTGTGAGCGTAGTAAATCGAAAGTAAAGTTGAGGAAATTCAGCTTGAGCGAAAGTGATATGCTGGTTTTAGTTGTAGACTTATGTGTAAACGTTGCACATGGATTGAGCCTTTTACACAATGTGATTGTGACTTTGTGACTCGGCTGTTACCATGTTTTAAACATGGGCAGTAATAAAAAGGATATTTGATAAATGAGTAATGTTTTTAGAACTTTACTAAAAATTAGCTTGCCATAGGCTGCTGTGAGCAGGGGTTTATTTCAACAAGATCTTCGGTAAACGTTGAATATTTGTTTAATCAGTATATAGGAGTAGCGATTTATGAAGCAGCTGAGCTTCATCAGGTCACAGAAAAATGAGTATCAAACACGATAATTATTTGGCTCGTAATTCGTTCCGTATCCTAAATGTACACCGTCTTCGGATCAAAGCGTCCCTCACCGAAATTGATCCTTACGGATGTGTCCGTCTTGATAATTATTTTGCAACTAGGATATATTGACCATATTAGGAGCTCATTGCTCCGGTTACGAATACATACAAACCAGAAATTACATACAAACATACATACATACAGTATTAACTTATACGCCAGCGTAACTCGTAAAGAATTCTAAATACTTAGGAAGATCGTTAAAGAATCTACGTTATAAATTTCTGGCAACAATAACAGTATAGATACAAATATGTAATCAATCATCCACAAAATTTTAAAAATATACAAACGTTCCATAATTAACCAATTTACACGACTGCACTGCAATAACTGTAAGTTCTTAAACTACAATAGAAAAAGATTTCAGAGAAATGCTACTGGAGTTTCAAACGGATAATCTGGGTTTAGTAGTACTTGCCAGAAACTCTGATAACTGCCCAGAGTTTTTACAGCATGGAGGATTCTTAAGTCCCGCAGCCTCAAAAGCCTTGGGCCACTGATCACTGCAGTTGAGGAATATCAAGGAAATTTCAATCTTTTTCATTCCTCTCACAAGAGCCACGAGGGAATTGATTGCCGTGTAATCCCAGGATGTCCACCGCTCCATGTCAATCACAATAATTCGGACATGACTATAGCGGTAAGTGACTTTGTTGACTTGAGTTCGGAGGTGATCGATGCTGGGGAACTTGAGACCCCCTTCGGGTTTCACTAAAAGATATTTAAGACCTGTCTCAATGTCTACTTTTAATTCTGGGCCCATGGGGGGCCGCAGAGTTTGGATGAGCAAAGCTGCCACGCTGATCCCGACCCCAATCACAATCCCATACTCCATCCCGAGAAACACTGACCCGACGAACGTGATCACGCACGTTATGACGTCGAAACCTGCATACAAACGAAATATCATTAAGGATAAAAAAAACCAACTAATTTGCAGAGTTTATTTCAATGAAATAAATTATGCGGTTCGATATATTATTTTAACATTTCCTTTATGGGTATTTTAATTTTACTTACGAGATATCCGCCACATCGGAATCAGAGCCTGGTACTCAATCATGGTCATCACGGCGGAAATAATCACTGCAGCCAGAGAAGCTTTTGGAATGTAATAAAAAGAAGGCGTAAGGAATGCCAACGAGAGAAGCACCAAGATTCCTATTTCAAAACAAACCAATATTTTGTGTACTTCATCAAATACTAACCAATTAACAAAATAAATGAACGAAACATTTCGAATACTTAATCAGGCCCTTAACACAAAAAAGGGAGGGGAATATACCAGTAAAAAGTCCCCCCATCGGTGTCCTCACCCCTGAAGCGTCATTGACTGCAGACCTGGAGAAGGATCCGCAGGAAGGGATCGCACTAAAGAAAGATCCGAAGAGATTTGTAACGCCAAGTGTGAGCATCTCCTGCGTAGCATCTACCGACTGACCACTCCCAAAGGCTTTGGAGATTGCTACATTCTGAAGGATTGCAATTATAGCTGCCACGAGGGGGGCCGTACTGTACTTCTGCCAGGTTTCCCAGAAGTCCAGGATCTCGGCGGAATCTGTCCCATTTCCATAATTTTCCGCCGGGAGAGAAAATCTAGGTGGAGCCACTGAAGGGAGACCACTTTGAACATTCCCAGTTAGTTGGAAAGGGGGATCCGTCCAAATAAATGCTACGATGGTAGTTGTGACGACGATGAGAGCGTTTCGAGCAACTGTCACGTACCAAAAGAACTTCTTCCAAAATTGGTTTCGACGACCTTCTGGAGCTTTGAAGTCCTTGACACGCTGTTGAATTTGAATCAACATAATACTTTAGAATTGATCAACTTATTTAGCCATCAGATTAGTTATTATACAGCAGGAGTTTCAAATGATAAATAAATAAAATAATTCTCTTAATAGAAATTAAATGTCCAAAACCTGCTAACATTATCCTTGAGTAATATATTTGAGTGATAGTTAATTTAATGCTTCTTATAGTGAGTTGACTTATAGCAATGCTTAAATGCACAGTTGGTATACTTTGAGAAATAGTAGTGCCAGGAATGAGGCGATCCCCATTACAGCATCCCCAGTGGTTACAGTATCATAATGCCGAAACAGCTCCTTCCAAATGCTTACAATCCCAGAACCGTTCGCAACTGTCATCCCGAGAAGGTTCTTAATCTGAGCAGAGATTGTAGTGATGGCAGCACCTGCCGTGAAACCCACAGTGACTGGTTCCGAAATAAAGCTGACGATCACTCCTAAGAGCCAAATAGGTTCATCAAAATTATTGAATCAAAGATTAACAATTTGTATGCGTTACGTTATGGCTAGGGTATGTTGAGTGAAAATGTCCTACAATTTTTGCCTGCCCAGCTGAAAATGCCTGTCCACATGACCAATTTTGGACAGCTTTTGAAAATGCCTTGTTTTCGGGCGTTTTGGGCAGGGCAAATTGGGCATAATATGGGCATTAACTGGGCATTGGATTAATGTTACAATTATTGAGAAAACGATGACATCCGAATCAATTTTATTTTAAATTGCATTAGGTCGTTAACTTTTTCATTCTTCTATTTCATTCTACGATTCTGCCTAAAATGCCCAATTTGTCCTCGAATGAAAATTGTCAAAATCCCCTAATATGCCCTTCTCGCCCTGAAATGAAAATGCCCAAAATACCGAGCATTTTCAAATCGACACAACCTAACCTACGGCTAAGTGTAACTTGTATCATTATGCGTAATACTAGCACAACCGTCACACAGTAGTTCATTATAGAAAGTTTATGCTACTTCATGAACATATGTTTCTAAGCAAATCTCACCCAATTGCAAACCAGCCATAAGAAGTTGAATGACTCCACTCCAGAAACCAATCCAGATAGCGCATTGAGGGAAATCTGTCCCACATGTCTGGAAGACTAGAAGACTAAGTAAGGAGACTGGGCCAACCGTAACTTGCCTACAAGATCCCAGAAGAATGTACAGGAAGCACCCAATGTAAGAGGAGTAAAGACCATACTGCATAAACAGTTATAAATAAAGGTAAATTATTACCAGAACATTTTATACATTAAAAAAAATAAAACACCAATGAGTGCACAAATATAAATATTAGGTTAATGATCTAAAAATTGCATATTAAAAAACCGTTTTTCAGCTCTGTCTTTTAATTGATTTTTGATGACAATGAACCTTTTTAATAATTTCAATGTTATTTACCATTATCTACTCTATGGGTTGGAAAGGGAAAAAACCATTGCAACCCCCCCCCCTTAAAATGTTTAAATGAGTGAAGTATGTTCTGGATTTTAATACGATTTGTAATTTTTAAAAAACATTTTTCTTTCAGCTGGTTCAGCGGGCTCAGCATGCTGATATTGAGAAGATCTGAAGAATAGTTTCTAATCCATGATCGGCAAAATTTGTTTCCTACCTTGGCAGAAATCGTATACATAGAAACCCAAAGGATTAAAAATACATCCCGACAAGGCGAATTTGTCCCCTTGCTGTTATGATTCCCTCCCAAGTTTCCCAACCGAGTTAATCTGGAGGACGAATGACCGAGCTAAACTTCCCAGACTCTTCTCGTAAAAATGTCTGTGTAATATTTACAATCCAAATCAGCTCATTAAGCTCCTTGAAAAAAATTATCGCAATTGTTCCAGTCGATTTCAGACTTGTCCTTTTCCTGCACTTGATTTTTTCCTAACCCTGGTGCTCTCACTAGTCCAGATCTCAAGCGTAAGGTTAGGGTTCTCTTTGGTCACCAAAAGTCCATAAAATTCCCCTCAAGATAGCGCTAAGTTAAATGTTCTTGTATTATTTTATAGAACTGAAGGGCTATCATTCGAACGTAAACTCTCTCTCTTTCTTTTAAAGGGAGACCCCGGTTTGATCCCCCCTTCTAATAACCTTCACCTGTTTCGGTTTCGGGTATGATTTTTTTGTATTTTCCCCGGAACACCTGATATGATCCCTTTAACTGTCACAGAATTAAAGTAATTTCCCCATCATTCTGACATCTAGGAAACCATTGTTCATCTTATTAGTACAGACATATACATTAATTATTGCTTCTTATTCTTCTTATTAATATTGTTGTTAATTAATATATATTCTTATTAAGATAAATAAGAATCACTTATGTATGTACGTCTCCTGAAAACGCTATGTACATACCCTCACGCACTTTACAGAGTCTCTAAGACAGGACTCGCTTGCCATCCGTCATAATAAATATAAATAAATTGAGTAAAAAATTAAACTGATAAATAAAAATAAAAAGGTTAACCTCTGGGGTTAGCCCCGCCAGAGCAGCAAAGCCCATGCTCTGTGGAACCACAGTGAGCCCCACAGTAATCCCGGCAATGGCATCATTAATCAACCAATTTTTCTTATAGTTCGGCAACCATTTGATGATGGGTATCCTCCTCCGAAGAAACTTCCCTACAAAGGACCGCTTTGGTTTCGGCCCTGGGAAAAATTCCAGAAACTTCTCAAGCACGCCGTCATAAAAATAATTTCTTAATTATAACACTTGTAACTCAACTTCCTCAAACCTTTCTGGTGCTGGTCCGACTCGGGCTCAAGACTGTCATTTGTAGTGGAAGACTCTGTCTCAATATCTGGGGCGAATGTATCCTTCATAATGGCAGGGCTTCAGCCAGACATGAACTGTTTTTGCTATTCCCAACGCTTATTCCTTTCATCAGTCAACAACAATCAATCCTTCCTTGAGAAGAAGTGCAGTGCTGTCACACAAGATGCAAAACTGTGCTACAGTATTCAACAAGTCCTGCAAGCAAGGATTCAAAAGTGCTCATCATATCTCACTTCATTTCCGTGTATTTCTTCACCTCACAGATTAACTAGAACTGCTGTACATGTAATGTATACTTATAGTTAGTTGGAATCAGAATAACGTCAGGGATGCCAACCGCTCCTACGCTACGTGATGTCGAGGAGCAACTGTTGGGGAAAGGTGTTCTGGCTAACTCTAATCAAGCTCTGCAAAGGCGGACGACTATATATGCACATTCAGCGTGCAATCATAATCAGGCATTCCGGAACGTCGAAACAGGAGGGGGGGGGGCAAAAATATACAATTGATTTTAAATATTTATTTAATAGCGGCTACGCTATACATAATTTGTCTCCAGCTAAGTTACTAAAATCAGGCGAGATATTTATCCTCCTACGTTTGAAGATATTTAAAAAAAATACTAGTTTTCACAACAGAAAGCAAATGAAGTTCATATCAAAGAATTTGTGTTGCTAAATTTTGTTGTAGATACTTCAAATTGAGGCAGGATAGAGTCATTGCACTAAATGTGAGCAGTTCTGGGCTTCCGGGAATTGTTGTATGTTCTTGGATTTTTTGGGTCTGATTACAGGTCTGGTCCAAGCGCAGGACTTGGCTGGAGGAATTCAATATAATCCTATCTCTACAATATCTGTATTAAGAAATACAGGAAAAATAGTGAAAATATTTATGAGTAATCGTCAATAATGCAGTTTATGATAAATAAATACAGAATATCCTAACAGAGCAAACAAATGTAAGTGCATACAAACTACTACGACACTGCTATAAACTTCATTCAAATCCAATGAAACGACAATTGCCCTAATATATAACACTGGCCTGATATTATACTCGTAGTAGGACATGATATACTAATCTGCAAATAGAGATAAGCAAATCCCAAGTGCTCATTCTGCAAAACAAAATAAGCACAATTGAGTGATTGATTGACTTTATGGGGTAGCGCTATCACAGAATCAGTTGACAAGGGTCTAATGGGATTATCCCTCAAACGCAACTCACATGCTTAGCACTAGCACATTGAATTGACAGTGTGATTTCCTCGGAGCTATTGACTTGCTATCAAGGTTGAGCAATTTATACATTAATAGTCATTAATGAGGGATATTAATGGAGGAAAATGTCACATTAACGAGACTCCTGGAATTAGTGTTCCTTTAAGGGGCGGTCTCTACTTGGGTAGGGAGCTAATTGGTTCAGATAGTTTCTTGACTCTATTTGTACGCTTTGAGCGCGGGTAACTACAAAAATTCCACCATTCAAATATCAAGGGTCCAATATTCAGGTCCTTCTTCTTAAAATACGTAAAGATACATGCGATAGAATAGACGATAGTATTATAGACGAAATTATATTGAACCAGATAATAGGTTAATTATTTCGAAAAAACTTAAAGCATACTTTTGGATAAGCGTCCATAAAAAATGCACTCCTGTTTGGTTACAACGGGTACTGCTTTAACTATACCCGTACTGACCACTGCCACTTATGTTATACAAGACGATTTCATAGTACATGCTAGACTTTTGTATGATATAGAAGAAAGAACAGATTTCAATTCAAAACAGTCAAAAACACTAAAACTGTCCGAATCACATACTTTTCCCCTGGTCTTTAATGTGTTTTAAATAGTTGATAATTTCTGTGATTGATTCAATCGGCATGACTTGTAGTTAGCAGTTTCTATTTTCGTTCTGTTATAAATATGATTATTGTATTAGGTGTGCCATTTGGAAGATTTTTCCCTATACTTGAGAAATTAGTTTTTTTAGACTATTAACCAGAGTTTACAGATAACTTATTTGATCCTTGTCCCAGTCAAGCAGATTTATGCGGCAGACCAAAAGGATAGAGAATTGAAGGAAAAAATAAACTTTGAAATGCGTCACAGTCATAACTGTTTGAATTATTACAAGGGTTGAGCATTGTTAAAGGCTAGCAGATAAACTTCTTCATTTTGAAACACGTAAAGGTCACGTTAATCCTGTCATTCGTTCCTGTCTACCGTCACATTAGTTTTACAGCGAGCTATTATTACATTATGGCAAACACATTGAACAGAGCATAAAATCCTAAATAGCATGTAAATAATTATCTAATAATGTCAATGTCAGTACAACCTAAAGAATGGGACACAACAACGATCGGATGATCGACGGCTATTCATAGATTTGCAGGAAAGGCCACGATGATTTACAAGGAAAGTTTTACAACTGTCTCAGAGATTTTTTTTAAAACTAAGTATCTACTAGAATTCCTTCTAGTGATGCCAAGGGTCTTGTCTGATCCACAATTTATGAAACTATAGTCTGGTGAAAAGGTCAGGCCAGACCATTAATCTATATTCAAGTTTTTGAACCAGACCAGACAAAAGACCATGTACCATAAAACCATGAAGAGAAATTAAATAATCACGTTTTATTAAGTTAAATTTTGAGTGGCGATTTACTCAAAATTAAAACACCAGAATGTCTACTACTATGAAAAATTACATTTAAAATTTTAGCTTTTGGCTTATAGCAAAAGCCACTTGCTTAAATTGTTAAATGACTTGAGTTTGACCTGATCCACTGGTCGTTAATATAACCTACCTGAGTATGTATAGCACAGGATGAAATACTGAAAAATAATGAGGAATTATTACAAGTATTGGATCACATACATACATAAGTAACAGCCGGACAATGAGACACAGGAAACACTATCATGGGGAAAGAGTTCTATGGAATCCATTCAATACAACGTCACTGTTAACATGAAAGTCAAACATAAAGCGAATGGCATCAGCTAGTTTTTTCTCGTATATTCCAACGGGAAACCATGAGAAACAAGTTTGCAAGTAGTAATTCCAAATAATTATTATTATAAAAGTTACCTGGCATGCGTTACTTGTAAATAATCAGCAAAGTGCAAAAAATAATTTTTCAGAAGAGTATATACATAGATAGTGTGGACTGCATAGAATGTTCAGAACAATGAAAAAATGCATTTTAATATTGCAGTAAGGCTTCATCCATTCATTACATCATCAGATTTTTTGGAAGCTTGGTCTATGTCCCCCTTGCCAGAAAATCAATATAGAAATCATACTTATTTTTTTTTGTCAGCCTCTTCTTATCTGTTTATTCCTTAAATACCAGAATTTAAATTAAAACTGAAAATTCAGAGGTACTGGACGGAGGATTTTAACGAACTCTTACTCTTATCATTTGTCTTATCTCTTATCATATATTGCCCCACTGCCCCCCATGTTTTGATGATGTAAAAAAATGTTGAATCCTGTACGTGCTGTAATCCAAATACTAAGCTCATATTTTCCCAAATGACAACGTGTTTTAAGAATTGTTACGCAAATAACATAAAGTGGCGACTCGAAAAAAAACAAATATTGGCATGCAAATTGAAAGCCATCAATCAACAACTCGGGGTGGTCAACAAGTAAACAATATGATCACGCGATTCAAAAGTGGATGCATCCAGGAAATCCAAAAAAATAATGATGATAATCCAGAGTATGAGTACAAAGCCAGGACAAGGTTGATATACCTGTAGGGTTAATAATTAACTCCACGCATGGCTTTTCGAAGGTTAAAGAGCGTGACTAGCAAAAATTTACTGCATGACATCAATAAGTGATTCGAAAAAAAAACAACCTCCTTATCAAATACAGAGCTATAACCTTGATACACTCTATATATTGTTTATTTCATCAATTGCAAACTCACGTTTATCAACAATCAAGGGAAGATATTCGATGAACCAATCAGTAGTACAGTGACATATTATACGCGTAGGGCGTTTTATCCAAGTGTTTCATCCTGATATTTCCGGACTGTTTTGGTTTAGCTGTCACTCAAATTCCCACAATTGTGGTTCAAAGTTTACAGCCGTATTACAGAATTTAGCAGAAATGAAGTAGAATTAAATCCAAGTCACTTGCCATGAATAAGTGTTTCAAATTAGCAATTTAAATAGACGTGAATCGATATGAAGTGGTAATGGAGGTTGCAACAGAAGTCAATGACTTTGTTCATATTTCGTGTAAATGAATCCTAGATCAAGGTAAAATGAATGCAGAAACTAACAGCATATTTGGCTCAGCCCACTTCGTGCGTTATTACGAGACTAATTTGACCCCCCCCCCTAACCAGGATAGGTTTTTGGGAATCTCTTTTAAAATAGTTTAGATTTTCCCTGGTCAACGAATTTTAAAGCCCCTGTTCAAAGAGCACGTTTCCTTCAAATATGTCAACATTATTGAAAATCCCTGTGACCAAAATAATTCCTAAATGACACTTACAATTTTGAAAAAATTTGCGAAAAAATATACCAAAGAATTTTCTTTTCAAAATCCCTGCTCAAAATAAAAATCATTCCCGTTGAAATTTTTGCCTTCGAGAAATGTCCGGGAAGAATCTTCCCCTCTTCCGACACAAAATTGACCCCTGCCCACACTTTCCCAATGTCTATGTAGGCTGTAAGAAAAAAATGTAGAAAAGTGAAAACATTTTACTCTTAAAGCATAGGCACTGACTTACCTTAGCTTAATTTTTATCAAATGATATATTAAAATATAGTATTAATTAATTTATTTTAGTTATACAGATATACAGAGATGTGTAAAATACCTCATTTTTGTTTAAAAAATACCAAATACTTTAATTTTTTTCGTAACATAAAATATTAAATACTACATAAGATACCAGCAACTAGTTTTACTAAAATACGTAAGTAAAATACAAATCAAAAACTGTTTCAAAATACTAAAGTATAAAATACTATATGAAATAATTACTTCAAAATCAGGAAATACATGATATAATTGTTTCGGAAATCGAGTACAGAAGTTCAAAACTACATGCAAGCTTTCTAAACATTTCATTCCACAATCTTGCAAACTATATACGTTATTGAAAATCAGTTATTTTACACTTGTTTTTTCATTTTATGTTCGCCACAACATAAACCCGCATGGTCTTCGGCAACGTCGACGGCGTTCACACTAGAATATCGCTACGTTGTGAATACAATATGAAGGTGCTGGAAGTAGTGTTTCTGTTCGGTATCGGGAATTCCCGAGGTTCCGGTTCGGTTTCGGTTCCGGTCCGGTTTCGGGTCAACGATTTAAAGAACCGTTAAATTTCGGTTCGGTTTCGGGTCAACGATTTAAAGAACCGTTAAATTTCGGTTCGGTTTCGGGTCAACGATTTAAAGAACCGTTAAATTTCGGTTCGGTTTCGGGTCAACGATTTAAAGAACCGTTAAATTTCGGTTCGGTTTCGGGTCAACGATTTAAAGAACCGTTACATTCGGTCCGGTTTCGGGTACAAAAAACAAAACCGAAAGTTTTCGGGAAGGGTTTGTTAAAGCTGCCATGATGAAAACGCGAAACATGCATTTGTCAACTATCATTTGAAAACGCGACACAATTTTTACTTCCATGAAAATGAATCCTATGCATTTTCTGCTGGTTCGGGAAGGAACCGGAACCGGTTTGGAACCGATTTTATTTTCTGGATCGGTTCCGGGAAGCCAAAAATGGCCAGGACTCGAACATATCGGTTCCGGTTTTGGGAACTGAAATGGGATTTTTTTCGGTTCGGGAAAACGAGTCGGGTCGAGTCCATGTTTTGGTACCGTTCAGAAACACTAGCTGGAAGAACTTAAATTGGTCTTTTTCAATTTAAGCAATATGTATTTTTGAGTTTTTTTTAAATATCCTCAAAATATAATTTCTACATGACTGTTATTACAAAATATTTCCAAGCGTTACAGTTGTTGGGGAATACTTATAATACCGTACACATTGTCGTGGCCACACATTGGATAGTTTAAAAGGAAGGAAACCCATTTGTTCCAGATAAAATCTTTTTGAAATTAGTGATTTTTTTCCGCCAAGGAATACCGGTTGATAGTTACATCTCAGATTTACTCCCAGCTCTGCGGAAGGTCACTGTCACTTATGACCCCTGGAGCAGGATTGATCCGTCAATCTTCTTAGATTTTGATCAAGTCATCCCATCTGTAAAAATACTGGAGATCCATTTGTATTGTATGGATAAGCCGATCATGGAAAAACTGACAGCAACATTCCCAGAGGTAGAGAGTGTCAAAATGCATTTTTCAGCTGACCATCAACCATTGGAGGATTTCCTCTGGTTACTACCCAAGAAGGTCAAGGAAATCCAAATTTGGGATTTTTGTCTGAGTCTCTACCAGAATCTGAAGATGGAATCATTACTAACTGGGATTCGTCAAGAGACTTGCCAAAGCTTCAAGGACACTTGCAAGGATTTAGTCCAAATTGAGGAATTGGTCAAGTATCCATCGATGAAGGGATTAAAAAGTGAGAATTGAAAAGTTTTCAAATACTTCGGAGCAATTAATGTTCGATTCAAAAATTTATTTTATTTTAATCATACGTGTCATTGTTTTCTAGACTTGGTGAGCTTGAAATTCTTTTGCAAGGATTTCCCATTCGAAGATGATTCCGTTGAAGATGGTTCGAGGTATTTTTCAAACCTTACAAAATGGTTTATTTTGGAACCCATGGGAGAACTTCAAATTCAGCTGGCGTTCCCGGAAGTCACATTTAGACGAAATGGATTTATTCATCCGCCTTTTGCAGGTGAAAATACCATTCCAATTTATTTGTAATTTTAATAACTTAAATTATACTAAAATAATTAAAAGATTAGACAAAATATTAGACACAAAGTTTTTTCAAAATATGACTTAAAACTGGGGGTCACAAATGTGATCCTGATTCCTGACAAGATGTATACCTTGTGGGCTCCAGACACCTATTTTTCCTCCTAGTTGGGACTCGTTTGTTCACCAAAAACGGAAAAATAACACGTTTATTTAGACAATAAAGTTGTAAATTATGGTGTGCATGGATCAACAGAGTAACAAAGCATAAAGTAATAAGATCTTGTTTTATTTTTTTAGCATTGCCAGAGTTCCCACCCATCTCCGAGAGACTCATCATTACCAACTTTGGTGATACATACGAATCAGATTATAGTTATATTCTTTCAAAGGTACTAATCGGAGATTTTCGGGAACTTCCAATATAAAACTGTCCTACTTTTGCGATAATTTTTATTTCTAATTATTTGTCCGTTTAATTGATGTTTAAGTTAAATTTGGATAAGGTGAGTGCATGTGTCAGTCAATTTGTTTCCGTTTATAGTTAGCTTTTTTCTATAGCTGACAATGACTATGGTTTTCAACATTCCACAAGATTCAGACTTGGTTTTTGCCAGGTGTCAGTTGAACGGAACATCTGTTTTTTTAAAACGAAAAACCAAGAGCTGTCCAAATCTCGTATTGAGGTTAAAATGCAATTATTTCGTATTATTTGAGTTTGTAAAACACATTTTTTATTTCGCCGTATGTATTTTTAATTTCTAGCAGTTAGTAGAATTTTGCAATTTGCACTTCCTTTTGGAACAATATTTTCTAGTTTGTAATTTGTATTATGATTTTAATTATTCCTGTCTTACTTGTAGTAAGTATTGGGTTCAAATGCATTTTGCATAGCTCTGTGCTATGTATATCAAATTTTGCTGTCAAAGTTTAATATAAATTCGAAACCTTATTGTAAGCCCAAAGAAATAAAATTGTTAGTTTTCCACGAAGAATAACATTTTCATACCGTGTCAATTAGACAACCTCAGGCTGTACTTTGAAGGTATTCTCGCCATAATTGGTGGCTCTCTAGCGAATAGTTGCACGTAATGTCTAATATTTTCCATTTGTTGTCTTTTGGGAAAGCTATTTTGATTTGAAAAAATAGCCTCAAAGATTCAGGAGAATTAATTTATATACCGCAGTCTTACAATTAGCCTTAAAATATGCTCATTTGATTAGGATGATTGGAGTTAATTCGTCAAACTTGGATGAAAGTGATTGGCATATTGAACTAACAGGCATGAATTTGCTAAGCAAATACCGAAGATAAAAGAGATCGAATTTTCCTCAGATATTTAAGAAACTCCTTGAATGATTTAATATTCAAAGAAAACAAAAATCGTGCTCGAGTTTTGTAAATGGTGAAGACCAGAAAATAGCAACAGCTACGGGTAATTCGGAATTTAATGGGAGTGAGGGCTGGATCAGAGACTGGACAAAACCTACATGTGTTGACATTTCAGCCCATATCGGGAGGGTCTGCAGCTGTGGATTCACAGTTCGTGGACAATTGTGTCGAGAATATTTGGGTTGAAAGAGGATTACAAACCAACGAGATGTTTCAAACGCTGACGAGATCGGAGTATTTTATACTACAACTTCTGTGCAACAAAACTGCATCGTAAAGGCAAATTTTGTATATGTAGGAAATTAACCAAAGAACGAATAACCATACTTTTCGGGACAAATGTAGCAGGCACTGAAAAATTGAAACTTCTGGTAATCCGGAAGTCAGAAAACACCAGATGTTTTAAGAAATCTTCAACGCCTGTGAATTATTATTCCGATTCTAGTGCTTGGGTGACACAGGAGGTAAATTAACATGTATTTATATCGGCATATAATTATTCATGTTTTTCCGTCAATGGTAATAGGCTTACATGAAATATATTATCACAAATATATGTTGTGAGTAGATCTTTACTAAATGGATCAAAACATTGGATCTAAAAAGTAGGTTTTGAAAACGAAAAATTCTCCATGCCAACTGTTCGGGGTGTAAAATCATATAGAAACCTAACATAAAGTTTGTATTTTTATCATCCATTGTAACAGCAAGACTTCAACCATTGGACCTGGGGATCATTAATATTACCAAAAATTACAATAAAAACCGGCAGTAAGAAAAATAATAAAACGTTTGACAACAAAGGAACCTGTAATCGATGTTTTCGGTCATTTCGGAAATTACGATTTTAGCCAAAATTGAAATTAATTACATTTTTTAACTAAAATCAGGTGTGCTAAATTTGAGCAAAATTGGGGCACCAGTTTTTCCTTAATTTATGTCTATACATCTCGGACTTATTACAAATTGTATATGTAACAGGCATTCTGTAAGCATGTTGTCGTTCTTTCTAGTCACAACAGTTACCCTTGGCTATTTTGTTTCCATGTATTATTTAACTGAATTTCCGCAAGATGGCAATATAACTTTATTGTATCACGTCACTCCGATCCTTTATTTTTCGCTAACTTTTCGCAATGTTTTTAGAATTGGAAATTAGTTAATTATTACTGTACTTTATTACTATGCCCAACGATTTCAGTTAAAATTGAGCTCATCCGAGCTTTTAATATGAACAAATCTATCTGGCAAATTTTCCCTAGGTTTGTTGCAGAATTCATGAAGTTTGGATAACCAAAAACGTTTCATACAAAATTATCCCACGGATTGTATCCTCTAAATAATTTAAATTACGACATGGGAATAATTCGGTTCTATATCGACATGGAACCATAACCATTGCAATTTGTTGGAAAATGTAGCGATCCCAAATAACGTAATCATGTCGATTGTTTGCTCTCTCGTCCTCAACATCGTCCTAAACTCTCAATTTTGTAAAAACTTTACCGAATAATACGTCATCCAATTCATTCATTCAGACTTGGTCATTTCCATCACGAAATATGTGTGCTAAAGTGAACACAAATATTATTGTTGCTGTAAGAATTTAATTTTCTCCCAAAACAATTTTCTTGTCTTCTTATTTGTATTGAGTCCAATTATTTATCAGAATAATATAATTTGTCCGTTATCACCTCCCGGCACAACCTCAATTTTTCTAGTCGCGGACAATAGCACAACCTACGTTTTAGATTAAATTGACACAATCAATAAGAAACACTCAAATTACAATCTAATAAATAGAGTATCTTATCTGACTTAATCCAGTAATAAAACTTGTCACATGATTGATGTACTGCAGTTTTCCTTAACCATTCTATTCTAATGATAACCAGAAGAAACAGGTAAGATAAGTCCGACGGAGCAGGTTGGATATCTCTACAGGTGTCTTATCTCACTTGATATCTTGATATATCAACAGTTCTGGTGACCTGGTGGAAGACTCCATTGGCATCTATTTCCGGTGCTTATTCGAGGTCAATCTCTGGTTAATCCGAACACATTCTGGATACGTTGTTCCAAATTAGAGACTCCACAAAATAATTCTCAAGATGAGTGAGATTTCTAATAAGAAACCGGAAGATCCTTATTTTCCACTTGAACAGAAACTTCTACAAATAGGAAAACCCCTACTGAATGCACTAAGCATTGCTGGCTTTCATCCTTACGTAAAAGCCAAATGGGGTCCAGCTCGATGTCACTATCAGAGTTTTACCCTTTTCTGGGCAATATTGAATTTATTTTTGCTTATAATGGGAGAAATATTTTATTCAATATTTGTTTATTCACCAGTTTTAGAAAAACACACCACAGGATTCACAGAAACGTTTACATACGGACTAGAGACCTACTCCGCCTTGTTATCATTTCTGGTCCTGAAGGCACTTTCAATATTTAAATATAAGAAGCATCTTAAATTTTGGCAACTAAATGTTCGCGTGCTGGCAGAATTTTCTCGAACTAGTCCTCAATTTGACGGAAGCTTCGAGCCAATGATTTCTTATTTAGATCGTGCTCGTCAGGAAATTCGACGGAACCTGGTATTTGGGATATTTTTGGTGGTTTTTTGGTTGACCATGACCGTCGCAAGGATTCAGATGATAGTTGATTTAATGGATGCTTCACCACACATAAATGCTCTCATTTACATTGAATCCTTTGTTTGGAATATAAACTTTTCAATGTATTTCCTGTTTGGCCTATTTCTTGGATTCTATTTGAAAATCTACAGCATATGTTTGCGGGTGATTGCTGTGGAAGTGGAAAAAATTGTTAGGGCACAAACCCGGGGGCCATTTCCCCTCCATACAAATTTTGATTTGAGTCCAAGACCGATTTTTAATTCTCCGTGCAAATTGGAACAGATCGAGGAGCATCTGGAGCATTGCTTGAAGGCATATTTAATCATTGAAGAGCTGGTGCTAAGTTTTAATCGCCATTTTGACACTGAACTCTTTTTAACATTTGTTACGTCCTTCTGTATGATCTTTGCACGTACCTTTCTAGTATTTTATGTTGCCCTTAAATATTCCCCAATGGATCTAATATTCACGGTTGGAAAGACCATTGTGTACATTTGGCAAATTTACCATATCGCCAACTCATGTTCCCAACTGGACCAACAAGTCAAAGAAATTCAATATTTCCTCCATCGGATTGAGTTGAAAGGCTTACCAACGTATTTGCTGGCGAAGGTAACGGAATTTTTTTTGGGCATTACATGAATTTCGGTAACCCGAGATTTTTACAAATATTTACGGATGTTATGCAGGAATTATTACTTAATTGAACCTTACAGATTGAAATGCTTGCATTAAGGCTCGACACAAATCCTCTTACAATTTCTCCTTGGCAATTTTTCAAGCTGGATCGACGGCTTATAACTACGGTTAGAATCCTATATGCATTTATACACAAATTATACAAGAAATTTATTGCGGAGGGACTGTTTGAATCAGAACTACCGGACCCACGTGGCACGTGGGTTTTGATTAATGGTCCCAATCTTTCAATTCAATTCAACAAATTCGTTTTGATTCAATTCAACTTATGAATTGAATGAAATACAATGATTCGATTCAATTCACGATTCACAGGATTCAATTTGATTCATTTCTGCGTGCTGAATTGAATCGAATGATGATTCAAATCATTCAGACAGTAAAAGATAGTAACATAAACATTTTATTTAAGGATTTTAAAATGACTAGATAAAACAGGGGAAGAATATAAGTCAAACAGTTTCACTATTACTAACATTGTCAATATATCAAACTCTCGCTATAAGGGATATCCTTATAAGGGATTTTTTGATATAAGAGATTGGGATTTACAGCCCCGATTCACATTTACACAATTTATAACACTATGCTTATAAGGGATAATGTTTATAAGGGACAAATTTTGCAATGAGCATCCCTTATAGCGAGAGTTGACTGTAGCATTAGCAAATTCGAGTTGTATATCCAGCTAATTAATTGTCCTATTATGACCCAAATTGGACCGTTAGTAAATGTTGTAATAATAATAATAATTGATGTATTTAATGTATGAAAAATATTATTTACGAAACAATTTTTAGTCGGTTTTCGAACAAAAATGTCTCTCAGAAACACGTGCAAAGTTTTTAATATGACGCGTTACAAGCTGCATTTTTAGCGGGATATGCAAACAAATTCGTTGCACGTGAAACATTTGAATCGCGATCCAAGGCATTTTCGCGTGATTTCATTCATGAAGTGAATTCAATGAAATGATTTAATTCATGTTTTGAATTGAATCGAAAAATGATGAATCAGAATTGAATTGAATTGAATCGAGTTTTTTTGATTCAGAATTGAAACATCGGGACAACTAGTTTTGATAACTGACTGGGTTTGACCTGTAAATAAAATAACAATAAGAGAGAGATCCCACTTGGACCTTCAGCTGCATGCATCAAAGGGTTTCGGGCAGGCTAGTAAATTAGATAAACGGCACTGGACGACACTTTACCCCGAACTTTATTAACTAAATTCGAAATATTCCAATTCCTTGATTGTACAGTTTAAACAGTGTTGGTCGCAAATACTGCTTTCTACAATACACACTGGTTTGGAGACAGGGCAGGATAATAAAAATGAAAATACTCTAGGTTATATGTATGTATGTATTTATTAAGTGCTTTTTAGAACTGTCTACAGCACATCAAAATAGTTAACACGATATTGATTACATAGGTATAATTGTGATAGCAGTGAACACTTATTCGTTACGGCACCATGCTCTCATTTTAAGTGCATTCTTTACAAAATTAGCGATTTTATAGCAGTTAATAGAGGACGACAGTTTGAGTAAGTAGATCCAGTTCCGCTCACTTACAGACTTTAAGTCTAGAATTTCAGCAAGGTATTCTGTACGAATAGGGTTCAGTAGAGGGCAGCGAAACATAAAATGGTAAATGTCATCATATTCATGTAAATTACAAATTGAGCAGAGCGCTAGAGGGTAAAACTTATAAATTAATCCGTTTAATTTAATACGCTGTGGGATATGGGCTTGATTCGGTGACAGTCGTAGCTGGGAGATTATCCATTGGACGTAGAGTAAGTTCGAGGTTTTGAAGTATGGCTCGCATGTGAGTTCCGTCGGCTCCCTATGTAAATTGCTGTAAGACGACTCGTTCATCCTAATTACATCTTCCCATTTGAGTTTATTGCGTAGGTCTTCCAAGATGTCCGCCATTGCCACCTTCAGAATTTGAGGCGAATGTGCCTCCCAAACGATTCCATCTCCCAGCTCGGTTAGGGTCGATCTGACTGAGGATGCCCACGAAGAATCGAGCTCCATTGAAGCTTCATAACACTTTTTTGTTAAGCGTTGGCTGTCCATAGATAGAATACGTCCCCAGAATTGTAGGCTTTGCTTGACCACGTTGTATTTAGCATGTACTCTTCCAGTCTCCATCCTCACAAAGTACCCTGGTGTACATCTCGGCAGCTGCAGCAAGCTCTTTATGAAGTACACGTTAAGTTTTTCCAATTCCTCTTCCTGCTTCATCCCCCAGATTGCGCTACCATAGAGGGCCACTGAGTTGACTAAGGAGTTAAACAGTTTAGCTCGACTTGACCATAGTTCGGTGAGGTTCCCGCAGATCACCCTCCATGCTGCACTTAGCGCTGCCTTACCATTTCGTAACGCTTGCGCCGCTGCCGTGTTAAATTTACCATTAGCACTAAATGGGACTCCCAGGTAGACGAATTTTGACACTTTTTCGATGTTTTCTCCCGCGTATGTCCAGCTGTCTTTGTAACCCAAACGCCCAGACTTTGAAAAGATCACAATCTTCGTCTTCGACACGTTAACCTTCAGCATTTTACTGGAGCAGTAGTGCTGTAAGCATCTGAGTTTCATTTGTAGGCTCCCTCTATCGTGTGCTAATATTGCGGTATCATCAGCATATCGCAGAGAATGAATGTGTGTACCAGGAGAAATTTTTATTGGGCAGCATCCTCTCTTCTGGAAAAATTCCTCAAAATCATTACTGAATAGATTGAAAAGTAGCGGAGAGAGGAGCTCCCACTGGAGTAGACCACAGTTAATTTGTATCTTCTCTGACAGCTTTGTTTGTAAACGTATAACCGCTCCCGCTTGACCATACAGAGCAGCGATGGATCGTATCATCTGCCCGCTTACTCCGAGCTCAAATAATTTCTCCCACAGGATTGCGTGCTCCACGCTGTCGAATGCCTTCTCGTAGTCTACAAAGGCTACATATAAGGGTTTTTTTCTGCGGTGTATAAAATCGTTAACTGTGGCGCTCAAGGAAAATAGGAGGTCCTCACATCCCCGCTTCTTCCTGAAGCCGGCTTGGGTCTCACACAGAAGCTTGTTGACTCCGCCCACTCGTTCAGTCTCGCTTAAAGGATTCGGGTATACCATTTAGAAGTGCAACTGATAAGCGATATTCCCCTATAATTGCCCGGACTTTCTCTATCTCCTTTCTTATAAAGCATAACAATTTCAATGTCACCCCAGATTTTCGGAGGGTTGCCCCCTCAGAGATATGATTGAATAGTGCCTGAAACAGTACTTGAAATTTGTGGGGTAGAGCTTTCAGAAATTTGTTTGAAATTCCATCCACTCCGGGCGCTTTACCATTTTTTAGCATACTTCTTGCTTTCAGGCATTCTTCGAGTGTGATCAGCTTGTCCAAGTCTGGATGTCTACAGCCTGTGAATACTGAATCAGTTTGGATCTTGTTTTCTCCTAGGAGTTTCTTGAAATGCTGCGTCCAGTCACTTTCACTTATGCTGTTTGCAGCCTGGGGTTTACGGGGTCTAATGCGTCGCACTGCCTTCCAGAAGTTGCTAGTTTGTTTAGCTTGGTTTATGTCCACTTTGATCGCATTGTAGAAATGCGACTTTTTCTCTTTAATAAGCCGGCGGTGTATCCTTCTACTCTCCATGTATATTTCCCGCATACTTGCAGTGAATCCCGTACTACGGAAGGATTTAAAGTCTCTTCTCAGTTTTCGTTTTGAGCTCCAGCAGTCGTTGTCGAACCGTGGCTTATTATTTAGATGTGAGGCATAATTTATTTTTTTAAGCATTCCAGCACTCTGCGCAGCATTCTTAATAGCATTATTTATAGCTTTAACGAGGGCATCCGGGTCGATAGGGCTTGTTCCACTGATATCCACTTTCTCCAGAGCTTCTGTAAACTCCTGAGATTTATCCGGGTTCCACTGTAGTTTATATGTCAAAGCTGGTAGTTGTACGGTACGATCGTGTAATATTTCCCCTGTCGTAAGTAGGATAGGCTGATGGTCTTCGTTCTCAAAATCGAGCACTTTCAAATCTTTTACATTCACGGCAGCCAAGTCATTGCAGGTGATAAAGTCAATTATGCTACAGCCCATGGGACCTATGTACGTATGCCTTCCCGGTCTGTCTCCATCGCATCTGCCATTAAGTATAGTTACGTTTACATCCTCCAGCATGTTGTGCACATAGCAGGCCTGTGGTGATAGAAATAAGTCCACACAGAGTCTTTCTTTGTGGATGTTTGCATTTTGTGCTACCACATCGTTCACGTTCCCCGAGTTCCCCAACCTCACATTAAAGTCACCATACTCTAGGTTATATAATATGCCTGTCCAGGTAAAAATTCCAAAAATAGTAATTAGATGTCTTGTTTTGAAAATGCCCGGCATTTTGGGAGTTTTGGGCAGGTATTTTCATGTATCATTAGTTTACAGTAAACAAAATTGGTCTAAAATTTTATTTTAAGACTAGGATGAAAACGTTTTAAATCCGTTTTGACGAGAAATGATTTACCGATTTTTTAAGAGAACAAAAATTTATCTTGGTCAGCAATTAAGGAGACCGCTGTTGAATAAAAGAAACACATACAGGATTTCAATGCTCCGAAAAAAGCAATCATAGAAAATAATTTTTGCCGCCAGTTGTAGTAAATGTTGTAAGCTATAAAAATTAGATTCCAATCGAATCACTGAAATGTGTGATAGGTTTCTACGGGGCACGTCGGAAAGCATAGGCATGAAAGTCCAGTCTAGAATAGAAGTATCCTTCAGATTGCTAGCGGTCCAATGATCTGTTCGATCTTTGATATATTAAAAAAAAACACATAAAATTGGTCACAATCTATTGTGAATATTGTTTAACAAAAATACATAATTGGAACTAAAGCTATTCAAAAAATCCCTCCTTGGCTCAGTTCAATTGCCTGCCTTGAGCTTATTTGTTGACATATGTAGGTCAATTTTGTTCTCCTGAAACATGGGCACGAAAATAACGTCAACACATGCATGTACATATATAGTATTTTTTAGGGGTTTCTTCCAAATCCAAGTTTAAAGTCAAAACCGAATTCCACCTCTGTAATATTAAAATACTGTACTTATTGATATTTCTAGATGTTTGCATCAATGACAACGTATCTGGTAATTCTGATCCAGTTTCAAGTTGGGGATAAAAACGTGCCTTGATGTGTGCGTATAACTATTCGTTATCGTAAACGAATACCTGTTTCAAAATGCTGTGATTGTGGTCGACTAAATTATTTTAAATATAAATATTTAAATTCAATATGCTTGCAAAATTCTTCAAAGTGCTTCTAGGTCGTTACAAGCAAACCAATATGACAAATATGGTGGCAAGATGGTACGGAATGCAGAAAAAATACAGTGATAAACACCTGTAAAGCTGTACGAAATATGTTTACTAATTTGACATTTAAATTGTTGCATTCCAACCCATTGAAATAAAAGCCCTTGGTTGTCAATTACGTTTCGAGAAATTGTTTAATATTTGACTAATTTTGTGCGGCATATCTCCATAACACGTAATTCCGGGCTACCACGACGGTTCGAATTAAATATTCCACTTGGTTCTGTCTTTTGTACTTGAGGGTTCACACCGAGTATTTCATATTTTACAATTAGTTGCATTTACAACTGATTTTGATAAATTTTAGTTCTTACAAGTATCCCCATATTTTTAGTGCACCTTTTTAACGGTGTTTCTCGCTATAATTTAACACTACTTCTCAATTTGTTTCGCTGTTTTTGCACGGATATTCAAATAAGCTCCCAATTAATCAAAGTGTCAATTTCGGTTTACAAGGGATTTGAAATTACTTCTCAAAATATAGAAATGCTTGGAAATTCAGAAAAACCTATTTAAGATAAGAGGAAACCTCTAAGGAGGAAAATCTTACGCGCAGCAAGAGTGCACAATATACGTGTACATGCTAGTGGTCTGGCCTCTGTAATCTCTGAAATGACCACAAATTTGCTTGGAAGAATGTAAATAGAATCCGTACCCTCAGCTAACTGCGTACTAGAACTTAAATCAATTAGACATTGAATTTACTTGAAAAACTAAGAGTTAGACAATACTTAACTCAACTTAATTAGTTTCCCCTGTCCCAACTTACAAAATTCAGATTCTCCACCTTCACCCCTCGATCAGCCATTCACCGTTGATTTTTACAAAAATATCTGCAATAATTCAGGTTTTATCAATCTCTTGAATTTGGATGAAATCGTGCAGAAATTGTTTCCCCAGTAAAGAAATAATAATTTTAGTGTTTCCCCTCTTTTTAAATCCTAGGAGACACTCTGTGTGGTTCCCAATATGGCAGCCAACAATATCGTCGAAGATTCAGTTTGTAAAGCTACACAGACCGTGTTTTCAATTCATTTGGTAAGCATGAATAATTACGGATGTGAGGCCATTTCTGTGAATTACCTTAGTTATTTTAGAACATTTGCTATATTTTCTGAATTATTTCGATTTGTATTGCTAAGCATACCCTGTGAACTACGCGTGCCAAGAAATGATTGGCTCCGCAAGCGCATATAAGGAACAACTGCAAAAACATACATAATTCTCCCACGTTTTAATAAATCGTTTCCAGATTTTTGAAAATTTAGCTCATTCAGTTGAAAATCTCTGGAAACAGCAGGAAGTGAAGCAAAGTTACAATCTTCGGTCACAATGTTTTTCGGACTACTTTATCCGCAGTTTGCGAGCATCGGTCTGAAAGAAATTTTACTAAATGTGGGGAAATATATGCTTAAACATAGGGTTATGAATTTTTTTTTCGTTGACACTCACGGGCAGTCGTTTCGTGACACCGGGTATATATATATGTGGGTATTCGGCCTTATATTATGATTAAGCGAGCAACAAATTTAGAAGTTGCCATTAGTTGAGTACAGAAATGTATCGTTCGATTTCCAGACATTGGAACGGATCTTCCAACACCTAACAAGTAACTTCGAAGACGTCAAGTCTTTCCGTTTGATCAGCCCTGCTTGCAACAGGATGTCACTATAATATATCGTCGCCAACTCCAAGATCAACAACCGTCAATTGAAACTTTTTACAGAGTCATCGGATACATCGGTTGTCTCAGAATCCACCGAAATATCATTTCTATCCTCCCCGGACTACCCCTGCAATTCCATTGAAGTTGAAGGCTTCTGGGATTTAGGAAATCCTTCGGTCAAATCGTTTCTCAAACTCTTCGGAGAAAAGATCAATCATCTCACGATATCCCGAACGCTGATTCCGCTGGAGATCGCTAGTTTCCAAATGCTCCTACTGGATTGGCTGCCGTCTCTTCAGGAACTATATACATCAACTCCTGGAACTTCGAACATATCGGATTCCAAAGCGGGACCAGCTTCTTACCGAAGTCCAAAATCCTAAAGAACCTGAAGGTGCTGGCCTTTGGCAATCCCAGCCTCCTATCGAGGAACTTATCCAAGTCGGAGTTGATGATTTTCGGAGACATCATCCTGGCTTCACCGCATCTTGAGACCTTAGTTATTTCCGATGTATTTCTGCCTTCGCTTTTAGCCAACAAGAAGACCCACTTGATTAAGACTTACAGTGCGTTTGTCAAACCTCATTGCCAGTCTGGACAATGCTAGAAATATTAATCGTCATGTTAGAAGTATTCACGAAGAATTTGCAAAAGAATTTCCGAAGCTACGCGAGATTCAGTTTTTGTCTCATAGTTGCGATATCGGTAGAATTGTTTTCAAATTGGAGGTGTTGATTAATATTGGATTGTTCGCCAGTAGCCAGGAATCCCTAGAAAAACTTGTTATAACTTGTGCGACTCCAGAACCAAGGATGACCTCCTAAACTTTGGGGCTTCATAGAATTCTACCTCAGAGGAATGTGCCGATACTTCGAAATGTGGTGTCAATGAACTTCCCAACCTTGTGTGTTTTCCGCCATGCAATTCCAGACGGTTTTAAGATCTCCGAATTTCTCCCGGCTCTTCGAAATGTAACTCTTGACGCTAGCAACCTAACGTACGAGATGTACGAGCGAGTTCACTCAATGGATTTCGGCCAGGTCATGCCATCTGTAAGAAAACTAGAGATTCATCGAAGTTACATTAACAACAAGCGATTCATGGAACATCTGTCTGCGATATTCCCAGAGGTCGAGAGTGTCAACATTTTATTTTGCTGGGATACAGTGAATTTCCCATATAGTGGTTTCCTCTTAGATGGCATTCCCTCTTTAATGGCATCAAAAAACCCTCCCTAGAGGTTTGCAATGTTAAAGGTATACAATATAGTGGCACCCTCTATAATGGTATTCCCTCTATAATGGCACTATTATGTGTTACGGTGGCCCAGACAATGCGAAATTATAATGGCAGTTGACATAAAATTAGCTAGATAATGGCTACAAAAGTATAACATGATGTTATAAAACGTGCGGGCGATTAATGATGCTTATCTGGGTTGGTTCAACTTTAATTTCAAATCTTAATACAGTTTGATTAATATTTTGGCTTACTGAAGTCCTGGTATGATTAGCTGGATTTACGTCATATGATCCGTGACTTAAGTTAAAACGAAGTTATAACACAAATCATTGCCATTTTTGTCTGGGCTCACTTCTAATAAGTTTCAATTCGTGTTGATTTTTTAAAAAAACCTTTTTAAAATAATAAAATAAATAAAAAAGAAAAACCTCATAGTGGCAAAACCGCAGAGTACTCAGTGGAAGTAATTCCCATTAACATAATTCCAGGAATTTGGTTTCTGGAATGGTGACCTTGCAGACGAAAAGTTTGTTACGACTATCATTATTAATAGTATGAGGAAAACTAAAGTTACTGAACATCTTAAACTCAATGAGGCTGATACCTCATAATTTTGAGTATTCTGTAAATGTATTTAGCTACAGTTATTGTCTATAAACGTTAATAGTACATAGTTAACCATTAGTCACATACAGTGGCATCCCTATATAGTGGCAGCAATTTGTTACTCCCTTGGAAACCACTATATAGGAAATTCACTGTAGTAGTAAAGATGAACTTATGTGGTTGCTCCCGAAGAAGGTCAAGGATATCCAAGTGTGTGAATTTCCTTTGCAGTTCTATCAGGATCTGAAGCTGGAATCATTACTTACTGGGATTCCACAAAAGATTTGCAAGAATTTGAAAGAAACCAGTAAAAATTTTATCCGATATAAGGAGTTGCCAAAGTGTCCTTCAATAAGGGGCTTAGAAAGTGATTTGTTGAAATTTTGAAAGTATTTTTTAAAATATTTGTGGTTGTCAAGTGTTTTTTGAAAAGAATGTAATTTTTAATAAATTTTGTTTACCAGATTTGGTGACCTTGAAGTTCTACTGCTTGGACTTTCCATTCAAGATTCCTCAAGACGGTTGGGGATACTTTCGAACCTCACAAAATGGTTTATTCTGGAACCAATGGGGGAACTTGAGATTCACTTGGCTTTCCCTCAAGTCATCTCATATGGACGTAACGTTATTTGTCCAACTGTTAATAAGCCTTGGTCACAGGTAAATTTTATTCCCACCTTTTCAAGTTTTTAAAAAAATTTGCAGAAACAAAATATGAAATATGAGCTTGCTTTTTTTAGACCGCTCAGATTTTTCACCCATTTCCTCGAGTGTAGTGATTAGCTACTTTGACGATAAATACAAATTTTAAATATACCACCGAAAGTTCCTTAACTATTAGTCAGTCAAACGTTTATTCACACCGGTGCGAATTAAAACCTTGTGTATACGTCCATAAGCATCCTTTTACATTGTGGGTATTACATGGATTTAATGCCTAATTAAAATTTCCTCATGTAATCCTTCTTCTTATTGCTCTGGACCTGTCCGTTGATTTAAACTTTCGCGGCTTTAGCTTTACAATTCAAACCTTCGCGGCTCATTTCAATATATAGCCAAGCAAGTCGGTGGTTTATACAGCAAGCCGAGAAGCACATCGGGCTGAAACGTTGTCGCAGAGGAGAGCTTTTTCAGCTCGCTTAGCTCGCTGTGGTTCTCAGCATATACCAACTGCTTGCAGCGTACTGGAAGCTCGCAATATTACGCAATTTTAGATTGTCACTTAAAAGCGCTAATCATAATTATTATAAACATTAGACATAAATCATCAAATTTGCATTAAATTAAGTCTGGTAGTTAGAAAAACTACGTTCGGTTACAGCACTGACGAATTTGAGGAGAGGAGAATTTTAATGACTGAACTTTGTACACATAAGTGTGAGATTCTTATTAGGAAAAAGCAAATGGAATTGAAAGTACTTATTGCAACACTTTTTATATATAACGTCAGATAAATTCTCGGAATTTGTATTGCTGAAGTTATTTGCTCTCTATTTTTTAATTACAAACCTTTACATCCATAAATTTGATCTTTATATTCCCTAAAAATATCATTACGAATTAAGGATTGATTTGTAGGAACCACGGACTTTAGTAACAATAGCAATTGAAAAGTGTTGCGCTAATATGAATTCCTGTCACTTTTCCTATTTTAAATTATCAGTGCGTCCTGTGTCTGAGGCTTCAGTTACATTATTACGATACAACTGAGATGTATACAAATTATAACAACATAAAAAATCATATTAGATCACACTAAGGTGTGAAGCACCATACAGTGATTCAACAGCCAGATCTAATAACAAAGTTGGTTGGTATTAAGTTGATCAATCCATTAGTTAAATTCCCCGTGTATAGCCAAATATTGAGTTTGGGAGAGAACTTTAGTGGGCCGGAGCGTTGTAGCATAATTTGTTGATGATGAATTGCCAACTAGCTATTTGAAACGAATTGTTAGCCTTACAATTAATAATGTCTTATATGAGATTACTTTGCCTAGCGAAGCGGGCTATTAATATTAAGCCTTCTCGACACTCGACACGCCATAATACGGGATCTACATATAGAAATTTACGATTTTGTGTATACTCTCACAATTCTCAAGCAATTGACCCTGTGCGAAGCACGGGGCTTTTACTAGTCCTTTATTATTATTGAGCACTTTCTCTGATTCAAACTTTCGCGGCCTTGGCTTTACAATTCAAACCTTCGCGGCTTATTTCACGAATTCAAACCTTCTGGGCTTATTTCACTAAGGTTTATTTCACTATATAGGAAGCCGTTATGTACTGTATTATTTCCCTATATAGCCAAGCAAGTCGGTGGTATATGCAACAAGCCGAGAAGCACAGCGGGCTGAAAGCAGGATCCACCAGTCCCTACCTTTTTCAGTCTCAGTCAAAATCAGTCTTAAGTTTCTGATCAGTCAGTCAGTCCTTAAATCTGTTTGCCGTTTCCTATGAGTCTCAGTCAGTCACAGTCATTATAAGAGTCACTGGAAACAGTCTCAGTCCCAGAGGGCAGCGTGTAATTTTCAAAAATACATACTTTTTGTAATTTTCTTGTGCTGCATTTCAATACGATTGATGACCTTTAAACTGCTTTTGTAAAATACTACGAAAAACTCAAATATTTTCAATGTAGATTTTTGCTCCGCTAGATACGGTATGTACGCTTTATGATTTTTCTTGATTCCTACATTGGTTTAAGCGTTCGTCTCAGTCTCAGTCAGTCCCCTGAACCAGAAATAAGTCTAAGTCAGTCAAAGTCTTCAGCTGTAGTTAGATTTATCAGTCGCAGTCTCAGTCAGTCATCAGTCAGTCACTCAATGTTGCAGTCAGTACTTCAGCATCAGTCTAAGACTGGTCTATCCTGGCTGAAAGCTGAGACTCGGTCGCAGAGGAGAGCTTTTTCAGTTCGCTCAGCTCGCTTTGCTTCTCGGCTATATACCAACTGCTTGCAGCCAACTGGAAGCTCTCAATATTATGCCATTTTAGATTATCACTTAAAAGCGCTAATCATAATTATTATAAACATCACACATAAATCATCAAATTTGGATTAAATTAAGACTGGTAGTGAGAAAAACTACGTTTGGTTACAGTACTGAATAATTTGATAAGAGGAGAATTTTAATGGCTGAACTTAGTTCACATTCGTGTGGAATTCTTATAAGGAAGAATAATTACAAGCCTTAGCATCCAGAGTTTTGATCTTTATATCCCTAAAAATATCATTAGGAATTAATATTATTAGGAAGTAAGGATTGATTTGTAGGAACCATGGACTTTTAGTTTTCATTATTTTAAATAATCAGTGCGTCCAGTGTCTGAGGCTTCAGTTACAATATTGTGGTACAACGGATTTATATACAAATTATAATAACATAAAAAATCATATTTGATCAGCACGGTGTGCTGATCCACTAACAATAAGGGGTAAAGCACCACACAGTGATGCAACAGCAAGATTAAATAACGACGTATGAATATTTATTATATTCCGTACATATACCACCCTGATCTGTATTTCCAACTCTACATAATTTTCAGTTATTTTACTACTGGATACATTTAATTAAGTATAATTATTCTTAAGCAGTCATGTTATCAGCGTCACCTGTTTCTTGAAATTGTACAGATGTGTTTGTGTGACTCAATTATAGATACGTTATGGCATATTGTTTATCCTGGAATCAATGGGAGATCTTCAAATGTAGGTCGCTTACCCCCGAGTTATCTCTAAAGGAAGCAGCGCAATTTATCCACCGCTTACAGGTTAAATTTACAACGACTTTTGACTAACAGTTACAATATGTTACAATCCCATAGTCTTCCCTCACATCGCTGCAGGAATAAATAAAAAGTACGAACTATGGTCGTATTTAAAAGCAAGTTTTAAAAGTTTCCATCAATTTCTGAGAGACTTGACATTAGCTACTTTGATGATGAAAAGAATAATTCAGCACAAGACTGTATGGTTGGTGGAAGACTCCAGGAAATATCTATTTTTTTTGAAGATAGGAAATGTTTGTAGTCCAGGTCGAAATCTGATGAAACCCTGTCTTGGCGAAAGGGCTTATTAATTAGTATTTACTGATACCTTCTCAATAGTCTTCGTAAAACTGATGTTTAATGTCCAGTCAGGGTCTATTGAAACTTGAGTTTGAAGAACCACCCACAAAGTATTGTTTACGAAATTATTCTGTAAAATTTCAATGGGTGTTTTGTCGCTTCATGTTCATGCTGCGGTTTGTATTGTGATGAATTAGATTTTATAATTGCAAAAAGGGAGCTACTGTGAAAATTGAAGTGATAAGATTCCTTATTAATTACGAAGTAGGTTATTAGTTAATAAATAAATCTTACTCATTAGAGTAAAGTATATAAATATTATTAATATAGAGATCTTTGGAATTAAACTTTACAAGGCAAGATTTCGTACTCCCAAATATTGCATGTATAAGGGCGGCTTCATAATTTTAGCATCTTGGATTTTTTGTCTAGGACTGTCAGCTATAACGTTTGTGGTTATATTTTTGACAGGACAACACAAGGGCTTTCCTGTTGTCACAGTTTCGGTATGGTTATCTGAACTCACCTTAATGCAAAACATTTTATTTTTGCCATATCATAAAACCACATGGTCCCGGCAATGACGACGACGTTCACAATGGAATATCGATTTACGTAGTGAATGCTATTCAAGGTGCTGGAAGAACTTAATGGGTCTTTTGAAATTTAAGCAATATTTTTGAGTTTTTGAAAATATTTTGAAAATATTATTTCTACATGACTGTTATTACAAAATATTTCCAAGCGTTGCAATTGTAGCAAATTAATTGGGGGATACTTATATAATACCGTATACATTAGTCGTGGCCACACATTGGAGAGTTTAAAAGAAAGGAAACCCATTTGTTCCAGATAATTGTTTTTGGAATAATTTCTTACCATACCTCACTCCTGCCTACCCCGAAAGACACGTTGTACCTAGTCGAATATTTAATAGGACTGATGCATATTAAATCACCGCCTAAGACTACAGTCTAAAGCAAATTTTGTGGTCTCATATTTTTTAAATCGTGTAGAATTTCTGAAAATGTTATTCGTAAGGTGGAGGTGGGAGGCTTTGATTGAATGCACTTCATAATTTTAAACCCTTTGAAAAATGTTCTAGGGAGTAAATTTTGATGATGGGTATCAATTTGACCTATATTATAGTTCACTTAAAGAAGTGACCTATCAAATATTTAGGCCTGTAATAATTATTATTACGCAATGACATTTCCTCAAGTTGTTTTAATATTATTTTCCGTCGGGCTAAAGCACCCTTTTGAAATAATCATTAACGACAGTGTCTGCAATTAGTCCATAAGAAATATTACTGAATCTTTTACTCCTATAGGCTAACCATTAAAAATGTCATGAGTAAAAATACAGTATGCAAAACATCTTAGAATTACTATTAGTACGACAGAGGAGTGTAGAAGTGTGTCAAAATCTGCTGAATGGACAAAAATGCAATTATTGGAACTGGGCTGTGTATTTAAAAAGGCGAGGGTTTGGAAATCCCTTCATCAGCACTGATTGACTATTTTAAAATTCCAATAAGTATGTACAGCTATCATTGTAAGCTGGAGTTGCGGGAGGGGGAAATCTGAGGGATATACATAGGTGTCGAATGTCTTGAATTTTCATCTAGGCTGTTTATGGTATGATGCATATCCGACGGTAGTAAAAATACACGTCGTTTCTTTAATACACTGGTCGTATTTACGTAATTATATCATCCACGTTGGGCTTAATCACAACAACAGCTGATAATAATGAGCTGAGCTTACAATTAGTGAGAGAAGGAAAAATTGTCAATACGCACTAACGAAGACGATTTAAAAACGTTTTAGGTCACAGCTGCAATTATTTACTGCCTGAGCCTGATCTGGTTCAAAAGCATTATTTGAGACAGAAGAACGATGTGAGGTGCAGCTGTTAATTCCATTTCTTAATTTGGCAAATGATTTGGGGCCGTTATAAGCTGTAACTTGTTATTTTAGGGGTCCGGATACTCTACACGAGTATAGCTGATCCCGTTGTGATTCAAAGAATTCCATAAATTTAATTGTATTTAAAAGTGCGGTCATTGCAGATATAAAACAGTTCCAGTAAACTGTCTTACTGCTTTTATTTGGGGCGAAGCGTTTTAAAGACTAGGAAAAACAACAACTTCTAAAATGGCTGCTAAAAATATCATCGACGATCCCATTTGTGAAGCTGCGCAGTCCGTATTTTCAAATGATTTGGTATGTATCATTTCTTTCTGGTTTTGGGCATAAATATTTTCGATGATGCAATACACATTATCAGAGTAATAATAATATTTACTGAATGAATCAATTTGTATTGCTTATTCACATATTTGGGGTACAATATTACAATGAATAAACTTTCAAGGGATTTATTGAAACCCTCAATGTTATTTGATTGTTGGAATATCTTGTTCCTATCCCAGGCAGTGGGGTGCATCTTCCAGCACGTTAAGAAAAAATTCAAAGACGTCAAGACTTTCCGTTTGATCAGCCCCACATGCAATAGGATCTCCCTAAACCATTTCTCTGCCAACTCCAAGATCGAAAACGGTCGATTGAAACGTTTTGCAGAATCAGCCAATGCATCAACGGCCTTTGATTTCCTCAATCGCTCTTTTGCATCCTCTCAGTCTCAGCGATTTCCGTACACACCCCTGGACGTTGAGGAATTTTGGAAGTTAGAGGATCCAGGGAAGATTTCGTTTGTCAAAAACATTTTTGATTCCATCAAAATCCGTTCTGCATCGTCCCCGCCGCTCTTCCCCTGCAATTCTATTCACTTGTACGGATTTTGGAAACTGGACAATCCCGGGATCATGTCCCTCCTGGAAGTGTACGGACACAATATCAGTCATCTCAGCATATGCCGAAAAGAGTTTCCGATTAAACTCGGCTATTTGAAAATGCTTTTGCTACATTGGCTGCCGTCGCTTCACACACTAAAGATATGGTCAGTGAACTTTGGAGATCCCCAATTCCTACGTGGAACCAGATTCCTAGCAGGTAAGGAATCTCTTCCGAATCTTAAGGTGTTACATTTTGACTATTATCCTTGGACTCGGATGAGGCCATGGCAATAGTGGAGAGTTTTCATGGACATTATTTTGGCGCCACCGAATCTCGAAAATTTAGATACAAGGGATGTGTTCCTACCTACCAGAGCTGCGTTCAAGTTCAAGTATAACTTGAATAGTTCAAGTGCGTATCAAGTTCAAGTCAAGTCAAGTGCAGACAATTTTGTAACTTGACACTTGAACATCAAGTTCAAGTGAAATTATAATTTTAACTTGAATTTTCAAGTTCAAGTTCGATCAAGTTCAAGTTAACAATTTATTACTTGATTGTAAAATCAAGTCAAGTTCAAGTACAATGAATGGAAGTACTTGAATAAAACTTGAGTATAACTTGAACTGAAAAGCAATGTAAGCAATGCCGAATTGCATCCCACTAAAAATAATATTGGGCGTCAATCATCATAATAATGTCATCTTTGCATTTGTTTTCATTCCATCGACATTAAAGTCGCCTCCACGATGGTGGTCGAGAATAATTCTTGTGTCCTGTTTCCATGCTTTGAATTTTGAATAATTACAATTTCCGTCTTATTGTTTTGTAAAAATGTTCTTGATACTCGGGGTTCTTGTTCCATTATAAAAATGAAGTGATTGTTCACTTCACCTGTTCTCAAGCTAAGAAGTTTAAGAATAATTTATTATTTCATGTGAAAATATTTTTTGCTGATATTAAACATGATGGCGCAGACGGACAACCAACAATCTTATAAATCAAGATTGGTTAAACAAAATTAACGACGACAAATATTTATGAACATAACTGCTGGTTACACTCACCAGATGAGTGCAACACTAATGTCAACCTTCCAGTATTGTGATTTCTAAACTCTTAATAGTGCAAATTAGTAAATTAGATTGGACTACAATGTTTACAGTTATTTGATCAAGTATTTTAAATTTTTAAGCAATTTTAAAGCAAAGAATATCACCTGCATGCCGTTTAGTTCATCCTAATCACGACCTAGCCATTATTAGCTATAATAGTTGTGGACGAAATTTTTAGTATTGTTTATTCATTTACGAAAAAATTACTTGAATAATCAAGTTCAAGTACAAGTTCAAGTTCACGTTCAAGTCAAGTTATGTGCCCAACTTGAACGTCAAGTTATGATCAAGTTCAAGTTCAATAAAATGAACTTGAAAATCGAGTACTTGAATACTCAAGTTGCTTGAGAAACTTGATTCATCAAGTACAAGTGCGGATACCTCGCTTAGACAATTTTTTCAAGTTCAAGTCAAGTTCAAGTCAAGTTGTCTAAAATAACTTGACTTGAACGCAGCTCTGCTACCTACGCTCTTTTTCATCAAAAAGACTCATCTGATAAGAAATTTTACAGTGACATTGTCACTGGTTTCCATTCAAACCATTGCCGGAGTTACTAGACTTGCAGGTATTTACGAAAAATTTGCAAGACAAAGCCCGAAATTAAAAGCGGTTCACTTGAGTTCTACCAATTTTGGGAGATTAAGAAACATTTGCAAACTTAAAACGTTAATGACCTCGGGGATTTTTAAAAATTGTCATGACTCCCTCAAAACGTTTTCCATAACGTGTAAAAATGAAGTAGATAAATTCGATGAGATGAACTTATTGGATCTTCCAATCGTTATGCTCGAAGATAGTGGGCTGGCTTTTACTTTCCCGACCAGATTTTCGAATACTACCACCTACCACCTACCACCTGACATACCACTTCACATACCACCTAGCGGCAATTTTTCATACCACCTACCACCTTACATACCACCTTACATACCACCTACCGGCAGTCTTACATACCACCAACCGCTGTCAAAGGATAAATATTTAACGGTCAATTAATAATCTGCCATTCATTTCAAATGTTTCGCAATGACAGTTTGATTATTGTATTTGAAAGATGGACGTGAATTTAGATCTGCTTAAATCCGAAAGAGTTGGGTTTATTGATTTCATTAGACAAGTTGATGACGGACGAGCTTTTAATGTATTTCAACAATGTGGATTGGTTGACCTCAGAAGGGGAGTGTGCATGTGGGAATCGTTCATTAATTCCCAGCGAAGACAAATCTCTGAAAGCAGGTTTTCGATGGAAGTGCTTCGCACGGTGCCATATCCGTCCACTTAAATTTAATCCGCTTGATAATACGTGGTTCAGCAAAAGTCATATTACTTACTTGCAGGTAACAGAATTATAATTTTAATGAATTTTATTAAGCATTGTTTTTTATGAATTTTAACGGTAGTTATAATTTTTTTTAGAATTTTGAAATTTTATTGCACTGGTTCTTCCGCATTGACCAAAGTCTAGCTATTGCGGATACTAAATGCTCTTCAAGAACTGTTGTTGACTGGTGGACATTTGCGCGAGAGGTATTAAATATAATAACGATACATATTATGGGTGTTTTGTATTTACGTATATTCTAAAAATTAGGTATGTCACGTCGCACTCAAAAACCAAAGGCAAGCAAAAATCGGTGGTCCTGGTCATTTTGTTGAGGTTGATGAAACGCATTTATTTCGCCGCAAATACAACCGAGGACATCGCATTAAAGGTGAATCGGTTTGGATACTGGGAGGAATCGACCGCGTAACAAAACAAAAATTTCTGTACAGAATCCCAAACCGAAAAAAGAGAACGATGTGGCCAATTCTCAAAAGAAACATTTGTGCTGGTAGCATCCTATTGACCGATGATCATAAATCATATAAGGGAATTCAACAGTATGCCGACTTTGCCGCACATGAAGTTGTTGTTCACAGATATTCCTTCCGTAACCCACTTTTTCCCGACATTTACACAAACGGGGTAGAAAACGTGTGGTCAAAGCTGAAAAAATCTATCGGACGAAAATACATGTCAGACAGTAAGAATGAATAAAATGTAAAATGTGTACTCCACAACCAAAACATTAAGTGTAATTATCGATTGTTGCAGATTCTGTCGATTTGCATTTGGCGGAGTTCATTTACAGAAACAAATTGCGGTTGGATTTCGGAGAAAATAATTGGGGAAACAAGTTTTTCAAATTTTTGGACGATGTCAAGAAAACATACCCTGGACCTAATAAGAAAACATACGTTTCATGAGTTGAAATTGAGAGAATTAACGCTGGGATTTTAAATTATTTATTAAGTAAATACGAACAAAACGTAACAACAACATACCACTAACATACCACTAACATACCACTAACATACCACCTAAACATACCACCTAAACATACCACCAACATACCACCAACATACCACCTAAACATACCACCAAAACATACCACCAAAACATACCACCAACATACCACCAACATACCACCAACATACCACCAACATACCACCAACATACCACCAACATACCAACATACCACCAACATACCACCAACATACCACCAACATACCACCAACATACCAACATACCACCAACATACCACCAAACCATAGTCTAGCATTTTGTGTATTCAAGTTAATAAACAACTAATAATAATTTTAAAACAATAAACTAACTTAACCATGAGTTTTTAAATGTTTGTTCATTACATCTTTGCGTGTGAATATTTTCTTGCAATTGGGACATACGAAAGTTTTTCCTACTCCATGGATCTTTTTTCGATGTCGAAGAAGAGCTTGGCTGCAAGTTGTTCCAAAATCTAGAAGTAAGAAATTCTATGATTACACCATCTGGGGTCGGATTTTGCTTTAAAAAATAATGATTTTCCGAAAATTCCGTTTGATTAACTTTCCCTAAAACACGCAAACGAATTGTCAAGTCTATATCAAAAAAAGATATGATGAATGAATTATGAATTTTCCGTCTTCCCACAAAAATCCGACTACTTTCTACCATTTAAAATTTACATCCTTAAAAGAAACATACCACAGCCACTTGCTTTACACGAGTAAACTTTCTTGGGGGATGGAGCGGAGAAGTGCTCACTATCCTCAGTGTCACTGGAGTCACTAGAGACTATTCTCTTACGCTTTTTCGAATAATCAGCGTTGGTTCCTTTTGCGGTTCGTTCTGCTTGTGACTTTTGATCCAGTTTTAGTTTTTTTGTGGTGAGCTTGCCCTTTTCCTTTTCCTTATAAATTTGAAATTTCTTGTTTTCAATTTCAAATTCTTCTCTTTCTTTTTTCAGCTTGGCTCGGTCATTTCCCAATTTTTTCCATTCGCTACTCAATTTTGTCCTTTGCTGGTCCATCTTGTACTCTTTTGAATACGCTTCTGGATCGGGTGTATTTCTGTCACTGTTTTCATTATTTCTCTCATTGCTTCTCATTGCGTCTTTCCCCTTTCTTTCCTTCTTATAATCTTCCGTCTTCCTTTTTTCGCTATTTCTGTCATCTTTCTTTGCTTCATCATCCGTTTTCCTTTCTTGCCTTTTTCGCTCATATTCCTTTCTCTGCCTTTCCCGTTCCTTCCTTCGTTCTTCTTCATCCTTTCTTTCCCGTTCCTTCCTTCGGTCTTCTACATCGTTTCTTTCCCGTTCGTTCCTCTCTACCTCCTCTCTATCCCGTTCCTTCATCTCTTCCTCCTCTCTTCTTTCCCGTTTCTTCCTTTCTACCTCCTCTTTATTCCGTTTCTTCCTCTCTTCCTCCTCCCTTCTTTCCCTGTCCTTCCTTTCTACCTCCTCTCTATCCCGTTTCTTCCTCTCTTCCTCCTCCCTTCTTTCCCGTTCCTTCCTTTCTACCTCCTCTCTATCCCGTTTCTTCCTCTCTTCCTATTCCCTTCTTTCCCGTTCCTTCCTTTCTACGTCCTCCCTTCTTTCCCTGTCCTTCCTTTCTACCTCCTCGCCATCCCGTTTCTTCCTCTCTTCCTCCTCCCTTCTTTCCCGTTCCTTCCTTTCTACCTCCTCCCTTCTTTCCCTGTCCCTCCTTTCTACCTCCTCTCTATCCCGTTCCTTCATCTCTTCATCCTCTCTTCTTTCCCGTTTCTTCCTTTCTACCTCCTCTTTATTCCGTTTCTTCCTCTCTTCCTCCTCCCTTCTTTCCCGTTCCTTCCTTTCTACCTCCTCTCTATCCCGTTCCTTTCTTCCTTCCTCGTCCTTTCTTTCTCTTTCCTTCATTTTCGCCTCTTCAATTCTTTTAGCCCATTCTTGTTTTAACTTCTCCAATCGCATCAGTCTTTCTTCCTCTTTCTTTTCTTCTTTCAGCCTGCTTTCAATCTCTTCCTTTTTGCTTACTTCTTCTGCACCTACAAAATCCAGGATTACAACGTCATCGTCGTCGTCCTCTTCTTCTTCTTCCTCTTCCGCTTCCACTTGTGTACCCTTTATTAAAGTCAGTACAAAAATATTATCTATATTTTTAAATTCTACAATGCCAAAATATTAACCAATAGAATGATATGAAATATTTTCAGAATTTTATATTCCTAAAATTGTCTTAAATTTTCACTACAACGAACGCCCAAAGTGCCATAAATGCCCTGGATTGAAAATGCCGGTGCATTTTTAAATTGCCAACACTGTATCTGTACCCTCTTTATTAATTAAACTCCACAGAACCCGGTTAGTATCCACGTTCTTGCTCAAAGTTTCGGAGGAAAATTGGGGGATATACAGACCCAAGTACGACAATTTTATATGAGGGGCTGATGTCGAGCTGAAAAAGTTTTTTTTACTTACGCCTCTGGCGTTCCTTGGCTACTTCTTCGTAACCTCCTTCATCGTATTTTTGGCGAAGAATGGGATCGCTTAATACAGCGTAGGCTTCATTGATTATTTTTATCTGTAAAAAATACAATCAATGTGGAGGTCGTTTGTTTATAATGACCATTATTTGTATGTACCGATTGTGGATCAAAATGGTACAAAAATAGATTAATGCTCCCGAATTAATTATAAAAAAATCAAATATTTACTTACATCATATTTGTAACTTCCTGTATTATTTTTGTCGGAATGAGCCAACAGAGCTAAAATTTTCCGGTTTAGAGATAATTTTCGGGCCGAAGCATTTTGTCTGACACCCAATACTTCGTAAAAATTGATTTCGTTCCAAGAATCCATTTTTCAGAAATCGTCGCACGCGTGTATCCTCTCAATTCCAAATGCACACTAAAAATGTTTCTGAAAAATGTTTTAGAAACGTTTCTAACGACGTGATGTCGTTGCATGTTTGATGGTATGGAAACGTGGTGCAAGGTGGTAGGTGGTATGTAAGACTGCCGGTAGGTGGTATGTAAGGTGGTATGTAAGGTGGTAGGTGGTATGAAAAATTGCCGCTAGGTGGTATGTGAAGTGGTATGTGAAGTGGTATGTGAAGTGGTATGTCAGGTGGTAGGTGGTAGGTGGTAGTATTCGAAAATCTGGTCGGGAAAGTAAAAGCCAGCCGATTAAGTCATCCCATCTGTAAAAATACTGGAGATCCATTTAGTAAGTATGGATAAGCCGGTCATGGAAAAACTGACTGCAACATTCCCAGAGGTGGAGAGTGTCAAAATGCATTTTTCAGATGACCATCCACCTTTGGAGGATTTTCTCTGGTTACTACCCAAGAAGGTCAAGGAAATCCAAATTTGGGATTTTTGTCTGAGTCTCTACCAGAATCTGAAGATGGAATCATTACTAACTGGGATTCCTCAAGAGACATGCCAAATCTTCAAGGACACTTGTAAGGATTTAGTCCATTTTGAGGAATTGGTCAAGTATCCATCGATTAAGGGATTAAAAAGTGAGTATTGAAAAGTTTTCAAATACTTCGGAGCAATAAATGTTCAATTCAAAACTTTATTTTATTTTAATCATGTGTCATTGTTTTCTAGATTTGGTGAGCTTGAAATTCTATTGCAAGGATTTCCCATTCGAAGATGATTCCGTTGAAGATGGCTCGAGGTATTTTTCAAACCTTACAAAATGGTTTATTTTGGAACCCATGGGAGAACTTCAAATTCGGCTGGCGTTCCCGGAAGTCACATTTGGACGAAATGGATTTATTTATCCGCCTTTTGCAGGTGAAAATATCATTCCGATTTGATTTGTACTTTTGGTAACTTAAATTATACTAAAATAATTAAAAGAGTAGAAAAAATACTAGACACAAAGGTTTTTCAAAATATGACTTAAAACTGGGGGTCACAAATGTGATCCTGATTCCTGACAAGATGTATACCTTGTGGGCTCCAGACACCTATTTTTCCTCCTAGTTGGGACTCGTTTGTTCACCAAAAACGGAAAAATAACACGTTTATTTAGGCAATAAAGTTGTAAATTATGGTGTTCATGGATCGACACAGTAACAAAGCATAAAGTAATAAGATCTTGTTTTATTTTTTTAGCAATGCCAGAGTTCCCAAACATCTCCGAGAGACTCGTCATTACCTACTTTGGTGATACATACGAATCAGATTATAGGTATATTATTTCAAAGGTACTAATCGGAGATTTTCGGGAACTTCCAATATAAAACTGTCCTACTTTTGCGATAATTTTTATTTCTAATTATTTGTCCGTTTAATTGATGTTTAAGTTAAATTTGGATAAGGTGAGTGCATGTGTCAGTCAATTTGTTTCCGTTTATAGTTAGCTTTTTTCTATAGCTGACAATGACTATGGTTTTCAACATTCCACAAGATTCAGACTCTCTTGATTTTTGTCAGATGTCAGTTGAACATCTGTGTTGTTAAAACGAAAACCCAAGAGCTGTCCAAAACTCGTATTGAGGTTAAAATGCAATTATTTCGTAAATTTAATTATTTGAGTTTGCAAAACACATTTTGTATTTTGCCGTATGTATTTTTAATTTCTAGCAGTTAAGTAGAATTTTGCAATTTGCACTTCCTTTTGGAACAATATTTTCTAATTTGTAATTTGTATTTTGATTTTATTTATTCCTGTCGTACTTGTAGTAAGTATTGGGTTCAAATGTATTTTGCATAGCTCTGTGCTATGTATAATTAGCAAAATTTACTGTCAAAATTTAATATAAATTCGAAACCTTGTTGTAAGCCCAAAGTGACAGAGTTGGGTCTATAACTGTAATAACAATTTCTTGAATTACATTTATACATATATATATATATGTATATATAATTACTTATAAATATGTCCCAGCTGAAATTTTGCACGTTAGTTTCAATCAGAAAATAAAGTTGTCAGATTTCCACGAAAACATTAATTTTCATGGCGTGTCAATTAGGCAACTTCAGGGATTACTTTGTAGGTATTCTCGCCATCATTGGTGGCTCTCTAGCGAATAATTGCACGTAATGTGTAATATTTTCCATTTGCTGTCTTTTGGAAAAACTATTTTAATTTGAAAAAATATCTTGAAAGATTCAGAAGAATTAATTTATCTACCGCAGTATTAGCCATCAAATATGCTCATTTGATTAGGATGCTTGGAGTTAATTCGTCAAATTTGGATGACAGTGATGTACATATTAAGCAAACAGGCATAAATTTGCTAAGCAATTACCGAAGATAAAAGAGATCGAATTTCCCTCAGATAATTAAGAAACTCCTTGAAAGCTTTAATATTCAAAGAAACCAAAATCGTGCTCGAATTTTTGTAAATGGTGGAAGCCCAGAAAATAACAACAGCAAAGGGTAATTCGAAATTTAATGGGAGCGATGGCTGGCTCAGAAACTGGATAAAACCTACATGTGTTGACATTTTAGTCCATATCAGGAGGGTCTGCAGCTGTGGATTCACAGTTTATGGACAATTGGGTCGAGAATATTTGGGTTGAAAGAAGAGTACAAACCAACCAGATGTTTTAAACGCTGACGAGACCGGATGAGTATTACCAATCAAAGCTTATCTACACTTGTCGGGACAAATGCAGCGGACAAAGAAAAATTGAAACTTCTGGTAATCCGGAAGTCAGAAAACACCAGATGTTTTAAGAAATCTTCAACGCCTGTGGATTATTATTCCAATTATAATGCTTGAGTTACACAGGAGGTAAATTAACAAGTATTTATATCGGCATATAATTTTTATTCGTGTTTTTAAATCAATGATAATAATATCTATGCTTACATGAAATATATTATCACGAATATATGTCGTGAGTAGTTCTTTACTAAATGGATCAAAACATTGGATCTAAAAAGTAGGTTTTGAAAAGAAAAATTCTCCATGCCAACTGTTCGGGGTGTAAAATCAGATAGAAAACTAATAACAGAAAGCTTGAATTTTTCCTATACGTTGTAACAGCAAGACTTCAACCATTGGACCTGGGGATCAGTAATATTACCAAAAGATACAATAAAAAATGCTAGTTAGAAAAATAGTAACACGTTTGACAACGAAATCATTATGTCATCAATGTTTTCGGTCGCAACCATAGAAAGAGAAAACCATAGAACTGCCTGGAACAAGGTTTCGCCGAGGACTATCAATAATTGCTTCGGACAGTAAAAACCTGTTCTGAAATCCTCGGAGTCCGAGCTCGATGTTGTAATTATGGAGAACAAAATTTGTTATAAAGACTTGAATCGTATTGCACGAGCCGAAATATCCTTTGCTGAATTTCTCAATGCTAGTTGTTATTCTTCTTCTTTAATTATTTCTATTACCCCACAACATGGTTAGTAATTAGTCAGGGCTGGTCATTCGAATCGGAATTAGAATTGGAATCGGTATTTCATTCACATTTTTTGGTATTTTTATCGGAATTGGTATTTTTAAATATATGTTTTCAAGTATTTAATTCTATATTGAATCGAAAAGAAATATCTGCATTCGAATTAGTATTCAAAATATATTTGAGTACTGTATCCAATGCTTAGACATCCGAAAAATCCGTGACATTTTGAAGTTTATCTCGTAAATTCAAACAACAAAAGAAGTTTTCAGTTAAAGGCGTGGCCCGCGGGTAAAAATTCGGGTCGGGCCTCGGCCCGACCCGCCCGTGCGGGTTATGGACGGGTTCGGGTTTAATGCATTGTCGTGTTGCAAGTTGCGGATCGGGTTGGGTTTTTATTGCATTTCAACGGGGCAGGTCGGGTTGAAATTTATGCACATAGTGCGGGCTGCCGGCGGGTTCGGGCAAGATTTAAATATACCTTGGGCCCGCAAGCAGCCAGCAAAACGTTTAAATTTCAATCACCGACGTTTACGATTTTTCCAGAATTATATGGTTTGCGTCCGTTTGTGATTGCTCACGTTTCTGCCTTTGTAAGTGTTGGTTGTTACTATTCATCGTGTTCTTCGCTTATCATTGTGTGACTGTGACTTGTAACGTTTTGAAGTTGCTGCTCTGAAATCTGTTAGAGCAGTATTCTTACCATCAGTTAACGTTTCCTGCGAAGGGAATTTCAAACACAAATTAAAAATCGAACCAGCTACAGATATTAAAAAATTTTAAAACTTAAACAATATTTATTCTTCGGTTTCTACGGTTTATACTTTTGTTTTAGACATTGTGATGGGAAGCGAATCTGACAGCGTTTTACTAAGTTCTTAAACAATTGCGGGCCCCGCGGGGGCCCGCAAGCTGGGTCGGGCTGTGTCACCTGAAACTCACGCGGGCTGCGGTCTGGCGCGGGCCTAAAAAATACTGTCGGGTCGGGGCGGGTCGACGTTTCAGAGGTTGACTTTCGGGTCGGGCGGGTTCGGGTTACGTATTTGTGGGTAAGACTCGGGTTGGGTTGGGAAATCTCCTGCGGGCCACGCCTTTATTTTCAGTCAGCCATTACATAAATGTTTAAAACTATACTCATTGGAATACAAAATTTGGGATTACGTTTGACTCCACAAAATGACGCAGAGCAATGATACTAATTTTTTTCTGGAAATGAATTTACTACAATCTGTAAGCAATGAATTCATTTGTCAATAATTTTCTCAATTGATAAAAAGGGGTCTAATTTTTCCAGGAGAAAAAGCAGCTCATGTTTTTACTCCTAGAGTATCCCTGAAAAACAAAGTGATTCAACAAGTTATATAAGGTTATGGTACTTATGTAGATTAAGGAGTAATGTCTTTATAAAATGGTCTGGCATATTCACTGGCTTCTTTTCATTCATAATTGCCAAATCTAGATACTTTCGGGTTTAAATGTTACGATGTTTTTCGGGACTGTAGTAACTTCAGATATTAATATTTATTAAATAAAGTATTTTAATTATATTGGAATTCATTGAAAATATTCGAATAAATTGGATTGGAATTTTCATTTTTTGAAACAAATACATTTGAATTGGGATTGGAATCCGTTAGGGTTAATCTTAATCAGAATGGTATCCATATTTTTCGAATATTCCAGCCCTGATTATAGTGCATCACTTCAAGTCGGACATTTCTTTTCTCCCTTTCCTCAGCATCTTTTAAAATAAACAATTTTGTTTATCGGAAATTACGATTTTAGTCAAAATTGATCATCTAATCATCTAAATTTTCTTACTAAAATCAGGAGTGTCAAATTTGAGCAAAATTGTGACATTAGTTTTTCCTTAATTTATGTCTATTAAAATAATGACTTATTACAAATTGTATAACAGGTATTCTGAAAGCATGTTGTCGTTCTTTGAGGTCATAATAATTACCCTTGGCTATTTTGTTTCCGTGTATGATTTAATTAAATTTCCGCAAGATGGCAACATAACACTATTGTATCACTGCACTCCGATCCTTTATTTTTCGCAAAATTTTCACAATGTTTTTTGAATTGGAAATTAGTTAATTATTACTTTACTTTATTAATATACGCACCGATTTCAGTTGGAATTAAGCTCATCCGAGCTTTTAATATGAAAAAATATATGTGCCAAATTTTCCCTAGTATTGTTGCACAATTCAAGAAGTTTGGATAACCAAAAACGTTTCAGGCAAAATCATCCAACGGATTGTATCCTCTAAATAATTTAAATTACGACATGGGAATAATTCGGTTCTATATCGACATGGAACCATGACCATTGCAATTTGTTGGAAAATGTAGCGATCCCAAATAACGTAATCATGTCGATTGTTTGCTCTCTCGTCCTCAACATCGTCCTAAACTCTCAATTTGTAAAAACTTTACCGAATAAATCGTCATCCAATTCATTCATTCAGACTTGGTCATTTCCATCACGAAGTATGTGTGTTAAAGTGATAGCGTGATAGCGATCGCTAATTATGCGTTATATATATATACATTATATTTATTTGAATTTAATTTTCTCTCAAGACAATTTTCCTGTCTTCTAATTTGAATTGAGTTAAATTATATATCATAATAATATAATTTGTCTGTTATCACCTCCCGGCACAACCTCCATTTTTCTAGTCGGGGACAATAGCACAACCTCCGTTTTAGATTAAATTGACACAATCAATAAGAAACACTCAAATTACAATCTAATAAATTGAGTATCTTAGCTGAGTTAATCCAGTAATAAAACCTTGTCACATGATTGATGTACTGCAGTTTTACTTAACCATTCTATTCTAACGCTAACCAAAAAAATGAAGTTAAAGAAGTGCGACTGAGCAGTAGGATATCTCTACAGGTGTCTTATCTCACTTGATATCTTGACATATCAACAATTCTGGTGACCTGGTAGAAGCCTACATTGGCATCTATTTCCTGTACTAAATCGAGGTCAATCTCTGGTCAATCCGAACACATTCTGGATACGTTGTTCCAAATTAGAGACTCCACAAAATAATTCTCAAGATGAGTGAGATTTCTAATAAGAAACCGGAAGATCCTTATTTTCCACTTGAACAGAAACTTCTACAAATAGGAAAACCCCTACTGAATGCACTTATCATTGCTGGTTTTCATCCTTACGTTAAAGCCAATAAGTGGGGTGAAGCTCGATGTCACTATCACAATTTTGCCCTTTTCTGGGCAATATTGAATTTATTTTTGCTCATAATAGGAGAAACATTTTATACAATATTTGTTTATTCTCCAGTTTTAGAGAAACATACCAAAGGATTCACAGAAACGTTTACATATGGTCTAGTGACCTACTCCGCCATGGTATCATTTCTGATCCTGAAGGCGCTTTCAATATTTAAATACAACAAGCATCTTAAATTTTGGCAATTAAATGTTCGCTTGCTGGCAGAATTTTCTGAAACTAGTCCTCAATTTGACGGAAGCTCCGAGCCAATGATTTCTTATTTAGATCGTACTCGCCAGGAAATTCGACGGAGCCTGGTATTTGGGATATTTTTGGTGGTTTTTTGGTTGAACATGACCGTCGCAAGGATTCAGATGACAGTTGGTTTAATGGATGCTTCATCACACATAAATGCTCTCATTTACATTGAATCCTTTATTTGGAATATAAACTTTTCAATGTATTTCCTGTTTGGCCTATTTCTTGGATTTTATTTGAAAATCTACAGTATATGTTTGCGGGTGATTGCTGTGGAAATGGAAAAAATTGTTAGTGCACAAACCCGGGGGTCATTTCCCCTCCATACAAATTTTGATTTGAGTCCAAGACCGATTTTTAATTCTTCGTGCAAATTGGAACACATCACGGAGCTTCTGGAGCAATGCTTGAAGGCATATTTAATCGTTGAAGAGCTGGTGCTAAGTTTTAATCGCCATTTTGACACTGAACTCTTTTTAACATTTGTTACGTCCTTCTGTATGATCTTTGCACGTACCTTTCTAGTATTTTATGTTGCCCTTAAATATTCCCCAACGGAACTAATCTTTGCGGTTGGAAAGACCATTGTGTACATTTGGCAAATATACCATGTCGCCAGCTCATGTTCCCAACTGGACCAACAAGTCAAAGAAATTCAATATTTCCTCCATCGGATTGAGTTGAAAGGCTTACCAACGTACATGCTAACGAAAGTAAGGGAAAGCTTTGGGCACTAAATGAATTTGGGTAACCCGAAATTTTTACAAATATTTACGGATTTTATGCAGGAATTATTTTTATTAACTGAACCTTACAGATTGATATGCTTGCATTAAGACTCACCACTCATCCCCTTACAATTTCTCCATGGCAATTTTTCAAGCTGGATCGACGGCTTATAACTACGGTTAGAATCCTATATACATAATTATATATACAAATTATACAAGAAATTTATTGCGGAGGGACTTTTTGAATAGATGCCTTGTTTTAAAAACGCCCGGCATTTTGGTAGTTTTGGGCAGGCATTTTAAAAAATGATTAGTTTATAGTAAAAAAAAAATTGGTTTAACATTTAATTTTAAGACTAGGATGAAAATGTTTTAAATACGTTTTGACGAGAAATAAATTACCGATTCTTTAAGAGAACAAACATTTATCTTGGTTAACAAATAAGGAGACCGCTGTGGAATAAACGAAACACATTCAAGATTTCAATGTTCCGAAGTGAGCAATCATAAAATATAATTACTGCCGCCAGTTGGTAGTAAATTTTGTGAGCTTTAAAAATTACATTCGAATCGAATCACTGAAATGTGTAATAAGTTTCTACGGGACACGTCGGAAAGCATAGGCATGAAAGTCCAATCTAGAATCCTTCTATTACAATAGAAGTATACTTCAAATTGCTATAGCGATCCAATGATCTATTCGATATATAAAGAAATACATAAAATTGGTCATAATCTATTGTGAATATTGTTTAACAAAAATAATTGGAACCAATGCTTTTAAAAAAATCCCTCCTTTGCTCCGTTCAATTGCCTGCCTTGATAGGGGTTAGCAAATGAAAATGATACTTTTTAGAATTTAGCCAAGGATATATAGTATTTTTTAGGGTTTTTTTACAAATCCAAGTTTAAAGTTAAAACCGAATTCCACCTCTGTAATATTAAAATACTGTACTTATTGATATTTCCAGATGTTTGCATCAATGACAACGTATCTAGTAATTCTGATCCAGTTTCAAGTTGGGGATAAAAACATGCCTTGATATGTGTTTAACTATTCGTCATCGTAAACGAATGTCTCTTTCAAAATGCTGGGATTGTGGTCGACTAAATTATTTTAAATATAAGTATTTAAATTCAATATGCTTGCAAAATTCTTCAAAGTGTTTCTAGGTTGTTTCAAGCAAACCAACATCAAACATATGGTTGGAAGATTGTTTGGAAAGCAGAACCAAATACAGTGATAAACACGTAAAATTGTACAATGTTTGCTAATTTGACATTTACATTGTTGCATTCCAACCCTTTGAAATAAAATCCCTTATGGTTGCCAATTACGTTTCGAGCAATTGTTTAAAATTTGGTTAATTTTGTGTGGCATCTCCATTGTCTCAATAACACGTAATTCCAGGCTACCACGACGGTTCGAGATATTCCACTTGATTCCATCTTTTGTACTTGAGACTTATTTCGGTGATTCACACCGAGTATTTCATATCTTACAATAATTTATAGTTGCATGTACAACTAATTTTCATAAATTGTAGTTCTTACAAGTATCTCCCCATATTTGTAGCGCAAAATTTTAACGGTGTTTCTCCCTATAATTTAACACTACTTCTCACTTTGTTTCGCTACTTTTACACGGGTATTCAAATAAGCTCCCAATTAATCAAAGCGTCAATTTCGGTTTACAAGGGATTTGAAATTACTTATCAAAATATAGAAATGCTTGGAAATGCAGAAAAACTTATTTAAGATAAGAGGAAACCTCTAAGCTTGTGGTCTGGCCTCTGCTCATTGTAATCTCCGAAATGACCACAAATTTTCTTGGAAGAATGTAAATAGAATCCGTAGCCTCAGCTAACTCCATACTATAACTTAAATCAAGGAGACATTGAATGTACATACTTGAAAAAGTAAGTTAGACAAAACTTAACTCATAACTTAATTAGTTTCCAAGAGCCAAGCACCGTTGATTTTTACAAAAATATCTGCAATAATTCAGATTTTATCTATCTCTTAGGTTTTTGTAGTGTTTCCCCTCTTTTTAAATCCTAGGAGACACTCTGTGTGGTTCCCAATATGGCTGAAAACAATATCGTCGAAGATTCAGTTTGTAAAGCTGCACAGACCGTGTTTTCAATTGATTTGGTAAGCATGGATAATTACGGATGTGAAGTGAACCATTTCTGTGAATTACCTTAGTGCTTTTAGAACAGTCGTTATATTTTCTGAATTATTTCGATTTGTATTGCTCTAAGCTTATCCTGTAAACTATGGGTGCCAAGAAATGATTGGCTCCGCAAGCCCATACAAGGAACAACTAATTATACAATTCTTAAACACAAGTTGACACTTACTTCAGAGGGTAGTCGTTTCGGGACACAGGGTATATATACATATATGTGGGTATTCGGCCTTATATTATGATTAAGTGAGCAACAAATTTATAAGTTGTAATTAGTTGAGTACTGAAATGTATCGTTCGATTTCCAGACATTGGAACGGATATTCCAGCACTTAAAAAAGATTTTCGAAGACGCAAGTCCTTCCGTTTGATCAGCCCAGCTTGCAACAGGATGTCACTATCATATATCGCCGCAAACTCCAAGATCAGCAACCGTCCATTGAGAATTTTTACAGAGTCATCGGATACATCGGTAGTCTCTGGTTGTGTCCTCGAAATCTCTTTTCTGTCCTCCCCGGACTTCCCCTGCAATTCCATTGAAGTTGAAGGCTTCTGGGATTTAGGAAATCCTTCGCTCAAATCGTTTCTCAAACTCTTCGGAGAAAAGATCAATCATCTCACGATATCCCGAACGCTGATTCCGCTGGAGATCGCTAGTTTCCAAATGCTCCTACTGGATTGGCTGCCGTCTCTTCAGGAACTATATACATCAACTCCTGGAACTTCGAAGATATCGGATTCCAAAGCGGGACCAGCTTCTTACCGAAATCCAAAATCCTAAAGAACCTGAAGGTGCTGGCCTTTGGCAATCCCAGCCTCCTATCGAGGAACTTATCCAAGTCGGAGTTGATGATTTTCGGAGACATCATCCTGGCTTCACCGCATCTTGAGACCTTAGTTATTTCCGATGTATTTCTGCCTTCGCTTTTAGCCAACAAGAAGACCCACTTGATTAAGACTTACAGTGCGTTTGTCAAACCTCATTGCCAGTCTGGACAATGCTAGAAATATTAATCGTCATGTTAGAAGTATTCACGAAGAATTTGCAAAAGAATTTCCGAAGCTACGCGAGATTCAGTTTTTGTCTCATAGTTGCGATATCGGTAGAATTGTTTTCAAATTGGAGGTGTTGATTAATATTGGATTGTTCGCCAGTAGCCAGGAATCCCTAGAAAAACTTGTTATAACTTTTGTGCGACTCCAGAACCAAGGATGACCTCCTAAACTTTGGGGCTTCATAGAATTCTACCTCAGAGGAATGTGCCGATACTTCGAAATGTGGTGTCAATGAACTTCCGAACCTTGTGTGTTTTCCGCCATGGAATTCCAGACGGTTTTAAGATCTCCGAATTTCTCCCGGCTCTTCGAAATGTAACTCTTGACGCTAGCAACCTAACGTACGAGATGTACGAGCGAGTTCACTCAATGGATTTCGGCCAGGTCATGCCATCTGTAAGAAAACTAGAGATTCATCGAAGTTACATTAACAACAAGCGATTCATGGAACATCTGTCTGCGATATTCCCAGAGGTCGAGAGTGTCAAGATGTTATTTTGCTGGGATACTAACAAAGATGAACTTATGTGGTTGCTCCCGAAGAAGGTCAAGGATATCCAAGTGTGCGAATTTCCTTTGCAGTTCTATCAGGATCTGAAGCTGGAATCATCAAAAGATTTGCAAGAATTTGAAAGAAACCAGCAAAAATGTTATCCGATTTGATAAGCTGAGAAAGTTTTCTTCAATAATGGGGTTAGAAAGTGAGTATTTAAAATCTTGGAAGTATTTTGGAAAGATTTGTGGTTGTTAAGTGTAGTTTTAAAAAATGTCATTTTAAAATTTTGTTTCCCAGATTTGGTAAGCTTGAAGTTTTACTGCATGGATTTTCCATTCAAGGTTCCTCAAGACGGTTGGGGATACTTCTCGAACCTCACAAAATGGTTTATTCTCGAACCAATGGGGGAACTTGAGATTCACTTGGCTTTCCCTCAAGTCATCTCATATGGACGTAACATTATTTGTCCAACTGTTAATAAGCCTTGATCACAGGTAAATTTTATTCCCACCTTTTCAAGTTTTTAAAAAAATTTGCAGAAACAAAATATGAAATATGAGCTTGCTTTTTTTAGACCGCTCAGATTTTTCACCCATTTCCTCGAGTGTAGTGATTAGCTACTTTGACGATAAATACAAATTTTAAATATACCACCGAAAGTTCCTTAACTATTAGTCAGTCAAACGTTTATTCACACCGGTGCGAATTAAAACCTTGTGTATACGTCCATAAGCATCCTTTTACATTGTGGGTATTACATGGATTTAATGCCTAATTAAAATTTCCTCATGTAATTTTAATAATTATTATGCTACACAAATTTTGAAAAAACGTAGTACTTATACTCAAATTTCAAAGTTCCCTCCACATCTACCGGACCATATGAGAGATTATTTAATGTAAGGAACAAATGAATTTATACGTGTGTAATAGATGGCGCAAGCGTAACATGAGTATTTTAGCAAGTGTTTATACGTGATGTAATTTAAATTTGTGTCTTCAATCGTCTGGATCAATCTGGATATTGCTTTCCCTAATTTTCGATTAATTTCAATAAAAACTGCTGGTAAAAATAATAAAAATGCAAAATCCTACAGTTCATCGGAAGACGCAAAATTTTTCTAATGAGCTCTTACAAATCGTAATTCAAAAGTGAAATATTTATTGGTTACTGTTAACCCTACAAGATCAATTCCTAAAAATTAATGTCGTTAATATACGCATTTAGCTCATTATATTGTTGGCAGACAAATATTAGAGTACTACGGTACGAAAATCCGTTTGACAAAAAAATTCAACTTTTTGAAGGTCGGGGTACGTGAAACTTGTAATTTCCCATGTTAAATGCCATTTAAATTTTGCAGTTTTGAATTTCGAGACAAATTGACTTCGCGCCAAATTTAAAAAAAAAAGCTACAAAGGATTTTTTAGGTGGCAGGTATGACTTCAAGTTGTACTCAGGGTATGAGCAAACTAATTTTGGTGGAATTTCCAAAATCTGGAGGGGGCACCAAAAAATGTGTACTTGTGAGTGACTTTGTCATTCCACGTCAGACAATTCCTTGTATGATGGACAGACTATGACAGTAGATGGCGTCATTTGTGGGATATCCCTTATGATAAATGACCTGGGAATAAGCCTCAATATTTTTTATGTAACTATAAAAGTACAGAGCGTGATGCTTCTGTAAGTGTAGGGTCTACTGTAGCGAGTATAATTTATTTACATTGACATAACATTAGGATTTGACAAGTGATTTTTTTTTCTGGGAAGACTTTTTTGACACTTTTATCATGTTAACACTCACATATGTACATGACAAGTAAAAATGGGATTAAATCTATTAAGCAGTCGAGTTCAATTCCTGGGGTATTTGCCTATTGAGACAAACTGAAGTTGACGTGAAAGTCATGTCATGTGTGTGTGTTTCTGGATGGGGGAAAGTTTTTTAATATTTATCTTTCGTCCTCACACTTTGGAAGCCATCAGTGTCATTCCAATACTTATGTTCTCCGCTTGTTTTCACAAGGCTTCCATTTCTCAGGATTTATTCTATAATGGGCTCTTTCACACTATTCCCAGGAATTTTAAGTGACATTTTCTACACGAGTTCGAGACAAACTTTTCCTATTCAATTCACTGAATTTACAATGTAATTTGAGTGTCTCAAGTGCTCTTTTGAGCATTGCGATGCGAGAGTTCATTTTCAGACACATATGTGTGTGTCCTCAATTGTAATTCTGGGATTAAATAGTTGAGTTCAGGGTTTAAAGGGGGAATTTAGGATTAAAATTTATACGGGGGAGTTCAAGTTTTGGTTAAGTTCAAGTTTCGGTTAAGTTCAAGTTTCGGTTAAGTTCAAGTTTCGGTTAAGTTCAAGTTTTGGTTAAGTTCAAGTTTCGGTTAAGTTCAAGTTTAGGTTGAGTCCAAGTGTTGCTTGAGTTCAAGTTTTGGCTAAGTTCAAATTTTGGCTAAGTTCAAGTTTTGGCTAAGTTCAAGTTTTGGCTAAGTTCAAGTTTTGGCTAAGTTGAGGTTTTGGCTAAGTTCAAGTTTTGGCTAAGTTCAAGTTTTGGCTAAGTTCAAGTTTTGGCTAAGTTCAAGTTTTGGGTAAGTTCAAATTTTGGGTAAGTTCAAATTTTGGTTAAGTTTATGTTTTCATGAAGTTCAAAGTTCAAGGTTTCGTTATATGTAAGTTATGGTAAAGTTTAAAATTTAGTTAAGTTTAAGTTTCGGTTGAGTTCAAGTTTCGATTAAGTTTAAGTTTCGGTTGAGTTCAAGTTTCGATTAAGTTCAAGTTTTTGTTGAGTCCAAGTTTTGGTTAAGTTCAAGTTTCGGTTAAGTTCAAATTTTGAATAAATCCTTCAGCATATCCCAAACTCGAAATTTGAAGTGTACTTGAATTTCAACACTCGAACTAATTTGATGTAATACACTCCAGCGTTTGCTAGTTATATAAAAAAGTTTCAGGCCGACAGTTCCACCGTAGACAGAGTTCTAACGGATTCATGTGACGTGTAATAAAGCTTGCTCTAATAAAAATGGGAAGTAATTATGTTTACTTGTAACGTTTGGGGCTGTAAAAATTCGGTTGTGGATTTTTTGTATAGGGAGGAAGATGATTTCAAGGCTATATATTTTTTGATGCTATAAACGATTGCACGTGTCAATGTAATACATAAAAGGAAACTGAGCGCTTTGATGATCTAAGTATGTACGCCCATGTGGAGGCACGGGGTGGACGGAGTGGAAGCATGTGCATTTTATTTTTTGTGCAGTCGTAAAGGAATGTGACATAAATGTGATTTTGTGCCAGGAAGAATTTATTTCTTGATAGGAGCGGGAGAAAGGGAGAGAGTTTTGGAGGAAAAGCTAATTTTATCTCCGAAATGATTTCTCCGCATCCCATCCCATTCATTTGATTGTGAGAGAAATCACATCTGACAAATTCCTTGGCCTGAGCACACACACACACACACATTCAAGTCCTCCCATTTCCACTCACAATCAGGCAGCTCCGTTCTACTGCCAAGGTAATATTGAGAAGGTGAGTTGGGAATTAGCCTGCCCTATATCAATACAGGGTCTCAAGAAACACTTCTCCTATTTTTTATGGGACACTACACTAACTCAGTGTCCCTTCGCCCCTTAGAAATTCTGTTTCATTGCGCCCCTAAAAAAACTGTTTCACTTCGCCCCTAAAAAATTCCTTTTAATTCGTCCTTAATGAACTTTATCACTTCGCCCCCAAAAAATATTCATCTCACTTTGCCCCAAAAAATTTTGTTTCATTTAGGCCCTATAAATTGTTGATTCACTTTGCCCCATTTATAAATAAAAATATACGGGGTGCAAAAACATACCTTCACTGCTACATTTGGCTCACAAAAAAACATAATTACTGAGGTAAATAAATATTCAAAAATTTCCTGAACTTTTTGAACTAATTCCAAAAATATTTGTTACCCTCAAAAAAGTAACATTATATTTCTTGATTTTGTTTCTGAATTATTTTTAATTCGGAAATTTAAGCTTCTGTATAAATAATATGTACGTAGGGTGTTCGTAATCCGAAAAGTGCGCTGTCTAATGATCCCACATGCTTGTTAAAAAATACTCGACGAAGAGTGAATAAATAAACACGGAAAATCAGACATGCAAGGAAAGAGTTGACGGATTTATTTCCTTTTGAATTCTGGAACAAACATGTACATAATGGATCCCTAAAAGGTATTGACCCCCTCCCCCACCCATACCTGCTGTAGCTTAAATATAAAGGAGCAGAAGTAGGAATTTCTCATAATTTTTTTTTAAATTCTCTACAGACAGGTCACTGACCTAGGTCAATATTTAGGGTCACAGGCGTGAAGTAGTTTCAAATTCTTGGGCGGGAATTTTAAACTAAAATTTTGTATACAGATTTTTTTTACTAAATGTTGGTTTGTGTATGACCCCTGTGACCCTAAATATTGACCTAGGTCAATGAAACTTTTTTACTAAATCTGGGAGAAAAATTGGAACAAACTGGGGGAAACGAATTGATGTTTTTTAGGGTAGTTTTTTTGTGAGGGTAGGGTGTGAGGGGGGTTGAAATGGTACGACTCCTACTTTATACACATATGTACATAATGTATGTATAATGTAAATAAAGCCAATTTTTCCGAGAGTCCCAAGCCTTACCACGCCTTTTCCAAGTAATTTTTCTGAGAGCCTGGAACGTCCGGAAAATTGCTCAAATTTGCGTAATATATAGCGTGGTAAGTTAGCCTAAAAATGTTGGATGAGGGAAAATAAAGGGAAGGAGCTTCACTACTGTATATTTTTATTCTGCATAAAATATTGACGCTTCATATGCATATGTATGAGAATGTAGAGGATAATTGTGCAATCACATATGCATTTGCACAGGGGGCTATAACTGTGATGTAGTAATGAGAGGGAATGCAATTACGATATACGTAACGATGCTTTTACTGCTCAAAGCACAAGTTGTGAGAGTTCTCGTGTATTTTAATTTCTTTAATTATTATGAATACGTGGATACATATGTAACTATATCAATTGAGGCGGTTTTATGGGCAGAGCGAACGGATTTATAGACGGGACGCCAGGAGCAGTTTTTTCCCAATATATAGCTCCGCCCGTGTCCTCTCATCAAGCATTATAGTACAAGGCGCACTTGAACTTTAAATCCTAACTTTATTCTTGTTTTCGAGTTTTGTGTTGTTAGAATTTAAATTGAGCGGTAGGCTTGACGCGGAAATTTAAGCGTTAGTTGGACTTGAAATTTAAGGTGAAATTCAAGATTGTACAATTTAAGATGGGGGCAGTAGTTTTGAATTTGAAATTTAGGGGTTAAATACTTGAACTTGAGTTATAGTGAACTGGACCTTTTAGATTTAAGGTTGAATTTGAGTGTGCACTTGAACATGAAAATCAAGAACGTACTTAAACTTGATATTCATGTGGGTATTTAAACTTGATATTCAAGTGGGTACTTGAGTTTGATATTCAAGTGGGTACATGAGTTTGATATTCAAGTGGGTATTTAAACTTGATATTCAAGTGGGTAGTTGAGTTTGATATTCAAGTGGGTAGTTGAGTTTGATATTCAAGTGGGTAGTTGAGTTTGATATTCAAGTGGGTACTTGAGTTTGATATTCAAGTGGGTACTTAAACTTCGAATGTGATATTCAATTCAATTCAATTCAATTCAATTCAATTTATTAATGTCATTCGGGTCTCGCCCATAACACAATTTTGTTACATTAAAAATCATTACGCAAGTCAGCACATTCTGAAATAAACTTTATAATGCTGTAAAGTTGGTCGGTATCCTGGACATTCAAGAGAGTAAAAAAATTCTCTCTTCTTATATTGGCTATATAATTTGTCAGGAATCTTTCCCTGAGGGAAACGAAATGCGTACAATTTAAAAATAAGTGGTAGTAATCGTTTTCTTCATTTAGAGAACAAAATTTACAGTTTTCTTTGTCAAATTTAATTCTATACTTTTTATAATATAATTTATCACTTCCAGCTCTTAGTTGAGCAATAAGTCTTTTAGCACTAAGGGAGGTGGGGGCTCTCAGGTAATTGGAGGTGTGAGTGTTTGTTTTCAGTCGTCTGAATTCGTGGGAGTATGATGATTTGTAAATTCTGTGAATGTCTTTTTCTTCGCATTGTAGTTTGATAGATGTTAGTATGTCTTCCAGGTTGTTTAGTAGAACTTCCGATGATTGCTTATTCCATACCGAGATGAAGCCATAGTTGCAGAATATGTTTTTTATTTGGAGAACCCAGTTGAATTTTTGCTTTTCATCTTTTAGCTGAGATAGTTCCAGAAGCCTGTCGTAGCACTGCCTAACGTATCTATTTTTGTCTTGGTTTAGAATTTTGGCCAAGAATAGGATGGTCAATTTTATTATTTGCACTACTGAGTTAGGTTTGCCTGTTTCAGATCTTACCCAGTATCTAGGAGTAGACCTAGGGAGCCATAGTAGTTTCTTTAAGAAAAACTGTTGAACAGTTTCAATTTCTTCTAGTAAGTTTAGACTCCAAATTGGGGCAGCGTATTGATAAATGAGAAGCACTGTCGCATTTACTAGTTTGGCTGTACTGTCCCAGGAGTCCATTGGCGCTTTGTTTAGTGTGTTTACCAAGGCGTTTGAGGCGGAAGCGGCTTTAGATTTGATGTTGTCTAGGTGTTTCTTAAAAATTCCTGAGGATTGGAATATCACTCCTAAGTACGTGTATTCATTTACCTTTGCGATTTCAATTCCGTTTAAGAACCACTTAGGCTTTTTCGGTTTTATTCCCCTAGGGGAGAAAATCAGTACATTAGTTTTTAATAAATTAATTTCCAGCCCCATTAAATTGCAGTATTCATGTAGAATGTCAATTTTCTTTTGTAGGCTGAGTTTGCTGTCTGCCAAGATGCATGTATCATCAGCAAATAGGAGATTGCTTATTTTTCTTTCGTATCCCATGTTGATTTGACTAGCGCCATGTTCTTCGAAGAAGTTATCCATGTCGCTAATATATATGGAGAAAAGTAGTGGACTGAGGATTTCCCCCTGGAGAACGCCCATTGTAACCTCAATAGGTTTAGATAAACCCTCCTCGCACCTGACGATGAAGTTCGCATTTTCGTATAAGGACTTAATGATGTTTATTATTTTCCCACTGACTCCAATCGCGTTCATTTTTTCCCATAGTACTTGGTGTTTAATTGAATCGAAGGCACGTTTAAAGTCTACGAATAGAGCAAATAGTTTAAGGTTTCTTGATAACCGAGTTTGCACTATAGAGTTTAGGCAGAAAATCTGGTCTGAGCATCCTCTTTCTTGTCGGAAACCTGCCTGAGACTGTGGAAGAATGTTGTGTTTCTCGCACCAATTGTAGAGCCGGGTTTGGATTACGGTAGTAAACAATTTCGAGATAGTATTAATTAATGCAATTCCACGGTAATTTATTGGGAGTTGATCATCCCCTTTTTTGAAAAGCGTCGTCATTTCGATTTCTGACCATTGTTTTGGCGTTTGTTCAGTCTTCCAGGTATTGTTGAAGAGTTCGAGGATTTCTGATTTGAGGTTTGGGTGACAATTCTTTAGAAATTCGTTTGGAATTTTGTCCGTGCCTGGGGCTTTGTTGTTTTTGAGTGAATCTAGAGCTGAAATGAGGTCTTGTATTGAGATACTCCTGTCAAGTTCCTCATCAAGTTTTCTAAATTCCTGAGTAGGGCCGAAGATTTTTAGAGGCATGTTTTCTTGGTAGAATTTAATCCATTTTTCTTCGCTAAGTAATTTGGGAGGTTGTCTGCTATTACGAAAGGTATTTATAGTCTTCCAGAATTGTGAGGTGTTTCTGTTGTTCCTTAGCTTCTGTTTGATGTCTTCCCAATGTTCTTTTTTCTTTAACTTGAGAAGTCTAGAGTGGGTTTTTTTGTATTCACAGTACGCAACAACTTCTTGCTTGTTGAAAGACTGTCTTACTTTCTTCCAAAGACCATTCAAAGTTTTTTTTGAGATTTTGCAGTCTGAGTCGAACCATGGTTTGGGTTGCCAGATTCGTTTCCTTGGGTTCCTGAGGAACTTCATGTTGCTACTTTCTGCTGCCGTCTTAATATTTCTTGCAATGTGCTCATAATGCTCATCTACATTTTGTCCACCGAAAGGAGAAAGAGAACCCAAATAGTTGTAGTAATTTACTTTTTCATCAGAGTTCCATTTTGGTTGCTCCGTCTTTATATCCACGGTCCATCTCTGCTGGACTCCCAAGTTTAATAAAATCTTCCCTACAGTATGAGAGGATAGTGCATAGTTTCTAAAATATAGGTCCTCAATTATTTGGCCACAACGCTCATTGACCCAAATCAAGTCAATGACGCTTTTTCCTTGTAGTCCTACATATGTGAATACAGCTGGTCTGTCCGATTTTGTTCGGCCATTTAGTATGATGAGATCGGCTTCTTCACAAATCTTAACTAAACGTTCACCTCGTTTAGATTTTGTTGGGTCCATGGTTTCTCTCTTGTTCCTGAGTTTTTCGTTGCAAAGGCTTTTGACATGGTTATTAAGATTTCCTACCCGAGCATTGAAGTCTCCTGCTAGAATTATATTCTTCATTCCAAATCTGGTGGTTATGTCTACGATTATATCATTAAGTCTCGTCATTAAATAGTCCGAATTGCCTCCTGGAGGAATATACACAAATATTAAAATTAGCGAAGGTCCTGAGTATTCCTTTGGAATAATTTCCAATGCTATTACACCGAACTCATTATATAAAATATCTCCAATGTTAAAAATATGTTTGTCGACGAGAATTATTTGACCCCCACTTGCACGTCCCTTTTTCTTGGTTCTTTTGGCTTTCGAACTTATTAAATTAAAATTATTAAGAATATTCTTTTGTACTTTAGGAGTATCACTTTCATCCCATGTTTCACAGATACATATAATACCTGAGACTATTTGGTCCATTTCTTTAGGTGTTAAGTTTTTGAAGTTTGTTAAACCGTCACAGTTCCATAAAGAGATTGTTGTTGATGATTGAGTTAAAGGCGAGGCGTCTTTTCATTGGTTGTTTTTCGGGCGGATGCCAGGAATTGCATCAATCTGGACAATGTCAGTTCCGTCTGATTCATAAAAGGACTCCTTCCCTCCAGAGGTTCGGATGATCAAGAATCTATTCGCATAGATGTGGGCTTTGTACGTAGGTTTCTTTTTGATGATTTCCCTCTTTCTTTCTGATAGTTTACTTATAATCTTCAGTTGGTGCGGATTGAGGTCGTCATTTATCCACACATTGCGTTCCGGTAGCCCCTTTCTTTTACTTCGGACTTTGTTTGATTCTGCAATATCTTTAAACCTGCATTTAATTAAGGGCCTTTTAGCTGGTTCGTTAGCCTTAACCTTAGGAACAATGATTTCGCACGTGAATGATAAATTTTCAGTAATTTTTAACTTGTCCTTTATGAAATTGTTGACCACTGCCTTCGCTTGGTTAGGGTTAGATTGTTCTGTGATCTTCTCCAGTCCGGATATTATGAGGTTGTTTCTGCGCTCGTTGCTGTGATTGTAAGTCTTGTCGTTGCTGGAGTTGATCAGTTGTTTCTTCAGTCTCTCTACTTCCTCCTTCAGAGATTTATTTTCATCCTCCAGGGATTGTAGCCTCTTGTTTGTGTTGTCCATGAATTCTTTAAATTCACGCTTTTCAGCCCTTTCATCTCTGTTGGACGATGAGCTTGAGGACTGGCTAGATTGGCTTGGAGCTTTATTTCCCCCCATGGCTGGTGCTAGTATTTATGTAAGTTGTAATAGAGTTGAGGTAGGTTGACAAGCAGTTTTCTTTCGTCAAGTATTGTAGTTCAAATAATATGAGGGCCCTCGCATGTAATTCAAAATTAAAGAATAATCGATAGGTTAATTTTTTAATTCAAATGTGGTTTTAGATTGTTTCCTGAAGGAATGCTGTACGCGGTTGCCTGTTATTATTATTGGAGTAAATTTCGTGAAATAATTTAATTTGATGCTACTCACGTTAATGCATCCCCTGGTCAGACTCCTGCATTTGGTTTACCAATTCTATTATTACGGACCTAACCGTCTGTCTTGACCAGGGGCCAGCTAAGATGATGCGAAGAAATACTTTCCAAGGCCCTTATGTCACTGAATGTATTTCCCCGTAAGTGTACTTCGGGTTGTGATTGCGTCAACTTCGAATGTGATATTCAAGTGGGTACTTAAACTTCGAATGTGATATTCAAGTGGGTACTTAAACTTCGAATGTGATATTCAAGTGGGTACTTAAACTTCGAATGTGATATTCAAGTGGGTACTTAAAGTTCGAATGTGATATTCAAGTGGGTACTTAAACTTCGAATGTGATATTCAAGTGGGTACTTAAACTTCGAATGTGATATTCAAGTGGGTACTTAAACTTCGAATGTGATATTCAAGTGGGTACTTAAAGTTCGAATGTGATATTCAAGTGGGTACTTAAAGTTCGAATGTGATATTCAAGTGGGTACTTAAACTTCGAATGTGATAATCAAGTGGGTACTTAAACTTCGAATGTGATAATCAAGTGGGTACTTAAACTTCGAATGTGATATTCAAGTGGGTACTTAAACTTCGAATGTGATATTCAAGTGGGTACTTAAACTTCGAATGTGATATTCAAGTGGGTACTTAAACTTCGAATGTGATATTCAAGTGGGTACTTAAAGTTCGAATGTGATATTCAAGTGGGTACTTAAACTTCGAATGTGATATTCAAGTGGGTACTTAAACTTCGAATGTGATAATCAAGTGGGTACTTAAACTTCGAATGTGATATTCAAGTGGGTACTTAAACTTCGAATGTGATAATCAAGTGGGTACTTAAACTTCGAATGTGATAATCAAGTGGGTACTTAAACTTCGAATGTGATATTCAAGTGGGTACTTAAACTTCGAATGTGATAATCAAGTATGTATAATTAAACTTGATATTCAAGTTGATATTTGAATTACAAATTCAGATGTGCACTGGAACTACAAATTCAGATGTACACTTGAACTACAAATTCAGTTGTGCACTTGAACTACAAATTCAAATGTGTACTTTAATTTTAAATTCATACGTGTACTTGAACTTCAAATTCAACTGCGTATTTGAAATTCATATTTTATTATGTACATAAACTTTAAATTTAAATCTTTATTGACACCTGAAACATAAATCCACAATTGAACTTGAAACGCGTGTTCGCACTGGAAATTGATTTTTTGCTCCCTACTTTAAAAACTAACTTTAAAGCCACACTTGCTATTGGATCTTAAATTAACACTCGAATTTGAATATTACATTCATACTTCAATTTTAAACACAAAATCGTACTTGAGCTTGAATGCCAATAACTTCTCTTGAACATGAAACTCAAATCCACACTTGAACATGAAACTCAAATCCACACTTGAACATGAAACTCAAATCCACACTTGAAGATCAAACTCAAATCAACACTTGAACATGAAACTCAAATCCACACTTCCAATGGAATTCAAATCGAAATTATTAGACCCCTCGCCTAAACTTGAATTTGAAACAACCCCTCCTTTCCAAATACTTGAGCCTCCCAAGATCGGACTTGTACTTGAAAGGAACTCTACTCCACACGCGAGGTCCTCCATTACCATTAATTTTGACAAAGGAGATTTATGAAAATTAAGCCCTATATTCCCTTTCATTTATTAGGTGCGTTCCGCTAACGATCCAGCCGTAACGTACAGACTTCAAACTACATAGTCAGTGCTATTCTGCATATATGTAGAGGGTGCTTCAAAATATTTTCTCATGCTCCAATTAGGGTACAAACTATAACGAGACCACACAGTATGTGCTTGTGCAATCTTAAACATTTTGTGGTAATACGTTAATACATCTGTCCTTAAATATTTTTGCTCTTATATACTGAACTGGATTACAAAGAGGGCCAGGTATAAGGAAATCCCACTGTACATATAGTCCTGTAGTAATGGATATATCCAGAGGCTAATGCATAGGGCGTTCCAGAGCTCCTGAAAAAGGAAGGATCTACAAGTGGGAAATTTGGTGGTAAGGGAAGGACGTGGACGTACATATGTTTTTAGAGGACACATTTGGACTTTTTGGATTTTGTTTTGAAATTTGGGATATATGATGGTGGCTTACGGGGCTTGAGTGAAGGAATGAGTGCGAGGGAAATTGAGGGTGATTTGTTTGAGATGTTGGGAGTTTGGCTGAGACGGAGACGGGGAGAGAGAAATCTTGTAAAATGCAACACATCGACAACAGACCGAAGCAAACTCATTGATTTTCTCTAAAACGAAATTTTTATTTTCTTACTTTCATCTTACTGTCCTCTCACTTTCTCATCCACTATCCATCCCCACGCACGTACATACGCTTCCCTTCACTTTCCATAAGCTCCGCAATGCATCTCCATATTACGCACAGGTTGTAGTCTCAGACGAAGGCTATGCTGCAACGATGCTCTATTCAGTTTAAAAACCAATTCCTGCATTACATGTCTGGCTCCCCCATAGCTCACTATCAGCCAGGGTCAAGTCAGGGTCAGGGCAAGAACCTCACTTCAACTGTCCCTCTCAACTTTAATTATTATTATGAGGGTGCCAGAAACTCGACTTCAATCTTCAAATCAATCAATGCAAACTTGAACTTGAGGCTCAAGTAAAGTTGATTTCAAACCTCAACTTAAGTCTCAAGTTAGGCGGATTGTAAATTTGATCTTGGGCTTTAAATGAGTAATTTCAAACTTGAAATTGAGACTCAATTCGGGGGGATTTTAAACTTGAACTCGAGTCTCAAATGAGGATGATTACTAACTTGATTTAGAGTTTCAAGAGTGGCGGATTACAAACTGGAACTTGAGCATCAATTGAGTGTGATTTCGAACTTGAACTTGAATTTCACGAGCGGCGAATTACAAACCGGAACTTAAGCTTAGGTACTTGATTCTCAAATTAGTTTGGTTTCAAACTTGAACTTGATTCTCAAATTAGTTTAGTTTCAAACTTGAACTTGAGTCTCAAGTGAGGCTGTTTTCAAACTTGAACTTGATATTCAAATGAAACTGATTTTAAACTTGAGTCTCAAGTGAGGCTGTTTTAAACTTGAACTTGATATTCAAATGAAACTGATTGTAAACTTGAGTCTCAAGTGAAGATTACAAACTTTAACTTGAGTCTCAAGTGAAGATTACAAACTTTAACTTGAGTCTCAAGTGAAGATTACAAACTTTAACTTGAGAGTCAAATAATAGTGATTACAAGCTTAAGCATAAATTTCAAGTGAGGATAATTACAATCTTGAACTTAAGTTTTAAGTGAAGTTGATTAGAAAATTGAAATTCAGGTTTTAAAAAAGAATGACTTCATGCTTTAAATTTGAGTTTTCAAATAAGGGTTCAAACTTGAATTTCCAGTCATAGCAATTCATAACTTTATTTTTCAAATGCACTTGATTTAAATTTCACGTAAGTTCGCAAAAGTCTTAAATTTGAAGTTTAAACTTCAAGTGTAAGTTTTTATAGTCGAACTCTGACTCAAACTCACCATAAACATTATTACTGTGCAGTTTGATTTGTGACCCTCACTTGAGCCAAGTTTGACCTAATGCTGTGCAAAAAACTGGTTCAAGCTCAACTTCAACTTTGTTAAATGTCTCGGGTCAAGTGTGACTCTTGATCCGAAACACGACCTATGATGACCTGGATTTGACCCTAACTTGCCCGTGTGACTGAAATAAAAGATGTTGAATTTGAAGCGAAGCCCACCTGTGGTTCGGGAGTATGGATGTGAAAAGAGGTTTTGTGACTGATTGCTAGGGCTTTAGAAATGGTGTTTGTTGGAATGGTTGAGGGGTTTGAGAGATGTGTGTGATGTGTTTTATGGGCTTTCTCCTCTTTTACATGTTGCTTCCGCTCCCTCCATTGACTTCCACGTCGCTTCCCTCACCCACATATACTCCAAACCTTTTGCATCTCAGTCCGATCCTCTTTGTCTTTCCAAATGCTCGGAACAAATTTAAAAGACCCTTTTCCGCTCTCTAGTTCTTCACTCCAAATAGCTCCGTCCAATCACCGTTTCCGCTCCAATTTTCAATCTCCATCCTAATTTTCCCCTTTCTTTCCCCATCCCAAACTTCTATCTAATTGTCTACGAAATTCTCTTACCCTGTCCCTCTACACACGCTCGTATTTCAAAATCACGTATCCTTCACAAACGCAAGTCAAGATAACGCAGTAAAAGGTTCCTAAATTCATTTTTTTAAATTTGCGTTACATCTTCAACTGAAAAAATCACTTACTATTTAAATTGAAGCTCGGGGCTGAAATCCTCAGTTTAAAATTCCCGCTAAAATCTTAAACATCAAATTGGCGCCTACAATTTGAATTTTAAGGAGCTAAATTTAAAATTAGAGCCAAAATTTTGAGTTTATAATTTGACGCCTACATTTTCATTTTAAAATTGGCACCTGTAGTTTCAGTTTAAAATTAAAGTTAAAATTTTGAATTCGAAATTGGCGCCTATATTTTTTAAATCAAATGGCGTTGAAATTTTGAATTCATAATTTTTGTTTAAATTTTAAATTTAAAATTGGAGCCAAAATTTTGAAAATATATTGAAGCTAATTTAAATTTAAAATTGGCGCCCAAATTTTGAATTTACATTTGACGTTGAAATTTTGAATTCATAATTTTTGTTTAAATTTTTAATTTAAAATTGGAGGCAAAATTTTGAAAATATATTGGAGCTACTGTAAATTTAAAATTGGCGCCCAAATTTGGAATGTACGTTTGAGATTAAAATCGATCCCTAAATTTTAAATTTTAAATTGGCGCCTAAATTGTCAGTTTAAAATTAATGCTAAAATTTGTATTTTAAATTGACACTCAAATTTTAATTCCAGAATTTGCGATAAACTGGGTCTAAAATTCTGAATTAATTTTATTAATAACATAATTTTTATTTAAAATTAGCGCCAAAATTACATCAAAATCGGGGCAAAATCATGTAAACCTTCCGACGCATAGCACAAATAAAATTTTAATATTTTTTCTACTAGTATTACTTTAAAATTTTAATGCGGAGTTAAAATTGGTAATGACTTTTGCTCTGGAAAAATTTCCGCTCCAGGAGATTAGGAGTGGAAATGAAATGATGCCATGTCTAGGGAATTTAAAAAAATGTCAAATATTGGGAGAAAGCTAAGTCCAATATTTGCGTGTCCAGGAGGTGGAAAAGAGAAAACACGAGTGAAAATATTTGGGAAAGGAGATTCTAGAATCTTGTGTTTGACTTATTGGGTGAGGGGGAAAAGAGGAAATGAAATGGAAAAGTTAATCCTAGGAGCTTTGCTTACGCAACGGAAAAAATGATATGAAGGTGGGAATTATGTTATGAAAAAAAAATGGTGGGAAAGATAAAAGTTGAAGAAGCGAAGTGGAAGTTTGAGTGAGGAAGAATAATTATTGAGAAGAGAAATTGTTGGGTGGGTTGTGTTGCATGGAGTTGTTACGGTGTTTGAGTGTGTGTTCGTATGTATGTACATATATGGAATGTAATGTATATTGGATGTTATGTAGACTGAATGTGCGCTTAGGGAGCGTGGTGAGTGCTGGAGAGAAAAGCGGGTTTTCATCGATCTCTAATAGAATCAACAGATATTCCTTTCCCATGTTACACTCCGGCTCTAGTAGTAGTCCATGCCAAAACAACTCACCATTCCCAGCACACATGGGCAGGGACCAGAGCTGAGTTCCAGGAGGGGGTTCGGGTTCGCATTTCTGGGTCAAGTTGGGGTCAAGTGGGGTTTCAGACCCACGTTTTTCAAGTAGGAGTCACCTATGAGTCCAGATGTATAGTTATGGTTTAAATGTAGGAGTCAAAAGTGTTTTTCAAATACTTATCAAGTACAGTTCAAGTTAGGGTCAAGTGTGGGTCCTCAATTAATGGGAATGTCAAGTGCTGATGAGGAGCAGTTCTAGTGATACTCAAGTCATTAGTGGGCTAGGCACGAGTCAAGGGAGAATCACATCATATGTACGTTTGTCAAGAGTCAAGTATGGGTCAAGTTTTGATTAAAATGAGTTCAAGTTAGGGAAAAGTCTTGGGTTTGTCAAGGATGAGTATCAAGTGGGATTTAATTATGTAAGGTGGGTTAAGTGCGGGTCAAGTAGAGGTCAAATATTAGAGTTTGAGTACAGGTGACAAGGTGTGGGTCAATACATAGGGTGGGCAAGTAAGGTCATGCCAATTAATGGTTGAATGTTAGACAAGTGACGAGAGGGTGTCAAGTCACACGATAGGTATCAAGTTCAAGTGTGAGTTTATTTGAAGTTTAGAAGTGAGTTAATTTCAAACTTAAGATTGAGTTCATTTTAAAATGAAGTGTATCTAAGTTTATTTGAAGTTCATGTATGCGTTCGTTTCAACTTCAGGTATGGGTGGTTTTCAGGTTCAAGTACTGGTTCATTTCAATTTAAAGTTCAGGTGTGAGTTCATTTCAAGTTCAAGTATGAGTTTATTTTAAGCTTAAGTATAGGTTCATTTCAAGTTCAAGTATGACCTCATTTCAAGTTCAAGTATGATCTCATTTCAAGTTCAAGTATGAGCTCATTTCAAATTCAAATATGAGTTTATTTGAAGCTTAAGTTCATTTCAAGCTCAAGTATGACTACGCAAGTTCAAGTATGAGTTTATTTAAAGTTCAAGTATGAGTTTACTCAAAGTTCAAGTCCGAGTTTATTTAAAGTTCAAGTATGAGTTTATTTGAAATTCAAGTACGAGTTTATTTAAAGTTCAAGTATGAGTTTATTTGAAATTCAAGTACGAGTTCATTTCAAGTTGAAGTTTTAGTTTGTAGGTATGAGTTTCAAGGTCATGTAGGGGCCATTTTCAAGTTTGAGTGATGTAAAATTAGAAATAGTGTGAGAAGGAGCTAAAATGAGGATGTGTAAGAGAGCAGACGTTGTAGGAGCAGTGCTTTTGGCATTTGAGAGTGGTGAGTGGTTGGAGGGAACGAAGTTGGGCTTGGAAAAGGATACAAAAGCTGAAGCTCTCCGGAAACTCCAGCCTAGTCTGCTTTCTCAGCTCAGGCGAATAGCTGGAAAGAGGGAAAGTTTGTCCTGCACTTGTTGTGTGTGTGTTAATAAATCTTGGTGCAGTCCCCATGCTCTCGTAATTTGGTCGTGTTATAGGAGTCTCCAGCCCTAATTGATTATCAAAAGTTGTGTAGTAACTCTTGCACATGATTTCTCGTCTCATGTGGAGACGTGTGTGCCCGTTTGAGTGAGTGAGTGCTGGTTGGGGTGGGATTGGCAAATTCTCTTCATCACGTCCATCCACCTCTCCTAAACAAATCCATTTCTAAATGAATTTTACGGCCACTGTCTTGGGCTCACTTTGGACAGGCCAAATTTGCCCTGTCTTCTGAAAATCTCCGTACCTAGTCCTCCAAAATGACGCAAGAAGTTTGGCTGGGAAGCATCGATCGAAGGTACATAACTCTAAATTTTATCAGTTATCAACCAACCATCAACAACATAAAAAAATCAAAGCACGAAATGAATACCTTCCAGCTATTTTTTTTTAAACTTGGGGTTAAATAGGGGTCAAGTAGAGTTCAAGTTTTCAGTGGAAGTTAAGTGAGTCTATTATTTTAAACTATTTTTATATAAGTATAAAATTAAAGTACATTTGAAAAGTTTACAAAAAATTGTATGTTAAGGGAAAAGTCATAACAAGTAACAAGTAAGGGTCAAGTAGAGGTCAAGCAGAGGTCAAATGAGGGTCAAGTTAAACTCAAGTGAAAATAAATCACTAAAATTATTTTTTCTTCAGTAGAAAAAGCGACTGTAGTAAAAAAACTGAACGAGATTGAATGGGTAAATTCTAACAAGTGTCAAGTGCGGGTTAAGTTGAGGTCAAGTAAGGAGTCAAGTTCCAGCTAAAACTAAATCGTTGAATTTATTTCTAGTCAAGTGAGGCTGAGAACATTACTTAGAACAAACAAGTGCAATTTCAAGATTAAGTTTGAGTTCAAGTTCAGGTCAATTTTTAGTTAAAAGTTAGGTCATGTAAAATAGCAAGGTCCAGTCTGAGTTCAAGTCTAGGTCAAGCACAATTGTAGGGTCTAGTATGAGTTCAAGTCTAGGTTAAGCACTATTGTAGGGGCCAGTATGAGTTCAAGTTCAGGTCAAGTTTGAGTTCAAGTTCAGGTCAAGTTCAGGTCAAGTTCAGGTCAAGTTCAGGTCAAGTTCAGGTCAAGTTCAAGTCAAGTTCAGGTCAAGTTTGAGTTCAAGTTCAGGTCAAGTTTGAGTTCAAGTTCAGGTCAAGTAAAATTGCGATGTCAAGTTTGAGTTCAAGTTCACGTGAAGTAAAATTGGAGGTCAAATAAAATTAGAGGTCAAATAAAATTGGAGGTCAAATAAAATTGGAGGTCAAATAAAATTGGAGGTCAAATAAAATTGGAGGTCAAATAAAATTGGAGGTCAAATAAAATTGGAGGTCAAATAAAATTGGAGGTCAAATAAAATTGGAGGTCAAGTAAAATTGCAAGGTCAAGTAAAAAACAGGGTCCAGTTCAAATACAATTTCAGGTGAATCTTAAGTTGATTTTGAATAGTAAGCTTTTAATGTAAAATTTTACGAAAATAAATGTCAGACTCAACTATTGAAGTACTACTTGAAGTAGCACTCACTTGAAATTTGAAGTTGAGGAGTGAACTTGACTTGACCCGAGCAAAGCTCTACAGAAATGAGCGTATGGAGAAAATGTAATGGACACGGGAAAAGAAGTATTGGGTTTGAATACACGTAACTTATTTTTGGTCGGAGAAGAAAGGAGTTGTTGAATTGAGGGATTTTGGTAGTTTTTGGCCGTCCCTTTCTTTTCCTTTTCTCAGATGCATTTCCTACGTCCCTAATGATAAAGGGCCTTGTCAAAAGGAATATTCCATGTCCAATTTTTTTGTTTACTCTCTCCCTTTGTTTACTTTTATTAGTTGTGTAGACGAGCAGAGCTTTTTCCAATTTAGCTTTCCTTTTTCAATTTGGTCCTTATTACGAAGGAAGGAGACAATGAAAACTAGAATTCTTACTCTCCTCTTTCATCCTCCAAAATTCTCCCCTCCAAACTTTACGTCCTTAATTTCCGCTCAAATTTATTTAAACACAAGAGCTCTCTTCTAGCCCTTTTCACAACTTTCCATATTCTCCTACTATTGTCACATCATTTACAATCCATGTCGAGTTGTTTCTCAACAGTTTACAATAGCGACAAATTTTACCAATTTTCGCCTCATTCAAAGCATTTACAATTGGACCAATTTGCGCATAAATTCCACTTTTTCACTCAGGAGGGACGGGATTAGTTGTGTCATTTTTTAAAACTATTTTCTTCCAATTTTATGGTTTTAGTTTTGAAGTGCAATGTGTGGGTAGAATGAATTGAGAAATCTCAATTTAAGTACCAGAGGTCAAGTCAAGGTCACGTTTGAGTGTAGGTGAATGCCTAGGTCATATTCGGACTGATGTTTAAGGTTCAGATTTGATTTTAGTTGTACGTCAAGTTAAAGTCCAGATTCAGGTTAAGTTTCAATATACATGTTAGGGTCAGGATGGAATTCAGATTCATGTCAAAATAGGTATGAGATCAAGGTCAAGTTTAAGTGAAAACGTTCCAACCATGTTGTAATTCAGATTCGGGTCAAAACAGGTTTGAGATTCAGGTCAAAATAGGCTTGAAATTCAGGTCAAGTTTGAGTGTGAAAGTTCGGGCTATGTTGTAATTCAGATTCGGGTCAAAATAGGATTGAGATTCAAGTCAAGTTAGATTTGAGAATCAGGTCAAGTTAAATTTGAGAATCAGGTGTGACATGCCACTTTCGGGGGAATTATGGTATGTGCACATATGAGCCTGTGTGTCTATATTTATGTATGTACGTAGATCAGTGAGCTACGAGAGGGGAATCTGGAATAAGCGATACCTTATGCAAGGATATTTTATAATGCAGGTCTTTATTATAGAGTACTTAAGGTTGATGTTTACACTAGGGCGATGACACACAGACTGAGGATTCAGCTGTGAGCTGGGCTTATATACCCAGTGTGTTACCTACGAGGAGCGGGTAGCGAGGGAGTAATATTATTAGGTGGCGAGTAACAATAAGCAGGTTATTATATACACTTATATAACTAGGGATTACATGTATGCCACACCCCCACACTTACATAACACTCACGTCCTCGTGAGATAATCAATAAGTATATAATATAACATTTATAATATAATATAAAACATTTATAAATTCTATTGAGCAGGTGTAATCTAATTTTAACAATTATTATTAGCGAGTAAATTCATAGGTAAATAAATTCATAATAATATAAGTATAATTAAGTAATAATTCATTAGCTGGAAAAATACATCAGCGAGATAATATTAATAAGTAATCTCAAAGTAAATCTATATCTATAAAATTCATATTTCTAAAGCGAGATAACTAGTGTCAAGTCAATTGGAATTAAATAATCATATCCGGGCATAAGTAAAAAGAGAAAGAAAATATATTATTGCGAGAAACATCTGTATTATATTTCGAGCGAGAGAATTAAATTTTGTATTCTTAAATTTTCAGTGGTTCATTCTTGTTCGTCTGTCTTGAATCATTCGGGAACTCAAATAGGCAACCTAAGGGCTGATGGCTGGTAAACCGACAGGAGAGATTAGTGTTAAGGAAGGTTAGGTAGGAATTGAGGAGCAGCATTTTGTATTGATTTTAAATGCTGGGTCACATTAGCAAAAGTTTGTTGATGAGTATTGAGGAAATTTGAGATAGTTTTAAATGGTTGTATTTTCGAGTTGGATTGAAATTTAGATTGTTCGCGAGAACTTCGTAGTGCTAATGAACGACCAGGTACGAGTTAGGTTAAGGATAGGTTAGAATTGAAGGTAGGTAATTAGCGAGAGTTTATAACGTTTTTGGGTAAGGAATGTTTGGTAAGGAAGTCGGTGAGTCTAATTTGAGTGAGTTCCAAATGCTATAATTATCAGGATTTCCATGTCCATTTCTTGAAGTTGAAGAGATGATCTTGATAACTGGATATTTGCGAGTTGAAGAAATAGGATGCTCATATAATACAAATGAATAGCTAGTTATACAAATAATTGTACAAGTATAATAATTTAAAGAAACAGGGTTTGACTGACTGTCGTTATTTTGCTGGTTAATGTAAATTAGGTGGCTATTCCTTGACTAGTTTAGCATAGTTGATTATAAATTTATCAAGTAAATCTAAAAATAAATTAAAGCGAGTTATTTACATTAATAATTATTAGCAGGTAAAAACAAAATATAGGTAAGTTGTTGTATAAATTAAGGAATAAGATTAGCGAGGAAATAAGTAGTTGTAGTAACAAAAGGAATGTAAAAATTAATTACATATATATGTACTGATATAATCTTTAAAATTATGAAATAATGTAATTAGATAATTAAAAAAAATAAAAGTAATTATTTAAGCGAGTAAGCTACAGCGAGTTAAATTACTAATGTAAGCAAATATAAATCAAAAATTCTACAAAATTTAACAAAAAACTTTTAGCAGGCTTCGTAAAGTGAGGTTTCGCTATTCGTGGTCACTGTCAGTGGAAGAATGACCAGTGAGAAATTCCGGCTCAGTTGCACTGAAGGTTCGGCTTTGCCGTCTTAGCAAGGAAGCGTGCATCTGGGCGGAGAGTCGGCGAGTACTCCTGGGAGCTTCTTCTGGTGTATCTTCTCCATGTTCTGGAGAAAAAATAGTGGCTTCTGTGTCCATGAACTCTTCGGGTGGGACCGAAGGGGAAGCTTCTGTTGAGCTGGACTCCATTGGCTGGTCAGGAGGAGACACTTGACTTGACCCAACTGTGAAGAGGGGTTCGTCCACACATTTCTGTGGAGTGTGCTCCTTGGGCTGTAAAGCTAACCAGGGCTTTGGAGTGGGAGTTGGTATAGAAAACACTGCAGGAGGAAGATGTATCTCCTTTAACAAGGTTTGGGGTTTTGCAGGTATAACTTTTGGCAATGGAAAAGCTTTCGGGGGGACTACTGAGTAGTCTTGAAATTGCATGGAAAGGGCTTCTCCAACTGGCCAGGGAACCATCTCGAGTTCATTAGTTTTGGATGGCTTGACCTTGTATTGGTAGCGTTCATAAGTCACGTTGGGTTTTAATTTCACTACCGTTGGAGCGGGTTTTGATGTTGCGGGTAATGTCTTTTTGGCGGGTAATTTACTTTCGGTAGTTTTGACCGGCGCTGTTGTTTTTACTGTAGCACTTGTTGATGGTTGTGTACTATCAGTAGGAAATTCACTAATAGTAGATTTTAACTTTTTCTGTTTAGCAGGTAAATGACTGTCTGCAGGTTGTTTTATTTGTCTTTTGCGGGTCTCAAAAAATTGTTTGTAGTCTTTTCTAACTTCACCTCTAGGGCGAAGTCTACTTCTCATAGGAGTGGATCTGGCGGGTGTCTTTTTAGCGGAGTAAGTCTTTATATTAGAAAAATTGGCACTAATATTTGACTGTGTTAATGGCGTTGACTCTACCGGAGGTAGTACACTTTCTGGAGCCATCTCCTCCACCCTGGGAATGTTAGGCGGGTTAGGATCGGAGACTGGAGGTTGTACTGGAATTTCGGGTGCCTCCGGAGAGAGCATTTCATGGTCTTGGGCAGGACCTATGGGAGATTCAAAAAGTGGAATTGAGTCATTATGTGGGGCACTGGGAGACGCACTTTCTGTAGTCGTAACCAGTGTGGACTCAAAATCTAGGGTATCCCGGGAGATATCTTTTCTAGGTGAGCGGGATTCTGCAGAGCTCGGGGAATCGAGTAATGCAGAGATGCTGTCGATGATATTTTCAGCAAATAAATCAGGTGTAGGTATTTTCTCAGGAACTGTTCGTTTCTCTGGTTGTGAGTCAGCTAGTAATAAGCATTCGGGGCAGGTAGTGTAGTCTTCGGCATGCATTTTGTCCATTAAATGATTGGCTAATGTTTCCGTGTACATTATTGCATGTTTGCGGTGTTGGCGCATTTGTTCATTGTCGGGATGAATGGGTATTTTATCCAAACTTAGTTGTATCTGACCCAACATTGCATTAATGTTTCGAAATGATTGGGTTATGTGTACATTAGAGTATTCTTGTACAAGGGTGTCCATAGTTTTAATTTCTTTCATCAGCGGAGCAATTTGCGACATTATTGCATAGTTCTCTGAATTTTTCCATTCAGTGATAGCGGGTTCTGTATAATAATGACAAAATGGGTGAAATAGGCCTATGCAGGTACATCTTGGAACTTGACAATGTACAGTTGTGGATGTGCCATGTCTGTTTTTAATAAATTCGCGGAATAAATTCCATTCCCATTCTGTCGCTCTTGGTATTCGGGCTTCCACAAAATCTTCTGGTGGGCATTCGGGTTCCTCCAACTCTCGTGGAAGTCCATTTTGCGGGTTATATATAAAGCAGTGAGGGTGCATGTATCCTTCGCAGTCCTCATCGGTGCAACGGTAAGTTTCAATTTTGTCATATGGGAATTTGTACATTTCCATACAATTTTGTACGGAAGTATCAAGTTCTTCTTCGCTAGCATAAGGCATTCTAGCGGGTTCGGAAGTTGCGGGTAAGCTCATTGAAAATAAGGGCTTTGGGGAGCTTAATCCGAAAGGCGGGACTGTAGTAAATTGAGGTAAATCATGTTGTGGGTCTTCTAGTGGGAAATTATCTTCATGGTGGTCATCTGTGGGTTCGGTAATGGATCCTATATATCCATACATTTCTTCAGTTGTGCTTGAGTGCGTACTGAAGGTGGGAGATACTGGGGCAATATTTGCGGGAATATTTTCTCTGACTGGGGAATGTCTGATAAATGTTCGATGAATTTTCTCTAATATCGGGGAGATCCTGAACGATCTCTGCGGGGTGGTTCGCAATGGGAAAGGTGAGCGAGACAAAAATTGTTCAGCGGGAGGAGTCAAACGTATGGTGGATGAATTAACTGCGGGCGAGTAAATTCTTGTTGGGGTAGTGACCTCAGGTCGAAGTATAGGCGGGGAATTAATTTGAGCCACTTCGTTGTCACTACCGTCTTGATGAGTACTAATGGGAGTCAACAATTCTCGTGTAAGGACGGGCATGTACGGGGAGAATGATGAAGCGGAGCTGATTGTTAATGTCGGCGAGTGCGCTCTTGACATCACAGGACTTTGGTTATTTTCAGGTAAAATTGGGGTGTGTGTTCGTCTTTCAATTCTCCTTGGAGACGTCTCATGGGAATATTGAGTGCGTCTGGGGCGACGTGATCTGGTATTATAAGCAGGACCAGTATAATTAGTGTATCCACGAAATCTACGTGGTGGGCTGTAATCCGAATTCCTGTAATTATCCGGGTCGGGTGATGGGGAACGTGACACTGGTGGGGTTATTACCAGTGACATGAGTGGTGGGATTGTTGTATTCTGCGGGATGAGCGGTGGCTGTACAGTACCATCCGTTCGTTCGCGAGTTATGATATTATGGGTAGTAGAGTTAGATGAATTAGTTGATGTTTGCGAGTCCAATGGTACTACGGGGGGATAGGTGATCAATCTATCCGGGCGAGGTAAAATTGGAGCATCTGTTTGGGCAAAGATGGAGCTTCCCAAGTCTCGGGCAGGGATGGGGTCCTTAATCAAGAAAGGATAGTCTTCCATCCATCCATCGGGCATTTGATGATAGGGTCGTAAGTGTTGTTGATGGACATTACGTGTTCTTAAATTTGTGTCTTCATAAGCAGGAACAACTTCATAAGAGGAATTCCCTAATATTTTAGAAATAATATAGGGTCCTTTGGTTCGCGGGTTTAAACCATCCTGAATTGAGTCCACGAGGACCCAGTCTCCAATTTGATACGAGTAGCTAGTTCGTTTCTGGTTGAAGGCTGCATCCCTCTGGATTTGCTTCTTTCGGGAGAGTTCCGCTGCAATTTTTAATGCTTCATTAATTGCATCCTGGTTGTCCTCAGGCGTTATGGGGATTCGCGGGTTGGCGACGGGTGAAATTAAGTCGGCCTTGAGTAGAGGTTGTCGGCCATGTACCAAATAGTACGGTGAGTAGCGAGTAGCCTCATGAACTTTAATATTATGTGAGAAAGCAGCTCTGTGAGCGAGTGAATCCCAAATGTAATGTTTACTCGGGACGTCGAGGAATTTTCTCACGTATGTCTTGATGTCGCGGTTACTTCGCTCTACTATCCCATTAGATTGTGGGGAATGGGGCATCACCACGACATGTTGAATGCCATGTTCTTTTAAGCTGGCCTTGAACGTGGCACCGGTAAAATGGGTACCTCCGTCCGTAACTATTTTTCTGGGCCATCCGTGGGTGTAAAGGACGTGTTCTTGGAGAATTTCCCAAGAGTTAAATGCGGTGGCTGTCTTAGTTGGAACTATTATTAAGTAGCGGGACGCGTAATCAATGATGACCAGTGCGTATTGATTACCTCGGTGAGTTTTGAATAGTGGGCCAATATAATCCATGGCTATTGTATCAAATAGTTTAGTAGGCGTCGGGATTGTTTCACGTTTGCCCAGCGGGAATTTATTGCGGGCATTTTCACGCTGGCATATTTTACAGCACTTGATATATTTAAAAATATCATCAGTCATTCGAGGCCAATAGTATCGTGTTCTGATGAGCGAGCAGGTCTTATAAAAGCCTCCATGGCCTGCAGCGGGGTCGTCATGCATAAGTTTCAAAATATCTCGGCGTAAAGGCAAAGGTACCACGAGCTTGTATGGTGAGGCGCTCATGTTTGCGTCAATACGGTATAATAATCCATGTAGTAGGCAGTACGTTTTTCCAAAAATATGCGGGTGTTCTGACTTATCTCCGTTTTCTTGCAGGTCTTGAATTATTTTGAGGAGTTTCGGGTCTTGTTTCTGTTTATCAGCAAATAGCGAAATATTACCACCAACTGTATGTTGTATTAGTTGGTCCTCTTTTCCAATGTCTTCGGGCGAGGAGCGGGCTATTGCATATCTTAGTTGTCTTATAGGGTAGCGGGAAAGGCAGTCCACATGAGCCATGGTAGCTCCTTTTTGGTATTTAATTACCATTTCTTGATCGGCAAACTCTAACGCCCAACGAGCGAGTTGGCCATGGGGGTCCTTCAAAGAGTTGAGGTATTGAAGGGCCTGGTGGTCGGTTTTTATGTGGATCCTTTTTCCAAATATGTAGGGTCTGAATTTCCTTATAGCAAAAATAATTGCAAGGAGTTCTCTTTTGTGAGTTGAATATTTTTGCTCTTCGGGTGTTAAGGAGCGGGATGCATATTCTATCGGGTGTAAAGATTTTCCATCATCGGTTGATTGCATGCAGATGGCTCCAATGCCAATGGCGGAGGCATCGGTATGTATGTGGATTTCTGCGGCAGGGTTGTATATTTGCAAAACAGGTGAATTAGTTAACGCTGATTTGAGATGGTTAAATGCGTTATCACATGCGGGCGTCCATTCAAAAATTGCGTCTTTTCGCCGTAGATCCGATATGGGTTTGGCTATTTTACCATAATCTTGGATAAATCTTCGGAACTGTTCACAAAGTCCGAGAAAGCAGCGAACGGCTTTAATGTTGGTCGGGACGGGGAATTTTTGTACGGCGGCGATTTTATCTTCAGGTACACTTATTCCATTCAGGTCGATCCTCCAACCTAAATATCGGATGGAATTATAGCCGAAAAAACATTTTGAGATTTTAAAACGAAGTCCATATTCTTGACATCTAAGCAGGACTAGTTGCAAGCGGGTTAATAATTCTTCGAAGGTTGTAGCGAAGACTAGGACGTCATCTACGTAAACTAGGACGAGTGAATATTTAAGGTTTCCTAGTATATCGTCCATCATGGACTGAAATTCCGCGGGTGCATTCATGTATCCGAAGGGGAGTCTATTAAACTCGAACTTCCCTTCTGGTGTTGTGAAAGCGAATTTCTTCCGGTCAGCGGGATGTACTTCTCGTTGTAGGAAGCCTTGGAGTGCGTCCATGAGGATGAACCATCGGGCTCCATGCAGGCGGTCTAGTTGCTGCGGGATGTTGGGCAGTGGCCAGGTATTTTGTGATGCCACTGTCTTATTGACCCATCGTAGGTCAATGCAGAACCGATGTTCTCCATTAGGCTTTTTAATTAATAATATGGGCGAGTTCCACGGGGAAGTTGATGGGGAGATGATTCCGGCATCCAACATCTGGTCGGTATGTTGCTTCATGACAGTTTGTTCGAAGTCCGAAACTCGGTACTGTGCCTTGTACACAGGTGGGGAATCTCCGGTGTCAACCGTGACGTATTTGTATTTTAATTTTCCGAGTTCTGTCTCATTCCGGGCAAAGCAGGTTCTGAAGGAATTAATTTTATCGAGCATCAAATTCTTTTGTTGTGGTGTCATAGCGGGTCCCATATTTATCTCATCCATGGTAAAAGGTGTTAATGAAGGTGAGTAGGGTTGATTGTTAATATGTCCAATTATAGGTGGGTACGGTGAGTTATTATTGTGATTAGTAGGTTCAGGTAATTCCACTTCTTCTCCATCAAACGGATCATATCTTGCTATATTGCGTATGCGGGGAAGGGTAACCTTGCGGTTATGCGGGTTAAAAATTAACAGGTAAGCGCATTTGTCCTTTACTGTGACAATGGGCGTTCCCATTGAAAGTCCTCTGATCTGGAAAGTTTCAGGGAATATTACTGCGGGGCCTTCGTAGTCTTCGCGGAATTTCACGCATATGGGCTCGAAGGTTCTTGCAGGTATTTCATAAGGGCGGGATGTATAGCAGGTTAAACGTCTAACTGATTGTGATGAGCTGGAGTGGTATTCAGTATTAGTTGAGTAGTCATTATCGGGTATGTCTATATCGGGTGGTTCAGTATGAATTACTGAACGTGAGTCTGAAGCAGGATTTAATTCATAGGTGCGGTGACCAAAATCCAGGTAGGATTTATGGTATTCGAGAAAGTCTAATCCAATGATGAGTAATGTTGAGGATTTCGGGACTATGGCGAAGTCAAACGAATGGTACTTGTTTTTAACTTCATAAAATAGCGAGGCGGTCTTGTTATAGTAAACCACCGAGTTTTGTACGAATTGTCCTAAAGCACGTCGTGCATGGGTTTTGACATGTATAGCCTGGGGTGCTATACGTTCGAGTTCTTGAACCAAAGCTGGTGATATAGTTGAGATGGTAGCCCCACTGTCAAAAGATTGTTTGACATGGTGGCTGGTGTTAATTAATTTAATTGAACAGAATAAATCCGTAGATTTCTGTTGGCGAGCTTCTAGCATTCTAAATTCTTTTGCTAATTCTAGCGGGGATTGGTACGTATGTACAGATCGGGAATCTGCACTCTGATTCCGAATTAGGTTTGGTTTAGTAATAATTTTAGGTTGGGTAGGAATATTCGGTATTGGATCTTCGACTGATTGTGAGTACAATTTTTGATTTTGAAATTCCAAATTATTAGGTTCGTGGTACTCATGAAAATTTTGAAAAAGAGAAAATGGATGCGAGGAGTTGTAAATTCCAGGATCCGGTTGAAGGTTTGGTGTGGTGTGTTGATCCCGAGTCAACACACCTATGCGTTTTCCGAAGGAAACCATGTAAGTTGAGTTTGTTGTCTGGCAGGAGCTGGTTGTGGAGTGGTTGTCGGTGGTGCTAATCGGGCACTCACGTTGAGAACCGCTGCCTCCAGGGCTCGAATATTAGGTTGATTGTTAGGATTGGGGTTTCCTCGGGGAGCATTGTTGTTGTTATGTTGAAAGCGAGGATTCTGCTGATTATGATTTTGATTGTGATTTCCTTGTGGGCGATTCTGATTATTAAAGTGAGGGTTATTATTTAATCTGTCGTTTTGTTGTTGGTTTCGAAGGTTCTGTTGGTTGAACTGACGTTGATGATGAAAATTTCGATTGTCGTTAAGGTCATTTCCTCGAGGTGGTTGGTTTTGATTCGGTCTCTCACCATTTCGAGGTTGAATGGGAGGTAGTCCATCTCGGAGTCGGTAACAGACCCCGGCGTGATGGCCTTTCTTCTGACAATATTGACAGGTTATTGGTGAGTTCATTTTGACAGCTGCGGATGCCTCAGACTTATTACTGGCAGGTTTAGTAGTGCTGGTGTCTTTAGGTGTTCTTTTTGAGACGGTACAACCGGGTTCGGCGTACTTACCATCAGGAAAATCGATGGTTAGGAGTTCCTTCAGGCGGGTTTCAAATTCTGGTAGAGAGCGATTTTGCTCATTCGCAAAATGCTTGCGGAGATTGCCGGGAAGTTTTCTGCGAAGATTTTCGACTACTTCTGTGGATGACCAGGTCGGATCGATACGATAACATATCTTGACGAGTTTGGTAACAAACTCGTGGGCGTCCATCCCGGTCTTGAGTGTAAAAAGGTCATAGTCGTCTTTGGCGTCTCGGCGCTGGACGACATCGTCAAATTGTTTTAAAAATGAGTCCTTGAAGTAGGTCCATATATTTGCTGGGGTTTCTTGAGCATCCAATCTGCGGCGGACTTTCGGTTGGATTGTGGAAAACCAGTCCTTAACGTCTTGATTGGAGCGGGCATCGAAAAAGTAATGAAAAACTTGCAGGAAATAATCCAATGGAAGATTAAGATTTTCACGTTGCGAGTATAATGTTGTAATATAATCGCGAGCATTTTCAACTCCATTATAAGGAGAGATGCGAGTTTTCAGTTTTTTGAAATTATCATCATTACGATCTTGAACTGAGCGTCCGAATAATTTTAATCCAGGTAGCATCTTTTCGAAGGAATCGATTTGTTTCTGTAGGTCAGCGACCTGAGTCTTCTGTAGGTCGAGTTCATCTTCTTTTAATTTGCGGGCGTCGACTAATTCTTGTTTGAGTGCTGCGATTTCAGCTTGTAAATCGTCGTGCGACATTTTGTTGAATTTGGAAGGGATGACGGGTAACGGAAATGGAATGCGGGAGAATAATCCAATGCGGGAATAATGAATAGATAATTTAGATTACCGGATTAGAAGTTGTGTCTACGGGAAAATCCGGGACTGGCATACCAACGTCATCCGTGGGTAAAAACGTCTAATTTTGTTAAAAATCGAGATGCGAGTGTCCAGAATCGGGTGAAAATGTATTTGTGGGATGAATTATCATCAGTTTAGGGTTGTCCGATGTTGAAAAGCGGGTTGAAAAGGGTTGAAAATCGACATCAGAGCGAGAAAATCATCAGCCGTTGTCCATGGGTTGTTGTATGGGAACCTGGGCCTTGGCTGAAGTCCGTCCTATCCACTATGGGTTGAGCCGAAAAAACGGCCAATTTTGTTGAAAATTGTTGAAAATGTTCGAGAATTTCACTTTGACTTATTAAAATAAGTAGTTTAGTTTGTAGGAAAATTGCCAAATAGTTTTAAAAGTCAGTAGTTTAAAAGTTAGGAATGTGAAAATCACTTGAGTTCACACAAAGGAAGTACTTATGTGTGCTGGTGGTGTGTTCAGTTTTCAACGGTCACTTTTCGAGTCTTATACGTAAAGAGTTATTTTACGCGTTTTCAGGGGAAAATTAAATTAGTTTTTGCACTTAAAGTGTTTTTTAATCACTTATTTCACAGATTTCGGGTATTTTTAGGGGCCTCCACCAATGTGACATGCCACTTTCGGGGGAATTATGGTATGTGCACATATGAGCCTGTGTGTCTATATTTATGTATGTACGTAGATCAGTGAGCTACGAGAGGGGAATCTGGAATAAGCGATACCTTATGCAAGGATATTTTATAATGCAGGTCTTTATTATAGAGTACTTAAGGTTGATGTTTACACTAGGGCGATGACACACAGACTGAGGATTCAGCTGTGAGCTGGGCTTATATACCCAGTGTGTTACCTACGAGGAGCGGGTAGCGAGGGAGTAATATTATTAGGTGGCGAGTAACAATAAGCAGGTTATTATATACACTTATATAACTAGGGATTACATGTATGCCACACAGGTCAAGTTAGATTTGAGAATCAGGTCAAGTTAGATTTGAGAATCAGGTCAAGTTAGATTTGAGAATCAGGTCAAGTTAGATTTGAGAATCAGGTCAAGTTAAATTTGAGATTCAGGTCAAGTTAGATTTGAGATTCAGGTCAAGTTAGATTTGAGATTCAGGTCAAGTTAGATTTGAGAATCAGGTCAAGTTAAATTTGAGATTCAGGTCAAGTTAGATTTGAGATTCAGGTCAAGTTAAATTTGAGAATCAGGTCAAGTTAGATTTGAGAATCAGGTCAAGTTAAATTTGAGATTCAGGTCAAGTTAGATTTGAGATTCAGGTCAAGTTAGATTTGAGATTCAGGTCAAGTTAAATTTGAGAATCAGGTCAAGTTAGATTTGAGAATCAGGTCAAGTTAAATTTGAGATTCAGGTCAAGTTAGATTTGAGATTCAGGTCAAGTTAAATTTGAGAATCAGGTCAAGTTAGATTTGAGATTCGGGTCAAGTTAGATTTGAGATTCAGGTCAAGTTAGATTTGAGATTCAGGTCAAGTTAAATTTGAGATTCAGGTCAAGTTAAATTTGAGATTCAGGTCAAGTTAAATTTGAGATTCAGGTCAAGTTAAATTTGAGATTCAGGTCAAGTATTCTTTGAGTGTAGTGTCCATTTAGGTTTTCGAATCAGCTCAAGTTTGAATATAAAAGTTCGGCTCATGTTGGAATTCAGACTCAGGTCGTACTAGAGTTTAGATTCAGGTCAAGTAAGATTAGAAATTCAAGTCAAGTTAGATGTCAGATTCAAGTCAAGGAAGATTGGGGTTTCAAGTCAATCTAGATTTAAGTTTCGGGTCAAACTGTCACTTAAATGTTCGGGTCATATTTGCCCTCCGATTCAGTTCAAACTAGTTTTGAGACTAAGGTCAACTTTGATCATTAAAGTTTGGACGATGTTCGAATTGAGATCCAGGTCAAGTTTGAAAATTCAGGTTCACGTAAGTCTAGAACAGAAAGATAGGCCAAGTTCAGGTCAGTTTGTAGTTCAAAGTTCGTCAATACATTAAGTCGCTCAAGTCAAGTTCAAGTCAAGTTCTTACTCATGTCTAGCTCTAGTTGCAAATAAAATTGAAGTTGAACTTCACTTTTCATGTCAAGTACGTATTTGAAGTTTTACTTCAAATTCGGGTACAATATCAAGTACAAGTTTAAATTTGTCTCTTAATTTTCACTTTCACTCTGTAATCCCATATTTCAAAAAATTCATGGAATTTTCATGGAAACTTCCAAAGAAGAAAACAATTGCGGAATGGTAAAACTATTGCTTGTGAGTGAGCACTAATGTATTCCTATCTCTTCCAGCTATTTATTAAATCCAGCTTTGATTTATGAGCATAATTTGGCATGTGTCACTATAATAGGGCTCACCCTGAATTTAACATAGGTAGGTATACAAAATAACACTGAAAAAAGACATTAATAAAACATACGGGTTTGTTGTATTTTCAAGGCCTTCGGATCGTTCGATGCAAGACATTGGGACAATTGTGAGTCATCTTCGGCATCTGGCCGCTCTAACAGGTGTTCCTCCGCCCTTGCTACATCAATTGGCCTCTTGTGCTTATTTAGAGTCCTTGGATTCCGGAGTCACTCGTGAGTTCCATATTTTTTACCAATAAAAAATATAAATCCAAAAAAATAATAAATTGCGTTTCCAAGAGTACAAAAAAATCGAACGTGACAAAATAGGAAACAATTTTTGAGCAAATGTTTTTTCAACCATAAAAAAATGAGGCCAATAAATAAATACAAAGTTTCCTGTTTTTTTGAGCCCTACAATTTTTTTATGGTTCGTTTAGACAATGCTATTTTTTCTGAAATAAAGTTTCAGCTTTTTTTTGTAAACCATAACTTTATTCCTTATTGGCGGAATTTGCTTCTGAAGAAAAATTGTGACATGGAAAATGCAATTTGAGATAAAAGCTTGAGCCCTTTTTATTCCATTGGCCTCAAGGGATTTTCGGGTGCGAGGAAATTTTTTTTCATGTGTTTTCTTATGTGACACTATTTTTCAAATATTATTTTTTCTTTGTATGTACAAAAATATGCAAGAGAAATATTTTTTGTTTAAATTGAATTTTCCCATGACGCACACAAATACGGTGGCAGAAAGACTCTGCCACCGTATTTTTGCCGTTGCCGAGAATTTTTTTGGGGCAAAGGAGGAAAAAATTATCAACAATTTTTTTAAAGTTTGAAGTCAATTGTGGGAAAATTATTCAAGAATTTTTTTGGCTAATGCAAGTTTTTATTTTGAGTTTCGAATATTCTAGGAAATATTTGATCGGAATTTTTTTATTGGGAATTTTTCTGTCACAAGTATTTTATTGGAATTTGAGAGCAAACGGTGCAATAAATTTCTGCCACATTTTCGTAATTTTTTTGGGAGATAAATTCCTTTCGGAATTTTGGATTCTGGTGGGGAAAACATTTGACCCACTTTTTTACCCTATTTGGACTCCGCAAGAATTTTCTCATTATGAGGCGTAATAATGAGGCAAAATAAATTCCTTGCTATCGTTTATCAAATATTCCATGAAAATTGTTTTATTTCTTTCCAAAAATCTTAGTCCCGCAGACTTTGTGGCCACAAATACCTTTTTGAAAATGTTAAATTATTAATCACGGAATTATAAAAAATTTATGGAAATGTTTATCAAAACTTTCCGCAAACAAATATCCAAATTTACTGCAAAGTTTTCTCCCAAACATTCCTGCAAAATTGTAAACAAAAATTACTGAAACATTTTCACCAAAAGTTCCTGACAAATTCTCGTCAAAATATCCTGACAAATTTTCACCAAAATTTCCGGACAAATTTTCACCAAAATTTCCGGACAAATTTTCACCAAAATTTCCGGACAAATTTTCACCAAAATTTCCGGACAAATTTTCACCAAAATTTCCGGACAAATTTTCATCAAAATTTCCGGACAAATTTTCACCAAATTTTCCGGACAAATTTTCACCAAAATTTCCGGACAAATTTTCACCAAAACTTTCTGACAAATTTTTCCAAAAACTTTCTGACAAATTTTTCCCAAAAATTCCTGACGAATTTTTGTCAGAAATTCCTGACAAAATTTTTTCAAAAATTTCTGCCAAATTTTCACCAAAAATTCCTGACAAATTTTCACCAAAATATCCTGACAAATTTTCACCAAAAATTCGTACCAAATTTTCACCAAAATATCCTGACAAATTTTAACCACAAATTCCTGTCAAATTTTCACCAAAAATTCGTACCAAATTTTCCCCAAAATATCCTGACGAATTTTTACCACAAATTCCTGTCAAATTTTCACCAAAAATTCGTACCAAATTTTCCCCAAAATATCCTGACGAATTTTTACCACAAATTCCTGTCAAATTTTCACCAAAAATTCCTGCCAAATTTTCATAAATTTCCTGTAAAATGTTAATTAAAGTCTTCTACAAAATGTTTATCACAACTGCCAAGAATATTTTTGCCAAAATTGTTATCAAAACTTCCTGTAAAATATTTACTAAGATCTCTTGGCAAACGTGTACTAAAATGGTTTTGAAAATTTCCTGCAAGAATTTTATTAATTATTTTTGATATATAAAATATTTTTATCAAAATTTTATCAACTCTTTGTTTAAGCTTCTTGAAGAATAATTCTCAAAATTTCAGCAAAAAATTGTATCAAAATTTCCTCTTAAATCAAGACAAAAAAAATTTACGCAAAATCTATTGAAATACTTAAACCGGGAAGTCAAAAAAACATTTCAAATTTAAATTCAAAATGTGCTGGTAAAATTATAATTAAACCCCAAATTTTGAATTGCATCCCAAATAAAAGATTCCCACAGAATTTCATCCAAGAAATACTGAAAAATACCGTTCCAAGACGTCCGTCTTAAATTGTCTTGTAAAAATCTCTTGAAACTAAATATATTTGAAGTTCCAGGAAAGGGTTATATTTTAATCCCATTTTAATTAAATTCTTCATTTGAGGGATTAGAAGGTAAAAAATTAGAGCTACATATACGTGTGAGAAAAATACAAGTGGATAAAATTGGGAGTTATTAAATTTGATGATGGGAATTTCCTATGCTGTAGTGTACCGTCAAGGTGACAAGGGGACGAGTTGGTATGCAGTTCTTCTGGGCACGTTGGACGTCCACGTTTCTAAAACCGGGATCGTTGAGGTTCGTTTATTTTGATCACAAAAACTCATTTTTTCCCCTCATAATTTTTCACGTGACAGTCTCAACTTTTTCCGGGCCCCACTCTTAATTAAAAAAGTGCTTCTTCTCCAGCCCCCATTAATTACTCATTTTCCGGACGCCTTCCTTGCCCATATTTTCTTGTGAATAAAATATGGGAGGAAATCCTGAGTCTCTCGCTCCCGGAGATATTTTTTTTCTGGTACTTGTCCCAATTTTTTTTTCTTTGGAGGTTTGTTAATGATTAAGGAGCAAGGGACGTGACATTTAATAATTAATTGGATTTTGTGGGTTTCAGGACATGAACGCCGTTTCCCGAAGCTTGGGCATGGGCTCATTTTTTGGGGAATCAATTTTGGATGACTCCCCGCGGGAAAATACGATTGTTACAAGGGAGCCTTGCCAATTACTCAGGGTTGAGCAACGGGACTTTAAAAATTTGATGCAGGTTCGTTTATACTCTTATCCTTTCAACGCATCTAAATTTCACGTCCATTTGTCTATAACACAAAACACAACAAGCCAATTTTCCTATACAATTTTTAAGGAGCACAATTTGTGTGTACACAACATTTATTCCCTTTCACAAAATTTTACGAGGGCCCTCAAAATATCCGGTGGAGATAAATTTTTTCTATAAATGTTCACAAGCGGAAATCTTATTTCGATTTTTGTCAAAGAAAATTCAAGTCCTTTAAAGTTTAAATCAATACTTGACCGTGACTTGACCGATATTTGACCCAGGATTGACCCAAATTTGACTTAACATTTTACAATAATGCCCCAAGCCACTGGAACTAAGGCTGGGTTCTTAAAATGTTTGACCTTGGTTTAATCTGACGTGACCTTACTTAGACCCGCATTTCCTGAGATTGACCTGTGTTGAATTCAAAGTTGACCTTCATTTTGATAGGGTTGATATCTCAGCAACGAGAAGTTTAATTCAAGGATTGAATTGATCCAGAATTTATTTGTACGTGACCACTTTTTTAGTTTGACCTTTCTTTGACCCAAACTAGACCTTTAGATTATCCATGACCTGTATTTACCCAGTGCTTTCATCAAAGTTGATAGTCGTTTTGTGAACAGAACTCGCCGTAATGCTTATTTGAATTTGACCGTTACTTGACCTGAACCTGACCGTCATTTGACACTTTCTTAATATTTATTGTATGCACCATTGGTTCTCCGGATTTTAATAAATGGGTCATCTGAACTTGACCTACACTTGGGCATTGCTGGTTTTTTGCAGCACTTTGACCTGCATTGGACAGAACTTAACCTGTACTTGACCTGGAATATTTCAGAATTAAACTTGAACGTATTCTCGCTTGAACTTAGTCGATGGTTGACCCGAAATGTTTTTGGTCCTGGGTTGGTATCTACTTAAACACTGGTCCAATTTGATCAAAGTCCGCTCTAATTGACCCGCTTTTCATCAACTTTTGATTTTGACTTGACCTGCACTTGACCTGTACTTGACATACCTTTGGCTTTTTTTCACTTGGTCTAAAATCGAACTAAACTCGAACTACACTTCACATGTTCAAGATTTAAGTTTCAACTGATCATGACCTCAACCTTACCTATTTGACCCACATTTGAACTAAACTTGACCTACACCTGATCAACCCTAAAACTACACTTGATCAGCTCTCAGCCTAAACTTGGCCCACACTTGACCTACACTTGACCTACACTTGACCTACACTTGACCTACAATTGACCTACAATTGACCTACACTTGACCTACACTTGGCTCACACTTGATATGACCTTGATCTAAGTTTGACCGGCATATTATCTAAATGATCTAAACTTGACCTACCCATGACCTACACTTGATCAACTCTAAACCCAAATTTGACATCCCCTTGACCTTAACCTTGCCCACACTTGACCATATATTTTTCTTGAGCTAGATTACATGAAACTCACTACAGATTTTAGTGGGAAGAAGGGTGATGTAAATTGTTAGGAATCCCGTAGACAGATTTGAATTGTTTGCCATTAAAAGAAGATGTAGTTGATTTAATAACTGTAAAGATATAGGAAGGCCCGGAGGGATTGTCAACAGTCTCAGTTCTGAATAATGTATTTCGTACATCGGCCAAGAAGTTGTGTTTATTTCCAACTCCTCTTCCAATCAATCTCCCCAACTTTTCTTTTCAACGGAGTCTCAATACACGAGGCGTGTGTTTACAATAAAAAAAATCCTCTTTCCTCTCTTCAATTCTTCCTTCACTATATTAATCCCCTTCCATTCCCCACAACTCACATTTCCCTACATACATATACATACGTACACGCATTCTCAATTATTACTTCTTACCTACTCTTTTTCATATCCTATTATCCCACTAAGGCTTACCATTCCATTTATTACCTCCTCACAAGGGATCATTTCCTCCTTCACTTATTTTGCAAAAAAAAATCCACATTTTTTAATTACAAAAAATTATTAAATTTCCTGAAAAAATTCAAATATTTTCACATCCAAAGTACACAAATGAATATGAAACTGCCCCAAATTGTAAAATTTTAAAATATAGTAAAAAATACAAAAATTCTCTCAAAGTCCATATTATTTACAAAATGTCATTTAAATTTAAGGGAATATTTTAAAGCCCAATTCTGGGAAAATTCGGACACATTTTAAGGATGTCGTTTAAGATTTGGGAGGATGAGAAGGATTAATGGGTTAAGGAGAATGGGAATAAATTAAGGGCTACGCAATGGGATTTAATGCTGTAATGTATTTGTACAGTAATCGCATAAACCGCATATTGTATGGAAAGTGACGTAATTTATTATTAGTATAAAAAATGGGATTGGTGGAAATATATGGCTTGATATGGGATGAAATGTTGGGATGCTGTGGGAAAACTACGTTATTTCAGATAGGACGTATAGTGTGGGGAATTGAGCGTGCGGTTTTGTTGTTGGTTGAGTGCTAAGAGCAGGATGCAGACGTGAGTCACAATTTCATACGTAACATTTAATATACAAATTTACATATGTACATACATACATCTCATTGGAAGGGCATATAAGAACGTTTCTTGGTCCTCATTGATTTATTTGCGGCTCCGAAACTTCCTCTCCAAAACGTTCTTGCAGAGGTTCGTTCTTTCCCTTTCTTTGCAAGGATTATACTCAAAATTATATGGGAGAATAGTCAGACATGATTTTTTGAGGGAGATCCTTTCAATGAGATTCGGCTTCGGATCAATGGTGATCGGGGAACCGTGGGTTCTTGTTATTGCCAGATATTTGTGAATCTCTACTCAAAACAATTAGGTGAAATTTTGCTTTAAATTTTGTGCAAAAGTTTTCTTTAAAATTTGTGGAAATGTTGATGTAACATTTGTGCAAAAGTTTGCTTTAAAATTTGTGCAATATTTGGCTCTAAAATTTGCTCAAAGTTTTGCTTTAAAATGTTTGCAAAATTTTGCTTTAAAATTTGTACAAAATTTTTCTTTAAAATTTGTGCAAAATGTTTCCTTAAAATTTGTGCAAAATGTTTCCTTAAAATTTGTGCAAAATGTTTCCTTAAAATTTGTGCAAAATGTTTCCTTAAAATTTGTGCAAAATGATGCTTTAAAGTTGGTGCAAAATGTTACTTTAAAATGTGTGTAAAATGTTGCTTTAAAATTGGTCCAAAAATATTATTTAATATTTATGCAAAATTAGATTTTAAAAATTTGTAACATTTTGTTTCAATTCTAAATTTATGGGAACTTATGTTTGAAAATTGACTTGAAATTAAGTTTCAATTTTTTTTGTAATTTTGTTTCAAAATAACGGGATAATTTTATTTGAAAATTTCTGAACAATTTTGTATCAAAACTTCTGAATAGGTTTGTTTAAAAATTTCTGGATAATTTTGTTTTCAAATTAATGGGTAATTCTGTTTCAAAATTAATGCAAAATTGCGCTTCCAAATTTATGGAAAAGTTTGTTTTTAAAATGTACAATTTTGCTTTAAAATTTTTGGAATACTTTGTTTTCACGTTGATGGGAAAATCTGTTTAAAAATATTTGAAATTTTTTATCCCAAACTTTGCCCAATTTTTTACAACTGGGGGCAACATTTGTAAATAGCTTTGTTGAAAATGTAGAAGTGAAGTTAAAATGCAGGTGGTAATATTAATAAAGTTCAGGAAAATTATTGCTTGCAATTTTGATGATTCAACGTGTGCAAAATTCTTCTCAGAATGTAGGGGTAAACTGTTGTTAAGACAGGGAAAAAATCAATTTTGAAGACAAACATTGCAATTAGTATTTGTGCATGTATGTAGCAAGAGCCGGGAATTTTATTAAGTACATTTTTTAAGTTGACTCAAATAATGTTTGTAGAAAGAAATAAAAGTAAAGAAGAGTTGTATAAAATGGAAATGTAATTGTGTTACGATGTAGTTTAATTCCGTAGAAGAAGAAAAGGAGACGTTGAAACGGTTCATTATTGTGTTTGCTGAAAAATAAAACTTTTTATTAGGGAAATTGTTTGGTGTGTGTGAGGAAAGAGAACCTGTTTGTATTTTTAAGACTTTTTCAACCTTTTTATGACCCTTGATTGGTTCAAATTATTTTATTGCCTCTTAACTTCAATTCAAATTTCAACTTGGGAGCTCAACAACATGTGAACAACTGTTTTCAGTTTTTCTAATTCCAATTATTACATTTTTATTACCAACTCAATTTATTTTGCCCTCGTCAGCTACTCCTGAACTTTTAACACTTCCTTGAACTTCAACTTCATTTCAAATATGAAATCCCTTCTGATTGTGAGTTCCACTTGACTTGAACCTACTATTTCAGCTCAAATTCAATTTGATTTCAAATGAATTAGTTTTTACGCTAAAATTCAGCTAAATTTGCAATTGCGTCATTAAAAACAAATTCATTTGATATCAGACTTCATCTTTAAACTGAACTTAAACTGGACATTAAACTTGAACTTAAAATCGGACTTCAACTTGAACTTCAAGTTGAACTTGGACTTAAGCTTGAAATTGAACTTAAACTTCAACTTAGACTTAAACCAGAGATTAAACAAAAATGTTAAATTGAACTCAAACTTCAAATTAAATTTAAACTTAAACTTGGACTTAAAGTTCGAACTGACTTCAGACTTTAAATTGAGATTTAAACTTTAAATTGAGATTTAAACTTTAAATTGAGATTTAAACTTTAAATTGAGATTTAAACTTTCAATTGAGATTTAAACTTTAAATTGAGATTTAAACTTTAAATTGAGATTTAAACTTTAAATTGAGATTTAAAATTTAAATTGAATTTAAACTTAAACTTGGAGTTAAAGCTCAAATTGGTTTCAGACATTAAATTGAACTTTGACCTTGAAATTAGATTTAAACTTCAACTTGAATTTAAACTTAAACTTGGACTTAAAGCTCAAATTGATTTCAGACATTAAATCGAACTTTGACCTTGACATTAGATTTAAACTTCAACTTGAATTTAAACTTGAAAACGAACCCAAACTTAAAATTGGGCTTAAACCTGAGATTTAACTTAAAGATCAAATTGAATTCAAACTTGAAATTTAAAATTAGTTTGAAATTCAATTTTAACTTGAAATTCAACCTACACTTCAAATTCAACCTAAACTTGAAATTTAACCAACACTTGAAATTCAGCCTCCACTTTAAATTCAGTCTACACTTGAAATTCAGCCTCCACTTGAAATTCAACCTACACTTGAAATTCAACCTACACTTGAAATTCAACCTACACTTGAAATTCAACCTACACTTGAAATTCAACCTACACTTGAAATTCAACCTACACTTGAAATTCAACCTACACTTGAAATTCAACCTACACTTGAAATTCAACCTACACTTGAAATTCAACCTACACTTGAAATTCAACCTACACTTGAAATTCAACCTACACTTGAAATTCAACCTACACTTGAAATTCAACCTACACTTCAAATTCAACCTAAACTTGAAATTTAACCAACACTTGAAATTCAGCCTCCACTTTAAATTCAGTCTACACTTGAAATTCAGCCTCCACTTGAAATTCAACCTACACTTGAAATTCAACCTACACTTGAAATTCAACCTACACTTGAAATTCAACCTACACTTGAAATTCAACCAACACTTGAAATTCAACCTACACTTGAAATTCAGCTTCAATTTTAAATACAATTAAAACTTGATAATAAATAAAAAATTAAAACTCATCTTACATCTGAAAAATGGGGACTAAAATCTGAACTGGGACTTGAACTTGAGAATCGAGTGTGTACTTGAGAGGAGCTGTGTACACGCTTCCTTGAGCTAGAGACATGCGTTTGATGTTCGTATTGAAGATATGACATGGGACAATTTATTTTGGAAAGGAGACAGGGGTGTTGGATGAGTCAATTATTTGTGGCTCCTGTTGCGTTGAAAGTTGATAAGAAATGAATTGATTGTGGAGAAATGAGCGATGACAGTCGGAGTTGTGGGCAAACACACATTATTTTAATATTAGTTCATTTGCCTTTGTCGGCGAGTGCTCACGTCCAAACTGTCCCATTTCCAAACGTCAACAGACACAATTTCCGTATTTACATGGAGCCAAAGCCCCTTGCCGCACTCAACACACATACTTCCAAAATCCAAACAGGTTCTCACAATTCTCAAATCCTTTTCCAATCTCACCCTAATAATGTACACCGCCAAGGTCAAAATTTGGGAGCTTTACGGAACAGTGGCTCACCATCTTCACCATCCTTCAAAAATGGTAAAAATTTCAAACTTTTCCAAACCAAGTTTAAATATAATATTCCAGAAATTTAAATAAAATTATTTCCAAAGTTTAAAATTTTGCCTAAAAATTTTAGCCCTTAATTTACATCTATAAATAATATTCGTACAAATATATCTGGAATTTTTTGTCTAAATTGTTTAAATGTGACTAAACCATTTGCACTAAATTTATCACAAAATCCACTAATAGTTCTTAATTTTTAAATTGAGTACTAAAATATATTTTTTTTTGAAAAAACTTACCCTAAAAAGAGTGATGTTAAAATGTGTACCCCGTGAGTATAAATTTCCCTCGAACCCCTATACATGCCCTTGAAATGGGAAGTTAATTTTCTGTGGAGTTTTTTCTATAAAAGAACCTTTCACGTTCTCAAAATGAATTTCGCTAATGGTAAGCTCAGGAAAGGGAAGTGGATACAAAAAAGTCTCATTTTATGGAAAGGGTTTCGGATTGAAACGTAAAAGGAATAAACATAGCTAAGCACCCTCATCACTGAGCCTTACATGGCTCTTGAAACGATCCCAGGAATAAAATACATCTCAAAACTTCTGTGAAACTTCAAAATCCGTTTGTGAGGTAGGGCATTGATTCATCTGTATATTTTGCGTGGACATAAATATTACGTCATTTTGAATGTTAACATCTTTTCAACTCCGTGGGATCAATTTAACTCAAAACTCTTTATACAATCAAATGTAGAGATTTAAAAATGTAACAAGTAAAACTCCAAATATTAATTTTAATCTTCTAATTTTAATAGGGTTAAAATTTAGCACAAAATTTTTATAGGCAATATTTTGCCCATCAAAATTTTACAGGGCAAAATTTTACACCAAAGTTTGATCATATAATGTTTCCCCCCCGGAAATTTTGGCGGACAAAATCTGACGCCAAAAATTAACAGGCAAAATTTAACCCCAAAAAAATATTAAAGGGCAAAATTTTACCAAAAAATCCTTACAAGATTTTATCCCAAGATTTTACAACCAAAATTTTGCAGGACTGAATTTTAAACCGGCACCGCACAAAATATTTTATTGAAAAATAACCCCAAAATACCTTCGCACAAAATTTTGCATCGAAAAATTAACTCCAACATTTTAACGGACAAAATTTAACTCCAAAATTTTAACGGACAGAATTTAACACTAAACTGTTAACGGACAAAATTTTACCACAAAATTTAACTCACAAATTTTAATGGACAAAATTTCAACGGGAAATATTTTGCCCCATTATTTGAAACAACTTCATAATTTGAACGGAGAAAATTTTACCCAACATTTTACAACGTAAGGTTTGCCCGACAGAATTTGAACGAAACATTTTAACACAGAAAATATTGCATAAAAATTAACCCCAAAATTTGAACGGATTAAACTTTACACCCAAAATTGTACCCCAAAATTTGAACTTAAATAATTTTGTATCAAATTTTTTAACCCAATATTTGAACGGACAAAGTTGTAACTCAAAATGTGAACCCATAAATTTGGGTATCAAAATTTTAAAGGGAAAACTTGTACCCCAAATTTCTAACGCTAAATGGGAAGACAAAATTTTTAAACCAAATTTTATTCTGGAGGAATTTCATTTCAAAGAAAATGTTTTCAGCAGTTTTCATGAAAATTTGAGTTTTGCAGAAAAATTCTAGTTTTATTCGAAAGTTAAATTGTAAAACTAAAAAGGTCTAAATATAGCTGTGCTAGCTCGTTAAAAGGCTGAAAATAAGCGTAATACGAGCACGCAAAAAGATAAGGCTTTGCTGAAGTTGACTGAAAGTTGAAAATCCGTTCGTGGGGGTTGGAAATTGATTGCAACGTACTCCATACATTTAAGGACTACTGTGTAATTATCCCTCCACTCCGTCTCCGCTCAATTTAGACAGAGAGAGAGAGAGAGAGATGATTGCTATGTAAAAGGGCTGGAAAGATCCGGCCTTTGATTAAATAAAAACCATGAATTTAGGAGGTTCTTGAAGGCATCTGCAAACTTTGATGTTGTTCCATAAATTTGCATGGGATGACATACGCATGGAAATGCTTATAATAAGGCGTTCCGCGTTTTGGGGTTGGCTGGTAAATTGACGAAGGGCAGAATTAAATTCCAGAATTCCCAGAACGCTTTGAGTTATGTCTTGCGAAGGAGAACTAATTTCTGGGCTAAATACGGAGACAGGCAGAACTTGAGTCTTCTGTCGAGACAATGTCTCGAGACAATACTCTTTGTCAGCATAATTTCTCCCATCTTACTAATCACTTTTAATACCATTCAATTTTCAACAGCACTCTGGTTCTCCTACGTCCTCAAGTCCTTATCAGCTCTGGTTATGTGCCAACCTTCAAACCTAACCCCAATATTTGCAAACTTCAACTTTAACAGTGATTTCAACTTTGACTTACACTTCAATTTACACTCGAATTCGAATTTTGACTTACACTACTTGAGCTGACACTCGTATTTTTTAAACTTGCATTTGAGCTCATACTCGACTATTAAATTGCACTTGAGCTCACATTCTAACTTAGACTTACACTTGAGCTCACAATCCAAATTTGACTTGGACTTGAGCTCACAAACCAAATTTGACTTGGACTTGAACTCACACTCCAAATTTGGAATGGACCTCACACCAAATTTGACTTGGACTTGAACTCACACTCCAAATTTGGAATGGACCTCACACCAAATTTGACTTGTACTTGAGCTTACACTTGAATTTTGACTTGTAATTGAGCGTACACTCAAACTTGAATTTCTACTTGTACTTTGAAGCAACCACATTTTTAACTTGTACCCTTTAAGTTAAGTGTGCCAACTTTAAGTGTACCCTCGAATTTGAATTTGCACTTGAGCTCACACCCGAGTTTGAATTTCAATTTGCACTTGAGCTCACACTCGAGTTTGAATTTCAATTTGCAGTTGAGCTCACACTCGAATTTTAAGCTGCACTTAAACTTAAACTCAAATACGAATATTGACTTGCACATGAACTTAAACTCAAATACAAATATTAACATGCACCTGAACTTAAACTCAAATACAAATATTAACATGCACCTGAACTTAAGCTCGAGTATGAATATTAACATGCACCTGAACTTAAACATCAAGCCTAACTTGAACTCGAACTTAGCCTCCTAATTTAGCAAAAATAATTTCAAAGCTATCTGAAACCCTCACTTGAACCCAAATTAACCCTTCATCCTCAAAGTCAACCTCAACTTACCTCCCAACTTGACCTGACCTCCCTTGGAATTTCCCGAGTCGGACTTGAACTTGAGCAAACCTCGATGGCTCACATTATTGAGCCCTGCTCAAGAACCTATGATTTGACACGGAGATTAAGTTAAAATATGACTCTACCTGTTACGTCTGAGAGTACGCAAATAAACGGCAGTGCTATATTAAAAGCGAGAATTTGGTGCCAGCCCCCTCCGTAGGACTCAAAGTGGATCAGTGGAATAAACATTTAGGGCAAATTAATGTTCTTTTATGGGCATTATATTGGCAAGACTGGTTTTCCACTTAAATCCATGTAAAGGAAAATCACCCATTCATTCTCAACCTTGTCTGTGTAATAATCAGGAGAGGAGCTAGGCTTGAGCATCACAACTCCCCCCTTCATTCCGCACACCAGCAACGTACATATGTGGGACATTTACACTACAATTGGACGCTCTCGAGCCAAATTCCAAGGCAGTGTTGGAAATGTGGACGGAACTGGTTTTCCCAATTATTAACTACCGTATAGAGTCCCTGCAGATTCCTATGTCTTTTACCTTCCGCATAATTCTCCACTTTTTTCATTCTTACCAACTTCTTCAACAATTCACAGCCGACTCCATCCCGATCAATAGTCTCATCCATTGGCTTTAGTACCGTTTCGAGAGCTCATTCATTTGCTCTCCCGACTCTCTCGTTCCGTTTGTCATCAACAACAACATTCGAACATTTTTAGTCTCTCCTCAAGTCCGGCTGCAAAATACATTCACTTTAGTTGCAGTCCCATTTTTTTAACCGTACACAAAATTATACACACATTTAGGAACACATAAGACCTTTTTACAGAAATTGCACAAAATTTTTAATCAAATTGTGCAAAACTTGCGACAAAATTGTGGACAAATTTAGTCAAATTTGGGCAAAATATTTGCCAAAACCGGGCAAAATTTCAAGAAAAATTGGGCAAAACTTTAGGAAAAACTGGAGGGAATTCATGCAAAAGTGTGCAAAACTTTAGGAAAAACTGGAGGGAATTCATGCTAAAGTGGGCAAAAATTTAGCAAAAATTAGACAGGAATTCATGCAAATGTGGGCACAACTTTAGCTAAAATTAAAGAAGAATCCAGGCAAAAGTGGGCAAAACTTTAGGAAAAACTGGGGGGAATTCATGCAAAAGTGGGCAAAAATTTAGCGAAAATTAGACAAAAATTCATGCAAAAGTGGGCAAAAATTTAGCGAAAATTAGACAAAAATTCATGCAAAAGTGGGCAAAAATTTAGCGAAAATTAGACAAAAATTCATGCAAAAGTGGGCAAAAATTTAGCTAAAAGTAGACAAGAATTCAGGCAAAAGTGGGCAACAATTTTGACAAATTTTGACAAACGTTTGAGGAAACCTCAAAATTTTAGTCAAACATTTTGCTAAACTTGACCAAATATCCGGTAAATTTGTCCGGTAAATTTATCCGGTAAACTTGACCAAATATCCGGTAAATTTGACAAAAATCCTCAAAAAATATTTCCAAAAGACTTCTGCAAAGTTACCTGAAAATCTGCAAAAATTTGGACCAAATTGAACTCAAAACTATCCAGAGCAATCAAAATATTTGAGAGAAAATCCTTAAAAATTAGCGGAAAAAAATTTTGACAAAATTTCACGAAATTCGGATAAAATTTCTGGGTGATCGTAAAATTTGAAGTGAAAACATTTGTGGTGGTTGTGTGACGCGGGTAGTAAAATTGGGCCAAGTGTGAAAGAAGGGGCGGAGAGGATGAAGCGGAAGCACAAAAAATACATAATAGAATTGGGCTACCCAATCTATGCCTTCTGGAACTACTGGAGTAATTCTCACATTACAATTTTGCAGAAGAACAAGGACATGATGGAGGACCTACTGGGGCATGCTAAGATCCACAAAAATTTCTACCATCCCACAAGTGGTAAGACAAAAAAAAATTTACTCAAAATTTACTCCCAAACCAAACAAATATCAATTTGATCGACATTTTTTTCAAAGAGCAATTATTGGGGAAACGATTTGTGGGAGTAGAAACGATAAAAAATTGAAATTTAATTTTTTTTTCAGACAATTCGGGCAGGAATAAAAATAATCTGATGCATGTAAAGACGGATGAGCCCAACCCGGCGCTACCCATTACCATGGTAAGTGTTTTGGAATGAGCCCCATTTGTCTTGTTCGTGTTTCCCGTGAGAGAGCTAGAAAAAAAATTGTAAAAGCTTCAAAAAAAAAAGGCTTTTTGGGCCAATAGAGTTCCCACATAGGAAAAATCTACTGTCAGTCTGAGATTGCACTGTTGAGGGAAGTCTTGACAGCAAAAGAAATACGAGTCATCTTAAAGGCCATAAATCATGTGGGACTTTGATCCCAGGATTTTTCCTCCCTTTTTTCCCAAACGCACTCACAATGTTGAATGTCAGTCTAAAGGAGCTAATTTTTTTAAAAGGGGTTCCACTTTGTCCCAAATGGGGCCAAGATAACTTTATTTGCAGGTGGATAAGACTGCAGAGTAAATATAGCCAACGTTACCATGTTTTTGAACCGCAGTCGATATGTGCTGCCCTACAATTCCGGATGCATAGGGTGGCTCATGTCGCTTCTCCTTCCTTAGCCTGTGAATTCCAGATAGTGGGATATTTTAAAAATTCGGTTCCCCCAAGTTGTAGCAAATTTTTTTCTGAATCATATTCTCATTGGAATATTGACCCAGGTCAAATTTTCCGGTCACAGGGTCAAAAACAAAAAAATAGAATTTTAAAAACTAAATTCTTGTACATTCACCCTGTAAATTTTGATTTTCTTCAAAGTGTCATTTTGCAAATTTACTGCAGAATCAAGTAATTTTTCTTTTTAGATCCAGGTCAATGTTTTGGGTCACAGGGGTCAATAAATGTAACCTCTTTAAGCAACAGTTGTTAGAAGCCATTTCAGCTCTTTTAAGTATTTTGTTTTACAGAATTTATTACTGGACTTTGTAAATTTTCTTTCACTGACCCAGGTCAAATTTTCGGGTCAATTTTCAGTTCACACTAAGAAAAATAGGAATTCATAAATATTTCAAGAGTAAAACATGGATTTCACTAATAAATCCTATGATTTAAACTTAGGGATGAGAAGGTTTTGAACTTTGACCGGAATATTGACCTAGGTCAATGAAATAAATTCTATTAAATTTACCGTAGAATTTCCTCCATTGAAATTTGTATAACTACAATCCTACAGCGTTAGAGTGAAATACTGTAAGTCACCCTGTACAATATGCGTACTTTACTTTTGAGATAGAAAACCGCAAGATTTGGAATGGACAATAGTGAAGTGTATCTTTAAATCTACGTTGGGGGGAAATATGAGGGAAAGGTTTGTGTGAGAGGCTCCGAGACGAACACCTGACGCACGTACTAATGGCTTTTTGGTTGTGGCTTGGAATACATTTCTATCATCAAATATCCCCTTTTTCAGACACACACACACCAGTCCTTACTCAATTCCCTTGTCTAGGGCTGGGCTGCATCTTCAGAATACTAAAACAGCATCCTTCTATTTTTTATCCCTATTTTTATTACCATTTATAATACAAGTCAAATATCACCCTCAGATGCAAAAGGTGCTATTTTTACAGTTGGCATGTATAAAAAGCAAAAGGGTCTAATTTTACAATTTACGTCTAAAAAACAAAAGGGTCTAATTTTACAATTTACGTCTAAAAAACAAAAGGTGCTATTTTTACAGTTGGCATGTATAAAAAGCAAAAGGGTCTAATTTTACAATTTACGTCTAAAAAACAAAAGGGTCTAATTTTACAATTTACGTCTAAAAAACAAAAGGGTCTAATTTTACAATCTACGTCTAAAAAACAAAAGGGTCTAATTTTACAATTTACGTCTAAAAAACAAAAGGATCTAATTTTACAATTTACATGTCTAAAAAGCAAAAGGGCCTAATTTTACAATTTACCTCTAAAATGCAAAAGGGTCTAATTTTACAATTTACGTCTAAAAAGCAAAAGGGTCTAATTTTACAATTTACATGTCTAAAAACCAAAAGGGACTATTTTTACAAATGTCTAAAGAGCAAAAAGGGCTATTCTTACAAATGTCTAAAAAACAAAAAGGGCTATTCTTACAAATGTCTAAAAAGCAAAAAGAGCTATTCTTACAAATGTCTAAAAAGTAAAAAGGACACAATTTTAAAACTGAAATGAACACGAAGCAAAAGGACTATTTTAAAAATTGTAATTTCTGTAAAAGCAAAACGGGCTATTTGAAGAAAGTCTCATTTAAAAGCATTGCGGAAAAATAGAATGGAAAAAAATGTAGAGCGAAAGTGGATGATAAAAAATGATTGGGAGAGTTACTCCAGAAGTATTTATTCCTGCCTCTCTGCTTCCATTTACTTTGAATAGCGGAAAAAAAAATGGTTGTTGGGGAAGTGAAATCGTAATGATTTCCTAAGCCTTTGTATCCTCAAGTGTAAACAACCGGTTGCACTAGTTAATGGCCAATGGATTTGATGTACATTGGAAAAAATCCCTTCTCAACACGGAGACCTGCTCTGAATTGTTTATGCCATGTGTGGACCAAAACTTGTGTGTTTTTAGATGAACTCCGCTTCCTATAATGTTCATGTGATTCTGGGCGTACATATACATATGTACAGCCCTCGTTAAAAAATACATAGGGATCCTATACGTGTGAACCTGTGACCATTAAATTGTAAACATTCAATTATGTGAGCACACACCTTTCTTCCTAGGCCGTCCCATGTATGTATTTTAGGGATTCGCTCTCATCACAAAGTGTGAGAGGAAACTGCTCAGGCCAATCAGTGGGCCCATTGCAGATTTCCCTGTACAATTTACTGTGGGCGGTTAACGAAGCGGCCTGTTGCAATTGCATAATACAACAGGTCACTTGTGCTTGCCTGTAGGCCGTCCCATGGTCGTACATATGTGCGTTCGAGCTCCAAATATACAACTCATCGAGAGCTCACTCATTGTCGGCCTCGCCCAAAAATTCGAGTCTTTACTCCTGATTTCTAATTGATGGGACATCCCTATCTAGTGCCCCTGGTCTCGTTACAGTAGCTTCTCTGAATCTTAAGTTTTGATCCCGATTATTAATACCAGTTCAGTCCTGTTCTGGCACTGGATTTCACTAAATTTATTTTACAATTATCGCTGTCTACTATTTATTATTGTTTTTGAAAAGCAAAATGGTCTAAATTAATTCTTTGTTCGATGTAAAATGATCTGAACGATTTTGTTTGTTCGGTGCAAAACTGCATAAATGAATTTCTTATTCGATGCAAAATTGTATAAATGAATTTTTTTCTATGCAAAATTAATTGTATAACTGAATTTCTTGTTCGATGCAAGATTGTAGAACTAAAGTTTTTGTTCGAAGCAAAATTGTATAACTGAATTTCTTGTTCGATGCAAGATTGTATAACTAAAGTGTTTGTTCGAAGCAAAATTGTATAACTGAATTTCTTGTTCGATGCAAGATTGTATAACTGTATTTCTTGTTCGATGCAAGATTGTATAACTGTATTTCTTGTGCGATGCAAAATTGCATAACTGAATTTCTTGTCCGATGCAAAATTGTATAACTGTATTTCTTGTTCGATGCGAGATTGTATAACTGAATTTCTTGTTCGATGCAAAATTGTATAACTGAAGTTTTTGTCGATGCAAAATTGTATAACAGAATTTTTTATTGGATGCAAAATTCTGTAACTGAATTTCTTGTGCGATGCAGAATTGCATAACTGAATTTCTTGTTCGATGCAAAATGACTAAAGTGATTTTTTTGAAAAGCTGGAAGTGATTTAGACCATTTGCCTCTTCACGAACGAATGATGAAATTTTTTAAAGACGTACGGTGTGCTGTTGTAAGGAGACAGAATAAGCTCTTGTGCAAATATTGTCGAGGAAAAGGTAATAAAAAAATGGAATTGCAGACACGAGCCATAGTGAAGGGTTGAGATGGGAGAAAGTTGAAGTGGAATGAGATAAAATAATTTGCTCGTGGGGCTCCATGGGAGCGTGGGGCTGCGTTGTCTCTATACTGCGGTGGTGATTGAAATGAAAGTGAGTGTATGTGAGTATATGGGGACGTATGTAGGAGCATGTGTGGTTGGGGTGAGGTAATTGAAACGAGTGGGTTTGAAAGGGAGCGTGTTCCAGAGACTCTTCGGAAGCTGCGGAAAATTCGCCATCAGTAGAATTAGACTTCAATCCAAAATGCTATCTTATTTGATGCTAGTGACTGCTTCAGCCTCTGTATTTACATGAGGCTGCATATTGTGTGTGTGTGTGTGTGTAGTGTGTGGTGGTAGATGAAGAAGGTAGAATGGAGGGGCGTGAGGTACATGATCCCATTTTGAGATCGGATATCACTTTTGTGGACGTAAGAAAGACATTCGATGGAGTATGGACTGGGATCTGGCTCAGCTGATTCCCTTAGGAGAGATTTGAAGTTTGACCTGGACTTGACCTGAGGATTACGGAGATGAAGGCAATGCTGAGCTGGACATTGTGCAATTTTTTGCTGGTGTCACATGGCCAGGAGTTTAGGCTGAAGTTAAGTATAGGTTTAGGGTCAAGTGGGGCTTGAGGTCAAGTACAGTTTTTGAATAAGTACGATTTCATTCAGATCAAGATTAGTCAAGTTTAAGCTCAGGTCAAGTTTAGGTTCAGATCAGGTCAATCTTAGGTTCAGGTCAATATAGATTAAGTTCAGGTCAATCTTAGGTTCAGGTCAATATAGATTAAGTTCAGGTCAATCTTAGGTTCAGGTCAATATAGATTAAGTTCAGGTCAAGTTTAAATTCAGATCAAGATAGATTAAGTTCCGGTCAAGTTTAAATTCAGGTCAAATTTAAGTTTAGGTCAAGTTTCAGTTTAGGTGAAGATTAAGTTCAGGTCAAGATTAAGTTCAGGTCAAGTTTAAATTCAGGTCAAATTTAAGTTTAGGTCAAGTTTAAGTTCAGGTCAAGTTTAAGTTCAGGTCAAGTTTAAGTTTAGGTCAAGTTTAAGTTTAGGTCAAGTTTAAGTTTAGGTCAAGTTTAGGTTTAGGTCAAGTTTAAGTTTAGGTCAAGTTTAAGTTCAGGTCAAGTTTATGTTCAGGTCAAGTTTAAGTTTAGGTCAAGTTTAGGTTTAGGTCAAATTTAAGTTCAGGTCAAATTTAAGTTCAGGTCAAGTTTATGTTCAGGTAAAGTTTATGTTCAGGTCAAGTTTATGTTCAGGTCAAGTTTATGTTCAGACCACAATAAAGAATGAATCCTACTTGACAAAATGAGGAAAACTAGATGCCATACTATAAATCTCACTTTCCTAAACTTCAGCCACAAATGCTTTCCAACCGTCAAATAAAGTCCGAGTAAAGTTTTCTACAGTCACTTGTGTCACACACAAGATCCCCTTAAAATTCTCTCAAATTCATTGATTTTCCCCGTTGCCAATACTCCGTCTAATGTTTCCCCTGTAAAATGTCCATAAAATTATACAAACAACGAACGACTGAAATTATGCTCGCCACAGGGCCCCTGCAATAAGGAGATTGGACTGTATTTAACATATGCGAAAATGGTCTACTGACCCAAGAAACCAATTCCAGTAAAATAAATTGCCACAGTTGTGTGAACATGAAACGAAGGAAATAAATGTTTTGTTCGATTCTTGTTCCACAGCCTGTCTCCCTTTTTTAACACCAACTCTTTTACAAGGAGCTTTCTCCACACACACACACAACTATTCTCAACTATTCATTCTCGCCCCACTTACTCTTTTCCATAGACTCCATTCCAGCCAACATATGTGCCGAGGATTTAAATTCAATTCTACATACATGGTGCCACAAAGGATTCCTACCCCCCCCCACCCCTCCTCGAGCCCATATATAAAATAAAATTCTAAAAATATTCAATCCCAGCAATAAATTTCCCCTAATAGAAAATATTGACCCCTGCGCGACCCCAATGTTTGACCTAGGTCAATAAAATAAATATTGCAATCCTAGTTTAAAAAACTGCTCCCAAAAGTTTTAAAGCATATTTCAATCAGTGTTGCGACCAAATCAAATATTTTCAAATCCGAAATTGAATTTGAATCCGGTTTTCAAATGCAATTTATTCACGCCTCTTAAATTGATTTGAATTTGAAAAACCAAATCAATTGAGTAAATAACTGGTTTGAAAAAACCAAATGCAGTGTTTCATTTGAATCCGAATTTTATTTGCATTTCAAATCAACAAATTATCCGAAATTGAATTTGATTTGAAATTGGATTTGAACTTGGTTTTTCAAGTTTCAGCTACCCCAACAGGCGAATATGGTTAAGTATAAGTGAGCCAAACAATTCTACTCACTAAACTCACTGAGAATTGTGCTAACAACTGCGTAAAGCCTTTTTACAAGTTTAAGTAGTAACAGCATGCATTGTCATTCTTTTCTCAGTCAATAAGTCGGTTCCTGTTGCGAATAAGCACACCAGTTGTTGAAACTCCTAAGCAAATCTAAAATATTTTTGACACATTATGGAATGAGTGTTCATTGTCGTAAAACAAGTCAAAAGCTGCCAAAATAGTAGTTTAACTTATTTATTGTGTATTAATTCTAATTTAAATAATAAACTTCCACCACCAAAGCACCACATTTTTCAGAGATGAGGAAGCGGCACTGGACGAAGCTAAATACGCTTCCAATTCATTAATTGAATCAAGATTAGGCCGGCCCATTTGACTTTTATACAGAACATTGTTCAGGTTCAACATTAGTGGACATTTCTTCGGGGATGTCCACATGTTTTAATAGTCCTAAATTACCATGTATAAAGCATGAACCAAAAGGAAAGGACTAACAAGCACTTAATTAAATTAGGTGTGCCAACATATTACTAGTGGTGCACTTGGGATCTTTAAAAAATTCTACTGTAAAAATAATACTAATCAACTAGTTTACTTGTCTTTTGAATACATAGTCATTTTTTTCTTGTTTAAAAATTCGGACCAGCTTTGCATTCAAGAACTATAAGTAAAAGTATATTGATTGTTTAACATATTGTTTGTACACTAGTAAGTAATTGCTTGTGTATGTTAACTTAATGTTTGATTTTGAAATGGTCGTGGGCGATGGATGTGTATTTTGAGCATGAATTACTTAAGTTTCGTCTACTGATGGATCTTGAGTATCTTCCTGTTCAATTTGAATTTTATTTTATAATAATTTTGGTACCTGGTACGATATGCTACAAAAGTGGTATTAGAAATCAAGTGAAATCGTGATCACAACTTTAATCGTAAGAAACATGTGGCAAGTCATCCACTAATCGATCGTTCAATAGTCCAGAAGATTTCAATGTTTTAGACTTTATGCGATACAATTAAAAACCAAGTTCAAAACCAATTTCAAATTCAAATTTTGCATTAAGTCAATCTGGATTCGAAATTGATTTGGTTTTCAAATGATAAAATCATATTTGATTTGAAGTTCATCCGTATTTCAAAACCAATTTCAAATTACAAACACAACCGAATTTGATTCGATAAACCAATTTATTAGAAAATGTATATTTGTATTTGGTTTGATTCGCATTTGAAATTGAATTTTCAAATATTATTTGCATTTGGTCGCAACACTGATTTCAATTTAACTCTTAATTACATGCTTTAAAAATCCTTGAATAAGGATTTTGACCCACTGACCCCAAATGTTGACCCAGGTCAAGTAACGTCCGAACATCTTGAAAAACAATCTATGAAAATAAAAATATATTAAAAACAGCTTCCTCTTAAAATGCTGCCCTCAAAGACACGTTTACTTGTCCCAAATCCTTACTCATACCTTTTGACCCCATGACCTCAAGAACTGACCTAGGTCAAAAAAATCTAGTTTTAAAGTATTCCAAGAAAATCCTCCCAATTAAAAATATTTACTTTTAAAAAATATTACAAATAGTTTTTTACTATTGCTCATCTTGACCCCTGTGACCTCAAAGACGTATCGAGGTCAACCCAGTAAATTTCAATCCCAAAAAATCGAAGATAAATTTGTCTTATTTCCGGGATTACATGAGATATAGGCGGATGTAGAAGATTTTCGGACCCCTAGATCCAAATGTGCGGAGATATGTACATGCGTGCATAAGCCAGATGGCCTGATGCTGTTCCTCGAAATGAATTGATGTATGAAGTTGGTCTTTTGTGGGGGGAAAGGATAGGAGATTGGAATTGGGAAATAACCTGGGATGACTTTCCTGTCTCCTTATGCACATGAGAAACGTAAAATATTTTTATATCAAGGGATCAAATATAATGTATATGTCCTACTACAAAGTTACATATACATTGTATATACATACATATGTTCCCATGTATAAGGATATACACATCCCTTAAATTCCCCATGCTCTACTTCCCTACAGAGAGAGAGAGAGAGCCATAGCCGTGTACTCACGTCCTATACAGACGCTCCTAGTACGCAGCCCTTGTTAATATTTGAGCTGGAAGACTTGCTCTTGATCATTACTCTTTATTCCGCAGTGATCTCTACACACAAAAACTCCACATATGAATCTCACCGGGACAACAGCTCATGAGTGGAGTCTCCAATTTGCAACGCTCCACTCTACTACTTCAAATCAAACTTACAAAACACTCCGCATAATATTGCAATGCGTTAAGGGGCGCTGGGAAGGGCTCAAGTGTCCAAACCCTATTTTAAGGGCACACGTCCTTACCTTTCAAATTTTAACCCTAAAATTCTCAATTTTGCACATCCAGCCCCTATTAACATTTTCTCAACTCACTTACACTTTTGCAAAAGAAATTACCTCCCGGTTAAGAAGTCCTTCGCACTTTCGGAATTTCAGACCAATTTATAGATTCTATTCGTATTTTACACTTTTTTTTTAAATATTTAAGATACTTAAAGGTACTTTGTGAATTTGATCGGCTAAGATGTAATTTTTGCAAAAATTTCCGTTTTGCTGCTTAATGGGAATGACAGCTAATAAAAACGGAGCCCTGTGGCTGAAATAGTAATTAACAGAGGCTTCGACAGCCCTCTTGCACTTCGACCAATGACAGCCCGGGGTTGTGTATCTATGTAATGTCTCTAGAAATGCATTTGTAATTTGGGAGCTCCAGCCCTCTACAAAGGGGCTCTCTAACATGGTGTTGGAAAACATGTAACCTTCCACTCCCTATACAAGATTACATTATGATTATTATTCCATTGCATTATGCCTGGCCCCCATCATGTATAGTAAATTCATGGCTTGTAATGTATTTTTTTTGTGTGTGTGCAGAGTCCTAGCGAGGATTTAATTCGCGCCGGAAGGATCCTCCGAACCATGATTCTGACTCGCTCACCGGGTAAGTCCTTTTTTATTCCTCCACACGTACACACATACACATACATATGCATAAGAGTGGAGTTGTATTATAACAGTCGACCCTCACTAAGCCAGTCCATAGTTCCAGGTATATTCATCGACTTAAATTTACTAACATTCCTCTTCTGCGATAGTTATGAATTTTTATACGTAAGCAGAGAGCAGCTCAATTATCAGTGTATTAAGGTCGTAAGCTCTACTGTACGTTCCAACCCAGGGGAGTCTATTCCCATAAAAAATTCAGAAAATTAGAGATCCGTTAGAATGAGAGTACTCTGTATTTAGAGACTCTCCCGTAGAGCATAATAGAGAGACAGAGTCTGAGAATTCCGCAGGAAATGCTTTGCTTATGTCCTCCTTTATTTCGCCCGAAAAAGATATCATTGATTTTTACATATTACACGGAGAGAGAGAGAGAGAGAGAAAGAGTGAAGCACACACTCACCTCTTCCGAGGTCCTTCTATATTTAATACAGACGCAGGATATAGCTCTACTTCACTCAGGCCTTTCACAATAGAGCGAGAAAGGAAAAGCCCCATTGCACCATTTCCTTGGGAGTTAGAGCTCCGCGCGGGAAATTCGAATTCCAATTCTGGAGCTCAGGCCCAGGAAAGAAGAATCCAATGCAGCAAACTGTCATTGAGGAAACGGCTGGTAATTTATTTGCTAGAATCTTACGAGATCGCACGCGAATTACGTGACTCTTGAACTTTTGACACTCATTGGAACATTCTAAAGTTGTCATTGACACTCTGGTTGAAATATAGAGGCTGAAGAAAGAAAGGGAATGAACTCACATTTGTAGTTGCTAATAGAGAGGAGGTTCTAGATGTTACAATAACGAACAACTCGGCATTCAATCTGATTCGACAATGGAATGTACTGGATTCGGATCTCATGTCAGATCACTTGTAAGTTAGAGTCTGTGTTTTAACGAAAAAAAAACGTGAAGAGCAAAAGCTGTTCAATGGACATTTTTGGCAGGCTCACAAATCTTTAGTGCTTGTAAATTGGGGATTAAGTCCCAATGTATTGCTCGGGTTAGGAAACAAATGGGATTTTCAAACTGGTGTACATGTCTTGAACTTGTCTTCTTTTGGGGTTGGGAATTTGTACAGGGATATAAATTATTTACATGAGATTCGCAATAAAAATTGTTTTGGTTCAAGTGACCAGTTTTCAATTAGCTTGTGACTCGGGAGTGACTCAGGTGGGAATTAGATCCCAATAAAGTTGTTCACACTTGGTCGGGGTGGAACAGGTGTGAGGAAATTTGATGGAATGTTTAAGTAATTGTTTGAAACTAGATCCCTCTTTAATGGCAAACACTGCTAGGGATTCAGCTCTATGCAGGATTACATTTCCTTGTTGGGATCTCTCTCTCTCTCTTTCTCTTGTCAATGCTACAGTAAAATCATTACAGGGGTATTTACATGGTAAATTACATTGAGTGAGAACAGGTTCTGGGAACATTAATGTGTTATCCTTATTTATGCTTCAATAATAATTGTCTTCATTGATTTCTGCTCCCTATACTGTTTTGTACTCATTGAGAGTGAGTTTTCTCAGTCGTATCCGCTATATCATTTGAATGTAAATTGTTTTGTAAGTTTTGAATAATTTATAGAATGAGATGAGCACACTATCAATTACTTATTTCAATATTTAATTTGTATTTTGTAATTCTTGGGAGTTTCGTTCCTTGTGAATTGTAATAAAATTAGAGTTTAGGGAGTTATTTGAAATGTGCAATTTAAAAGTTCAAAAAAATGTTTTCAATGTATTTTAAATACATATATTTTATTCCTAATATTTTGTAGTTTTTTGAAATTTGTTCCCTTGACCTAGGTCAATATTTCTGGGTGTAGAGGTTAAAAGGGTTTAAAAAATATTCTAAAAATTTTGAGCGCTTTAGTGGGAAATGTAAAAATTTTAAAGTCCTTGAAAAACGGTCTTAAGAGGATTGACCTCCGTGACCGAAAAAATGACCCGGGTCAAGTAAATTCATTTTTATGGATATTGTTGAAAATGAAAAGTTGATTTTTTTTACGAAAATGGCACTTATTTTTTCAAAAATTTTAAGAATTGTGTGGGTTCCAGTTGAAGTTGAACTGTGGGTATTTTGAGACGGTAATGACTTGAACTGGTACGGAGCACTGACGTTCAGCAATTCCTAGCTCGATTTCAGGGGCTGGAATCTGATGGTAGAGTGGAAAAAGGGAATAGGATCATTTAGTGCTTGTGTAATGGCCACACTGTATTTTATAGGACATTATCTGGAACAGTATGGAAATCCCTATAAGCTATATTGAATGGGATAGGGGAAATTATAGAGAAATATTTCTATTCAAAGAACATGAAAGGAAGACACACGCATTTACTCCCCATTTAGATAACATTCCCGTCACGATCGCCACAGAGTTAAGAATCAGCGATTGTAGAAACCTTGGAGTTCCAATCGTCTCAAGGACGCTATAGCAAAGTAACATTTGTATAGCACACAACAGTAGAGGGTCCTACAATTTACTCCACGCACCTGTAGCTCCCAGATATTTCTTGGCGTCAGAAATAAATAAATACTTGGTACTCTGAGTCAGATTTCTGGGGCTGGGTTCAAGTTGTAAACAAAATTTGAACTTGGTTCGAACTTGAATAGTTACATAGGACCTCAGATCAAAGAACTTTTGCTCTTTGGAATAGGAAACACAGTCAAATTAATATAATAATTGAATTACTGGACGTTATCTTAACTGTCATTTTTTGAATCTTAACTTGAAATTACGCTTGATTTTGACGAAGCAAGTAATTACTTTCAACTTGAATTTAACTCAGACTTGAGGGTATGCTTGAATATGGACCATTTAATTGATGGTTTCAAGTTTGACCCTATGATGAAGGCGATATTTTGTTCTGCTTGACCTTAGCAACTTTTCTGACCTTAATTACAAAGTCCTAGTTACTTCACCCGAGCTCACACTTGTACTTGGCCTGAGCTTAAAATTGTAACTGACCTAAACTCAATCTCGACGTTGAACTGAGCTCCCACTTGAACTTGACCAAACTTAAACTTGTGGTTGACCTGAGCTCACACTTGAATTTGACCTGAGCATTTGAAGTTGACCTGAGCTCACATTTGAATTTGACCTGAGCTCACATTTGAAGTTGACCTGAGCTCGCAGTTGAATTTGAGCTGAGCTCACACTTGAATTTGACCTGAAATCACACTTGAATTTGACCTGAGCTCACACTTGAATTTGACCTGAGCTCACACTTGAATTTGACCTGAGCTCACACTTGAACTTGACCTGAGCTCACATTTGGAGTTGACCCGAGTTTAAAATTCAAGTTGACCTGAGCTCAAACTTGTGGTTGACCTGAACTCAAACTTGAACCTACCTGGATTCAAGCTTGAACTTGAACAACCATATAGTAAATTTAATGCAAATTATATGGACACATTTTACTTTAGAGCCTTTTAGAAGCAAAAATAAAATGGAGTGCTAAACGGTGAATGTATAAAATGAGGTAAAATCCCAGGAGACTCCCTGTACATGGCAGGTGGATTTGAGTAGGAAGGGAAAGAGGTATGTAATTACGGAGAATAGAAATGTAGGAAAGTGAAAGCGAGGAGAAAAGGGAAGTAGAAAGAAAAAAGTGCGGACTCAATGGCACGGAAAACTATTTAAAAGGGAAAAGGAGCTTTGGGTGTGCGAGACGGGGACGAAGGTAAAATACCACACGCACTCCGCTGTCGTGTCAATGTCTCCCCTTACTCCAGTCAGCTATGTATTTACATGTACAAATGCGCGCATACGAACCTACCTGTCACGGACGATTAAGTCTGGGAAGGAAAACCTGGAAATTCTCATCTGCAAGACAAAGGTAGGGAAATGAAGGTGAAACTCAAAGCAAAATATTTTCTCATGGAAATTGCAAAGTTGCAAAAGTGAAATGAAGACACTTCAAGAAGCCTTCGCAATAAAACTCTTCATTTCTAACAAAATATCTCTTGAGACGCACAATTCTCTCACAACCTCCAATTCTAACATTTCCCAACTAAACACAGCTCATTTCTTCCTCATTCTTTACTAGGGTCAAATTAGGGCTGAGGTCAAGTCCAGGTTCAAGTCCAGTTGAATTTAGATCAAGGTCCAGTTAGTCCAGTACCATTTAAAGGAAAGCTAAAATAAAATTTTAATTTTCAGGTCAAGTTTAAGCTTAATTTCAGTTCATGTTAGACTCAGTTCAAGTGCAATATCAGCTCAATTTCAATAGCAGTTTGAGGTCTTATTGGAGTACAGATTTTGGTCAAGGTCATCTACAGTTTGAAGCCATGCTCAAGTGTAATTTGAGGTCATGTTCAAGTAAAGTTTGAGGACATGTTCAAGTGTAATTTGAGGTAATGTTCAAGTAAAGTTTGAGGACATGTTCAAGTGTAATTTGAGGTCATGTTCCAGTACAGTTTGAGGACATGTTCGAGTGTAATTTGACGTCATGTTCAGGTACAGTTTGAGGAATGTTCAAGTGAAATTTGAGATTAGGTTCAAGTGCAGTTTTAAGTACAGCTTAAGGTCAAGTTCAGGTGCAGCTTGAGGTCAGATTCAAATCCTACCTAGGTGGCGTTTGAGGTCAGATTCAAGTACAGTTTAGGTGGAATTTGAGGTCAGGTCCATGTACAGTTGAGGTGGCATTTGGGGTCAAGTAGAGGTTTCGTTTGAGGTCCAGTTCAAGTTTCATTTGAGGTCAAGTTCAAGTTTAATTTGAGGTCCAAGTTCAAGTTTCATTTGAAGTCAAGTTCAGGTTTCATTTGAAGTCAAGTTCAAGTTTCATTTGAAGTCAAGTTCAAGTTTCATTTGAAGTCAAGTTCAAGTTTCATTTGAAGTCAAGTTCAAGTTTCATTTGACTCAATTTCTGGTATAGCTTGAGGTCAACCTTAGGTCTTAGGTGGCATTTGAGATCAAGTTTAAGAGCAACTTGAGGTCAAGTTTAAGTGAAATGTCAGGTCGAGTTCCAATCCCCATACGAGGTCAGCCCAAGCCCAGCTACAAACAACAGTAGAAATGGAGTTAAACTTCCACTGTAACCATTTCATCAAAATAACTTGAATTTCAAGTCTAACTTGAACTTGACCCCCATCGGAACTGAGAACCCGGGCGGAGCCTCCAAAAGGTTGAAGTAACCAAAGCTTGAGGAATGAGAGAAAGCTGAGAGTGGATTTAATAAGACAGATTGTTTTCCCTCGTAAAGTGAGAGTATTGGAAAAAGCGTGTGTAAATGGAGCCTGAGAGAAGTGCCAAGTCTTTTGTTGTTACGGACGGATTAGCCTGATCCAAGTGTAAAAGGATGCTGAGGAATGAACTTGTTATTTTTTCCCAGGCCTGGTACGTGATCGGAGGCAGCAGTCCCGAACATTTCGGAGATGCCTGGTTGGTGCGGAGATGGTCGACTGGTTGCTGGCAATTGGATCCGCAAATGGACAAGTGAAGTCGCGTCATCAGGCTACGGGCATGTGGCAGGCCTTACTCGAGGAGTCAATTATCCAGCATGGTACGAACCAACTACGAACCAACTACGAACCCTGTCAACTCCAATCCTTTCAAAACCAAGCATTTCTCCTCTGTAAAAAAAATCCAGAACCCCATCAACTTTATAATATCCAAGCCTTTCCCATCATCTTCCTTTTTCCTCCAAAAAACAACTTAATTAATTTCTCCAGCATCGCTTCCTTCAATACACAAAACCTCTCTAAAGGGGCCTTGCAAATATCCCCTCAACGTCCCTCCTTTCCATTTAATTACATTACCCTTAAAAAACCTATTGAGGCCAGTACATTCCTTACGGGCCTCTTCTATTCCAAGAATGGTTTTTAAGAAAAACCCTCTGAGGCCAATGCATTCTTAATAGGCCTTTAAATTTTTCAATTAAAAAAAAACCTTGAGGCCCATTTATTTCTTACGGGCCTCTTTACTTTAAAAATTATTAAAAAACCTTGAGGCCAATGTATTCTTTATGGGCCTCTTGAAATTCAAGAATTGTTTAGGAACCCTTGAGGCCAATGTATTTTAAACAAGCCTCTTTGAAGTTAAAAATTAAAAAAACTTGAGGCCAATGTATTCCTTTTGGGCCTCTTGAAATTAAAAAAAAATTTAGAAACCCTTGAGGCCAATGTATGTTAAACGGGCCTCTTTGAATTTAAAAATAAAAAAAACTTGAGGCCAATGTATTTCTTGTGGGCCTCTTGAAATTCAAAAATTGTTTAAAAACCCTTGAGGCCAATGTATTCTGAACGGGCCTCTTTGAATTTAAAAATTTAAAACCTTGAGGCTCATGTATTCTAGACGGGCCTCTTGAAATTCAAAAATTGTTTAGAAACCTTTGAGACCAATGTATTCTAAACGGGCCTCTTTGAATTTAAAAATTAAAAACACCTTGAGGCCAATGTATTCCTTATGGGCCTCAATAATTTTAGCAATGATTTTTTTGAAAAAATAAAATGTAGCTTGAGGTGAAGTGTGAGTGGCCCGTAATGTCTGGATTTGGCTAGTTCTCTCTCAGTGTATGGAATTAAGTGAGGTTTTGTGTGAATGTTGAAACAGTAACCCACGAGCATCCCTTCAGAGACAAGTACATCTTCTACCGCTTCAGTATCGATGCCGACACGGAACATTCTTCAAGGTAGGATTTTCTAATTAGAGCAGAGCAATGTATGGAGTAATGGGAGTGGATGGTGAAAGCTCCGAGAAAAGTTTGCTCAACGAAAGGGCTTCAGGGGGGCTCTCATATCTCAACATGTACTTCAATCTCATCTACTACAAACGCCCATATGTGGGCTCTTAAAGGACCGTGTTAAATGTAGTCTCATGTACACGGTTCCCCCGGAACATCTGTCGCAGCTCTACTCCCGTTGGATTTAATTATCTACACTGGCGTATAAGTTCGGTTTTATTAAAATTTTGAAATTATGACCTCAATGACCTGGTCAAATTTTTAGGTCACAGGTTGTTTTTACTCGAAAAACGTTTTACTAATTTCGACATGATTGTCTAGCTTATACTGTAACATATATCTCAACGGGAGATGCTGAACCTCTACATTTGACCCTTTAACCTCAGTGTTTGACCCATAATGAATGCAAAGGTCATTCGTTTAAATTCATTGATCGTTGTTGCAAAATAGTCAATTGTATTTCCTGAACGCAAATTATTAGAAGTTTATTTTAACTAATTGGTACTTTTATTATAACCCTTTGACCCTGTGACCTCATTTTTTAAGCAAGGTCAAAAATAAGGCCATAGGGTCAATTCTATCTGTAAATACGGTAAAGATTGAGATTTCATGGTACTTTGACCCAAGCAAACTTTTCTTCTATTCAACACTGCGTTCTGTATTAAATCATTGTTTGACCCCATTATTTGTCTTTTGGGGACGTAGGTCAAAGGTCAAAGCATAAAAGTGACCTAGTTTAATCTCTTGATGATCTACAATGTGTATTAAACGATTTTATCTTCAAAAAATTAAAAATTGAACTCAAATCTAGTAAATACAGATAATTTAACCCGTGACCTGAAGTTTCGACCAAGTCAGAAATTTAAACCCCATGACCCAAAAATTTTGACCTAGGTCAATTATTTCAGAAAACCCTCCCATCATTTGACCCACACCTCCCTAGTAAAAACAGACAATTTGACCCGTGACCTGAAGTTTCGACCAGGTCAGAAATTTAAACCCCATGACTCGAAATGTTTGACCTAGGTCAATTATTTCAGAAAACCCTCCCATCATTTGACCCACACCTCCCTAGTAAAAACAGACAATTTGACCCGTGACCTGAAGTTTCGACCAGGTCAGAAATTTAAACCCCATGTCCCGAAATGTTTGACCTAGGTCAATTATTTCAAAACACACTCCCATCATTTGACCCACACCTCCAATTCGTCTACCAGCCTTAATTTTTAATTCGCTTCTATAAATCAAACTTTACTTTTTCGGTCACTTGATTTAGTCCCATGATCCTCAAAAATTTGACCTAGGTCAATTGTTAAAAAATTCCCCCTGCCAGGTTTGTATTCCAATAATTATTTAGCCTCCTCAAAATGTCAGGGGGTGCCTGGGTGCTGAGCCTGTAGCGTTTGTATGGCCTCCAATGGGGAAATACAAAATAATAATGGGTTTTAATACATGAGCAAGTCCATAATAGAAATATTCCCACAAAATAGATTTTAGGCTGATGAGAGAGAGAGAGAGAGAGAGAGGATGAGAAATGAGGGAAATGGTCCAGTGTGGTCTGTTTATAAGAGCCTTATGTATGGGATGTAGGTCTTGGTCCCGAGGACTGCCTCAGCCGGAAGATGAGCGGGAGGCGGACACGAAATGTTCGGAAGTTCTGGGATACTTAGCTCAGCGTGCTCCCGACGCCATAATGCGACTCATTCTTCGGAAGCCCAGCTACGAGAGAACCACCGATGACTTGGAGATGATTTACGACGAGCTCCTCAGTATCAAAGCACTGGCTCACTTGAGTAACTCCGTTAAGAGGGAGTTGGCCGGTGTGATTGTCTTCGAGGCCCACTCCACCACGGGCACCGTCCGTAAGCCACAATTATTTATACATTCCTCTAATCCACCAACTCCCATTTATTACCTTCCCACAGTCCCATCCGCTTCTGGTCCCCATTCAAATCCTCCATATTAAGCCAACCATATTAAACCAATCCCATCAATTCTAATTTTAATCCTTCAAAAAAGGCCCCACTCTCGGATTTAGGGGCGGAGTGGGACCAACTTCCCAAAATTAAAGGGGCAAAGTGAGACTTTTGCTTACAATTAGGGGCAAAGTGAGAATTTTACTTAAAATTAGGGGCAAAGTGAAAATTTTACTTACAATTAGGGGCAAAGCGAGGATTTTACTTAAAATTAGGGGCAAAGTGAAGATTTTACTTACAATTAGGGGCAAAGCGAGGATTTTGCTTACAATTAGGGACAAAATGAGAATTTTACTTACAATTAGGGGCAAAGTGGAACTTTTACTTCCAATTTGGGGCAAAACGAGAATTTGCTTACAATTAGGGGCAAAGTGAAACTTTTACTTACAATTAGGGGCAAAGTGAAACTTTTACTTACAATTAGGGGCAAAGTGAAACTTTTACTTACAATTAGGGGCAAAGTGAAACTTTTACTTACAATTAGGGGCAAAGTGAGAATATTGCTTACAAATATGGGCAAAGTGAGAATTTTGCTTACAATTAGGGGCAAAAAAGAATTTTGTTTAAAATTAGGGTCAAAGTGAGAATTTTACTTAAAATTAGGGGCACAAAGAGAATATTGCTTACAATTAGGGGCAAAACGAGACTTTTGCTTACAGTTAGGGGCAAAACGAGACTTTAACTTAGAGGCAAAGTGAGACTTGTATTTAGGGGTGGAGCCCTAACCTAACATTGGTCCTTGAATTTTTATATTGAGGCAGAGTTGACTCTTAGCCGTATATGGGGACTGGTTGCAGAGTCCAAGATAAAATTTCCCAGATGTGGTTGATTTATGGAGAAACGTTTATTTATTTTTGGGGGAGGATGCGCTCCGGCCCTAACTCGAGAATTTGTCCCAAATCTACGGGCTGAGGAGGACAATTACATAATGGGACTTAGTTTATTTGAAGTGGATGTACATATGTGGTGAAGAGTTTCCTTGTTTTGGATTTTCATTTAGTATTCCATCAGGGAGATGAGGGGAAGAGCTGGTACATTATCCTCCGTGGGTCGGTCAATGTGGTTATCCGTGGCAAGGGAACCGTTACGAGTCTTTACGAGGGAGATGATTTCGGCAAGCTGGCACTGGTTAATGATGCTCCGAGGTAATTCTTTCAACTTCCTCACAATAAATTCCTCCAATTTCCCCAACAACCCTACACACATGAGGCAACTTAGCCTTTCAATCCTCCAGCACTTGAGCCAATAGGACTTAAGACAGAGCTCCTTACATGTGTGTAGTCTACTTTGACCGATTTGACCCCAACTCCAATTCCCTGGTCTAGATTGCATTGGATGTGTGACCCTCGAACTTAAATTTGCAGTCCTTTTGACAAGAGCAGTCTTTTTAAAAATAGAAGAATTTTACCTTTTATCCTATGAGGTCAAATTTAGGGTCAATTGGGTCGGAAATAGATTTTTTTGGAGTAAAATCTGAATTTTACTTTATTTTAGAAATCTTGGACAGGTTTTACAGGGCTCATTTTAAGACGACCTTCATTTTTTAAATTGACCCGAACTGGCCTTAATTTGACCTTCGTTTGTCATTTAAAGATCCAGTTAATTTGCACAACTTGACCGTATTTGGGTATTAACAGAAGAAATTATTCGGTCAAACTTTCAAGACTGAAGAATGTGTCGAGTTTTAGAATGAACCTATTGTGACCCACTGTGACCCGAAAAGGGTCAAACTCTGAAGAAATTTAGGTTGGCATTATTGACCGTAAATATTAAATTTCAGGGATAGGATGCTCGTTTGATTTGGGCCAATTATGTAACTATGACCGTTAATTCGACCCGAATTTATTTAATGCAATTGAAATGTCATTTTGACAGAAATAATTCTAATAATTAGCCTGGATTTAAATTTTTGCTAATATATTTGAAGCTTTCGAGATTCGTTTTGCGTTTGGGTTCAAAGTTTGAGCTATTTTGGTAAAATCTTGGATTTTTAATTTGTACACTTCCAGGGCAGCTACAATCGTAACGAGGGAAGACAACAGTCATTTTCTTCGCGTGGACAAAGATGATTTCAACAGAATCCTGCGGGATGTGGAAGCAAATACAGTGAGATTAAAGGAGCACGGCCAGGATGTATTGGTTCTGGAGAAGATCTCCGGAAACTCCAATCCTTACTCGCATTTCAAGTAAGCTCTTCAAACACTCTCAAATAACATAAGCCTCTGGGACCCTTTCACTCAAACACTGGATAAATCTGCGGGGTGACCCAAAATTTGCTCTTTCCTTTTAAATCACATGGGCCCTAGCTTCTTATTTTACATTTTTGGCCCTAGGTCATACAAATCAACAGCTTTTTGAAATGTTGTTTGGTCACACAATTTTGATAAACCGTTGACCTTAGAAAGTACAGTTTGACTCGTTAAGTGATCCATTATTTTTTCATATTTGACCATCGACCCAAATAAATTTTAAATGTTTGACTCCGGGTCTAAAGTATGAGTAGTGATTGACTCTAATTTTAAATTCACCGATAATTTTTAATTGATTGATCTTTGAATTTACAATTTGACCTATAATTTTTGAATCTTTGACATTGAGTCATATTATTATTTAAATAATTTAAGTGTTTGACCCTGGGTCGTACAATTCGACAAGGATCACACATTTTGACCCAATCGTTTTGCGAAATTTTGCCTCGTTTCGTAAAGACTATTAACCTATTAACTGATCCAATATTTCAAATGTCTGACCCCAAGGTCAAAATTCAGGTCAAAGTCACTACCGGTCAAAGATGTGATCAATATTTTGAGTATTTAAAAAAATCTTTATATAATTGGATTTAAATTTTAAACTTGCGACCATTTGGAAATCCAAAATAGATGGTTAATCCGATTTGACCCTAGTTTTATCAATGTTGTCAGATTCAGGTCAAAGATTATTATTGGCAGGAAACCAATGGCGTTATAGACTACGCTGAATTTTTGTCCGTGTTTTCACGTAAAGGCATTATTGCGTAAAAATTTTGGGGTATCCCGGATCTGACGGATTTCGATGAATGTCTCGGTGCAAGAGATTGTGTGTGTGTGTAATGTGTGTACAAAGAGAATGTTTAGAATTGGGATTGATTGGAAATGCTCAGGTACAGCGTGATGTCAGGGACGGGTCCGAAGATGTTGGAGCATTTACTTGAAACTCGACTCGACGGTCGGGACAAGAGCCTCACGATGAATCAGGATGGGGAGAAGGGCTCAATGAGCAGCAATATGGAGTGTGACTCGTTCCTGGATGACTTCCTCCTCACGCACATCATCTTCATGCCCATTCATCAACTCCTCACGGAACTTACCAGACAATATCCTTTTCATACATCAATTAATTCCCCTTGTAATCCAATCACATCCCATGCTCCCTCTGTAATTCAGAACAATCACTCACTTCCTTGCAAACCCCTCTCGAAAAATCTCAGTGCTCCGATCAGGCCTCAAACTCCACAAACTCTCCAGTAAATCTCAGGTCACCGCAGGTCAAACAAGATTGACCTGATTTTTGTATAGACCCATGTCAAATCTTATTCCATGTCAAGCCTTTTTCCTTCAAAATATAAACGCTATCCAAAATTTACCTCAAGCTAAGGTCAAGTAAGGTCTGACCTAAAGGTCAAGTTTCAATCCCAAAATAATAATTATCAAATATAGTACTTGATCTAATCTCCAAACTTTCACAAAATTCAGTTTCACAAAAAATCACAAGTTTCTAAACTAAACTCCAACTCTAAAAAAATCAAGGTCAAGTGCAGGTCAAACTGGATTTAAAATCTGCATTTTTTTTCCAGTTGAAATACGCTTGCCAAGTCCCCAGCCTAGCACCCGAACAGAAATAAATTTCTTAGAATAATTTTTTCGAGGTCAAGTTTGACCCAATTTTAAAAAATGTTAATTACGGGCCAAAATTTTAAAGTATATTATTGTGAATACAAAGTTGACCTTGTATATTAATTTCAACCTTGAATTTAAAAATTGCGGTTCGAGTTTGGTCCGAGTGGGGAAGGCAACCTGGACGGAGCTCTGTATTTTGTTATTTGCTTGTATCTAAATTAGTCCTGTAGTTTTGACTCGTAAAGTTTTACCTTGCCGCGGATATTGTAATTGACTTTATGAGCTTTTGCATGACAGGGGTAGGGGTTGTTGATAAAACCGGCTTTCCTTGCTTTGATGATGTTGTCGTCGCCTTTGTTGACTTTAATTGAGTTAATATTTTACGATCGAATTTAAATAGAGAAACTGGTTCCCCATCCCAAGTCCTTGTAGTCTTGACAGCTTGAGCAGAGCCTGTCTGCGTACATTTATTATTTACGATCCCCCTATCCTTACTGCTGTACTCAAATCAAGTATTTAGGACGTTGCTTTCTATCCCCTTGCATGCCTATTATGCCCATACAAAATATTACTATTAAAAAAAATGTTGTTGAAAAAATATTTTCCTTAACTCACAATGTGAATGATGGTATTTACTTGTCGGATCGAGTCCTCTGTCCAAGATAGGGAGTTCCTATTGGCTTGCAAGAGACGAGTGGTCCAATTTGTCCACCGATGGGTCACCACCATTGGCTACCCGGTTTTGGAGGAGCCCATTTCCCATTCATTCCTTCAGGTAGGATTGGCCCCAATTAAAACCATGCAAATACATACTTATTTCCAGGATTTGCCTATGTAAGAGGCGGAGTGACTAAAACTTCACATTTCTCAAGTTACCCCAAATTGTGCACTTGAACAGATTTTAAATTCGATTCAATGTTTAAGAAGGACGCCAATATTTTTTAAAAATTTTAAGGGGCGAAGGGAAATTATGTTTTGTAGTATTTTTGCAATGCTAAATAAAATTTATTTTTTCTTGCAGGAGCTCATGGACGAAGTACAAAAGGATAGCGTTAGCTTCAATACTCTCTATGATGAGGTTCTCCTCATGAATCAAGTCATGGACATTTATAAAACTTATGCGGATGAGAGGTTAGGGGATAAAATTTAAGGGGTTTTATACTGAAATTAATATGTTTATAAATTTTTTAAATATATTAAAAATTGTGAATTTTTTTGTAGGCTTCAAGCTGCTGGACAGAAATGGAAACTTCCTCCGTGTGGTCAACCCGTGAGTTTATTTGGGGCTCCCATGAGCAATGGCGAAGATTATGAGGTTCCTGTGGAAAGGAGGGCCGTCATGCGACATGATGACGATAGTAATAAAATTATTAATTTAATAAAATTTTAAATATTACTATAATTATTCTGAGTTAGAATATTGCATTTAATTTTGTACAAATTAGAAGTCTAATAATAAATAATATTTAATTCCAGTAATATTCCGAGTCTACTGTGCAGACCACACGTACTGTACCCTTCGTTTCCATTTAAGCACAACGGCTGAGACTTTGAAACACGTTGCAGCTGACAAATTGGGTCTGAAGCATGATGACTTGGTATTGGTCGAACTCAAGTCTTCAGGTATGACACCTTTTTTATAAATTCTTAATTAAATTTTTTATTCACAAATTGTCTTTTAAATGGTTAGAATAGCTTTTAAAATAAATAGGAACCTTGTACTGCTCTGCTTCGCTCTAAAATCCATGAGACATTTATTAGTTTCATTTAATTAAAAATGGTCAATTAATTTTTCACTTCTCCTTAAATTTTTTTAATTGATTCCCTTCGCCCTTTAAAAATTATTTTATTATTTACCTTTGCTTAATTAATCCGCTTAAAATTAAAAAAAAATGTTCTATGGCTGACCCCCTCCGCCCCTTAAAAACGTCCGTCATGTGTTTTTCAAATGACGGGAATTAAAATAAAAAAATTAAGGGATGGCGCGCAATTTAAATTTTAAATTCAGTAATTTCATTGCGAAAGGAATTCAAGAGATTAAATTTAATTAATTAAATTGTAAATTATAAAATATATTTAAAAATTTTTAATTATTAATAATTATTGTAATTCACTTGATTTTTGATTTTTCAGGTGAAAAAATAGTATTCAACGACGGGGATGTTTCGGTGCCAACGTCATTATCAATTAATGGCAGAATATTCATTTCTTTGAGGGATCACTTGGATGCACTCGTATGTCAAATGTGGAATTAAATTTTTTTTTTAAATAAAATATTTGAAATATGAATAAATGTTTTTAACACAGTAGTTATAATATGAATAATTATACATGTACTTATATGATATGAAATATGTTTTTATATATTGATTTTGAATGAATTACAGACATGTTTACCGGAGCAAGAAAAATCGACGGAAGGTCGGGAAATGGACGTGGAAATGTTCAGCACTCGGGAATTAGCCTACCACTTAACGATTTTTGATTGGAGCTTATTTAGAGCTGTTCACGAGGTAAAAATAAATTCGGGATGGGATTCTTCCCGTTTTTAAAATAGATGGAATTTTATACTGAGGAATAATATTTTTTATATTTATACGCGTGTGGAGAAACTTTTGGTTGAATATATTACAAATCGATGGGAGATTCCAGAGTTGACAGTTTTGGGAAGTTTGAAAGTTTTGTGGATGAAAAAGGATTAGCTTGTTAAAGGAATCTGGTTTTTTTTGTTTGAATCCATGTATAATAGTACGAATTGATCTACAAAACTCTGGGCCGTCACAATTTCGGGAAGATCACTTCAAACTTGGACGTGTTCCTGAGAAGATTTAACGAGATTCAATTCTGGGTCGCAACGGAAATCTGCCTTACAAATAATATGAGTCGTCGAGTGGCTCTGATTCGGAAGTTTCTCAAGCTTGCGGCTTAGTAAGTCCCCATCAAAGCCTTTATTGCGAGTCTATCACTTAACCCTTGTCTCTACTTTCAACTTTCCCGATTCCTTTTTATTGCAACGGGGACAGGGCTACGGTCGGGTCAAGAACGAGGGTGGAACTGGGTGTTGATTCGGAATTTTATTTTCAAGTTACTCAGATTTTGGTGAAGGTCGAGTTAATTGGTGAAGTCTTTACTTTGTTTTGTCAGTCAGGTTCAAGTTGAGGTCAAGTTAACATTTTGATGTAGTTAAGTTCAACTTACGGTCAAGTTTCAGTTTTGTATTTAGAATCAAGTTGAAGTCAAGTTGTATTTTTGAAATGTCAAGTTCAAGCTGATGTCATACAATTCACAAAAATCGGCTTGAGTTTAATTCGACTCACAGAATTCGATCCCTAAAGAAACCTCAATTAAGAAATAGAATTTGAGTAATGTAAAATATGAAGGAACTTGAATGGAGCCCTATTCCCGAGCTGTAATCTTGAACGGTGTAAGTACACATATACATGATGGCTAATAGGATTTTGTGGTTTCACCCGTTTTATAGTTGCAAGGAGTACCAGAACATCAACGCATTTTTTGCAGTAGTGATGGGTTTAGGGAATTCAGCCGTGACCCGATTGACCTCGACGTGGGAGCGTCTCCCCAGCAAATCCAGGAAAGTTTTTGCGGAATTCGAGGCTTTAATCGAACCTTCCAGGAATCATCGAGCTTACCGCATGACAATCAATAAACTGAGTCCACCCGTCATCCCTTTTATGCCGCTCCTCCTCAAAGACATGACTTTCACCCATGAGGGCAACAAAACCTGGACGGACGGACTGGTCAACTTCGAGAAAATGCACATGTTTGCCTCTGCAATGCGTGTTCTTCGCTTGTGTCGTGCCAGACCCTTTTGTAAGCTCCTTTTCCGATTTATGACGCCGAGTCCAATTACATGACAACACTTTCATTGTTTATTTCTCTCGTAAAATTTTTACTCCTAATGTTCGTTTCCTTCTGTTCGATTTTATTTCACAAAAACATTCGGAACTGTGTTTTAAAAAAATCAATCGTGTTAATCGTTTAAAACCATGGAAATGGTTCTCAACAGCTTAAAATCTCTAGAGATGAACACTAAACACTGAAAACTACTAGAATATTTCAGTCTTTAATTTCGTACAAGAACCTCTTACATCGTTATAGCGTCCAAATAATTGTCATAAATCGGGTGAAACCCAATTAAAACAATCAGTCAGAAATTCTGAATCAACGAAACTGATTTGTAGCAAAAATGTCGTTTGGAAGCTAATTTGCAAAACACGAAAATATTTTATAATTTTGAATGTTATTATTCAATTGTAATTTTGAATGTTATTATTCAATTGTAATTTTGAATGTTGTTTTATTGCAGCCCTGCCACCGCCAACCCCCAGGAACGAAATAGAAGTTCGAGGTTATATTCGTTCCCTACGATGTATCGATAATCAACGAACCCTGAATACTTTGTCACTGAAATTAGAGCCAAAACGAGCATAAAAAGGGCCAAGACAGGAGCTCCAACGGAAAAAAATATCAACTTATAAGAAAATATGTTATAAATATCTACACTTATATAGTACATACTCATTACACGTATAATTATTCAAGCCTTGTTGAGAACTGCAAATGTAAAACCTTACCTGATAAAAGAAAATACATATAAATAATTTTCCCTTGTAATAACGAGTACCTTGTACAAATTTCGATGGAAAAGAAACCTTATAATATGCTAAGTCAATTTTCTCACTATGGGGTCTGCTCACGGTGGAAAATGATATTCTAGTCGGCATGGCCCCTTTCAAACAAGCCCGTATGTTATTTAGTTAGTAAAATAATAATTGTGACGTTTTGAGTTTGTAAAAGTTTTCTATATACACCACAAAGATTGTATCGGTAAAAGAAATTTGTTGAGTGTGTCTTCCATTTTTGTGTAACCTGTTACGTTTGTGAATGTGTTGTGAAATTTTTGTATTTCCATGTGAAGCATTTTGAGATTTTCTCCAATTTATTATAAATGTGAAATTAATTATTTACGTGCGCATAATTATAAAAATATATGCTGGGATCAAAGGAACAATGCGACGTTTTCAATTTAAAAAGACATTAACAGTTGTAAATGATTAAGTACTTAGGATAGGAATGGTAAATTAGTATTGTTAAGTGTCATAATAATAATTACTGAACACTGTAAAATTAAATCACAATTTTAAGAGGTAAATTCATGGCCCTGTTGTACACTAGAGTAGACATATTGGACAATTTTGTGGCAATTACTTGGAAACAGCTAGCGTGAGTTTTTCTGTAAACGTTAAATATGGAGTGTGTTTTTTTCATGGCCAAGTACTTTAAGAAAACTTGTTTTATTGGGCCAATTGGGGCTCAAGTTCAAAGTAAATCTTTTGGGTTTCAAGTTTAATTTTACAGAGTACAATTTTAATTCCAAATTAATATTTATACACATTCTTAAGTTTGAGTTCGGATGAAATTTTAATAATGAGAGTTAGACCTCTAATATCAATTGAAGCTCGATTCAAGTTGAGATTTTAAAATTAAGAAAACCAAAGCGTACATTTACTGTATCCAAAAAGCCAGTTGTGAATTCCCAGTCCTTTGACTCCATATGTTCGGACACACCAAAGGTTTTGCGTTTCCAAGTGCTTTGAGAAAAATTCCAACCATATAGTACACATAAGCCCTGGATATATTATATAAATGTAGTTAATATATAAGATATATAGAATTCTACTGTCCAATATTTCCCTCACATAATTTTATCCCTTTGATTCCCATACACGGAATAAAGATCAATGATGTGACGACGCAGAGCTCATATTCCTTTCATTTCTCATCAATTATCCAACACAACAAATTAGAGGTTAACTCCGATTTTATTCATGGACATCATTCAATTATTCAAGTTCTTGGTTTTTCCAAGTAATCCTCTCCTCGGTTTTTATTAAGGGAAAAGTGAAACCTTTGTACGATGTAATGAATATACAACTGCTACGGAGTGCTATTGTATAAAGAACGGACTGTATGTAAGTAACATTTCACTCTACAAAAATTCCTTGATGATTTTTACATGTGCGAGTAAGTTGCAATATTCTTTTGTTTCTGGAGGGCTTAGCTTACTTAGCTTACTTTTTACACCGGTAGCAACATAAAAATGTTGCAAAGGTTCCAGGTCAGATAGGGAATTCCTGTCTGATGTCATGGCGTCGTCTCAAAGGTTTTGCTAATCATTTTCATAAGCCATCTTAACTGAGAGAAGCCCAGCTGTGTCCGTAGTACCGGAAATTGTTGCTGGAACTTTTCTCCCACTTTGAACTCGAACTTTAAAGCTCTCCCAATCGGATACACCTTCCCCTCCATCTCCTCACTCACAGTAAAAAAACAGTATTGTACGGTACAGGAATAGAAAAGAATATTTTATTTTCTACGGAGGAGACCATTGCACTGATTTCTTCCCCTTTTTGTTCTCTTCAATTTTGACACCCATGTAGATGAAGCAGTTTAAGTAGTCAAATACCTTGGTAGACAAAATTGATCTTCCCATATGAGTGACTCATTAAAAAGGTACACACATGCCCTTCAACCCTGAACTTCTGTTTTCTAAACTCGACTGCAAAACCGGAACTACGAGGGATGCATTCCTGATGTTGTCTGTCGTCACATTTCCAAGAATTTACTTGGAAACCTCTAGAAAGACGCTTTTGATTACATCTTCTGACGTTAGAGTGAATGCTGGTCCGTAAACCCCTAGTCTGTGATAAGTTGTTGTCTTATTATTACATTGTTCCGATTTGAATTTTAGAATCGTCAAAAGTAATTCTGCAGCTGTCTCTGGTGGGGCTGAGCAAGTAACACAACAGAAGCATATAATTATGGAAAACAGCTGTGTGTGCCGAATTCTAAAATGAGTAAACGTTTATCTAAAAGTGCTAGGAATCTGACGAGAAAGAATTACGAGATGCGATGGGGTGGTAATTTGGTCTTAAAAGTAAAAATGGTCAAAATTATATGCTTATCTGGTCTCATTTTACACCAAATTCAAAATGACAATTTTAGCTTATTTTATAATGTATTCTTGTAACATGTGTTTAAAATGTAAATGAAAACAAATAAATTTGATTAACTCGAAAACATTGCTTAACGCATCTTTCAAAATCAACACCAATCAATTGTTCCATAGAAATTGTTCATGTTAAGGATTTTTTTGCAAAATTGTAGTGCCCGTATGAAACATACCATCCAAAATGCCACCCACTAATGGTCCCTTCAGAGAAATGGAGTGCCTCGATGTCGAGAAGGAAAGAAACCTTTAGAAGAACGCCGGTCTGCCCTTCATAAAAATATTTCGAAACCCATTGTTGGGAGCAAAATTAATAATTATTTGAGGAAAGCGAATTGTTAAATTCAAATTGTTTTGGAGTTCAGACTTTTCCCAGCAATTGTGACTCCTGTGACTTCAAATTTGTCATAAAAAAGAAAATCTGAACATAAATATGCTACGCTCTGACGGAATAAATTATTCCATAAAAGCTCCTGTATATGTGAGCTAATGGGTGGAACGCGTTTTGATCTTTTTTGTTTATAACTATCTGTTAAATATTCAGATTGGTCTTACCGCAATTCAGAAGGTCTCAAATGAATTATGTTTTCAATACGAATTTTAATGTACTCCTATGCTCCACTTGCACCTCAGTTTTTGCATATAACGATGCGTAACAGAGTTCCTTATTGGGGATGTCGCGATGTCTGCTAACAAGTAACCCTCGCCCCGTACCCACTCGGGAGCTGAATGAAATTTTGTTGGAGTTAAAGGTAACTGGGTAATGTTCCAGTAAGCCCGATCGTTTGGGCCATCTGGTTTACGCGGGAAAGGCAAAAAAATTAATTGTGACTAATATTTGCCAATCTAAATTTAAAATGGTAGCTAGAACCATGTATCATGAATGTCATTCATATAAAATAGTATCAACCTTCGAAGTGAAAATTTCTTATGGGATTTAACATTGGAAAATTTAGGTCAGAGGGGATAATGTGCTCAGGAAATAGATTTTAAAACTCCCGCGAAAACGTTTGAACTCACTGGGACATTGGGCCAGATACCTGAGCTCCCACAAAATTTCATTCCGATCCCGAGTGTGCATGTGACGAGGGTCACTTGTAAGTAGTCGGCTTGTATCTCCGGTCGATTTCCGCCGAAATACACTACGCATGGGATTTCTAACTGTCGCGATGGAGTATTGTTGTCACTAGATTTCTGAAACAAAAGCTCTAAAAAATCCTGGATAGCTACCCTGAACTTTAAACTTGAGGGAATAAGAATGTTTATAATATACTAAAAATTTAGACTAATTTAAATTTAATCGATATCCAGTTAAAGTCTACTATGGCAAAGGCACTACATATAAAAATGTCTTCTATTTCTAATGAGGGTTAAATTATTTAATGTACGAAAAATATACGGGTGTTCACGAAACTGCTAGACATCTTGACATGCTCAAATGCATGCATGAGCAGGTTTCATTCATATTAATTCATTTGGTGCACCCGTGTGAAACTTGATTGTACTTGGAAAAAAATAATGATGATATTTTGTGTATACAGTAATGGTGTGATAACTCTTTTAAAGTTTACATGGTGTATGATACATTAAATAAAGTCTAAGAAAATACTTAAAAACATTCAATGGTGAAACATTATGTTTTATTTCCCGTTTTAAATGCTAATATTGGAAAAGAAATAGGTCGATGTTTGTTGTGACGAAATACTTCTAACTATTACTGCTGTATATGGCTAAAACCTCAATAGACAGTTTTTTAAAAGACTTGTTAAAATAGATATACCGTACTAATATTTTCAGTTTCCAATTCAAATATAACGTAAATGAGCCGATGACTGTTAACAACGATATAATAAAGGACACTATTTGAATAATCTAAATCAGCAAAATATTGAATTTTAAAGTATCATTTACGAACAGAATTACTTGACAGTCAAGTTATTATTATTAGTATTTATTAGAATGTGACAAGGAGTTATTATACAATATTATGTTTCACCCTTGACACTGTGATAATTATAACCACAAACGGAAGCATGTAGTCCACCAAACAAAACGTGTGTGAGAGGTGTAAAAAGATATATAAAATCGCATGAATCTGTTCTTTTATAACTAAGATGCCAAACTTGCAAACGAAAATATGGCAGAAGTTTTTGACGATATTTTGATAATATATACAATAAAAGTTACGGCTAAGAAACTATAGTAAACTGAGTTTTAAAAATGTCAACTTGTAAAATAAATGGATCCATAATTTTGGTTGGATTCTTTGACGACGAGTTTTTAGTGTTTACCATCTGCAAAGTCCATGCCGGCAATAGACAAACTTTAAAAACACGCATTCACCAAAACATCAAAACAGTTATAAATTAAATCATACACATGTTTATTTCTGATTTTAAAATATAAACTTCTAAAATAAATGAGTTGATGAATGTTTTGACAGCGATATTTTGAAGATTGCTATTAATACTGTATAAAACCAGAACGGAAAAATTCTACGAAGTCATTTCATAAAATATTTAAACAAATGAAAGGTACTTCATGAACCGGTTAATAAATGTTTAAATGCAATAAATATATGGCAGATAATTATTTGATATAATTTTAAACATCAATTTGCAAAGTGTATTTCGTTAGCAGATACAAAGTACAACGAAGATATCATTTAATACCCTCGCTCCTTGGGTTGCCACAACCTCTATCCATGTTTTTCTGCCGTGAATGCAATACATTATTCTGGAAACCATGATAGCTAACTGAAACGTCCATAAAACTCCATCGTTTAACGATAAAATTACTCGAACATAATTATGTCCACGAACTCTATCTTTTTCTTCTTTCTTCTTATCTAAAGATTTAAATCTTTTACAAACATTGAAATCTTGCTTTACATTTTATAAATATGACTGGAATATTACGCAAAACATTTAGCGGGCGCAACAACTTTCGAAACATTAATAGTTGTAGGTATTGTGCTTCAGTGACGTCGTCGTTTTGTTTTTCACGTTTGTTTTTCCGCCACCTTTGCAATCAATTGACGATTGGATTCAAGGTGCTCTTTTCTACGTTCTAGATTTGGACATCTAGCATATGGACAGCTGCAATAAATCAAGATGGTACTGTTATTATAACCTTGATTAAATGTTAAACAATTAAAATATTTCCGTTGCGGAAAGGTTCCGTTATTTAATTTATCAATATCGGTATAAATATCTATACACATAAGAATTTAGTACAAAACACAACTGAACGAACTCACAGTAAACCTTTGTTTTTAGCTTTAATGTAATTTAAAATAGTTTCTTTATCGTAGGTGTGACCACAAACTTGATTGCAAACTGGGTTCTTGATACTCCGCAATGTCAATGGGTCGCTTGTCACAATAACCGTGGTTGACTCACTATCATAATTCCACCACGCTTTCATTTCCACTCGAGTCCGGCTGTATTTCCATTATGAAGAGTATGCTTGTGAAGAATCGGGAATTATTAAAGGTAGTCCATATTCATGAAGAACATATTTATTAAGTTTTAAGAATCGAAAGATCATTTTAAGAAAAATCTATCCAGTGGCGACCGTTAGCCAAACCGTAAAAATCTCAAGTATGTTATCACTAGGAATCAGTTACCTACAACAGCTTCCTACAAAGATGTACGACTGTGCTGAACAAATTGGTTCATCAGGGATTTCCGAGATGAAATAATCTCCACTCATCTGAAACATTTAAATAAAAATACGTTTTGAAAGGTTAGCATTTGAACTTCAGTGTAAACATTCTTATAATTTACCGTTTCAATATGGGCGCATGCCTGGCTTACGATATTGTTAACCGGAATGATTTGTGCCACATCTTCAATGTTTTGCGAGAATTGTTGGTGTCGAATCTCCACACGAGTCAATTTTTTACTCGATTCGCTTATACGGTTAATAACATCCTGTCTGCTATCTAAAAACAAATAAAAGAAAATTGCCAGATACACAAATACAAACTAATTAACAAGATGCCAAAAAATGCAAACTGCGTTAAATGTATTTGAATTTTGGGAGGCTAAATCAATTGGTTAAACAGTTAGTGGTTACGAGCGAAATGCATTCTAAAAGATAATTCAGTTGGCGGATAAGAAAACGTTTGTGACTGATTTGACAGCAAGCTTATATTTCACTAACACTTGATCATATTGCGGCAATATATATCTTCCTATTTGCAATAAAGCAGCACGTGCAAACCGAATGCCTTCAGAAACTAGGTCATCTATGTTACAGCGGGCACTTGAATCCAGTGCAAGGTGGGTTGACATCTTGATTCTAAAATTGCAAATAATTGAAACCTAGTCGTCAAAATTAGTCGTTTTTATATTGTTTATATTAAACATCTAATGTTCCTAGTTTTGATTCCTCTTTACGTTTAATAATAACGGATGCAACATAGTACAACAAGCTACTGTCCATTGAAAGTGTAAAATGAAAGTAGGGATATCGTCGGTTAACTATCTAACCGGCAATAATTTAAAATGTCTAAAATTATGACCTGCAATTGCGCTTCCACTCGAAACTCTAAAGTGAAAGCCGGCCATAATTCCCCTTTGTTGTAGAGCATCCGTCTAACTGTACCTATACCCGTACCCGATTATCGGGTACGACAAAATGCTGTACCTATACTCTTACCCGGGTAAATTATTTCAGTTCTCGTTCCCAAACTTGAAACTACAATTTAGTACCTACCCACAATTTACCCGTACCCGTTGTCTACACAAATCCTGTACCCATACCGGAGTACCTATTGTCTGTACCCTGGTATTACTCGATTCCCTTAAGTTTGGTCCATTGAAAATTCTCGAAGTCATTTACCTACCAAGTTTATCTCTACTAACATGTCTGAGAATTTTAGCTCTTCTTCTAGGCGTTAAGGGTATCCTATTTCAAATTAAAAATCAGTTAAAGTCATATAGGATTTATGTTTAACAAACACTGACGAGATTCAATTGCTAGATTACCTTGCTGAACGAAATGTGTTCTCGCGAATTGGTTATTGTACAATTCTTGTATTGTGTAAGGATAGCCAATTGGGGAGAATTCTTCACTAAACGCACCTTAACCGAATACTTAAACAAAACAATTTTGTTCCCGGCTAATTCTTTTTTCAAAAATCATTGAACACAACTCTAACGTTATAAATTGTTGTCAATATGACGCAAGGTTAGTAAAGTGCAAGAGTAAAGTAAACGATTGTGCTCATGCAATTATTTCCGTCAACGATACAACGTATTTACAAAACTATGTTTAAACAATCATTAGAACCGTTACATTTAGTGGTCGGAACGATTCTATTCATTTCAGAAATATCCGATTCAATTCAATTAGTTATGTGGACTGAATCGTAAACCGTTTTGCGATTCGATACAGCATAAAAAGAATTCAATTCGGTGTTACTCTATAAATTGAACTAAAGAAAACCCGCTGTTTTTTGCGAAGAAACAAATTAAGCACGAAGGACCTGCCACCACACGGAAATGTGTTTTGTTCATTCATATAGAAAAACACGCATTAATAATATTTTAATAATATCAAATTAGGTTTAATATTAAAATTATTATTTAATTCATATTTCTTAACGTAATAACCAGAGTTGAATTAAATTATGAAACGCAGAACGTTATGAAGAATGTGCATGCTTTTCACGCTATACGAGGTTTCAGTAACGAGTAAATTTGAGCAATGATTAATCGTTTGAACTGCAATTCAGAGTAAAAAATTCAATTCAGTCCAGCAGTGTGAACTGAATCGTTCGGTTCGGTTTAATATGTATACCGATTTGGAAAAACTACGAATCGAATTAAATCGAAAAATTTCGGTTCTGGACTGAATTAGTCCGACCACTAATTAGACTGCAGCGACCATGTAATCGTAAATGAAATGAAGCCTATTGACTGTCAAGTATCTGTATATAAGGAATCAAGCAACTTCACGATTGGCAGGTCGTATTATCCATAGTAATCCATCCCAGTAGGAATCCTTGAAGTACCCAAAAATACTCAAGTACACGGGTACGGATATTTTATATAGTGAAATCCGTATCCATTTGGAACTACCCGATTGTCACTGAGTACATATAGAGAGAAAGAAATAATTTATTTCACTGATACCACAATAGTATTTGTCTTACGACACAGTACATAATAATTTCAAACATTTTTAACACAAAAAATATTTGTTATAAACTTGGTTATAAACATACTAATTGTACAAGTGATGAAATGCTATCCTGTAAGATCCACGAATTGTGGTAATAATTACATCGTTTATAAGCTGTTTAGATAAATTAAATCGTTGTCTAAATTGTTCAAAATGTTCAAAAATAGTTCCACGAGCTCCAATTAATAATCCAATAACTTCAATAGTTTTCAAATTGTATTTCTGCTTAAAGAAAGGAACACAAGGTTGATAAATCTGCTTCTTTTCATGATCCACTTCCATTGGTTGATTTCTATCTTTTTCCCATCTAACAGTTGGGTCTATTATGTAACCTGCTTTGGTTACTTCATTAAAACATAAAATGTCAATTCGTCTAGTAGAATCATTCTCTCCAATACAATGTACTTCTTCGACCACCATCCATTGCTTACTGTCTCTCAGATATTTTGCAATTATTGACCTAATATCATTATGCCTGTTGTTGCGTAAAAGACTGCCCTTATCACAGGAACCAAGGACGTGCGCAAGGGTTTCTCTCCGAAAGCATCCATTATGTCTGCATCGGGAACCGTCCTGACTCCTACCGGGAAGATCTCTTACAGGGAAAACATTAGTTGACATTTTCAATACTGAAATCCATTCAGAACCAGTAAGGCCTTGCTTATGTAAAATAAGCTTATTTCCAAAAGTGCATTCTTGGTACGTCACAACTCCAGCACCACGATGTAGTTTACTGCACCATTCGTCGTATTGTTGTTTTCTTAATTTATCTCGCATCATTTTAGTAATTTTTATTTTAGGTTTTGACTTTGAAATTAAAATCCTCCAAGAAATCATATCTTCAGTGCTTATTCCTAATGCATTCCTACATTCCTCCATTTCAGCAAAGCAGTTGCGAACATAGGGAATAGCACTAACCTTGGAATTCACTAATGCCACACAAATATTATAATGTTGTAAAAACACTTCCCATTGAGCATTAAACATATGCAATCCTCGTAAACTTCTTGAGGTGTAAAGCATTGAAGTCGGAACATCATCGGGAAGACCAACAATTTCTTTTATAGACTTAGTTAATACGTTATTCAAGTCCAATAGAAAACGCTTTGGAATTTTGTTCATGGGAGCACATTGTAAGGGATAAATAAGTGTTGGCCAGATGTATTGATTGATGATGGATAACTTCTGATCTGGCCGGAGCATTTGTGTGCTCACTAAGTTTTGCAAATCTTTGCCAAAATTTTTCATTGTACCAGCGAAATCAAAAATAATTTCATTATTGAAATTAACACCAAGATATTTGATGGTTTCATCTTTCCGAATTGATGGTATTATAAAATTTGCATCAACGATTATGTCATCCTCACATAATTCCCCATTCACTATATTGATTGATTTACATTTTGATGAATTCGAACTGTATCCAACTTTGTCCATATTCAGTAAAGCTATTTTCCCCAACTCACATGCTCCTTCTACAGATTCCGATATCACAGCCAAGTCATCAGCAAATCCCACATTTGTCACTTTAGGAATGTTAGGATGAATTTCAAATCCATATGCATTAGTAATTTCATGTTCTGATAATTCTTTATGGATGTGATCTACCGACATATTGAATTCTAATGGCGACTTGGGCAAACCTTGAAATACTCCTTTGTTGACATCTATAGGTTTTGACAATCCTTTCTGAGTTTGAATTTGCGTAGAGTTGCCTCTTAATAAAGATTTTGATATTTCTCGCAGTCTTGATGGAATCAAAGTGTGATCATAGCATTGACAAATATGATTATGACTACTTTCTTCAAAAGCCTTGTTTACATCAAAAAATAAAATACAACATGAAGATTTTTCCAGTTTGGCCTTTAGAAGAATTCCATTGATGATTGTTGTATTAATATGACATCCCGGTATATTTGTGAATCCTCTCTGGTTTTCATTTAAATGTACAAATGATCTCAAACGCTTTTCAAATATTCGTTCTATAATTCTTCGTAATATTGAGCAAATTGATATAGGTCTCCAATTAGTAATTTCCTTCAAGTCACCCTTCTTTGGAATTAAAACTGTGCGAGCTCTTCGAAATGATTCGGGAACTAAATTCCATTTTAGCATAATGTTGGCAATCGTAGCAATAACCTTCTTGCAGCTAATAATTCTTATGCTTCGAATTGTTACTCTATCCAGTCCGGGAGATGTATCATGATTGATACCTTTTAATGAACTAACAACTTCATCCTCTGAAATATCATCATCCTGATTCGCCAATTCTTGATCATTGTCTGCTACTGTTGGACCATATTCATCTAAAATCTTATCATTACTAAGGCTCCATCTTTGACTATAATGCTGAAATATTTGGTCTTGTGGTATTGAACAACTTGGTAACCTCATCGTACTTTGCATTACCATCTGAACAGCCTTCTTCCTTGAATTTGTGTAAAGATGTTGCATCAAATCATGATTGTATTTAGCTTGATTAAGATCACGTTTTCTCTTCGACTTTCTCATTGGATTTGATTGATTTTCATAGGTCTCTTGAGAATTTAGAAAAATATCATTATTTTTTCTTGCTTGATAATATTTGGTGGCTGGATGTTTTGGACCAGGTAACACGTTAATGGAGTCACGCAATGTAATTGAAATTGTGTCAACAAGTTTGGAGAATGCCACAAGGGTTGGTTTAACTTCAATCATGTGAGATAATTCCACATTGTATTCATTCATTTTTAAATCAAGCTGTTTGACAATATCATCATGATGGTCTGAATTTGTATTTTCTATAGTTTCAATTTCAGAAGGTTGATAACTTGCGATTATATTCTGACGGGCCACATCTTTGTGTCTTTTAGCAATGTGTATTCCAAGGCCTTTGTACATTCCATGACAGTGAGGGCACTCTGTTTCTTCGTTTCTAGTTGTAGTGATTTTCGTTTTAACTTTTTTTGTCATTTTTTTAAGAAACTGGTTTAATTTTTCTCTTTCTTTCTTATTTAAAAAAATTATCTTTTTTTTTTAAAAACAAAACACCAACCCTCCTAATATTCTGCCATAAATATAATTAAGAATACCCAAATAATTCTAAAATCCCCTTGTACCACCAAAAGGTGAAATTGTACCCCAAAAGTAATTCAAAATTCGTATTCTACATGTCTTATTTGTATAGACCCAATATATGATTAATGATAACACACTCCATCTTCTCCATACAAACCCCTAAATCTGGAGCAAAAAAAATGTGCTGCTTCCTGTTCAACTTCTACTTCCTCCTCGTACCTGTGCATGTAACCATTTTTAATGTCTAAAATCCAGAGTACCCGGGTAGTACCCGCATATTTGCAAGTACGCAATGTCTCTGCCTGGGTAATACCAACACGCGTAAATATTTACGCGAGTATTACCCGTACCCAGTCGGAGCACTGCATCAAACCCCTGCCAACTATGATCAGTGAATCTAAAAATCCCTGCTGTCATATCAAATTTCTCTTGCACACAACAACAATCCCTGCCAAAAAACAGTCAACAAAATAAATCACGTTTAGGAAAATAAACCTTCCCATTGAGATTTTCGTTGTTAGAAATATTTTTTCCTGGGCAGTATCTTCCGGTCTTCTCACACTAAACACTGGATAAAGCACTCTATAAAATAGTAATCAGAATCAATTCTCCATACTTTTCTTCTTTGTGCTTTGATTTTATGGAATGCCCTGCGAGATAGTGCTGCATTATCATTGATCGGGTAAAATATTAACAAAATGAAAATTGCAAATATTCTGAGAATAACTGTGAATAACATACTGTGAAATGTAAATAAAATATTACCAGAGGGCAATGGGTGCGCAGATACAAACCTCTTCCTGCAGATCTATTTACAGCTGCATGGAACGGGCTGTTGCCGATTTTGCTGCTCTTTGATTATTAAAACCTCCTGAACCCACACTTTAACCAACAACAAAGGTGCCTGACAGGGTAAAATCCGCTTCTCCGCTACTTTCCTCGTAAGTGCTAAGAGAGCAAAATTTTGTGACAGAAACGACGGATTGCGAATAATTCAAATGATGTTTGTGGCCATACGTTTTTGATTTGACGTAAATACACAATACTACAAGTGCAAGCACTT